>JAPFBL010000057.1:1990833-2692500 GCA_026182355.1 Hermatobates lingyangjiaoensis
CATTTTATATCCTCTTGCGATACAGGTACAATTTTTCATCAGAACATTTACTGAATGACTTTCTCCACTTTTCAATAACATTATGAACTGAATATTTTTTTAAAAAAAAGTTTGGTTATGGAAAAAACCGATAATTCAGTAACCATGATGTATTTTTAAACGAAAAAGTAAGAATGTATTTAGAAGAGCAGAAGAGATCTTAGTTTGATATTCCAGTAAGTTATAATGGTACTTGCATTACAGTGTCCATAAAAAATATGCGTTAAAAATCCATTTCACATAATGTTAACAAAACCAACGTGATTTGACTCGAATCCTCGTCGTGCATGTATAATTGACGACAATGAAAGTGTACAACTTATTGTTTTAAGAAGTCTAACTTGGTTTTCAACTCGCATGTTTGTATCTTTTTATATTATTTTAGTCTGTTTTCTTTTGTAATAGACATAAAACATACATGTAAAATTATCCTACAACTTCTCTGTATTATTCTGAAAAATAATATTGACTACTCCAAACCCTTAATCTCCTTACTTTGAAAGTTCATCTTATCACCTCCGTAATGTCTTTTGATATCATGCTCCTGTCTGTTCACATAATTATACTTATTTTTCATCTGTCCTTATAAATCCAAAACAAATCTGTAAATCAGAATTTTGATTTTATGTTAAATTAAAAACATTAATAAATAAAACATTCATCTCATATTATAAACCAGTAAAAGTTTAATACACTACACAACCAACGTTGCTGGACTTTTTTTGGGGTTTCTGCTCAAAAACTCAACTCCTCTGGATTCAAACGTATCAAAAATTTATATTCTCATTATCAACTAAAAAAAAACACTTGGTCTCAATATATATTAATATATAGTTATTAATAATAAATCATGCATTATTTTGCAACTTTGATAATTAAAATATAAATTTTCAAAACGTTGGAATACAGAGTTCAGTTTTTTGACTAAATAACCCTTAAAAATTCCAGCAACATTTGTTATATAGTGTATAATTAATAAAAGTGTTAACAAGTAGTTTAATAATTCAATGAAAAAAAAAGTTGGGATAATTATAAAAAACATATTGAAATATTCCATTTATTAAACCCAACATGATAATTTTGGAATGGAATGTGTCTTTATAATATTACCTTAAAACTATCGTACTTAAACATACATTTATGTTCAAAAATTATTCATTTAAACCTCTAATGTAATTTTTTATTATATATACTTTCGGAAATTCATACAACTATTTAATACGAAAGTTTCAAATACGATTTTTAAATCAAAACGCTGCATTTGAAAGTTTAATTTGAAGCTAGAATACTTACCAATGCCTGATAAATAAAATTTGCCTTATATATATATAAATATGTATTTGAATGATGAAATAAACTGAATTTAGCAGGTATTCCAAGTTTCACCTGTGTGCAAATATTCAAACAAGGTCATCAGAGTTTTATAGGTACTATATGTAGATATAGCGCTACGTTGCACAACTACAGAATGGATAACATGCATTATAAAGTTAAACATTTTATAGTATCAGGCTTGAATAAGATCATGTTTTAAATAATAGTTTTTCAGATTGAAAAATCTTGTCCATATTCTAAAAAAGAGCTAATAAGTATATGAATTAAAGTGTAGTGATTGTAACCAAATATATATTGGACAGACGGGAAGAACCCTAAAAATAAGATTTAAAGAACATCTTAAGGACTATTTAAATAATACAAATAAATCAAATTTTCAAACCACCTGACTGAACACGGACATACACCTGACAGCTTAGAAAACACAATGGACTTACTACAGACAAGACAGAAAGGACAGAGACTCAACATAACTGAACAGATAGAAATATAAAAACATAAAAATGCGGGTAAATTAATAAATGAACAAATAAATTACCAATCCAATATTTTATGTAAATCACTAATAATAATAAAAAGACGACTGGACAGACAGGATGACGAAGTTAAAAAATATAAAAAACCCAAACTAGATAATAGCTAAAAACTAAAAAATCAATATAACTAAATAAAATCAAAATAATAATATCAGGATAGCAGTGGACTTAGCAGATAACCAACCCCTATATAACAGCTCAGTAGGTTGGACAGCCCTATATAACAGCGAAGATGGACAACGTCCGAAAGCGCTCCAACTCCAGGATCATCTTACGAGGTATGACGGTTTTACCGTCTAATTTCTAATATAACTTCTAAAAAAGAACTCGGTTTAAAGAATACTTTATTTGAAACTTTTATATATGTACATTTTTTAAATAATGCTTTCATGAACTGATAAAATGTTTCATTAGTTGACCATCAGTTATAAACTGCAATCGCATTACACAGCCAAAATTGAAGATTAACCAAAAAACTTTTAAATCAAGCTTGCAGTTGTATTCGATTTATTTATTAAAACACCTCATATTACCTCAAAGATACAATTCAATTATACATCTATAGATGGAAGTAGAATAGCAAATGACGTCACAAAGTGATATTTGAGGAGTGAGATGCTGGGGTATTGGGATCAGTAGATTGGGAGCTGGACTAATTAGAATCCACTCAGATCCGGGTGCCATGCATTTATTTAAGAGATTATACTGGGCCAGAGTCAAGTCGCTTGGTCAGACCTTCACTTTCTTTATTGTACTCTTTTAGACAGATCTAATTTTGAAACTAATTAAAATAGATCTCAAATTCTCCTATAGGAAATAATAGTTGTTTTTGTTTTCCTTTATAGTTAATCAATCTACTGAATAAATCATTTGATAATGTCAAGATTGAAGCTTCTCCTAATTTACCATAGTCAACTTATTTTTTTTTTTTCATTAGTATAATGACGATGTAAAACAAGACAGAGAACAGCAATCTTAAAATTTCAAAAATTACGTCTCTACATAAAAGTTTTGTTTTTTTTTTTGTGTAGAGACGTAATTTTTGAAATTCCCCAATGTGAGTAAATACCACACTATAACAGATTTCACAAGTAATCAAATATTTGGTTTGTTTCCAATCAAAAAAAGTTCAAGTTTTAACAGATAATTTTACGTTCTTACTTTTTTTGTTCTTTAATTATAATGGTTGAAGGTAAATTCCTTCTAACACTGATCCCACACAAGGAAATATTACATTCCGCCTCTTTAAGAATCTTAAGGCGGGATTTGATGTTTAAATCAGTCATGGGAAACCGGGGGCCGAATTATATGATTTCCAAGTGACTACGCGTCACATGGTAATTTCTATGATATTTTGATACATACAGGTTATATATGTAATTTCCTCTCTTCAACTATTATTTTCAATAGTACATTGACACAAGACAATTGCTAAAAATCAGGAATTGAATCTGTGTCAATTGACCACGAATTGAACACTTTAAGTCATCTGCACAGTATTACCAACGTCACCCATAAAACAAAACCAATGAATATGTCATTGTGTTTTACATATATATATATATATATATATCAATGATCAAACCACAATAAGAAAATGGGAAAGCAAGACTAAGATCTTTCAACCGTAACAAGCGGTCTTCGTCAGAGTCAAAAACCCAACTCTGACGAAGACCGCTTGTTACGGTTGAAAGATCTTAGTCTTGCTTTCCCATTTTCTTATTGTGGTTTGATCATTGATTGTTATTTCACGTGTTTATGTGAGATCTTTATATATATATATTATATATTACTATATATAATATAAATAATATATATATTTATATATTTATATAAATATATATAATATTTATATTATATTAATAATATATATATTTATATATATATTATATATATATATATTTATAATATATATATATATATATAAAACTAAAGTTTATCGGGACTCGGTCAGTTCTTCAGGTTCAAATTAAACTCCCATTGACAATGTTTCGGTTTTTATTTAAAACCTTTTTCATAGCCCGAAGTATAAATTGACACTGAGAGTTTAATTTGAAGCTGAAGAACTGACCAAGTCCCGATAAACTTTAGTTTTGTTTCTATTCCACGGTCCTACTTTTATCAATATATTTTATATAGAAGTTTCTACAATTTCTAAGATTATCAAAATCATTTTACATTAGAAAAATATAATGTTGTTTTTTTTTTAAAAATACCAATTCTTATATACATATATATATATATATATATTATATTATATATATTTGTAAAAGTTGGGAGCAGTCCTTCTTCAATACATGCTTTTAAAAACTACATACATGCTTATAATTTGGAAAAATATAAGACAAAATTAAATCAAGTGGAAACAGACATCCAGTTTTTAAAAGCATATATATATATATATTTGTGTACAATGGCAGCAGGTCTTCCCTTGAGCATATGTTATTAAAATAAGCAGCAGCTTCTGCATTGACCAATTTCTTGTTGACACTCTCTAGTTTTCGTATCACTTTGCGGTGAGACTCTGGTAGCTTCCAAAGAAGATTAGCGAAAGACATTACCACACACAATAATAAACACAATTTTCGTGTTTGACCTAAAGTTTATTGTGTGTGTTAATGTCTTTCGCTGACCTTCTTTGGAAGCTACCAGAGTCTCACCGCAAAGTGATACGAAAACTAGAGATTGTCAGCAAGAAATCGGTCAATGCAGAAGCTGCTGCTTATTTTAATAATATATATATATATATATATATGTATATATGAAGATCCATACTCTTCAAGGATGCTTATTCGGTTATTGTCTATTAACAATTCTACAAGCCTGGTTAATACTAGTACTAAAGAAGTATTATCAAAATTCCTCATTGTCTATCCATTTAACAGCGTTTTTAATAAGTTTCATGCTTGAAAAGATTCTTAAGAAGTTAATTTCTTTGTTAGGAAGTTTCTAACAATTCCTGAGATTATCAAAATCATTTTACATAAGAAAAATTTAATTTTGTTTTTTTAAAAAATACCAACTCTTAAGGTTTGTTCAGCTGTTCAGAGGTGAAAGTGTGTCTCATAAATGATTCGCCGCTCATTTTAATTATGAGTGGGTCACATAAGGGGGACCTTCAATGGCACACGCTACACCTGTCTAACTGCAACACATGCGCTTACCAACGGTGATCCAACGTATTCTAACGTATTTGCTTTAGCTACGATATCAACGAATGAATAAGTATTACTTTGAAAAAGCTCAACAAAATAGTTGTTTTGGAAAAGTATCCATGCTATATGACTTTTACTAAAAGGCCTCAATATTTAGCACGCGCATCAGTCACCCCTATACTAGAGAAATGAAAGGAGGAAATGTTGAGTGTCAATGTATGCCGACTGCTGATTGCCTTATACAAGTACACATATATAAATAAATGCTTATTGTTATTAGGACAGAGGAAGGAACTTTCCCCTTTCTCCCACTTGTTCAGGATGTCTTGAAGAATAAGTTTGGTATTGCTGTCGCATTCCTACGTGATGAGGTTACAGATTGTTTAATTTCTTAATACTTAGTATGATTGATGCCAAAATTAATACCATTAATATAAAACTTACAATAATTATCTGTCGTTAAATCCTGTTATCAACAAAATAAATTTTGATAAAAAATGTTACATAAAGGAAACCTCTTAACAGTTTTCTTGTTAAGAAAACACCAGAAATGAAATCACTGAAAACTGGATCACAACTGGATTCGTTATCAACCTTTGGAGCTCTTCACTTCTATCTTCTTCCATTTCTTTGTGTTCTTTTCAAAAATTCTAGTTTATGTAATTATTTATATATATATATATATATATTTAAAAATATAACCATAATTCGCAGAAACATGATTCATGGTTAAGTTTCTCTGCCTTCCTAAGTTTCTTGTATTACTACCAAAATTACAATTTGAAAATTATGGTTATATTTTCAATAATATATGATTAAAAGAAGGACTGCTACCAAAATTTACAAATATACATCTAGTATATTATAAGAATATAACAATATAAAAAGTGGAATGAAACCCTAAATTTTAATCACAGAATATAATCTAAAATGCTGTTTAAATCTTTATATCGTATAAATCCTATTAGACCTCACAAAAAACGACAACAAGTGAATATCTCTATTACACATAAATTTAAAGCATTATTTTACTACTGTTGAAAATGAATATAGATAAATAGAGATATTTATCCGTAACTCAGGAGTTAAGACGAAGTAGCCTCAAGTGTATAGGGGGCAGCAGAAATAGATTCCCACCAAGAACTAGGTTAAGATTTGAATTGATTAGAGAACTGTTGAAGAGCTAGCTGTAATTATCACTGCAGGGCATCTGCCGTCTTTTTTAATTCAGGCCCATCAAACTTTACAATTCTCTCATTATATAAAAGAAGAATTCTTGTTTTTATTTTGTTTGAATATAAATTTTTTCAAAGTATCTAATTTTTTTTTTGCAAAAGTTAGCTAGTTATCATGTTGTCAAGATATAAAAAGAAATGTTTCAAAGAAAATATAGCCTACAAGAATAGAAAGGAACACATCCAAAAAACCACCATAGTTTAAACTAACTTTTCAATATTTAGTTCATTAAGATAATGTCGTCAGACTAATCAATCCAAAAATATGTGTTTATTCGTTTACCAATTATACACGTTTATTTAAATATGCCCATTGGGTATATATATATATACAACAGTAATTAATTGTAGATCGTGGAACAGATAGGTAACATAAAAAGGATAAATCAGGATGCGGTCAGTCTCTTCCATTTCCAATCAAACTCTCATTGCCGACGTTTCGATTTTATTCAAAATCTTTTTCAAAGGCAAAAGTAGGGATATTTCAAAACGAACAAAATATTACAAATTACATTATTAAAACAATATGGAAGGTTACAACCTTTAGAAGTTGTTTGTTCATTATATTTGTAATAGTTCAAATATTCATACTTTTGCCTTTGAAGAAGGTTTTGAATAAAATCGAAACGTCGGCAATGTGAGTTTGATTGGAATTGGAAGAAAATGACCGCATCCCGATTTATCCTTTTTATGTTATATATATAAACTTATATATATATATATATATATATATATATATAAACTTATATATATATATATATATATAAACTTATATATATATCCTTAGTCATCAAGGAACTCTTCCCTCTCCTGTCATCCTCTCCAACCACTTCCAATATTTTCACCAAATCACCCCGGATTTCCTTTAGACGACCCCCCACTCTGGGCAATATCTTCTCCCATAGAAGTTTTAAACGTTCCAGACCTGCACCTGACACTTTCGGCTCAAAGCAATGTGGCAGATGGAAATGCCTCACCTGTCCCATCATCAATCCTGACAGCCATTTCATTTCGACAGTGAACAACCATTCATACCCTCTCTCCTTTGCTAGTTCCTGCACTTCCAGCAATTGTGTTTATCGTCTGGACTGCACACAATGTGACTCATTCTATGTGGGCCTGACTTCCACGTCACTTAGCCTCCGTATGAATGGTCACAGGTCATCCGTTGGTCAACGCAAGCAGCTGCCTGTTGCTACCCACGCCAATCTCCATAACCTTCCCTTCAACGATTGCTTCAGGGTTAAAGTATTAAGAAAACTCTCAAATGATGACACCCAGACCACTCTAAGGGCTTCTGAGGAAGCCTTCATTTGGTTATTGGGTGCAAGAAATTCCCCTGGTCTAAATTTAATCAGATGATTTTTTTATTTTTTATTTTATTTTTAATTAATTTTTTATTTATTTATTTATTTTTTCCCCTCGTTTAATTTTAGTTAGTTTTATGTTTTTTTTCCTTTCCTTTCTCTTTTTTACTTTTCTCCTCCCTTTTACTTAAATATCACTTTTAATATTTTATTAACTCACAGCCTACACTGGTTCACGTTGGTAAGGTGGCTGCACTGCGTGTCATTGTATCGCGCCAGTTTGCATCGGCCAGTGGACGCATTTACGTCTCCGTTCCTTCATTCTTTCTCCTTTTATTTTCTTTCTTTCTACTCTCCTGAAGACGGCAAGACGCCGAAATTATCGAGATTCGTGAGTGTTCGTCCTTTTTCTTGTGTTCTCTAGCTGTAACTTTAATTATATATATATATATATATATATATATATATTATATATACATATAGAAAAAAGATTAACGTTCAACAATATCTTCATTTTAATAGATATAATAAAAAATAGAAATAAATATTATATAAAATTACAGTGATTTTTTTAACTTTTCACCTTAAAGAGCCATATCTGTCCATATCTGTGCACATCGCATCTCAAATATATAATGATTTTATATATATATATATATATATTACATATATTCTAAAAGCAGGACTCGCAGTAATTTTAATCAAAACTATGCAAATATGTTTATGGAAAAACCAAAAAAGAAGAAAAGATTTAAAGTTAAAGTACTCCTAAAAAGCCCAATTGGAATCAAGTTTCCTTTTCCGACACAGGGATGGCAAAAACTTAAATATGAAAATTTGTGATTACAACTTTTTTTTTTAGTTATCCCGCTCACACACATACTTATTTTCTTGGGCCTAGGGTACTTCAAAGCGTTTATATCCGTTGGTAACTCGAGTTCTACATTTTTACTTAGGTTAATACTTTTCTTTCTCTATATTTAATGAAGAGAATAACTGAAAGTAAACGTATTTATTCTACTTATCAAACAAATCCATAAATTTTTAACAAATCTCTTTTTTTCAGTACCAATGTTCAAATATACTTTTTACAAGTCTTAATTATAAGTGATACGGATAATAGGTTTGTAGGAGTCTCATAATTGACTTGTTTGTAATACAAATAAATAATAGCTAAATCTTTGAGCAAACCCCTTGGGTTCTGCTGTCATTGAGTCAGGTGAATTATCAAGAAAAAAACTTTTGCCTTATGGCACTAGGTTAAGAGCCTCAAAAAAAAAAAAAAAGAGAAACTGGTGAAGAGTCATAATTCACCATCTCAAACTGAAAGTCCATGCGTCTTCAGATTTCTATGTATAGTTTCTTTGTATATTCATAAAAGTATTATATGATTTCTCTTTCAATTATGATTAAAAATTTGCATAGTTTACCTATAAGAGATTTTTTTCTTTTATGTCCTTTACATGAGTGTTTAATAAGACGAAGATAAAGAGACCTTGTCTGGTAAAGACAGAAGCTTTCGAAAACTCACTTTCTTACAGCAAACAACTGTCAGTATTAAGCTAATACCATTAGTTTCTATCTCAATACAACAAAGATTTATTGAGGAAAACACCTATTTAAATAATGTAATTTCTGTAAATGAATGCATTATTAACTTAATAAGGGATCCTACAACTTGCGATACCATTTACTCAATATATATAGGCTGTATCAAGTAAACAGCTGAATCACGATTTGTGGGGATCTACCCATCACCTAAACTCTTTACTTCTTCTAAAAATAATAATAATAATAATGAATTTCTTTTATGGAACGATTTATACAAATATGTTTTATAAAAAAAACTATTACAGTTGACACTTTGTGACATAAGCCATGGGTAAGTGTAAGGTGACAGCGAGAAATAAGGTGAGAGAGGGAGAAGTGTATGACAGGGGTGAAGAGAGAGTGAGAATATGTGAGGAGATGGCAATCTAAGAGGGAGGCGACCTTAGAGTTGTAACATTGAAAGGTTAAAGGAAATAAGCTTAGATCAAACATTCAACTAGAAAATTAAAACTATGATTTTATTAAAAAAATGTCATTGTTTATAATTATCTAGTATTTATTTTATTAACTAGGTAATTATCTTAATTTTTTTAATCTATTTCAAGAATTTTGTTCATCATCTAACAGCAACTGGTTGCAAATCTCCTAATTTACTCTAAATAAATAAATTTTAGACGCCTTTTGCAGAATGTTACAAATACTAATTGATAGAAGTAAATTTTTAATTAGTGAGTAGTTGAAAAATAGCATAAAATATTTAGAGGAGATAAACCGACTCATTGCATGCTTAGTAAAAATGTTTAAACAACTGGACTTAAAAATTTAATTACCTATTGTTAATTTCATTGTATTTAATTTATTTAAGTATTGCAAAGAAATTATTTTAGATAAGCTTTATAAATTCTAACTTTTAAACTAAAAATTCACATGAACTAACACTTTGTTTGTTTGATATTGATGGATCAAAAGCAACTTCCATTCTTAAGGTATAATGCATAAAATATTGTATACAATGGGTGTAAAAGAATATATAAAGAAAATGATAAAAATATTATCTTAGGACATGATCTATGAACAAATATATATACCTTAGTATGATGAGACGTAATTTTCTTCTGTTCTGTCTGGAGAAGCCTGGATGAGACTGACGTGTTCAGACCTGCATCCAACTATCGGGTCCAAAAGTTCGCTTACATTCATTCTACTGCGAAATCCACCCCCACTATATCATAACAAATGCGTCTTAATATATTATGAGAGCAAACAAATATCTCATACAATTTCAAGCAGAAATTGTATAAAACAATCTGGTGTTTTATTCAAAATCAAATTATATTTATGAATTATTCTTTCTTACTTACAAAAGTAAGAAATAAAGTAAGTAAAGTAAAGTAAGAAGTTTAGTGCAAGTATTTACTTTTTTTTATTTTAAGTTTGTATAAATTTAGCACCATTGACTTAAAATATATTTTTACAACCGGTTAAAAAATGAAAATAATTATTATAATTTAATTTCAAAATATAAATTTTTTGTTCATATTACTTGCAGAAATTATTTAATTTATTTCATCTCGGTTTAGAATACAATATATTAACTTTATTAAAAGTATAACTTTATTAAAATATAGTAGTCAAGATCAATTTGGTTTGACCATTTCTAAGTATTTACACTTTTGTAATGCCCTAAATGAATTTTGCCATTTTTTTTTTAAGTCTGAGTGTAAGCGGGCGGGAATGTATTTAAAAAGTTTATGACCACTCTTCCCGTCAAGCCAGATATGCAATTGTGATTAAGCAAAAAATCGCCACGGCTATGATAAGACTGTATATCTTTTGGACAAAACCAAATAATGGTGGTGCTCCATTGTAAAACATATGAAAACAGTTTTTTCACTCTTCTCACAATTAGAAAACGAAAAATTTAGTGCATAATATCAAATAAGCACTAAGAATAAAAATTCATATTCTTAATGCAGTATATTTTTGGTCAGGTCTATGCTTTAAGATAACCTATTATGAAAAGAAATTTCTAGTCAATCAAACTCATTGTTTTATTACTTGACTATGAGTATTACTTTACTGTAAGTAAAGTATAGCAATCATAAAAAAAATTGGTCTCAAGATTTTTACGAATTTATATCTTTGAGGTTCCTAAAATTCATTTCTAATGGTTTTAAGATGATGTCATACGTAGGTAGTTTGGTGTATATTCAAAAGTTAGTAGAAAATACACTCTAATAAAGTATTGTAATAATAATAGAATCAATTAATGATTTTATTAGTTAGGTTGTAGCTATAAGTGATTGAGTTAGAACAATCAGACAAGTTTTTGTTATTCGAATCAAACTGAGGGTCTGAAACTTACCAAAGTTCGTAGTTATACGACTATCCCACCCATACAGCTTTTTTATTTGAAGCACCAAAACAATTTTTTGTTGATTCAATGGACATTACATTTTTGATAAGGTATCTCCTTACTACGAGTACTCATAAGATAAATATTGGAGGAGTAATGTTACTGGCCGACCCCCTACAAAAGTCTACAGTTTTAGGTCTACCACAGGATTCTTGAGGATTCGGTCGACCCCCTACAAGAGGGAAAGTACCCGTTACCCGGGATCAGGGGTTGCAATGATTTTGACCTCTCTAGGCCCCATTGTGGGTGCTCCTGGATTAATGAGGTTAAAACATAAGGGATTAAAATCCCTTGTAGGCCAACCCCACCTGGCGGGTACGGACTTGGTAAGAGGAGATCTTGTGTCGCTCTACGTTAGATATAATGCTCGAAGGGGGTCCCATTCACACCCACCCTGAATTCTATTAGAGCCAAAAGGACAAAGCAACTACCAGTGTTCCAGCCCACTTAGCTGAGATCCTGGTCCGTACCTAGTGGTAAAGGCTGTGGTCTAGCTCCCCCGTATGCTAAGCAGGCATCGTCCCGAGAAGAGACTGCTCCTCATGCAGCGACCCGAAGGTCTACCCAACCTGGGTGAGAACCACAACCACTACGAGTCCGACCTCAAGGGCGGGCTGGAGAGAAAACTCTTCCAGGGGCCCCCGCTGCCTGTAGTACCGACTTATTTTAAGAGTTTCGGATCAAACTCCTCCTACTGAACCTGCTCAGCTGCAGGTAGGGTCAGTGGCCCTTATTGCCCCCGGTGATCTCACGTGTAAAGCCAATGCAGCTATGGGCTAACTGCACGGCCCCAGGAGTGGCACTAATGTTGCCCCGGTTCAAGAACCTCGTGGAGTTTAAGCCATCCAGCCTATGGAAGAGACTGCATGGCCCCACTTCGGGCGGGTGGACGGATGAGTGTCAGTTTGGAAGACCCACCACCGAAATGGTGCTGCACAAGGTTACCATTTTGACACTCTTTAAGAAAACCTTTTAAACTCTCAAGAGAGAGGCTACCACCCCGTACCGCCCAACGGGTGTCCAAATTGAGACTATTAATAAACTGAAGATTCTTTCGAAACTTTTCAAACATATGTATCATCATTCTTTTTTTAAACAAAGCGCTGTTAAGGTAAAAACATAGTTTTAAAGAGTGCTGAATCTTTATATTATCAGTACTTCAATATTAAAACTAATTGGTTTTTTAACAAATTTATCTCTGTAATATTTTTCAATTCACTATTTTATATTCACTTTAGTCATACATAAGCACTGATATGATAATTCTTTTAAAAAAATATAAATAGATAATGGCCATTATGAGAAATTAAGTGGTTAGTTGAGCGTTGTTCTTTAATGAAGGTAGAGGTAAGTGGGCCTTCAGTGAAATGATTCGAAGAGAAATGGGATTAGGATACTGGTGCATCAACGCGTAATGCACTTCATCTTCTCTTCTTTCTTAGTCATAACCAACATTGATTCAACTCTTATTTCAAACTGTTCTAATACAATTATTTTTAATTATGTACATATCAAAGCAACTGCTAAGAGGCGGTGTTCATCTTCAATGTAGAAGATTGAGTAGTTAATATACACATTACGAACAACCATCCTAATATCTATTAATAATTTACAAAGATTATTAGCAATCGTAAAACGGTAGATTATAATTCATTCAACCTATATACATATATATATATACAAAACTATAGTTTATCGGGACTCTGTCAGTTCTTCAGGTTAAAATTAAACTCTCATTGCCAACGTTTCGGTTTTTATTTAAAACATTTTTCATAGGCAGATGTATAAATTTTAAAACAGAAAAACTAATAATAACATTATAAATTATTTTACAGAGAAAAATTTCTTTGTAAAATAATTTATAATGTAATACTTACTTTTTTTTATGTTTCAAAATTTATACTTCTGCCTATGAAAAAGGTTTTAAATAAAAACCAAAACGTTGGCAATGAGAGTTTAATTTGAATCTGAAGAACTGACCGAGTCCCGACAAACTATAGTTTTGTTTCTATTCCACGGTCGATACTTTTATCAATATTTTTATATTTATATATATATATATACGTTCAAACCACAGTAAGAAATCAGAAAAAAGAACTAAGATCTTTCAACCGTAACATGCAAACTTCGCCAGAGTCAAATCTCAACTTTGACTCTGGCTGAATGAGTTGAGATTTGACTCTGACGAAAATCAATTGTTACAGTTAAAAGATCTCAAGAAGAGCAAGTCTTTTTTTCTGATTTCTTAGTGTTTTTTGGAGGTTGATTTATATTTCATGTCATGTACAGCATAAATATGTAACGTCAAGAACTTTGGAAGACATCTAATTTGGGTCCTGGGAACAAGCTCACATCCAAATATTTATAAACCAGTAATTTATTTTCTCACATAATTTTCTAAACTATTATTTTTATTTATACTTAATTTGTTAATTTTTTAATTATTATATCAATTTATTTTTATTTTTTGATTATTTCTTTATTAACTGTGTATTTGTTTTAATTTTTATTTATTTTCTTTACATATTTTTTAAACCATTTTTTTTTCTTTCATCATTTCTAGTACTTTTTTCGTTTTTATTGTGACCAACCTGCTCAGAACTAAATTTTATTGACCTCTTCAGTTGACTGTTGCCTCATCGCTATACCACTTCTTCTTATCATAGCAACCATTCATAGAGTTAAAATATCCAAAGTGTGCTAGCTGCTAGATGCTAGTTTAGTTTTCATTCGTTCTTCTCCCTGTTTAATATATATATATATATATATATATATATATATAATATATATATATAATATAAATTCAAAAATAAATATATATATATAAATAAAATAAATTCAAAACAAAGGAAACACACAGAAAGACACAGACATAACTCACATCGGATATTTCGACCATCGTCGTCATCAGGAGGTGTGAAGAGCGAAGAGCGAAGAGTCCCGCAGGAAGACAGGGAGTACCGCCCTGTCTTCCTGCGGGACTCTTCGCTCTTCACACCTCCTGATGACGACGATGGTCGAAATATCCGATGTGAGTTATGTCTGTGTCTTTCTGTGTGTTTCCTTCGTTTTGAATTTATTTTATTAAAAAAAAGTCCGCTGGACCGTTTCTTTTAATTGGCATATATATATATATATATATATATATATATATAAACTAGAATTTAAAAAGAACACATAGAAAGGAAATCACTGAACTCACTACTATATTTCGATGTCCTCGTCTTCAGGAAAAGAAGTGAATCGCTCCAAAGGCTGATAACGACTATATATATATATATATTTACAGTACAGTACTGCATTTATAGGAAGTCAACAAATGTATCATCTTATGTTCATTTCTTCTCCACTCATCCACTTAAAACTAAAAAAATCAGTTTTTAATAGTATGTTCTTAAGAGCTTTCAAAATTTGTAGTCAGGAGTTTTTAGATTGTGATCAAAGAACTGAAAAACTAGTGGGAGACAAAAAGGTAGAATTGAAGCCCAAATAAGAAAGGGATAGAGGTGAGGGAATGTAATAATCAAGTGCAGAAACACAGAATCGTTAGATAGCTATTTGAACTGATAATCACATAATTATAGTTCAATATATTTGAACTGAACATAATCAAAATTATGTTTAATTAATGCCGACTAAAAAATGATAATTAGACTTTTGATAAAATATTTTTTCCATGCTCTTAATCTCTTTTGCACGTCAAAATAACGCTCTAAATCAGTGTTTCCCAAACTTTTTCGAGCGACCGTCTCCTTGGGTCCGTAAACCTATACTCAACACTCCTCAATAATCAGAATCTTAGACTAAATAACGAAATGAGTAACATTTTAATAATAAAATTAATATAATGACTAATCGAATATTTATTTATAATCCAATATATGTCTTGTTTCATAGCATATTTATGCAAAAGAATTAATACACAATAAAAGAAACTTAGATGAGAATATACTTTTAACATAAAAATAAATTATCAAAACAAATAATTTTAAGAAACCTTTTCCTAGAAGTTTACATGTGGTGTTTTCACTTAAATTTAGAAATTATATTGCATGAACATTTTCAATTTATGGAAATAGAATCCCCAAATCCTTTTTGCATTAGCGCCCCCCGATATCAAAGCATCGCCCCCAGGGGAGCGGTACCGCCCACTTTGGGAAACACTGCTCTAAATGATTCCTTTCCCTAATGCCACACTGGTGTTCTTTAAGGATTGTTTTAACACCTTTCCCAGTTTGATAGGTATACAAGGTCGTATTGCATATGTGAAAGCCTAAAATTATGACCTTCAATGCTATTCATTAAATGGCAAATACTATACTTAATACCATTCCTAAATTGTATTAAAAACCAGAGGAATTATACCTGAACAGTGATAAATTTGCAGTAGTAAATTTCTTAACAATATTTGAATTACAGAGTTATCCACTAATAGTTGAGACAAGAAGTTATTGGCTTAAATGACACTTTCTCATTTATTTATACCTCATTTAACTTGCTCATTGATATTTTTAAAAAAACTTTAAAAAATCAAATAATTAGCTGCAAATAACTAATTAATGAAATAAAAAGTTATAATTTAGGAGAACCCTCCTAAATCTCTCATAACTATCAATGTTACAGATGTTTCAATCATGATGTTCTAGACTTAAAAATACAATTTCTTTAGTTTTAATTGACCTACTTAGAGTTCTAGCATTAGTCTAACATATTTGTAGACCGTCCAATATATCAAGGCCTTTCTTAGGCTCTAAACGAATTAGAGTTCTCTCAACCTTCCAAATTGAAACAGATAGATTTGCATATTGTAATATATTTTGTCCTACATAGGCGAAAAAAAGCTTCATTCACTTAAAAGGAAGGCTATATTTCAAACTAAGGAGCCATTTTTAGTTTAGAAAGGGAAGTATCAACATTGGATATATCTGTTTTTCTTCAATAATTTTCATTGATTTTTTTTAGTCAATTTTTTTATTTTTCGAGATTTTATTTAACTAAGTTTGGTTAACTTCATAATAACAATTCATAAAAAATGCATAACAGAATCACTACATATATGTATAAGTATAATAAGTGTTACTGATGAATTTAATTAGAATTCATGAGTGTTTTGTTTTTATCGTTATATATTTACACTCACAAACTCACTCACACAGTGTTTCTGTTTCTCTCTCCATCATTCTTTCTCTCTCTCTTTTTTTCTATTTCATACACACATACACACTGTTATACATAGGAAGATTTCATAATAAAACAAAAATCAAAGTCTAAACCATAGAAAGAAAATCAGAAAAATTACTAAGATCATTCAAACAAAACAGGTGGTTTTTATAACAGTCTAACTGATACAATTCTATGCTCTGACGAAGAGAACTTGCTTTGATTGAAAGATCTTAGTCATTTTTCTGATTTTCTTTCCATGGTTTGTACGTTGAAACTCATAGATATTTAAATTCTGTTATTCAAATTTTTATAATTTAAACACGTTGAATAACTAATTTTTATATCAGGCTTTAGATCAAACATACAATTGTATGTTTTGTATGAATTTATATATGTTTTGTATAAAATGTATACAAATGCATACATTTCAAGTTATTTACAGTTTTTTTTACAGGACTTCAAGAAAGAAAAAAAGATGATTGAAGTTTTATACCATGAGTCTAAATAACGGTTAAATATTGATATAAATTTAACCGTTTTAGTTATATTATTTTGAGCAATTGCCAATTTTTCAAATGAATCGTGAAAACAATTACTATTTGATATATTTCTGTGGCTTATAGAAATTAATTATCTTTGACTAGTAATAATTTTTCGAAGATTCTATGATTAGAAATTTCGCGAACTCGGTCTTAGTAGCACTATTTAACTTGAACAATGTTACTAAAGTACGTTTTTTAACTGAAATTGCTTGTTGAGAAACTAAATTCTTATTTCGTCCCTCTAAGAAAAGAGGGTACAGTGAGTTAGTTGTCACAGGCAGGAAAGTCTTCAGTATCTTTATTTTTCAAATTCAGATTGTAGGTATGTGTCACTTTATCTATTTATTAAGAATTAAATAATAATAAAGATAATGCACCAATATATTTTACTGATAGACTGTGACAATTTAAACTCAACTATACACAATAATATTGAAAATGAAATACAGGAGATCTATAATAGACCATCAACTTTAGTGGCTTGCTTTCAAAAAGAATTTGGTAAGCTTTAGGTGGATTGTCAGTGGAGACGTGACTTTCAAGTCTATAACCTTTAATTGATTTTTTTTTATTTGTGTTCTTTAAATTATTATTTCTGATATCAGATAAGTCAATGTTATAACTGCTTAAAAAAAAAGTTACAAACTTGAAATAATCTCTTATAATGGACGATAGTCTATGCTGTTTGAATTCTAGTATATAAGTTCAATAAATCTTGATATTTATGATATAATGAACTCTTACCAACATTTATAATGATAATATATCAGCTCGCATTAAAATAAATGTGTGACCAGGCCCGTACAATACAAAGTAGGACGTGAAATGCTAGTAATCCATAACCGAACTTAAATCTCTATGAATAGCGGTTACTCTTGAATTAATTTAAAAAGAAATATATAAGGCCATTTAAAATAGGCACTTTGTAGGTTTTCCCTTAAGTACTAGTGTATAATGCTTGCTTTATGGATGAACGATGTTGTTTTTGTTAGTATATGGTGGGTGTTGGAATCTAGTTTCAAAGAGGATAATTACCTTTTCTTTTTTAAATAAAATACTAACCATTATGCTTCAAAGGTAAGAGTGGATTGAGAAGGTATTATTTGGAGTAGGGGGACAGGTTTAAAGCTATAAAATTGAAAAGAGGAGATTAGAAAGGGATTATGTAGAGGTAGGGCGCGGTGGTATGCAGCATGTGGAGCCAGTGAAAGTAGAGGTGAATCAGAGGACTGCATCCGGCTAAGTTAGTTAACCCGGGCTGTGCGCGACGTCCCCGCACTGTTGCACAACTCTGGATATATCCTGGATCGCCGCCTCCACGGGGGCCGATGACCTTCCAGGATCTAACCGTCTACCAAAAACGCCTCCTCACTTCTATTTACGCAACCATTATTATGACAACTTCCTCAATAGATAAATGATCCGGTTTTGTTCTATCTTTTGAGGAGTCGAGTTTTCTGTGACAGCATAATGTTACTTCAAATTCTATTTTTGATAAATGATTCACTACAGATTGTATAATTATAAGCACTGACAATAATGACGGTAAACATATCTGCTGTCAACATTTGGTAGTTTACTGGAGCTTTTCCAACATCGGTCTCTATTTTACCATCCCTTCTAATTCAATAAAACAGTTAAATTCTAATTCAATTAAATAAACAGTTTTTTTGCACTTAAAAAATTTAATTATTGGAAATTTAAATTTTTATACTGTATAATTGTAACACACACACACACACACATACACACACACACACGCGCACACATATATATATATATATTTGCGCACTAAACCATATATAAACCAAGCGCACTTGGTTTCCCTCTCTTATCTCTCCAGAAGATGGAACAAACCAAAAATTAGAGAATGTAAGTGTGTGCTTTTAATTTATATATATATATATATATATATATATATATATATATATAAATAACAAAACTAAGGTTTATTGGGACTCGTTCAGTTCTTCAGGTTCAAATTAAACTCACATTGCCAACGTTTCAGTCTTTATTTAAAACCTTTTTCAAAGGCAGAAGAACTGAGAAGAATGAGAAGATCTGAAGAACTGACCGAATCCCGATAAACCTTAGTTTTTTTTTCTATTCCACGGTCGATACTTTTATCTATATATATATATAATGAAAGGTCCGTGTGGACAATAAACACTTTAACACACGTTAACACCCGTTTTATTGTGTATAATAACACACGTTTTATTGTCCACACGGACCTTTCATTTTATTCCAAGTAATTGTGCGCGTCTGCGTGTTAAAGTGTATATATATATACACTTTAAAAAAGAACACAGAAAGACACTACAGAACTCACTTCGATATTTCGACATCCGTCGTCATCGGGAAGAAGTGCGAAGTACTCGCGTTGAGAAACAAACTGCTACCATTCAAAATGGTACTTCAAAAAACATTTCAAGTATTTATATATATATATATATATATATATATATGAAATGTTTTTTGAAGACTAGATCTTAATAATGAACACCTCGTTATTCTGCCAACGTTTTGTTGTATTTATAAATCCTTTATCAGGGCTACAAAAACATGATAAGGCTATAATATTTTCAACAACAACAAGCATTCAATGTAGACTACTATGTTAACAGTAACAACTTAGAAATAACTTGATTACAACATTAAATGAGTATATGTCATCATAAATGAGTAAGTACAATCAAGTTATTTTTAAGTTTTCACTGTTAACATAGTAGTTCACATTAAATGGTTGTTGTTGTTGAAAATATTATAGCCTTATCATGTTTTTGTAGCCCTGATGAAGATGTATAAATACGTCGAAACGTTTTAAATAAAGCATAAATCTAACAATAATTATCGTGATATTTTAAGAAATAATGGGCATTTTAACAAGTTTTTTATTAATCGATAATTTTATTTTAGTACTGAAAGAAAACAAATCGTATAAAATTCAGAATTAAATTAGTAACTCGTTATTAATTCTAAATGTTAGAAAAAAAACTAATTTACTTGTATCAATATTTAAAATAATACTAAACTAATAATGAGTAATTTTTGTAACTGGATTATAATTGGAACTATAATCCAATTACAAAATTTGGTTATAATTTCATCATCCTAATGATGACATATTATAGGATGCACTAATATATAATAATAATGATAATTATAGGATAATATAATTTTCGTGATTCTTTCTTCGATAATCAAAAGTCTATATGTTCTTCGTTATCTGAAGACAGTAGTTTATTATTGAATTTATATTAGCTGATAAATTTAAACGGTTCATTTTTTATGATCGATGATAATTTGGTTCATTCAGATATATGAAAGATATTACTTTTGTAAAGTTGGGGCAGGAGATCGCATGGATAATATACGAAAATTGAACCTACTCTCCTAGTAAGAAGCAATTTACATATCAGCAGAACCAGTGACCATTACTCCAAACGGATACTTTGCCCGCTTTCCTTCCACACTTTCTTCTCAATAGGAAAAATAGTGGAAAGTGAGAAAAATTAGAACCAACGATAAAGATCAGTCAATAAGTGACAATAGAAAAGGTCTTGGAGTGCGAATTTCCATTGGGGACGGTTATATTGTTAATATGTGTTGTTTTATGGTTGAGAGATCCTAAAGCTCAGAAAGCGACTAGTGAGGTCTTCCCTTACTCATTACCAGTGTGGCATTATTGTCAATTCTCTGAACCGAGAACTCTAATACCTTAATAAACAATCAAGACTGTGTTGGTATTGTTCCAATAACAATTATATATATGATTAAACATTCAAAAAAATAGTTAATATACAAATAACGGAATTTTTAACGAATTATAAGTTACACTTTTGGTTCCTTTTAAGGAATTATAGTAATTTATGGGTTCCAACTAATAAACTAAAATAATGTGTTAAATAATAAAATATAACGACTTGACTGGCTACATTGATGACTTATTAGTTCGTGTAATATTCATTATGTGTTATTAAAAAGGGCCAATCTTTGGCCTATGTGTCTTCTCTACTGGGATGCTGCAGCTAACTAAACTAACCTCACCTATTAGAACCTGTCTATAACTAAATTTATAAAAGATACAGTTGCTATAATATATACATAATTCATAACTAAATATTATATTAAAAGATTTTAATAGCTAATCGATTAAAAATTTCATTTTAAACAACTTTGTTCACAAAATTTTTCTCTGTGGGATCAAAATTAAAAACCTATAGAATTGTAAAAATTGGCTTTTGCCATTTACACTTCAATGCTACAGAAGTTCATACCAATCAAGATTTATACTGTTACTTTATTATAAATAAAGTATAATAATTATTAAAAAAAAATTCAATATAGATATTTTTATGGAATTCCATGTCTAAGGACTCGTGAACCTAGTTTTGAAATTCCTTAGAAGACCTCCTTATATGTGAGTAGTTATTTATGTAACCGAAAGTTTGTCAACACAACACAGGTTAACAGCGATTGATTCATATTGAATATTTGAGTAATAAATATTCAAAGAAAGGGTTTAAAGATTTACGTAAAATATCTAATTGGTCATTGGTCTCATAATTGCACTCATGTAAGTTGCAATTAATATCTTACAACAAATGGACACTATATCTGAAAGAGACTGTTTGCATAAAACAAAGATTGTTTTCGAATCATACAAAATTAATAGAAGTGACATATACTTCTACAAAGACAATTATAAAAAAATAATAAAAAACCTAAAGGTAAAATCTGATTTTAGAAATAGAATAAAACACAAATAAACATATTGAAAAAACACAATGGAATAAATACGGATAAAGTGGTACAATAGAACACAATATAATAAATAGAATGAAACACAATTAAACACAATTTATAAATATATTATAAATAAATAGCGTATGAGACCGATGATACTCAGATTAATAATAATAATAACTTTTAGATATTTCACCCCATTGAGATATTTGCTAGAGTCATTTGCACAGTGACGTTAGATCGATCATTCATGGTTTTACTATGCTGATTTGACTAAATAATTGCAAAACAATTATAAATATATATGATAAATAAAGTTACAAATTTTTGACTAGACTAAAGAGCGGAAACATTAAGTGGAAACTTAATATTTCTATATTAAAAATCCTCACAAAAGATTTTATAAAAAATCTTTATAAAATTTTAAAATTTTTGTATTTAATTGAATATGAAACTAACATATAAACTAAAAAAAGATACATACGTGCCTCAATAAAGTGAAGGTAAGTAACTCTGGCATTTAGAGTGGTTTACGGTCAGCATTACTATAAATCATTCACAATACACTTCAGTTTTGGTTACATTTTAATGTAACTATCAAGGGTATGATAGTTACCGCTCAGGAGCTGATAAAATACCACCGATAGAGATACAGGGATTTTACCCTGTACGATACTAAGGAGAAGGAAGACAGAGGGTCTTCAGAAGTACAGAGGGTCCAAACGCGCTAACTAGTGAGAGCCAACCTACCACAATTGCACCTAAGGACCCGAAGGGACGTAGGAAGCCTGAATGGACATTATCAATGATGGTTTTGCAGATTCTGCAAAAAAAGAGGAAGAAATACCGTTGCACCTCCTGACTGACTGTAAGGCAACTTTGCCTTCGTGTGCTTCGTAGGTGCTTCGGGACACTCAACAAAACTATAGAAAAACTTTTACCTCTGGAATCAGCAAAAGTGCTGAGCTTCTTGGAGGCGTTGAAGCTAACGGCTGGGGTACTTTAGTACAGAAAGGGGAAGTACAATAGTTTTTTTTTTTTTAAGATGCAGTGCTATAGTCACCCTCAAACTATATTAATAAGGGTATGAAACTATATGGTATAAAAGGGTATAAACTGTTTTTAGTTTATATGGCATTTTGTATTTTGGTTGTTTTTCTTTATTCAATTTTACATTGTTATTCATATTTTACATTATAGTAACCTGATGATGAATACTGAGTGTTCGAAACGCGTCGACGTTGAAAAACATTTTTTTGCATGGAAACTTAATATTTCATCCTCTTATCATAATGTTTCTAATCATAAGGAAATACCACACAATAAATGCTTGCATAGCCTATATGTTATAGATTAGTAATATACGTATGTAATATATGATATATAATCACATTTCATATTTTCCAGACCAATCCATTTAAAAATGAATTTTCCATTTTTAACATTCACGTGCTATTACTTTAGCTGGAAATAGAAATTTGGTTAAAGTAATGCCATTATTTCGTATTTCAATGTAGTACCAGTATTAATTTAGGCTTAATGTAGCAGCAGTATTTTTCGTACTTCTTAATAACCGAATGATGGTGTAGGAAGACTACATTGTTTTATAGTAGTAAGAAATTGATAATGTATGTGTAATGTGATAATAGTAATAGACTGTAATTTAAACCATTAGTGACTTCCAAAGTGTACTAAGTTATTTCACAACTGCTTCAGTTATACTGATAGCTATGTGCATGTCTCTAAAAAAAACCTGCTATGGAAACTACCACTAGTAGATTGCAAAAAAATAGAATTAATAAAGAAGAAAGTCGTTAATTATGAAACTTCTTCTAATATTATTACAATATATATTAAAATATATATATATATAAAGATTTCACATAAACACGTGAAATAACAATCAATGATCAAACCACAATAAGAAATGTGAAAACAAGACTAAGATCTTTCAACCGTAACAATTGGGTTTTTGACTCTGACGAAGACTGCTTGTTACGGTTGAAAGATCTTAGTTTTGTTTTCCCATTTCTTATTGTGGTTTGATCATTGATATATATATATATATATATATATACTTTTATTCGTTGGAAATACGATCCAAAACGGACAAATATAGTTCAATATAAACAAAGAAACATAGAGAAATCAGAAGAACACACTTACAGTCTCTAATTTTCGGTTTGAACCGTCTTCAGGAGAGATAAGAGAAGGAAACCAAGCGCACTGGATCAGAGACGGTTGGAGACCAACAGTGTTGCCGCATGCGCGCCCGTTCACAGAAAATAAGGTAGACAGGAATCAATTAGAATTGGAATTGATTCCTGTCTACCTTATTTTCTGTGAACGGGCGCGCATACGGCAACACTGTTGGTCTCCAACCGTCTCTGATCCAGTGCGCTTGGTTTCCCTCTCTTATCTCTCCTGAAGACGGTTCAAACCGAAAATTAGAGACTGTAAGTGTGTTCTTCTGATTTCTCTATGTTTCTTTTTTTATATTGAACTATATATATATATATATATATATATATATATATATATATATCAATGATCAAACCACAATAAGAAATGGGAAAACAAGACTAAGATCTTTCAACCGTAACAAGCGGTCTTCGTCAGAGTCAAAAACCCAACTGAACACTAGATGCAGAAAACATCTGGTGAGGAGTTGAGAAGAGTGGAAGGGAAGAGTGGTATTTTAAAAGGGTGAAAGCACAGGAAAGGACTAATGTCCAGAAAGGGATGTTTGGGGAAACAAAGGAGTACAGTAAGAAAAAGTAAAAAACTATCCGCTAGGTGTCAACCCTCTTTGAAGAGGCTATTGCCCTCGTGACGAAAGTATCAAGTTTGAAGAGACTTAACCTTATAAGTTATAAGCCTTATAAGCCTTATAAGTTATAAGATATAAACATTAGTAACGGTCTCTTCAAACTTGATACTTTCGTCACGAGGGCAATAGCCTCTTCAAAGAGGGTTGACAGCTAGCGGATAGTTTTTTACTTTTTCTTACTGTACTCCTTTGTTTCCCCAAACATCCCTTTCTGGACATTAGTCCTTTCCTGTGCTTTCACCCTTTTAAAATACCACTCTTCCCTCCCACTCTTCTCAACTCCTCACCAGATGTTTTCTGCATCTAGTGTTCAGTTGGGTTTTTGACTCTGACGAAGACCGCTTGTTACGGTTGAAAGATCTTAGTCTTGTTTTCCCATTTCTTATTGTGGTTTGATCATTGATTGTTGTTTCACGTGTTTATGTGAAATCTTTTTATATATATATATATATATTACAATATTCAGAAGTGTCACAATAAACACCCATGGCTCTATAATCAAGGAAATCAGCACGAAAAGTAGTAAAATCAGAGGGAAAAGTTCTAAGCACTTTCAAGTGTTACCCAGTAGCCAAACTCTTATAGAGTTTCTACTCCTAGTAAATCACTCTCCTATAAAGCTGCTAATCTACTCCGACAGATGAGAGACGTGAAGGTATAAAACGATCCAAAAGCTGACGTTGTCTTTCATGTACATCATAAACTCGTACAGGTTGATTATTTTCTCTTAAAAACCAAACATTTACCATAGTAGAGTTTCTTCCTCTTGCATATTGAAATACTCCTAAAAATTGTCTTAGTGGTATGTTAGGACTATAGTGGTATGTATTGTACTATACATTAGGTATGGAAAGCTTAGCTACCATAATTTTAAGCCTTCGAATAGGTAATCACAGATCCTTGGTTGGTCAAGGTAGTAGCCTTCAAATTAATTTCACGACAATTACCAACTAAAAGACAAGAAAAATTTTTCCATATTAATACTTTTATGGTAATCAATGGTCTCTGCCATCACCAAAGCAGAGAAAAAAATATTCTTTGCAAACATTTAATGACAAACCCCCTTATTTTCAATAAAACATCTATTGTATAGAAACCATTTTTAAATTTTTCCTTATCATTATCCTAATTTGATTTTACGACAAGATTTTGTTTTAAAAAATGAACAATTTAAAGCCAATAGAGTTGATGTTTCAGGTGGATAGAGTTAGTTTTAGTTAAGAACTATCAACCACTTTACTTTGAAGACGCTTAAAAAGAGGGTAATGTCGTTATGAAGCCAGTGGTGCTTGGATTATCACCTAGACTAATTACTTAGGAAATATTAAAAAGAAGGCTGAGGTCGAAAGGATGGCGTGAAATGTGATCAACAAAGCCATCTCTCTGGTTGCAGCACGGTCGAGTAGCCAAGGGGATCCCAGTCAGCTTATTGAGTACTCCTTTACAGCAACATACAACCCACAAAAAACCTCTATTATACTCCTCTTTTTTTAGCTCTTGTTTTATTACGCACCTTTTTTTACGATGTACTAGAAATAATTTCACTACACATATTATTTATAATTATCCTTTACATTATTACATTAATTAAGTTAATTTTATTCAAATAATACTTGTTTTTAAATTGGATTAAAACAAAAGATACAAATTGAAAGTACTTAATTTAAATACTTAAATTTATTTTTTTCTATCTTTTTTACTTATTCTCAGGCATAATAATCTCAATATTACCATACCCAGAAGGATTGATGGAATTGCTCAGACAGATTGCTGTTTTTTGTACAATACCGTACTTTTTCCCAGTGCGCTTTATAGTGCACTATGACAATAACCATCCATTAAATTAATGAGGTAATAAAACATATTTGATGTACAAAATAACTGACAGAGGAGCAAAATTTAAACTAATGAGACAATTTTTTGGCGGATTTTCTTTGAAAGTACTGAAAAGTTCTTTCGTATTCACTACAATTTCCATGTTTAATTATTTTTGTTAATATGCTTTTTGAAAAGTTTTGAACATATTTCATTTAGCAGTACTTTGGATTGAGTAATCTAAAAGTAGACTCATTTTAGGACTTAAATCTGATTGATTGATATTAAATCCTGATTGACATTTCAAGTGTTTATATGAAATCTTTATATATATATATAAGAATTATATTTCCGTTATATAATTCTATAATTGTATATAGAATTATATTTCTTAAAAATTATAACGGAAACATTGCACTCCGTCCTGCGGGTCAATTGGACTTCTGATGACAACGATTGTCGAAATATAAAAGTGATTTACGTCTACGTCTATTCTTACGTTTCCTTCGTTATAATTTTTATTTAAAACCTTATGACCGTTTCATGTGATTTTATATATAGAATATTTTAAAATACATAGACTTTTTATCATATAATAATAAGCTAGTAAAACTTAATAGGAAACAGGCATCAGGAAGTTACCAGTATGTAAAAGTTAGCTGGAACGTTGTTGATACAATACTTTTTGTTCAACTATTATATTTTATTATTTAAACCGATCCCCTACAGGGTAAAAACTTTGTACATCAAAGATTCTACAGATTCTACATTGGGAGTCCTAAATTTTGCTTAACTCAAGTACAATTCGAGTAGAGACTTTAACGAGTACCTGACATCGTACAGGCTAGGGAACGACGTCTTAACGTACTCTTCGAGGGAGGATGTACTCAGATTTATTCACCTCCTGCGTGAATAAATCGAGGACCAGGTGGGGATCAAACCCCAGACTACCAGCCAAGAGGTGAATACGTTAACCACTGAGCTAACCTTGTCCCTTTGATCCGATAGTTAACACTGACTAAATGTTTGAGACTATGCAAAAGTACTAACTTGGTAAGTTATACAAAAACAAAAAAAAATTCTTTGTTTTTGTTTTGTTTTCAAAAGCCTACCGTATAGGCTGTCACCTTTTAGTGATGTTTTAGGAGTAAAAAGTTTAAAAATGTGAACCATTTACAAGTACTTTTTGAAAAATACAACAAATGTTTAAAATCGTTAAGGTAAATATGACCGGATGATGTTTGAAAAATGTCAATTGTTTAAAAAATTAATTATATTAAATATCAATTGGAAATTTGTTAGTTTTTAGTAACTTTGTTCTATCTAGTAATTCATAAAAATTATAGAATAATAAGCTGTTTAAAAATAAAAAAAATTATTAAGAATTATATTATTAAAAAGACATTCAATAAACTATAAGATGAAATCGGTGGTTTAATGACTTGAAAGTTTATCACACTTGAGTTAGGCAGGAAGTGCTAAACTTCCGTTATGGGAAGAATATAAGAAATGAAAAGTAGTACTTTGAACACAAGAAACAACGTTTTAACAAAAAGGAAGGTGGTTTCTCTGAACGGAGTTCATCTATGAAGCGTTTCACCACTTAATTCAGAACACGTTGGGTGGGCCTCTTCAGGACTCTAATTTATTCTCCATCACGATGGAGTAAAAATTATATATTCTTTTTTTTTGACTATTTCTTCGGTTTCTAACTGAATTTTAACTGATGAAGTTGGCCTATAATATTTCTTAATGTCAAATAAATTTAGTAAAATTTGTGCATCTTGTATAAATGTAAATAATATGAGAGATTTACAAATTGAATTCAATTCTAGAATTCAAACACATTCGTCAAATGTCTACTATATTTTGAATGGGTATTTTTTTTTTGCTTAAATTGTCACCCTTACACATAGAGTTTTAACGATGTGAAACTTTCCCAATTCTTACATCATTCAATTCGAGATATCACCCGCTTAACCATAAAGGTTTACAGAAAAGCTGATAAAAAGTCACGTTTTTGGTTCAAGGTCACAAAGTTAGAAACCCATAGTTGTGCTACGTAAATAGAGATAAAGTAGGAGTTTAATGACTAAATCATCATGGTAACTCATTAGGTGAAGTCATTATGTTGATACGTTTGTCTGTAATAGCTATTACCATTTATTTTACTTCACTATCAGTCAAGTTTAGTGATCATTAAACAATTTTTTTTCCAGTATTGACGAGTTTACACAATTTCAGACTTCTTGGATAAATCGCGGATGTTGTTAGGATTATATAAGTGTTATACATGGTGGGTGATATTTCATCTATATATATATAGGTGTATAATGTAATCGGGATTTGGTCAATTTTCCAGGATCAAAATCAAACTCTAGAGTTTGATTTTGATCCTGGAAAATTGACCGAATCCCGATTACATTATACACCTATTCTATCCAACGGTTGATATATTATTGAATTTGTTATATATATATATATATATATATATATATATATATATATATATTTATTGAATTTGTTATATATATATATATATATATATATATATATATATGTATATATATTTTCTAGAGAAAAGAGAAAGGGAGACCTTTTCTCCTGAAGACGGATTGCCCGAAAATTTGAGTTTGTAAGTGTGTTTCTTTACTTTGTGTGCTACCTTTCTTCAATTTTGAACTGTTATTCTGTCCAGTTTGGATAGTCTTTCCGTTTATCAAGTGAATATATATATATATATATATATATATATCCACTGGAACCAATGTCACTTTGAGAGCTTCAGAAGAACCACTTATTTGTCAACTGGGAGGTAGATCTACTCCTAGGCTTAACCTCAGTTGTTAATCGTTACTATCATTGAGTCTTTTCAAACAATTTTGTTTCCTTATTTATTTTTTCTAGTCCTTTTTTATTTATTACATTTATTTTTGTTGTTACATATTTATCTTATTTATCCTTGTCCCCTCTCCTTCCATTTATTGGCTGCCTTGATTATGTGCCTCTTCAATGAGACTTCACTTTGGTCGTCACTTGCCTTCGGAGTGACACAGTTTTCTACCTGATGACTAGACAGTCGATATATAGTAGTGAATGCGATCTCTTTTATAATTGTTTTATGTATATATATATATATATATATATATATATTATATTAACATAAAGAAAACGATCCACAAAGACAACAATGTTTCAAAGTCGATTATAGTTATAAAGTAAATAGAAAAACTGACTTACAGTCTCTAGTTTTCGGTTTTACAGTCATCAGGGAAGAAGTGGTAGTCCTATCTCTTCTCTCCTGTTGATGGTGAAACCGAAAACTAGAGACTGTAATTCTGTTTTTCTATTTACTGCGTACCTATAGTTGACTTTGAAACTTATATATATAATAATTCATATTAAAATATAAATTATTATTTAAAATAATGTATAACAATTTTGTAATCACTCTGCAAGTTGGATTATTAAGGAAAAGTTTTTGTTTCTCAACATACTAAAAAAGCAGTTACTAATCATAAAAACATGCTACTCGACTAACTATCTACATGTCCACTACTTTGTCTACTGTCTAAGTTAAAAGATCTCATGAGTTTCTCTTTTCCGAGTTCAGTTACTGTTTGGTGATTTTTTTGAGTGTAGTGTTATCTCTCTTTCTGTTTTTATTTCCTTTTATTCATCTTTTATAACAGAATAATACACTTATTGTGATCGATGAGATATATTTTGAAGCATAATTCATCATTATGGGATGATTGAATCAGAAGGTTTGGGTTCTTTAAGCATTACTTTTTCAACATGAAATTTAAAATACAGTTTTAACTCTGTTTTTTACTTTGAAAGTTTTGAAGAACAAACAAAATATTATTTTTAAAATCTGTAATACAATTCTTGGCCAATATTATCAGATGAGTTGTCTGGGGTAGTGCCCATTCAACTTTTTGTTAATAAATGAATTATCACATTCATGATTTATTTTAACAAACCCAAAATTATTTCGACTATTATGATGACAAATCAGTACCTAATGCTTACAAAACTTGATTTTTTTTCAATTTTGTAATGGATGTATCTACCACCATGCCACATATACCTTAAACATTTTAATATAAGTCAAAACTTTACAGGCCTCGCTTCTAGAAACAGCATTTGTAGTTATTTCAAATTTTAGCAAAATTGGAAGAACATAAGTTTTACAGAGATCTGACTCTACTGAATATTACATCACAAGCCATTAATTACCCAGGCACAAATTTCTGGAATTAAATAATAATTTTCTTTTAATTAACATTATTCAAGTCATAAATAATATATATTATAATTTCAGGTCTCTATCTCCACGGAAAATGGGTGAACAAACAAACAAATAAACTCACGAACTTTATATATGTAGATTCTTGTTGATCACACTTTTTTTCTATGTGTTACAATTACCTCCAATAAATGTACATAATTAAAATTACAACTCACTATATCTAAATGAATAATACTATAAACACTATTTTAATAAACCTAATACAAAGAAATTTGCTGTATATACTAAAGGGAAGTTGTGGAGAAACTGAGTTCTGTAGGTCAACCGGCTCTTTGTTTACTTCAGTATACAAATATATAAAAACGTAAAAAAAAAAAGTAAATTTTAAAGGCAGTACTCAATGTATTTTCCAAATGTTAAATACATTGGAAATTTATAAGTATATGCAGTATGAGGCTCCCAGAAAATCAACTTAATAGATTCTATAACAAAAGTATAAGCATATACTTAGAGCAATTGAACCATGCAAAGATAATTAGTTTAGCAGAAACATTTAAATTAATTAATTAACATTTATTATCAATTAAATGATTAATTAATTAAAAATTAATTAATTTACTATTAATGAAATCGTTAAATGGATGGAATAAGGGATGAATTTGATGCGTTATCAGTCAGGCGCTGTAGAGTGTGCAGAATTAAAATTGCTAATTTGTTTTGGTTATTTTTCTTAAGAGTTCATAATAAGTTGTTAATAAAAGAAGCAGTCATTTTTCCTTACTTTTATGCTCTGTAAACTTTCAGTACTTTTGATATTTCTGTAAATTTTGAAACAAATATTACTACTAATTGTCGAGACTTTTCAATTTAATTATTTGTGTAGTATATGTTACACATTACACATTAGAAATAATGAGATTGCACTCAAATCTATTAAATCTATTGCTAATTTTTTTAGCATTAGAAGTGCAGTAAATATGTCATGTTTATTTCACATTAGTTTCAATGACGCGAGTTATCAAAATCAAACTTCCACATTAATAACAAATCTGTCACACAATTTGAACCTACCATTTAAATATTGCATTTATAGTTCACTTTTTCAATCAAATAGTTATAGCATTCCTTACCGTACCTTAATCAAATATTCTGCCCTTTTTTCTTTTTGAGCTAATATTTAATATTAGTATTCTAACTTACTATAGCATATCACCATTGTTATAGTATATAACTTATCACAATAACTTATCACCATTTTCAAACTTAATTCTTCTTTGTTTTCTTAAAAGTGCATTTTCTCTTTCTTTAGAATGTATTTCCTTTAATGCCCTATTTCTATAGTCAGTATTAACCCCCAACCATTTCATACATAAATTGAAAACACGTTTTCTCTCTTATTGTATTCGTCTAAAAATTTCAGCTTTATCTTATTAATTCATAAAAAAATTTTTCCTTTGCACTTTATTCTTACTTGGTTCTCAAATTTCTCATATGTAATCTTCTAAACCACTGTTTTTCTCCCTCTATATTCAGTCTTAAGTCTCATAAATTTTATTTCAATATTTTGTAATATTTCATTTTGGTTTCATTTGTTTTCGAATTACAATTTCACAACAACAATTTTTCAAATTATTTTTCTGTCCTCCTATATTTCTTAATAGATCCTCATTTTTCCATTATAAGTCGAAGAGCTATAAACAATGTACTCATCAATGACTACATATCTGACAAACTATGGTACGGCAGGTAGCGCGATTACATGTTGGATATAACCACATCCAAACATCATCCGAAAAGTAATAAAAATATATTTGAAAATTTTAAAATATTTAAATCAATCAATCGTAATCTCGAATCATTTTTTTTTATAATCACTACATTTTACTCACATTAACGTTAAAAAATTAGCGTTCCAGTTATTTCTTTATTTACATTTTTATATAACCATCTCTTTTTTTAAGCATGAAAAATTACTAAATAATCTGATAAAATGTCATATTCGTGTAAGCCTAGAACCAACCCTTGCCATTAATACTTGCATCCACTACTGCACATAACGTATAGTCAAAGCACTAAACATGAAGGAGGTATGGGGCCTAGTGCCCTACCCGAAGCCTTGCTACAAATACTCAAAGGTACTGTACTTAAATTCTGGTAAAATAATAAAGAAACCACAGCCGCTTTTGAAACAAAATTAATTTTTATTTCTTTCATATAAATCTGAAATTTGATTTAATTTGGTTAATTTTAAATTTTGTTTTTTTTTTCTATTTGAATACTAAAAAAAAATGTCAATCAAAAAATTATTTTTAATTATTTAATCGTGACTGCATAAGTTATTAGTTTATTTAATGTAGGAGTTTTTTTTTCTTATAATCAGACTATGCTACTAATAAATATCGGTTCTAATATTTGTCCATAACAGTAAATTACAGATGCAATTTATCTTTTGGTAGGGCAAAACACTAAACCCACTTGTCCCGGCGAGAGTTATTCATTAATCCCGTTATGATTTACAGTGATTACCGAGACTCCATATCAATAATTCACACTGCCCACAAATAGAATGTGTTAATTACATCGAGGACATAAGACAGATTTATACGACTTGTCGGCCTGTATAATGAAGGCGTCGATAGTGGAGGTTTGGGAAGGGTTGGAATTATTAAAGAGGCTTTGAAGTTTTTTTTTGCCAGCAGGTGGAGTTTTTGTTTGGAAATTCCTGAATACTCTACCTGATCTACACAGCTGCCATTTAGGTCAACTGATACTTGGACAACGTTTTGTTTCAACCCTGTCGTCTGGAGACTCGTAGTTTTGACTTTTTCACGTCAAGTCATTCACTAACTCCGTAAAAATAAAACCAAAGCAAAAAGTAGTGAAAATTCAAAATAAATACGTTCAAAATTCTTTATCTATTAGAATAATCAGAAACCCGTTACAATTTTTAGGCAGCAGTGTATATAAATTCAAAATAATTTTTCAAAATAAAAAAATTAACCATTGATAAGGTTATAACGTTAAAAAAATTCTAGTTTTACTCAAATAACATACAGTATAAACATAATGACTTAAAACATAGAATTCATTAGAAGTAAACAAAAATGAAAAAGAACAATCATATGATTGAAAGAATAAGAGATTTTTTATTCTTTTTGCTATTTTATTTTATACTCCACTTAATTAATCTTAATAATTCTTAATTATTTGATTTCACTATGACATTATTATTATTATTATTATTATTATTATTATTAGAATGTTTGTAATTTTTGATTGAACACTAACCAATTAGTGGGTAATAATATTATCACTTAATTAATGAGTGGGTTTATAAAAATAATAAAGTAGATTTTATTTTGTATTATATTAAATTCTAGTATATTAACTATACGAACCATGAGAGTTAATATATTAATACTGGGGTGAACCATACCGAAGTAACTTAAAAAAAAGTACGTTTTCAACAGTTAAAACAGTTAAAGTTGTAATATTTTATTTAGATAGATCTATTTTTACAAGTGCTTATTTACATAAAATAAATTGTAATGACTGATTGTTTATTAAACTTACTTAGTTTTTCCAATATTCAAGATTTCGTGATTCATTTTTGACAAAATTGAACTTACTCTAAACCCTACAAGGTGTTATTAAAAAAATCTCAAAATAGTATGAATCTGCCGTATAACAATATGGAAGTATTAAACTCACTCATTTTTCTGTTAAGTGAACCTTCAAAGATATTGAATATAAAACCACTGTAATAGTTAAATCTGTGGACTTGTCAAATTTATACTTGAAATACAATTTTGGGCATAGTGAGGTGATTCGACGACTATACCGTATCACCTTACTATGGTTATATATACCATAGTATATATAGTATACATATTTATATATTATAACATAGTTATACCATAGTATAATATATTTAATGGCACACTTCAACGATTTAAATAAATAACATGTTAAAAAAATTTAATATTTTTTTTATTAAATAAACTTATGACTTCAGAAAGTCCCCAAACTTTTGAACCCGTTAATTTCTTTACAGAATATTCCTTCATCATAGAAAAATAATAAATAAAAACATGTCTTCCAGCTATGATACTGATCATTTAAAAAAGCCTGTATAGTGGCCAAATGCATAATAGTCTAGAAATCATCATTAATTATGTATCCAATAATACACTTTTGCCTATTGTTTTATAACAAACAGGCAAAATATAAATCAACGAGAGTAAACAATTAAGAATGTTTGTAATTTTTTTTAAGCAAGTAACTGATTTTCATAACATGAGTTCATTGTGTGAGTCTAAAAAAACCAGTCACTTGGTTGAGAGATATTTACTTCATCTGTCGTTGATAATTTTTTATGACAACTACGACATTGAACCCACAAATTTAAGTGTTAGTAAACAACTAACACATAAATACAATAGCACAAGATAGAGTTGAACACAGATTACTTTAAGGGATGGAAGGAACTGATCAGCTTCTGTTTAAATTTATTATATAGAGCTATTCATTTTCTGCTCCAGAAAGTTCAATTGATCTTCCATATTATTAATTGACTTCTTGAAACTCTCGTCAAACCCGCAAACGTGGATATGGACCACTCTTGTGCACCCCCGCACTAGGCTTTATGAAGCAAAACTAGCAAGACATTGAACATATTTAGTTTGATTCAAATCTACTGAAATAACATTCAAAATACTCTTACTAAATTGAAATTCCACAATAATTACGAAACATGGGATTATTAAAACAGATATATTTCCCAAAACGGTTAAATAAACTGACTAAAAAATAACCACTAAAACATTATTTTGAGTCTAATATCCCCCTTTATACTTATCTCTAAGATATTTGAGTTGAATGACGCCCAAAGTGGGCTAGATTTGTAAAATTATTCAAATTTACTTAGATAACAAAACAATATCTTTTAGACACTCAAATACTGTAATTTTATAACTCCTTTCTTAAACAGATATGACAAACAAAAACCATTCTCTACACAAATTGTTTACTTATACATTAGCATCTTAAGAGAAATTTATTCTACTAAAAGAAGTGAATATAAACATTTATAATGATAAATGTTTATGAATATAAATTATAGTTTTTTACATCCATACATCCATAGGATTTCATGGATCATTTGTTATTGATAATTAAAATTGTTGACTTCACTAGCTTATTTCTATAATTTTAATTAAATTTTTAAAATATTTTAATACAATCTAGCATGGATTATTTGAATTATTTGTACCTAAACCGACTTCCCTAATTAGGGCGGTCTAAAACATCTTAAGTCACTACCTAATGGCTAGTTTCTCAAGCACAGTTCAACGATTTAAATAAATAATCATGTTAAATTCTCATTTTGCAATAGATTATTAAGAACTTTTTAACAGAAAAAAAATCCTCAAAACTACAAATAAAGAAGTATTTACATAAAGTATTTCTGCAAACTTTCCTTTTATGAAAGTAAAGTATTTTTTTTTACTTATTCAAAATTTATGATCAGAAATAATTTCTACAAAATATGAAAAATGAATGATCTGACACCATGGAATTTTCAAATTTTATGTTTTAATAGCTTTATAAACGATTTTGAATGTCAACATATTCTGAAGTATGTAGTATTAAAACTGATAGACTGAAAGATGAAGGGTTGAGGGATTCGAACCTATGGCTCCGTGGTCAAGATAAGCAAGTGATCTTAATGCCTAAACTATTGAGTGGTTATCTATGTGAAAAGCTCATACAAGTTTTGTGCCGACACTGAAAAAGGATGGCATAAACCGGAAGTCTGTGCCATTGATCATAACGTCCTCTAACACCAAACCTACACCAATTACTCACAATTTGTCATAGAAAAGCCCAGTGACGTACAGATTGCGCACACCAGAAGGGGTAGCGCTTCACCCCTCTTCTCTCTGTTCCGGGAAGAGTTTCACTTTCCGCCCCCTCTCCTAGCCCCTATATAAACCCACTTCATCCCCCCAGATCGAGTCCACTCCCTCTGTGATACCCGCCACTTCTACACCCTCTCGTTACCAGACTTTCCATTTCACTTCTGTGCTACTTCTCTGTGCAACTACTTCAAAATCACCTGGATTAACCATCGACTTTTTTTGGAGTATTTCTTCTATATTTTTTGTAAGTACAATTATATTTTTTATATATATAAATAGCATAAATTAAAAGCGACATAAATAAATGTCACCTTTCGTGAAAAATATTAAATCAATGTTTTTTAACGTAATTTCTACTTTTTTTTTCATTACTAATGTGTTATCTTCTGAATATTGTCAATATCGGTTTAGAGTATTTCTTTTTGATCACATGTCGATGAAAGTCTTTACGTAATCATTGTGCTTTATTAAATGTCGAAGTGTTCTATTGACCCGAATCTATAGCCTCCGAAGTAGGCCACCGCACGTAATCGAGAACCACGAATTAATAATCGCAAAAAAAAACTTTCAAAAATAGGTATTACATTTTCTGTTTAACTAAATCACCTTACATCCTTTTCTATATGTAAATTATCCAAAACTACTAACAGCAATCTTCCATTACAGTTTTCCCTATATAATATAATCTTATTATAACTCATTTAATTAAAATAATTTTTAATGTACAAGTAAAAGAAAAAAAGTACAATAAGAACCTAATATGAAACTAATAAATTAGTTCAAAAGTATTCTTAATAAATTGTAAAGATCTTTCTTGTTCTATCGTTTTTTTTTTGATACTCGAACAAACACCTTAACTGACCCTAAAGATTTAATTTCCTCTAATTTTTTTTAAAAGAATTTTTTTTTTAATATTAATAATAAATTTCTTAAATTACAGCTTATTATGAAATAGTATAACAAAATGTTGATATCCAAAAAAAAATATTTATATACTTGTGATTCTAATTACTTCCGGCACTCAACGGCAAGAGTCAAAAGGTTATTATAAAAGAGAGACTAGAACAGACAGATAAGAAATAGTATTCAGAAATCGCGGGTTGATAATTTTTAAATAGCAGGCATTATTATTAATGGAATTCAAAATTGTTGTAAGGCAATCATTTGTAAAATATTACAATAATATCACGCTTTTCACAACAAACGGGAATAAGGGATCATTCATTGATTAGAGTTTTTGCATCTTATATAGAAGGTTTTTAGTTCGAATCAAGTAATCAAGACTTCTAAAATGGGAGACTTAAAATCTTGTGTACACAATCCCTCTGAAAGGAGGATATAAAACCGACGGCCTCGAGTTGTTCTAAGGGTAGATAACGTTGTACCCGCCATAGATAAAGAATATATGTTTGAAGACTGAGAATACACTATTAAAAAATTATTAAAATCAAATGATTAAACCAAAACGTATTTTATAGAATGGATCTGTACAATGAACTAAATGTACGGATTAAAATATATTAAAATCTGTAGATTGAACTGAACGATGATCGAACTGAATCGTTTGCAATAAATGATACAGACCGTGTTTTGATACGCATATTAAGAATCATCTCAATATTTAAAAAAAAAAAAATTGAAAGTAAAAATAGGGCACTGACAAAGAAATTTCAATAAAACACATATGATTAAATACGTAAAAACTATAATAATTCAATGGAATTGTAATATATATATATAAAGATTTCACATAAACACGTGAAATAACAATCAATGATCAAACAACAATATGAAATAAGTTGGGTTATTGACTCTGACGAAGACTGCTTGTTACGGTTAAAAGATCTTAGTCTTGTTTTCTCATTTCGTATTGTGGTTTGATCATATATATGTATAACACAATAAAAAAAAAATCATTCAGTTAAAACTAATATAAGAAATTAAAAATGTGACTAATAGTACAAGCAAATCAAGCATTCTTCGTCAGAGTTAACTCAATATCATCACAATCAGTACGAGTGAAACTCTGACGAAGGCCACTTGTTTTGATGAAAGAATAACATTTCATTTAAAGGTTTTATAGAAGTTAAGTTCTTACTGTGGTAAAAGGATAAATCAAAGTTTCCACACATAAAAAAGAAGCTTTTTTTTTATTCTACACGTTTCGAACACTTGTGTTCATCGTCAGGTAAACTTCCAATGTAGGTCGTCTTTTAGTAGACGACCGACCAAAGTCGAGCCTTCAACTAATAACACAACTAATGAGAAGGTTATTTGTTCAGAAGTAGAAGGCTTGTATTAAAGTTAGTCTACAGTAAATGTTTCATCAAACTGTTAGTGTTTATGAAAAGACAGTGCAATACTGATTTTGATCAACTGGCCTGCAGTTGTAAACTTTTAAATTAAGTTGCCACTTTCAATTCAATATAATGAGCTAACATATCAAAGCCCAGGTTTCTTCGCATTGATTAATTAAATATTCAAACTGATGTAAGGCAAATCCGTTTAAACCTACAGTTAATCTGTAAAGCAAACCTAACACTAAAGCTATTAAGTTAATAACTTTCCCTTTCAAATTTCTTTTTAATTTTATTCCTCAATATGTAAATTTCATAGTTCTTAGATATTAACCTTGGGAAGAATTTTTGATGAAAAGTAGTATAAATGCTTGCAAGAAGGCTATTTTTAATAGTTTTAAGGGTTTTTCTTTAGTAAGTCATCAGTGATTTACGTTTTACATCAATGTGGCTTCAGTCTATCTAGGTTTGCTTCTTTGGCTATCCATGATTTGACAACACACATGTAATACTCTAATTTTGCCATCCAGTCTTTGTTTATCTCCTTTATTATCGACATTTGGGTCTTTTGCTCTAATATATTCTAATCATTTGAGCGATTCGGGATTTCTAACTCATTAATCAGATATAAAGTCTAACTTCTACCTCTTACATCATTAATAAATTCCATAAGACATCGTTAACCATAAGAGATTGTCAAAACTCACTCTGGAGTAGTATCCCTAGGTAATTTAAACTTCGATAAAAAAAATTTTAAAATCTCGACAAAATAATAAATGATATAAAAATAAAGAGTTTATTACAATATAGAAAGTTAAATGCATATTCCGTTTTATTGATAGCTATATTTCATATTGCAATTAGGATAACCATTCATTATTATTGCCTCTAAAACAGGGCTGGGCATTTGCATCTAAGAGTCATAATTTTAGAATTGATTAATTAATTTCTAAGATATTCAAATAAGCCAAAAAAAAGATAACATATCATTGTTACAACTAAATTCTATAGCCAAAATTACTAAAAAAAAAATATTTAAAAACTAAAGTAACTATTTCATTAAAAGTCACACTTTTCTGTAGTCAATAAGGATTTCTTTAAAGTTGGAGTCAAGTGCCCTGAGTGTTCACACTATCACACTAGCTCAAGATTTCAGTCCGTGAGAAGTGATTCGTCCTTAACAAAATAAAGAAATGAAACATTCACAAATTCAAGTGGATGCAAATAACACCATATTATTTGAAAGATTTTTATATTTATAAACTATTATTTAAAACAGCCATATAATTCATCTTTGGATTACTTTCAAACATCCTGTTTAGTTATGGTTGGATAATGAATCGAAGTTTCATTTGCAATGAGGCTATAATATAAAAAGCTTATAAGAAACAAGAATTATCTGTTTGAAATGAGAGACAGCTTTGAAGTGGCATTTTATAAATTCTGAAATCCAATCAAAATGAGCAACTTTTTCTTGTTGATTTGCAACACTAATGAATGAGCAATGATGTTGGATTAGCATTAATCTTGGATTGAATGGCATGGCTCATTCTAGTGTCCGTCTTTTTGCTTGTTTTCTTATTGGTATAGGACGGATTTTTTGTTTTACAATATCCACTCAAAGACTTTTACTTTTACTGCTATTTTAATGGTGGAAAGTGTGGCTCATTTATTATTTGACACCCATTTTAGTAAAAGCTGAATCACATTAACGGGTTGATTCAACAATGAGAGCTCTAACTTTTGCCTCACTAAAGAGTATTCAATATAGGAGTCTTTAACTAGTACCTGGCACTGTATAGGCCCAGAACAGATGGACCTCTCCGAAAGAAATTGTTCAGAATTTTTTACTTGTTGCCTATATAAATTGAGAGCTAGAGTAGGTATTGAACCTCTCATCTACCAGTCCAGAGGTGAGCTCATTGCCCTTCTGTGACCTAATGAATTCTTCCCTATAAGATGTCACGTGCATATTAAAGATTGCAAAATTTAGTTTTACTAAATACTTCATTGTACTCCAGGTGTACAAACTAATCCGAAAAATCTATGGAAGTATGAAAAAACTTATTCATATTTATCAGTTGGGATTTGACTCTGACGCAGACCGCTTGTTACGGTTGAATGATCTTTCTCTTTTTTCTCAACCACTTTAACTTTACCCTCTTCCTTGTCTATATAATGGCATTCTCTTACGTAATAGATTTTAATTGCCTCGTAATATCATAAGGTGAATTTTAATATTGAGCAATGTGTTTAATGATATTAAAAGTCATATATCATCTGCATGTGTGACTCCTTTGTTGATGTCATATGCCATTGATTCTTCGTAAGGAAGTTGTATTTGTGTTTGTGTTTATTAAATCTATAATGACGAAGATATTTTTATTCAAATGTATTCTGTCTTTTGTCTGGCAATAGTTTGTCAGTCCTTAATCATACCAGAAGGCACTGTGTAAGATATCAGTCATCAATGAATTTACCTTTTATTTAGGTATAATTAGATTTTTATTTTTTTTGTGATAAATATCAAATAATGCAAGGCACTCACTTTTTGAGCCTGACTTTAATATCTAATTCACTTAATACCGTAGATTGTTTCAGTTTATCAAAGAAAACTAATATTTTGTTATTTATTTTTTTTTTAATATTTATATCAACGATTACCGTTCTTAACGCATCCTAAGTCATACAAATCCCGACGATGCAACACCCAGTTAAGAGATGTACCTACAAGCCAAGTAATCTACTGTGGCAAATGAACAAGTACTGATCATTAGTTCAAGTATTGGCTGTTTCCGAATATTAATTTGTCTTCCAAATTTATATGTTTAGTAGAATGTAAAACTACTTTTAACAAAGTGTTCATTTCCTAAATTTTGTTCTACCATAAGGAATAAAAAAGTTTTAGTTCAAAGTTTTGGAATTTAATTTCCAACTAACTACAAATTTTATTTCGTGTTATGAAAGACTTTAGTTTTCCTTCAGTTTATTTCTCACTTTCTTTATCTACCAACCATTAAAGTCTCCACAGATATAAATGCGATACTTTAAATTATATTTACTATTGTACTTGTGTTCAATGTGGTCACCATCCACAACACTAGAATTATCAATAAATAGAATTAACAATTCAGCTCCACAATGACATATAACTAAATCATACTTTTATTATTTGCTAAGTCTGGTGTGGTTTGATTAAAACATAATGCTCAGGAAGGTAGCTGATTTTCAGTCAAATTGATTGATTATATAGATATTTTTTTCAGTACAAACAAACATATTCATTTTAACTTCAATTATTTTGACGAAATCTTGAAAATCTTTTAGTGATGAATAATAAAACATGAAGGACTTCATTTTGATTGAGGTTTAGAATCTTCATTGGATAATCCTGTTACAATGGTATTGTAGTTAAACACTGATATATTTTTTTTTTTTAGAATTTTGAATATGGACAACAATAGATATGACTCTGACGAAAATAGCTTGTTACAGTTGAAACGTCTTAGTCTGTTTTCTCATTTTTTATTGTAGTTTGAACATTGATTGTTATTTCACGTGTTTATTGTGAAATCTTTTGATATATATATCCATGCATACTGGTCGTTGAGTCTACAGTCACAACGTGCTTGGTCTCCCTTTCTCTTTTCTCCTAAAGACGAATTGCCTGAAAATTTGAGATTGTAAGTGTGTTTCTTTACTCTGTGTACTACTCTTCTTCGATTTGGAACTCGTATTGTGTCCAGTTTATTAAGTGAATATATATATATATATATATATATATATATATATATATATATATTCAAACCACAAAATGAAAAGGGGAAAAAAGACTATGATCTTTCAACCGTAACAAGTAGTCTTCATCATGGTCAACGTTTTTGACCCAGCGACTCTGACGAAGACTGCTTGTTACTGTTGAAAGATCTTAGTCTTTTTTCCCTTTTCTTTTTGTGGTTTGATCATTGATTGTTATTTCACGTGTTTATGTGAAATCTTGTTATATATACATATATATATTTATTAATAAGGGTCATTATATAAGAGAATACATATGTCTCCATATGATCCACCTTCCTCCGCCTGTAGGGTTCTCGTAGGGCTTAGATAGCACTTTCCGTAAACTTTCATTGTCATCGACGAGGACGTCAATGGACACCATTCAGTTTACATATCAGCTTACATAAGTAAAGAGATTAAGATAAAGAAATACATGTCTCATTCTCACAGAATAGGTGCAAATGAAATTCATAACCTGCTTGTTCGTCAGTAAGGATATTCGTTTTTTTTTGTTTTTTTTTTTGTTGTTGTTGATAAACAAGTGCATAGGGTGACAAGTGCGAGTGAGTGGGAGAGTGATGGAAAGTGGGAGCGAGGCCGAGTGCAAGTGAGAGAGGTTGAGCCGGATACAGGAGGAAGAGCGCGTGGTGGAGGAAGTGGGTCAGTGGTGTGTGTAGAGAGAGTGGGAGAGAAGTGCCCAGCAGGTTAGTAGGTACCGATCACCCGCCCGTCACCTGCCTTCCTCCGTCAGTACAAGTCTTTTATATTTTCTCATAAAAACTCCTTTTTCTACTCTATCTTAACTATGCATTCTAAAAATAAGCCATTTTACTCTATATTTCTTAGATACTTGTATCAATGAAAATAATGCAAAATATTTATATGTAGATATACCATGGAACCATGGTGCGACCGCTGTCAAAACCTTGGTTCCCGGTGCAATTATTTACAGTTTACTGACTGATTTGATTCGTGCTGTAACATATAAATATACGTAAAATTTAACTGCATATATATGTACGTTGTCTTTTTGCTATATCACTTTTCCGAGCTCTTTGAAGATCGAAATATTAAAAAGTGGATGACGTTGTAAGAATCCCTTTACGTTGACATACTTTAATTTTATGTATCTATCTAACTACGCTTGTGTATATATCTTTAGAGCTGGTCATTTGTTCTCCTGATGACGATGAAAGGTGAAATACAGAAATCATTTTTATTTGGTTTCTTCATTGTTTTCGCTCTGTCAACTTGTTTAGTCAATTTGTCAAAGTTATTGAGTTCCAATTATCTGATGTCATTTTCTCAAAATTAATTTTGAAACTTTATGTATATATACTTATATATGCTGATAAAAAACGGAAATCTATAATAAAATAAATTATCAAAATGATGAAGAAAGCAGAAAGAATTCTGTTCTAAGGTCTTTAAAGTAGATTATTGCATTAGAAGTTCTTTGAACTTACTTGACCATAGGAAAGATTTCTCATATAAATAACTATATCTAAGTCAAAATCTGATTTTTATTTTGTTATGAAATCTTGTTATGCGTATATATATCTATAGGTTATATGTCATAAACCACATATGATATTTATGAGTTCACAGCCGTCATGTCACGGTCCTACTTTCTCTCCTGATAACGACCAATAACCGGATTGACATATTGAAAATGAATTATATTGTATTGTTTTATATGTGATTTTTTTCTGTTTCTATATATATATTCCATATATATGCTTATTTAACAGTGACATCTTCTTTTCGTTTTTAGAATGCCGTGGTTTTATATTAATGAAATATGAAGTGATATATATATATATATATATATATATATAATATAACCAATTTCCAAAAAAAGATCTGACAGATGCTCACAACCCTATTATAAAAATAATTTTATTCAGTGGAAGGTAGTAAAATTGTAACTGATATACAGATATACCAGTAACTCATGTATAATATATATATATATATATATATATATATATATAACTAGCGCTCCTTCCTTCGACGTGGGGAGATCTCTCTCACGTCGTCCTCTCTTCTAGTCTTCTGCTGATGACGAATCAGCAGAAATATTCGAAATATTGAATTTAGTAAGTGGGTAATTTCTCTTTTTTTTGTGTCAAATTTTGTGTAATTTATGGTTTTATAAGTCTGTGTGGACCGTTTACTAAATCTTTAATTTAGTATATATATATATACAAATCTAAAGTTTATACTTTAGTATAAACTAAACGGTCAATACTTTTATATATATATATATGTATATATATATATATATATATATATATACTTAAATGAAACGTATTAAAGACTTACTTTTCAATATTTCGGTTGTTATGGCGGTCATCCTCAGGAGAAAAAGTGAATTGACGGAAGTACGTTAGTGAACACATGTTTTCTTTCTATGTTTTTTCTTATGTGTCACAGTTTATCTTAAGTATATCTGTCCTGCCGGACCATTTTTTTTGTTATCAGGTATATATATAAATATATGTGTGTGTGTGTGTGTGTGTGTGTGTGTGTGTGTGTGTTCCGCCTGTGTGCATACGTATGTGCAATTGGTGTGTAGAAATACATATATGTGTGCGCAAATACAGAAATGTTTATTTCATAAAATAAATTCCTGTCCTATTCTTTTAATCAAAAGATTAGTTAAGATTGAATCTTTATTTTTATTATACACATATTAATTTAACAATAAATAAATCTAATTTAATAATGTAAAAAATTAACTAAATCGAAAATATTTCCACCGTAGTAATCTTTGTCAGATACCAGAAGAAATGCCCTTACGAAAAACGTTCCTGGTCAAAGATATTAGGTCCTTTTACATATATATATATATATATATATATATATATATATATGTGTGTGATGTGTGTGTGTGTGTGTGTGTGTGTTTTGTTGAACGACCTTTGTACCTTTGTACATGTATAAAAGAAGGATTGCAAAACAAATTTACAAATATATATATATATCTTCTTATATTAACAATTTATGTAGCCTAGAAAAACAGCAGTATAAGTTATAAGAAAATAAAATAACTACTTACTACTTTTGAGGATGATTTTCTTAATTGTAGAGTTACTAGTGTTTATTATGACATTTCCACATATATGTATCCATTTACAATTTGTGCATTTATGTATCAGCCTATTGGCTTTTTATCACATAAAAAACCTATTAAACCTCATTTTTTGCCTTGAAAATGACTACTGATAACAGTCAAAAAGCGGAAGTTGCAAAACCGATGCTCTAACAAATGAAAAAAATATTCACAAATTTAAAGAGACAGAAAGCTAATAGACAAAAAATACTCCATAGTGTGGAAAGTGACTTTCATAAACTAGGAAGAAACTGGCAAGTAAACTGCAATGTACTTACACTAGTCTATATTTTGTACGTTAAAGAGAAGAAAAAAGAATGAAGAGTGAGAGTGAGACCTTCTTCTCTTCTGATAACAGACCACCTTTCATGATAACATCTATTGTAACCATCTTTGTCTGTTTTATGTCTTAGATTAATTTATATTGTTTAAAAATTCTGTGTGGAACGTATTTTCGTATTAAATAAACATATACATAACACATAGAAAAATACACTGACTATCATCAGAATTATAGTCTGTTTCTTTGTCATTTGTGAGTGACTTGCCCTGCTGAACTATCTAAAACACATGTCTCTTTTGCTCTCTCTATTTGTCTTCTAATCTTCTCCTGATGACGAAAAACAGTTCTAAATTCACTTATAATAGTAAATTTTCTATTATGTTTCCTGTGTTAACACCTTGTTTGTAATAAGATTCTTTGATAGTATTTTAACATTAAAATCTGTATCACAACTGATTACGACACGTAAACAAAGATTATTTGAAAGAGGTATATAGATTTTAAATATCTATTTTTTAGAATTTAATTGAATTTGATTAATATATTTTGTTTTAATTAGATGTTAGAAGATATCCATAAAATTAAAATAATAATAAAGATTATAATAAAGAATTATAAAATATTAAGATGAGTAAGTAACAATCATAACAAGAAAATATTATTACTGAGGAATTCCATTTTAATCTCTATTATATCACCTATCGTTGTACACTTAACAAATTATGGTATGAAAAGAGCAATAAATGACAATTAACACAACGTATAAAATTGTACAGAGAAGTTAATCCCACTCTATAAAGACAGGCGTTGTTCGGTATATGTTGAATGGATTGGGGTTGTTTTGTGTTGAAGGTTAGTATCACCTGTGTTTTCCTTCAACGAAATCCTCTCACTCGCCTATTGCAGAATTTTATTTTATACTTAGAGCTTCAATTATTATTTCTCCAATTATCAACTTATTTTAAAAAATTTTAAAAATTGTTTTTATAATATCTCTACTGTTACGCTTTGTGAAGTACTATTTTTAATTTTATTTAATTTTTATTTACTTAAGCATTTTTAAATAACTTTATGCTCCCTCTGTTCGTATAGTGATACCCTGGCTCCTCTACCTGAGCTTTTAGAGTAAAGTAATAAACAATATGTGCTTTCAGTTTTCTTGTGTTCTAATTTCCGTGCAGTTATTTATTTGTACTTCTTATGTAATTCATTCCTACTCACTGCCAAAGCAGTTTTTGAATCAAAACTCACATCTCTCGTTCAGTCATTTAATCTCATGCTTTATTTTAAATCTCTTTCACTTTTCCTGCTAACTCTTCTCAGATGGCAATTAACTAGAACGGCGTTCACTTATTTTAACTTAAAACCCTTCAAAATATCTTTTTATTTGTCAAGTTTACAAGATATTCCAAAAATTTAACTAATAATCGAATAATATTCACATTTTGTACTAATTATTATTATTTAATTAATGTAAAGAGTAGAGTAGAAACCGATCCCTTCGCGGGTCAAAAGGTTAGTCCTTACAGTTTTTTTGTTGATAATAGTGTAACTGTATTATAATCATAATTAAGTGTAATTATAGTTACATATAACTTATACTAATGTGCTAATCGTGCTAATGATTAATGACCTTGTGTCTACTCCATTACAGTATAGTTAGACTACTCACACTAATTATTAGAGAATTAGTTATACATATATAAATGATTCATCAAAAAATAAAATTTAAAAAAATTAGAAGTTGATGAATATTGACTTTCGTTTTCTTTATTTTGTCCAATTGTAACTTGCTCTTATAAGTATATAAATATATCAACGTCTAAACCTCAGTAATGGTTAGTTTAGACCCAATGACTAAGGTCTTAGTCATTTTTCTGATTTCTTACTGTGGTTTGGACGTTGATTTCTATTTCACATGTTTATTGTGAAATATTATATAAATATGTAGTTCAACTCCCCTTCTATACTTTCATTAGCAAATTCATAGTGAGGGTGAAACGTTTATTTCAATATTCCTTTTCTAGTTTTCAAAATGAACAAAAATAACGAACCAAACTTTTTTTATGTTTGGACATGAATATTTTGTTCACTCGGCTTTTTAGAGAGGAACTAAAGTAGTTGCGTTCAAATCTGTTTGATATCAGGACTAACCAGATAAGGGATGATAAACATCCCTTCTCTAATAAACTTGAACGAAGTAAAAAGTTGACTCCTAAAATGTAGAAACAACCAGATAACACTACATATTTTTACAGTCGATTGAGCTATATTGATTTCTCTTCTTCCCACTTATTGTTTCAAATTATAATTTCTTTCTTTAGATTATATATCGTTTGTTTCCTAGGATCCACATATTATTAATGTAATTTAGTTTTTTTTGTATAATTGAATAGAAACACTGATCAAGTTAAAAGGAAAAGTATCCATTGCTCTTTGTGAATTGTTCAAAAAATAATTATTTGAGTATCAATTTCTTAAAAAATTTATTAAAATAAATTTTTCTGGATTTTTCTTTACTAGCTTTACATTTTTCTTTTTATAATGTTAGTTTTTCAAAAAAATTACAGTGAAATAAATGTTCATCCATTTGTATTCATAAATTGTTTTCTGCTTCGATTTCTACTCTTAGTTCCACTGGATTGATATTTATGATGCTTAAACCAACCCTTAAATGATTTCAAAAATTATCTGACTGATTATACAGCATAATATCTATTAAGTTCTTATCACTTGAAAATGTTTTAAGTGCTTATATAGTTTATAAATGTGGTAGTAACGATCACTTGCACATCATTTGAACATCAGATGATGTTGATATTCAAATAATTAGACGTAATCATCTAATTAACTATAATATTAATATAATCTAATCTAACTTATTAAAAAACAAATAACAAAGCACTTATAAGTATCTTCTGAAGTAGAAAACAACTTCTGTAAAGATGGCTTTAGATTAAAATTAAATTAAAATACTTTAAATGTTAAAAGGCTTGAAGGTCAATAATTTAAACTGTTTTCAACTAAATAAAAAGTTAATGAATTAATATGGTAAGTTTAAAAAAGAAAGTATTTGTTGAACTATTGGAATTATTTTTAATTAATGTTAAATATATGTTTATTCAATTCTTCATGGTCATTTCATTTTGTTTATTAAAGAAAATAAATAACTTTGCTACTGTATCCTTCCGAAAGTAATAATAATTACAAATATTTTTTCAAATTTTCTGTAACCATTTACAAAGTTTTAGGGAAAACTTAATTCCAATACCCTCACTTTCACTTTATTATTGTTCTAGAATTAAAGAGGAATGTTTGATTTTATATTTTACTTATAGTCAGGCACTCACTATAAACTAGGTTGATTTTATTGGTGTCCTTAACTTTAGATTAGATCCCACTCAAGTTTATTAGCTAGAGCAGAGCTCTACAAAATATGGCCTGCGGGCCACATCCGACCAGCTACATAATTTCATGCGGCCAGACAAACAAAATCCCTGTGTGGTGGTCTTGAAAAAAATAATTTGAATTATTCAAAGTTGGAGCTGCTGACTGGTGGCGCTAAGCCCCAGTCTGTTTCCCTCTCTCGCGATAGTGTGACGCACAGATACTGATTTTAATGACATTTTGAAGTCAAAACGACGGTATCATTCGTCGCGCTAATTTGATTTCATAAAACTAAAGGCAGTTTACACTGATTTTTTTCAACAAGATATGTTTTAATTTTTCCCTGTTTATACTCAAATATTTGAGGAAACTAAATTACTGGCAGTGATTTTTTTTATTCCTTCGGCCCGTATAAATGTGGGAAGTATATAATGTGGCCCTTACAATGAAAATTTTGGAGACCTTTGAGTTAGAGGATCTTTATGACCTCTCTAGAGACCTCATGTCTAGGCCTTTTCGTTTCTTACATGAACATTGAAGGTCATGACCAAGATTTCAACTTGGAACCTTAAGTACTATCGGCAATTGTTCTATTTCAAGACCATATTTTACCCAACAAAAGCAAACTACTTAATTTACCTGTTAATTGAAGTAGTGTAGAGGATTAGTGATGTGTTTGTTCTTGCACTGAAAGCGATCGTTGTCAATTGTGTCCTCTTAAACATCTAATCTTGTTTCCATTAAAGTACGGAAGCAGGAAGGGTAATTTTTCAGGAGACTCTTGAAGGAGAGATTTTCTGCTTAATTGGGGTAATGAAGAAGTAGTGTATGCTACTAATTGTGGGCCGTCAAGTGACCTCGATGGTGTGGAGAAAGCCTCCGACATTATCGGCTCCTGCAGCCGCAGAAAACGGGCCATCTCATTAATAATTCCCTAATACTATCCTTTTCTCTACTCGTGTTTAACTTCCTACTATTCTACTGGCCTCAGGCAAGCACTATATAATTACTAAAGTAATATCATATTACTGATAGTAGTAATTTAATCGAAATGAGTTTAAAAATGTTTAACTGCATCATAGTTTTATATTGAATTTTACCAATATTTGATTATTCTAAATAAATGGGAAGAAAGGTATTAATCTAAAGGCTAGCATTAATCTGCTATTATATCAAAATGCTAAAGGCTTTAGTTTTTGAAAATGGATGATTATATTTATCTTCTTTCCCTTGCTATAGAATAAGAATTTTGAGCCGGTCTTGATCAGTATTTAGCGTTTGGAGTTGAATTTCTAAAAGAATTCGTTATTTTTAATTTAAATTACAAATACTCACGCAGACCTATACTGGAAATTGTATAAAGAAGTGTCCACGTAAAGTAGTTTTGATTTCAAAACTACTTTACGTGGACAATAATTTCAAAAAATCTACTGTTTCTCATTGAGTTTAACTGCATACAATAAATTTAGAAACTTTATCCCTTTTTTGTGATCTCACTGTAAGTATGTAAATCTGAAGAAGAAAATGAAGGTTTGCAAAACGCTTTCTTTTGATAAAAAAACTACTAGATGCAAATACTCAGTGATTGTTTGCATACGTAATAAATTCAAACAAGATGTCACGTGTACATTAAAGATCACGATGCTAATAAACGTAAATATTGTAAAATTTAATTTTACTAACTACTGAACTTGTAAAATATTACAAGTTACTTATAAACTAACCGACAAATCTATAGTAATACGAAAAGAAAAAGTTATAATGAATCTGTATACCTATTTAATAAAAGACACATTAACTTATCATTGTCTATACCAAAATTTTCAAAATATTTGATACAATTCTACTCTATTTTACCAAAAAAACGAAAAAAAAGGATAAAAGTTCTTCAATCATTAACTGTTAACTGTAAAAATTATTCAATAAGACTTCACTAGACAGAATTAATGGAATTGACGAGAAATATTTACGTTGTTTTTAATCTTTTAAGTAAAATTTTTACTTCCAGGGCTTTGTTTCCAATCACAAAGATTCAGCTTATGTCTGCTTTGTTAGATTAAACGTTTTTGATGGGTTTTCAACCCATACCTAATTATGTTAAAAGTAAATATTTTTTTAAGCAAAATGATCACTCTATTTTTTCTTTATTACTTAAAAAAATGTGTACTCCATATTTTTGAATTATTACATTAATGACAATTAAGGTGTTGAAACATAATAAAATAACATAGTTACTGAATATTTTTTTAATTAAAAAAATATTCAGTTAGCATGGATGACATTTTTTTATTCTTTTAAGATTTTAACTGGCATTTATAGGTATTAATGTAAAAATATTAAAGTAAAACTTGAAAAAGAAATCAAATGTGTTTTTGACATTTTAGGGTAGTCTAAATTAATTAATGAAGTGTATTATTCAATTAATAATGTACACATCAAAGGTAACGCATTCAATAAATTATAATTATATATTTGAGGATAAAAAATGTAAATCAAAATGCCTTATAATTGTATCTTTTATAAGCAAATTTATAATTAGTATCATAACAATTACAAGCAATTTGAAAGTTGTGCAGTCAGTTATTATGTGGTATTTACTCATGTTGGAAAAAATAATAAATGTATCAACGTATAAATATTTCATACAACACGTTTCGAATGGTGATGCAATCTTCTTCAGGTTACATCCATTGTTTTATGTTTGAAACTAACTCCTGTTTATCTATCCAGTTCAAACGTGTTCAAAACGTGTTTTTTATATAAAATATTTAAATTTGAATACATTTATTACTTGACTATACATGAGTTGTAATGTTATTGGAAGTGAAATTTTTTTTCATTAATTTGTTGTTGAATTATGATGTGGTTGTAATTTGATTTAGAAGTTCTTGTTGGATTTCAATGAAATTCAAAAACAATGCTGGACACAAAATGTAAGTTAATAAATGAAGAGTTTTTGAGTGTTATTTGTTTCGGTCTGTTTCTCATGAGCAATTAATTGCTTTAACAAGTTTCCAGTTCGCTTAGTGTGGGAAGAAAGGATAACTCTTACACCTCGAGAAACTGTACTGGTCTTATCTGAGATAAATAAGGAATATAACAACGGTTTTCTCTTCTTAATTGCAAAACAAATCAAAATTTAGTATAAATTGTTCATTTATTGTTCATCATGGCATATAAATCAACAAATAACAAATATTTCTTGAATGAAATGGGTCTTTGTATGTCAGTTTAATGCCTTTGTAAGGTCAGTTGATTCCTTTTAATTAGTGAATGTCTTATCAATAAGTTAAAGTGTTTGTTATTTAATTGAATATTTAAGTTTTATATACTGCATTCTTATTTTCTTTTCAAAAAAATTAAATTAGCTAATTTGAGCCTTTGTTTTTTACTAATGTTTTGTTTTTAAAGGGATATGAGGACCAGTTAGATATTAAACATTGTTTGTATAAAAAAGTATTAAAGAAGGGCATTAAAGCTAGCTAAAAAAATAGCCTTGGTTTCATAGTAACTGTATTGTCAAAAACTATATTATTCTACTTCAAAATATAATGCTATCAATATTGATAAAATGAACAGATTGAATGAGAGATGTCTAATGAGTGGGGTTTGTAAATGAATTAAGGGCATTTTATTTCTCTGAAAATAATGTGAAGATGTTGGTGTTTTATTTTTTACAAAAAGGTTGAATATGCAGCTATTTAGGAAGTCAATGGTTTAATCAATTATTCTTAATATAATTCTTAAAATCAGTGTTATAAATAAAACTATTCTATTTCTAACTTTTAAATATCGAAAAAATTAATACTGCTTGTAGCTGTTAACTGTAGAATACAGTTAGCACTGATTTTAAAAACAAAAAAGTTTTTAAAATTTAGAATAAATTTTAATAATATTTAGATAGTTTGCTGGTAATAACTAGTAAAATAACTCATACTTAAAGTTATTCAAAATGTGCAAATTTACTTTTTAACTCCTTTATAAAAGATTATGGTTGTAAATTTGTTATGTAATAAGAAACAATTTATTAAGTTTATTATCAAAAAATAATAAAACCGTTTAATAATAAGTAGGTAATGAACAAAAATAAAAAAAACTAGCATTTAATTACAAGTGCTCACAAATAAAATAGTAAATTTTGGACACTTTGAAAGGCCTTGAATCAAAATTGTAATATGTAACAAAAAGAGTAATTTTTTTGGGTTCTGTGATATTTCTAATCTGTGATATGTGATATTTCTAATCAACAAAACAGGTCAAATAATTCATAATATGAGGACCAGTAGAATTTCCATTGCTGATTAACCATAGGTAATTCCATAGCCCACAATTCATATCACCGAGTTGATGTTACATTACAAATCCTAAATTGTGTCGTACTTTAGTTTTCAAGGCCTATAGGGAAACATAACTTGTGGATAAATAAAAACTATAGGAAATATTGTCTTTAATTATACGGTAACATTCTTAACGATTACCTTATATTGTGCTCCTGCGAGTGCATATGAAAAATCAATTATGATAGATATACGCCAGTTGATACATTTTTTTGACAGAAAAAAAATACAATATTTGTTGAATTACGAAATTACTACAGTATCTGATCAGATTCATCAAACCATAAGTGATAAAAAATTTTGATTTTCCCAAATCAAGGGAATTAGTTAACGGGTTCAAAGAGCGGACATCGGCGAGACCCGAACCAAATCTAGTGGAATATGGTCTTAATTATTAGAATCAAGTTATGATTTGAAATATTCCTTGAACATATTCAAGATCATACAATCAACACTGTATTGCAAGGGAAAAAATGATGAAACTTCTAATAAATTCATTTAGTATGTGTATTTTGGAAGCAATCTATAAGCGTAGTTCCTATATGATTCATCAAACAAAGTATAGCTTTAATTGGCATTTCTACCTTCAATTATTTATCCCTGATGTAATGACGTCCTGACAAATTATAATCTCGCCTATAAAATATAGCCTAATCAAAAGGGAACATTCTGATTCGACACTTGAGATATGGATGATTAAAAATCAAAAAAACAATTTTAAAGAACTAGCGTAGAATATTATCTGATGGAACAACTTAACCTGCCGTTATCCCATCAAGGAGGCCAACTACTGTATTTGAGTCAGCAAAAAAAGCCGCCTATGATTAAATGACTTGTGATTTCAAGGCAATTACAAGCTATTCATTTGGTGAACCAATTTTGATATAATTAACAGTATATATATATATATATATATATATATATGAATAGTAAACAGAGCTCTATAACGTTGATTGAGAATGAGATCAGGCCAGCAAGGTATGAACTTGTTCTACAAATCATTTACAAATAATGACTTTTACTGTCCAAACCAAAGCAATTCAATTCAATCTTAGTTACAGAGGTGACGACTCACAGCAACTGTCTAACTTGATGGTAAATAATCACTATTTGGTTGATACTGTTGTAACTGTGCATATGATACAAAATAATTTGAGTGTCATTTGTAAGAATGAAGGGTCAAATTCCCTAAATTTCTGAATCTCGAAGGAAATATTACACCAGCAACTTAATGCTAGTGTAATGAGTCTTAAGTTGGGGCTCATTCAAGTTTGATAAAGTTAAGACCTTGTACAAACACTTAAATTTCTTCAGGCTTGGCAGACTTAAAAGTTTAGAAAAATTATAAAATATTAGACCAAATATAAAAAAATGATGTCACTGATTGTGCTGCGCTTCCTAATTTGTCTACTATTACAAAATTAACTTTTTTTTATACTAATTTAAATTTCTGATTGTCGATAGTTGAAGAATAATAGTATTTCTTATGATGACTTCTTGACTAAGACTACCCTGTCTCCACATATAAATGTGGACATGAATAAAAAAAAAAGTTGGTTGAATTTTACTTAACATAATAGAATATAATGACATTAATGGAAGTAAAATAACCCAAACTATAGTTTTGGGATTAATGACTGGAAGTCTGGAGTTCATTAAAGTGTTCCAACATCCTAAGAATTCAATACGACCTGTCTATAACGCTTCAAACTGTTCAAACTACATTCTACCCTCTCCAGCGATACCGACACCAATGACCCTAATATTCGTTTGTCTACCACATAATCCGACATCGAAAGCTCCATGCTACCATGTTTATACACTACTCTAAATCGTTTTATCCAACAACTAGCACACCAACCCATTATTACTATCCCTACTCGAACACGGAAATGATGCTAACTCAGATACCTGCTGAGTTTTGGTCAAAGAGAGGATTACTAAAAATAATTTTTAAAAATAAATGATTTGTAATAATTTATATGGAACACTACCAACTCCATATAAAACCACAAATTACTGATACTTCTTACCCCTGGGTAGATGTAATAATAATAAATGAAACAAAATAGATTTGTAATGGAAAATAATTACATTAATATATATTTATATTGTACATAATTCACGATGTATTATTATTTCTAATATTTTACATCTTAGTCGTGTCCAGTGAAATCAACAAACACTTAATGTCAAACTATTCTTTTCTTTAAGGATTTTTACCACGAGATTTCCTGCTATTTTATTACTAAAATTAGTAATATAAATCATTAAATTTAGAAAACAAAATATTATTTAAACATGAAATAGTGTACGAAAGGCTCGTTGCTTAATATATTAGTATAAAAACTTATTTATATTTAATAAATAATATAATTATGTATTTTTTCTATAATTTTAAGATAAAAACTTTTTGGGTTAAATTACAGCGTATTTAACAGTATATACAGAGTATATGCTCACAAATGCAACTTTTGTAATCAACAAAAGCATTTCTGATTACATTTCAAGTAATAACTTTTTTCTACTTATGATATTCCTTGTCGAAATATTATGAAGTGATTTATCTCTTTTATTAATTTTGTATTTTTTTCATTAAGAATATTGTGTAACCTTGGAAAGTGTACATGCAAAAGTATAGACAAAATCACGAGTGCAACTTTTGAGATATATCTAAAACTAAATAGCATTTACTCTGACACCGATTATAGTTCAAGTCAATTGTGCTTATGTTTGACGAAAAGTCCTTATTGTCTAAAGTTTATTTCTTTTGTCGGATAGTATAATTTTCACTTCCAACCTTTTTGTATTTTGTTTATTAGAAATATCATCACATTGAATAACATTTTGAAATATACATCAAAAAAGTTAGAACAAAATCACAGATTTGTTTGATAGATAATAATCTGATTACACTAAGTGGTTATATTTAAATCTGACAACCGATTAGTCAAAGTTTCAAAATGAAGATCTGTTGCTAAATAGGTGTTAAAGACGAAAATGTGGTTAACCTGGTATGAAGGTGGTTTGATTTACCTTTTGAGACTACAATGTTGGTCAAGCTGTCAAGTCACTTTTAAGTAGGAGGGTGTTGTGTTATTGAAAGTCAATGCTCAATCACAAGTGAATAACATTTTGGATTCTATAGATTTAAGACAGGACCCAAGAGCATTCAATTATGCTTTCCCGATAGATAAGAAAGCTGATTACCTTAAGTGGTTTTTTAAATCTAGAAAGAAAGTAATTTTGAAATGAAGATCTGTTGAAATAGGTGTAAAAAGAGAAAAATTGTGGTTAACCTGTATGAAGGTGGTTTGATTTACATGAGAGACTACAATGTTGGGGTCAGAGGCTGTCAAGTCACTTTCTAAAGTAGGAAGGGTGTTGGGTGCAGTATAATTGAAAGGTGCACCAAGTGGACCTGCAAGCGAAGAGGTGTGGCCAGGGGACACAGGTGTGTAGGATCAGGTGCCACCTAACAGGAATCTGTACAGGACCTAGGTGACCCCAATGTCGGGTAGGCCACTTTCCACTGTCCTGCCTCTCCCCTACTTAGCACAACAGAGCTCCACGACTTGTCCACCGCGACATCGTAGAAAAGCCGACATACCAGTGTCATGAATGAAGTGACCCATTAGAAAGTACTTCCATGTTTGTTACTCTACCACCAGTTAGCTCAACGATTGAGGTCACTTAAGTAAGGAAACATGGCTACCTGAAATTTTCGTAGCTACCCGAACTTTACTGTCTACTGACCAAACCAGTTATCTGCCCACTGGTTAAGTCAGTCCTTCTAAAAGTACGCTTCAATGCATAAATCATAATTTGAAAAACTAAACTAAGTTTTTTGCCTAACAACATCAAGAAAATATATATTTGAGACACTCCCCAGAACCACACTGGCCAAACCGGATTGGTATTTATTTAAGAAAGCAATCTGTAATTTATAACATAATTAATTTCTTTACGTAATTAGTGTGTAACTATTTATATACTATAAAGTCCAGAAAGCTTCAAAAATGACAAAAAATATGATTAATTGTATTGTCCAGATAATTTAGCTGGTGGGACATCACTGAAAGGTGAGACAAATGTAGATTTAGAAATAACGACTTTTAAGGGGTTGATTTCGCATATTCCAGATTAGAAAAATTGGCAGAGCATAGTTGTAACAAGGAAATTACAAAATATTAAGATAATGAGTTCAATATTGTTCAAAACTTCCTACCTTTCCGTCTTCTGGAATTGTCTTGCGCTGTAGCAATGCGACGGTCTCAACATACACAGTTATCACGGCTACGGTAATGATCAAATTATTGAACAACGAGTTTAATTTTGTATTGAACAGTTCTGATGAACTGCATTATTGTTTATATATATTTTTTTTTGGTTTCTGATTTCCATAAAGCTTCGTCTTTTTTACTGTTTATTTATGTATCATATCCTTTGCTAGTCCCTCTGTTTTCCTTTTATCTATATCTCCAAACGTCTCTCTACAAGTGCGCTTGGTTCCCCCCTCCTATTCTTCTTGATGATGGTTCAAACAAAAAGTTTGAAACTGTAATGTGTGTTTGTAATTTATCTTTCTATGTCTATATTGAACTATATAAACATATAGATCTTTCAACTGTACTATAAGATCTATACTATATACCATAGTATATAGTATTATAGTATATACTATATACTAATAATACTACAAGATCTTTCAACCGACTTCTTCAGAGTCAAAAACCCAACTCTGACGAAGACCGCTTGTTACGGTTAAAAGATCTTAGTCTTGTTTTCCCATTTCATATTGCGGTTTGATCATTGATTGTTATTTCACGTGTTTATGTGAAATCTTTATATATATTTCAATATCTTGATTTCTATCGTAATCAGGAAGTGACGTTCATAACATAAGAGGCCAAGAATTTTCTTACGCTATACAAAGAGTATATACATCCCCCTAATGTGGTTCTACTGGATGGGACACTAAGCATTTTCAGTGAAATACTAAATGAAGTTTAGTATTTCTGTCATAATTTATTCATAACGCTACCTAATTACAATAATTAAGTTTGAATTAATTAGGTTATCATTTTGTTGATAAACTATTTTTGTTTTGGAAATTCATTTATTCTATTTTATTATTTAGAATGAAACCTACCTGTTCAGTATTCTGAACAGACCTCACAGACTTGGTAACCATACTTCAACCAACTTTAAAACAGTGAGTTAAAAAATTTTGGATAAAAGACGGTGATTTTTTTTTAAAATTCATTCTTTTGATTTTATGTAAAACTTTTTCATGGATCTACAATGTTCAAGATGGTTATAAATAGAACTTAAACGTTGCCTGTGAATGTTTGCTTTGAACATTGAAAACTGATTGACGGATTCCTTATGTCTTCCATTCTATTTTATTGTTAACAAGATATACAAAATTTTATCAAGAAACATGCAATAGATCCCAGGGTTTTTCATGTGCTTATGAACATTGTTGCAGTAGTTAGTGTTTGTTGCAAGTTTAGAAGTTCCTTGAAGCGTGCTTTAGTTATTGTTTCTATATCGAGGCAAGTTCCCTCATCTAGCAAAGATCAGGATTGGTACTCATAATGTAATATTTATGAATGGTGTAGTGTTCATAAGTAATTCAAAAAAATCCGTTAACAATAAAAAAAATCCCTTATTTAAATTTCCAAAGTCAATTTTGCTTAATGTTTGACGAAGAATGTTATTGGTCTAAAGTTTTGATTTGTTCTTTTGATGGTATAATGTTCACTTCATTCATTTATGTTGTATATTGAAATAAAACTGAATATTTCAATATTCTTTATAAGAGTCTTCCATTAACATAGTTAAATAATCTTATTTAACTATAAGGTAATAAAAATTTCTCATTTTTTACTTTGTATAACTTATAAATCAAACTTTTTTTTATTAAAATTTGCTGCATAAAAATCTATACAGGCTATGCTAAATGTTTAAATGCTTAGCTCTCGTATCATACAACTTAAATATTCATTCCTTATCAAACTGGAAATGTAGCATTGATTGTTTACAATTGGGACAAGCAAAGATGATAACATTGTATGGCTCACAATTTCACAAACCTAAACATGTTCTTCTGATAACACACTATTTTATGTTTTCATGTCAAGTACAAGAAGTAATAATAGAAAACAATACTGAATATGTAAAAGTTTTTTTAAAATAAATCTTTCTAACTTTTTTTTTCAAAATTTCATGGAAAAGTCTTTAAAATACACTTTTAATAAACATTATTTATATATACTGGTAATAAATAAATTACTATCAATAATTAGTGAATTATCTAATAATTCTAGTAAATATTAAGAAAATTTATTTAAAAAAAATAGTAATTTTATTTATAAAATTATTTTATATATGATAAGGAGAATTTGTTTGGTTATAACAGCATCTTGAGGAATATTATGATTAAAATGTCCATTTTTGTAAACTAAAAAAAAGAAATTTCCCTACTGATAGATTATTTAGGAATAAAGCTTTAACAGCTGTCATAATGCGTTCAAAATTACTTTATTGAAGGTTGTAGTATTTAACTGTAGTATATAGTGCTATACTGACTGTAGGGAGTCAGGTCAGCTCAGTGGTTAATGTACTCTCTTCTGAACTAATAGTACCGGAGTTCGATCCCCACGTAGCCCTCGATTTATTCACGCAGGAAGTGAATAAATCTGAGCTCGTCGTCTCTCGGAGAAGGACGTTAAACCGTCGGTCCCGAGCCTGTACGATGTCAGGTACTCGTTAAAGATCCCTACCAGGTCTATTTGAATATAAACAACTTTTCAAGCCTCCAAAAAGACCCACTACCAGCATACGACTCTTAACTTAATATTAATGCTTACCACCCATATAATACAATAAAATTTGGATTACATCATGTGGGTGTTAAATATTAATAGTAGGTTTAACATCCTTTTTTTAATCTTTTTTTTTTGTTAAAAAAATACTTTATGCAGATTGTAAGTTTCCAATCTGAAAAAATGTATACAGATGATTTTATAAAATATAATTATAAAATAAATATATAAAGTATATTTTAATTAAATATTTACTTATAATATAAGTTTACTTATATTATGAAATTTACTTATAATATAAGTATATTTTATAAAAAAATTGAATATTTCAAAATACAGAAACAGATAGACACTATATAATACAGTAAAATGCTCCAATCTTCACTATAGTAATTTTGAACACATGATGACAGGTGTAAACTTACTTTATTCCTAAATAATCTATTAATAGAGAAATTTGTTTCTTTCAGTTTACAAAAGATAGAAATTTTATTGATAATAATGCTCATGTTGCTAGTATAAATTATGCTCATTCTATTTCCTGGAAGAAATCTATATGTTGGTCATCTTAAACACCTAATATAGGTGTCCTCAAATTAGTGCCATCATTATAACAAAATTATTTTTTGAAACTGTGACTGTCCATATTTTATAATAAGAATTATCAAATTTCTTATAGGTTAGTAAGCGCTTAAAAAAATATTTATTGCAAGAGTCTTCCATTTATATGGTTCAGAAATGGCTGGGAACATTTTTAAAGTGAGTTCGTCGCATTCAGAAATAAATGAAACGTCGAATAAAGCATTGTATTCAAGTGACGAGGCAACTAATTCAAAAGAGTCTTTTTGATTGCATAAGATTTAAGAAATATGGTTTTTTCTCTTCATTTTTTTTTTCTGGCTGCCCTCTGTGTAAAGGAGACAATGCCGCGTAGTTCCGGCGGAAGCCTGTGACCTTGCCTTATAACGGTGCTTCGACCGGAGAAAGTAAACCCACTTTCCTTTCCCCCTCCTTTCCTATCTTCACGAACATTCTATCTTTTCCCCCCAACAATAAGTAATTCTTAAAGGCAACCAACCAGCCATCAATTTAGACCTTCCCAACAACAATTATGCTCTGTACAATATATCCAGCAAGAAAGTACTCAATTTAATAAGTACTAAACCAAACCATTTCGATTTTTATCAGTAAGAAAAGTAAATAAAAAAAAATGCTAACACATTCTTGTACCAGATCATCTTAGATACATTTCAACCTTTGGTCATACAAGAGCAATGTTTCAATAAAACTGCTTAGTTCATCTTGTAATCAAGACATATATATATATATTATTTGAAGTAGGTCTCTGACGAGATAGTTTAGAAGGCCTCAAAGCTTATTTTTCTTCATTTTGATTCTTCCCTACGGCATTTTGTCTTATATATATATATATATCTTAGATTTTGCTGGTCTGAATACTGGGTGGTGACCGGCTGTTGGCTTGGTAAGTAGCTGGTGGTAACCACTACTGGTAACCACTGGTGGTAACGCTGGTAACCACCAGATACTCGCCAAGCCAACAGTCAGTCACCACCCAGTATTCAGACCAGCAACTCCTAAGATATATATATATATATATATATATATATATATATATATATATAATATATGAGACAAAATGCCGTAGGGAAGAATCAAAATGAAGAAAAATAAGCTCTGAGGCCTTCTAAACTATATATATATACGTTTCAGGGTAAACTATAAACAGTAAACAGATAACAGACACTTGTGGTATATAATTTTTGATCTAAACATAGCTGGAGAAGGTCGGGTCTCCAAAAGTGTCCGTATCTCTTCTCTCTCAATGACGGTCAAACCTAAAATTAGAGACTGTGTGTGTCTGTTATCTACTTTCTATGTACCTATAGTTTATCCTGAAACGTTTTTTGTCCGTTTTGAACTGTTTTCTAAATGATAATATATATATATTCACTTGATAAATGGAAATACGATCCAAACGGGACACAATACGAGTTCAAAATTCAAGAAAAGTAACACACAGAATAAAGAGACACACTTACAAACTCCAATTTTTGGTACTGAGTTTTCAGTAAATGAAATATCAGACCTTTCAGGAATCTCAAGACATACATAAACTGATATCAACACTGTAACTTCATAACTGGCCGTGTAATCTGCTTAGAATATTTTCTTAGTTAGTGTAATTTAACTTAATGTTTTTTTATTAATTCTTGTTAAGTATAGTAAAATTGATAATTCTGAAGATGGTATATGAAGCACCGAAACATGTCAAATATATATTTGAAAAAGTATGGTGATCTAATCTTTGATTTGAAAACCTTGAATTGAAGAAAAGGTTTCCAAGTTTGTAAAAACATTCAACAAAGTTAATTAAAGTGAAATTGGATATAACGTTTTTAAGCATATGTATTCAACAAGGACTGCTTCCGATTTTTACGAATATATATTGATTTACAACAATGCATTTCACCTCATTGTGTTAAAACAGTAGATTTTATATTTCTTTTGTGTGAGTGCAAATTTATGAATATATCAATCAACCTACTATAAGCTGTCTTACGAGATTCTAAAAAAGATAACATATTTCAAATAGTGACTCTTCCTCAGAGTCACAAACTGGTCAAACAACTCCACCGTGTTAGATATCAGATCTCAAACATATTTTATGTTTCCATAACTTTGTTGTCAATTATTTATATGATTTTCTAACAACATAATATTATATATCACATTGACTAACTGAGATCATTACCCAGTTTAGAAGTCCCATATCATAACTTATTACTTGGTTTTGATTATGATCTCTAATTTTTTTGATATACACATATAAAGATGTTAAGAACATACATATATATATATATAGTTCAATATAGACAAAAAAACATAGAGAAATCAAAAGAACACACTTACAGTCTCTAATTTTTGGCTTGAACCGTCTTCAGGAGAGATAAGAGAGGGAAACCAAGCGCACTGGTTCAGAGACGGTTGGAGACCCTTCTAGTAAATTTAGGTATACAGTAAATAGAATAAATAGAAAAACAGACTTACAGTCTCTAATTTTCGGGTTAACCGTCATAAGGCAAGAAACCGTTTTGGATCGTATTTCCAACGAAAAAGTGTATATATATACGTTTCAAAGTAAATTTATGTATACAGTAAAGAGAATAAATAGAAAAACAGACTTACAGTCTCTAGTTTTCGGGTTAACCGTCATAAGGAGAGAAGAGATAGGACACCAAGCGCACTTGCGAAGCGACGGTTTGAGAACCCAATGCAAACCCTTCGCAAGTGCGCTTGCTGTCCCTATCTCTTCTCTCCTGATGACGGTGAAAACGACAATTAGAGACTATAAGTCTATTTTTCTATTTACTCTGTATCTATAGTTTACTTTGAAACGTTTCTTACCCTTTGTTGACCGTTTTCTTAATGATAATATAAATATGTATATTTATCGCGCAGACTTTTGTTGTTACATTGTTTACATATTTATCTTCTCTTTAATTTATTATTTATTATTATTATTGTTTATTATATTTATTATTATTTTCACATTATTTACTCTTAAGTATATATAAAGCAATTTAAGTATATATATATATAAAAAAAAAGATTTCACATAAACACATGAAATAACAATCAATGATCAAACCACAATAAGAAATGGGAAAACAAGACTAAGATCTTTCAACTGAGTTGGGTTTTTGACTCTGACGAAGACCGCTTGTTACGGTTGAAAGATCTTAGTCTTGTTTTCCCATTTCTTATTGTGGTTTGATCATTGATATATGTGTATATATATAATTAAATGGATCAAATTTTGTAAATAAATTAAATTACAAAGGAAAAACGTTACAGAGGAGAACATAAAGAAAGAAGTTACATTACTCACTTCAATATTTCGTTATTTATGAATATCAGGATAGATTCCAACATACAAGGAACTGAAAAAAACGTCAAGATCAATCAGAGTTTTTTCTACAAAATGAGGAGGTGGTGATGGAAAAAAGTGAGATAGAGAGATGGAGACAAGATGTTATGACAGAATTAAGCCAAACAAAATTAATGAAATAAAAACAATTGTGAATGATAGTAATAATAAAATATATTAAAGTATATTAACAAATTGTAGACACTAAAAAATTAATAAGTAAATTAAATAGAGATAAATAATTATGTAAAATAAACTTTAATAATAATGGTTGAGTTTCACAGTTGATTTTAAGGTAATTTAAGTGTTGGAAACGTGAGGAAATCATGTTTGTAACCTTTGGTACCTGATCGGTGCTATTTGAATGTTTTATATTTTTTTTATGTTTCTTCATTTGATTTACTTATTATTTTTTACTGTCTATTACTAATCCGTTATTATTCATTCACTTTATTATAACATTAGTTATAATAAATCAGCAATGTTATTAATATTTCTTTTATTACGTTTTGCTTTATTTTGTCTTTATTCACGTTTTTTTAATTTATCTCATTATTTTTTCACTTTACCCTCCTCTTGTCTTTGCAAAACAATGACTGGTCTAATGAACTATTTGTTTATCACTTGGCACCTATTCTTCTAGTCAGTTACTACCCTTCTGATGACGGCAGTTGTCAAAATATCGAAATATACTATTTCAGTTCTTCCTTTATGTGTTTCTCTTTTAATCAACTGAAATTAAAATCAACGTATTAACTGCAGTAAAAAATGCTGCATAGGACTGAGATTTATCACCCTCAATAGATACAAATATATATAAGTCTATTTGGGAACAGCCCTTCTTTTAGATATATTTTGTTAAATAGAACAATGTATTTAGTGATTATCATTATCATTAGTATATGTGGAAAATATGAAAATGTTAAAATGAAACTGATGAACACTAAATATGGAGTTCTATTCAACTAATATAATATATATAATAATATATATATAGAGTCGTTATCAGCCTTTGGAGCGATTCACATCTATTCCTGAAGACGAAGACAATCGAAATATAGTAGTGAGTTTAGTGATTATCTTTCTATGTGTTCTTTTTAAATTCTAGTTTATATATATATATTAAACTAAAATTTATCGGAACTCAGTCAGTTATTCAAGTTCAAATTAAACTCTCATTGCCAACGTTTCGGTCTTTATTTAAAACCTTTTTCATAGACAGAAGTATGGTATAAATTTTGAAACAGTATTATTTTTCTTTGTAAAATAATTTATAATGTAATACTTAGTTTTTCTGTTTCAAAATTTATACTTCTGCCTATGAAAAATGTTTTAAATAAAGACCGAAACGTTGGCAATGAGAGTTTAATTTGAACTTGAAGAACTGACCGAGTCCCGATAAACTTCAGTTTTGTTTCTATTCCACGGTCGATACTTTTATCTATATTATATAATATATATATTTATACATATATATATACTTTTTATAGACAGAGCCGGTCGGGTCTCCAAACGTCTCTGAACTAGTGCTCTTAGTTTCCCTCTCTTACCTTTTCTGAAGATGGTTCAAACTGACAATTAGAGACTGCAAGTGTGTCGTTTTAATTTCTTTATGTATATTTATCTACATTGAACTTTATATATATATATATATATATATATATGTACATCTAAAGCACAACAAGAAATCCGAAAAATGACTAAGATCTTTCAACCAAAACAAGTGGTCTTTGTCAGAGTCCAAACTTATACTGTCGACGTTACGTCAAACTCATATTGACGAAGACCGTTTGTTTTTTTTTTTTTTTTGAAAGATCTTGGTCATTTATGTGATTTCTTACTTTGGTATGGACGTTGTTTGTTATTTCAAGTGTTTATTGCGAAATGTTTATACATATATATTGATTTACTATTATAAATGAAAAAAGACAACAAATAGAAGAAGCGAGAAAACTTACTGGGTCGATATTTCGAACTGAAGTTCGTCGTCAGGGAGAAGAAGGGAAGAAGAAGGGAAGAGGAAGAGGCACGTGCGTCCACTCGCACAAGCAGAGGACGACTGGGGGCTCCAGGCGGCGGTCACCAGTTGAAGTAGCTCGAGGCGCTGCAGGCTAATCCCCCGTGAACGACACCATTCCACTACGAGCGAACACGCGTACCGTGTAAGTCGGAAAAAGGTAGAAAGGAGGACAGAAGTGGCGAAGAAGAAGAGGAGAAAGAGAGTGAGGGGGAAAAATATAAATAACAATAAAAAATAAAAATAAAAAAATCTTTAACGTTTGAGATTGAGGCCAGGTGGGGAGCGGGCATTAAGTAACCAAATGTGAGCATCCTCAGAGGCTCTCAATTTACTATTTACTATTTATTATTTACGATTTACTATTATATATATATATATATATATATATATATATATATATAATATTTACTATTATAACATAATATTACATCTGCGTATATATGTACTACAATAATATAATTATATATATGAAAATAATTTCAAACGTATTTATGGTTGTCTCCAAAACGTTATAAACTGTATTTCAATGAAGATCATAGTTAACTCTATCCTTCATGAATGGCCATATTGTTCCTATCAATAAATGGTTTTGAAAGAAACATTACAGAGCAAATAATCCTTTCCGTTTACAATGGTACTCCATTGTTACTTGAGAAGTTTTTGTTTAATTCTTTCATTAATAACAATATATTTTGAAAACTGAGAAATCTGTATCAAAACTGGTAAAACTAAAATGAGATATTTCCAAAAAAAGAAAAGAAAAAAAGAAAACTGGTCATGACTGAGTAATGTTTTTATGTCATCATGTAACTTGATTAAAACATGGTAGACTGTATCATTAGTTACAATAATAATAATAGTCTAATAACAACAGTTCTTGGCGTAGTTCAGTCTAGCGTGCTTCCCACTAGCAATGAAAAATGACTTCAATACTTGGACATGGACCTATATTCTTATGTGGGATACAATGATTCCTGTACACGTCATTCCTGAGAGAAGATGTAATACTAATGTTCCAATCCAAAATTATATTAATTATTAATAACTCTGTCGAAATTTTTACTCCAATAAATTTCAATAGCTCAAAAATGTAGGACTCTAATAATGACTCTCGCCCGTAACTAATACGGGTGTCAAATAACAGATAGGTCACACTTTCTGTCTCTAAAACAGCACTGAAAGTGAAAGGCTATAATTGTGGGTGTAGAGAACAAGCATCCAGTATAAGTGATTCTGATAAATTTACAGGCAAACGGTGGACGATCTTTTACTCTGTGTTAGGAATATAAACCACATGTATCAGGTAAATATTGTATACTAATTAAATCAATAAAAACCTCACTCGTTTCTATAGTACTTGCAAGTGGTTGTAACATTATATATAAAAAAAGTCTGAATCAATATTCTCAAAATACTTGTTAACTATCTTATTCTCTAATCACATCCATCTGGATTGTTTTGTCAACCACCTTTCCATGCATTAGGTATTCGCTCACTTTATCCTCCTGTTTACGATTGTACCAAAAATTGGAGACTATTGTGCGTACTTTGTTAGTTTATTCTTGATGGTATATAGACATTTTAACATAAAGCAAAGATCACAGGTAATTCCACGCAAAGTAATGTATAAAATAAAAAGATTTTTTTTTTATAAAGTTATAGCTTGTAATTTTTAATAATTGTTTGAATCATTACTCATCTTAAGTTGGTTGGACAAATTAACATAATTCAGAAAAAAACAGAGGTACTAAACCAGCAGAAAATCTTGAATATGTGACAGGTTTGACTTACTGTCACCACACTATACACTTTTAGTAAAATGTTCATTACTGTATTTGAGGGCCACCCCATACTGTGGCCTTCACTATGACTAAAATAGACATTAATTAACAAATGCGCTGCACTTTCCACCTTTAGAACAGCACTCAAGGATATTAATGTAGGCGTTAAAAAGGACATTGCAATTAAGCAGAATGAACTAAAATTATTTTTAAACTTAACAACAAATATATAATAAGATTACAATGAGAAATTCGAAACGACTCTATTAGAAAAAATTATTCAAAATAAAACTTTTTTTTTTAATTTACGCAATCCTTTGGACGGGAATTGTCTTTTTCCTTTGCTTTATGATATTTTTATTTGCATAGCTTCAAAAAAAAAGGCACACTACCAAGACACACGCAATAATAATTTTAGTTACAGCCACCATCACGAGGACAAAGCGAGGGACACCTGAGCACTTCACAAGGTTATAATAAGATTATAAACCACTTTCACTTAGTATCTTTGAATTAGGGATACCTAAAGCCGACTAAGTACGAATGTTAGCATCCTTACTACAACTAAACTCCAGAAGAGAGGGGTATTGCCTTGAGCTGCAGCAGACTCCTTAAGAGTCCTAATGGTACTTGAGTATTAAACTTCAAAATTAAAATAGGCTATATAGAAACTGAATTGAAAACCGTTTCTATACTTCAAAACTTATGAAAACTGAAACAAAATTTTCAAATTTGTTTTGTATTCAATTTATATTTAAACATTTAGCTAAATATGACCATAGTATGTAAAACTTAGATGTAAATCATGTATTACTTGATTCCTATAGCTAAATACGGCATTTTAATACCTAATTCTAATACCAGGTCCCCTTACAAATTTTTTTTTATATATGCTGGTCACTTAAAGTCCACCTGCTTATATAAAAGTTCAGCTGGTGGACCTTACCCATTGGTGAGTTTCGAAGGTATATCTACCTCTTGTTACGATGTAATAAAACCTCCCAAGAACTATTGTTTCTCACCCTTGACTCCATAGAAAGTCTATCCTTCCCGGAAGAGGCACCACATTTACTACAAGTCCTACTCCAAAAACGGGGCATGCGGGACCTCTAAAGGAAGTCCACATGGGCTTCCCCCACTTCCGTGGTACCAACATTATTTTAAGCGCTGTCAAGTGAAACTCTAGATCGAGGTCCGACTGAACCTGCTACACGTTAGGTCAGTGCCCAACAAACTTATCGCCTATAACCGGACTATATAATCAGAGTAACCTCTTACTGACTGTGACAACGAGGACGCCGACGGATTGTCAATGGGAATCAGGGAATCTACCCCGAGAAAAAGTAAAACCAAAACCAAAACCGTTCCAAACTTGGGGGGGTGGGGGGCTACTGAGTTTTTTAGATAGACTATTTGTTAATTACATATGAATGTAAAAAAAAAATGGTATAGACAAGTTAAATGTAATGCAGGATTAGCTACCTAGAACTGCAACATCAGCAAGCAATATATTCCAGGATATTGTATAATTAGATCTAATAACTTGTTTGAATCCAAGATGTTACTATGGCAGCAACTTTGACAGCTGACATTACATGAGTGAGAGGGTGGGGGGACTTCCTTACAATTCTTTTCTTCGGAATACACACGATCACTACATTCTAATATGAATGGGACCAGGATAGCTCAGTTGGTGTTCGTCTCTGAATTCGTAGATCCTGGGTTCTATTTTCACTCTAGCCCTCGAGGTTAAAACCCTCGGAGAAAACATTCAAACCTTCGGTTCCAGACGTGTACGATGTTAGGTACTCGTACGTATTAAAGATCCTTGCTCTAAATACACTTTTATTAGGCCAAATTTATAGACCCTCAATCCCAAATATATCTATATATAAATCTATTTAATTTCACAGAAAGTGCTCTTGAGAATTTTGATCAAGAAGAAAATTCAACTCCTGATTATACGCCAACGTTTTGCTAAAAATTGTTTGATATTTTCAAGGCTAAAAAACAATTTATTAACGACAGAAGTAGAGCAAGACAAATAGATCCATGGAATACCAACCAACAGAAATCAAAAATACAGTAACAAGAAAACCACAAAAGGATCATAAAACACCCAATGTTATTGTTCATTATTTAAAAACAAACATTTGTTGTTTAAACCTAATTTTTGCCCAAACGTCGGTGTATAATCAGGAGTTGAATTTTCATTATGACTAAAATACTCAAGAACCCCTTCTGTGAACTTGATAAATCAGTGGTTGGGAAGCTATATCAATTTAATATAAATTTATTTATGTAACCTTTTATTTAAACTTTGTATATAAATTTATATATAATATTTCTATTCTGCCAATTCTCCTTAGTACTATAGATTTTCTATTGATTTAGTTTTTCTTCTTAATAATAATAACTCTTTTATTTATTTATCTATTTTCACAAAATAGATAAAAAAATAATTGATTCAGCCTAGTAAAAATGGCACATTATTATGATAAAAATTCGTAAGGAATTATGTAATTAAATCATAACAAAACTAAATATGGGAGAAGATTTCGAAATGTATTTGTCTTGTTAACTGTGTGTTTTTACTCACCATTGATCTATGATATATGTAACTGTTATATGTATATAACATACACCAACAGGTTCCTAATACGTATATAACAATAGAGAAATAGAAATTACATTAACATTATTAAGAATAATTATAACCCTATCTGACGATTTAACTACAATATTTTAAATAACTTTTTTTTTATTATAGCATTTTGAAATAGCATTATTCATTAACATTATTATATTATAGCATTACTTCCTTCAATCATTCACCATTTGTTCTCTAGTATTGTCTACATTTCAAATAAGTTCTGCATTTGATTAATAATAATAATTTTTATCCAATTATTTAGATAATAATTATTATTAATCATAATTATATTATTATCATAATAATTATTAATCATAATCATAATTAATCATTCATAAAATGAAGGATTATTTTATGATTTTTTTTTATTATTTTATACTATGTCAGTAATTAATACTACTATATTATTGTTTCTATTAATTAATAACATTTTGTTTTGTGGTTACTAACAATAAACTACTACTAATAATAAACATTAATAGGCAAATGATATGTTAATATCGTGAAGTTTATTATATCTTTAATCTTAACAGTTTTAGAAAGTTCTTTATTCGTTTTTGTTGTATATAGTCATCCTATTTATAAAATTAAATAACCCATTATTAACTTATTCTGTTCTTTTTTTTAAGACACTATTCTTTTGTCTAGTTGATTATAATCTTTGCTGAAAGATATTCTCTTATTTATAGCATAAGTCAACGCAATATAATTTATTTTCTTAACTTTTGTTATATATTATTGTTAATGAGTTATTGAAGTAAATAATTATTGTATTGTAAATTGACTTACAATCATTTCTTAACAAGTTTAATTGATTAGAGGCTAAGTGTGCATTTACTGTGTACTTACAGTTTACTTAGAAACGTTTGTAGTCCTTTTTGGATTGTTTTCATGATGATTATATATAATATATATATATATATATATGAATTTCTCACCTATTTTCACTTTTATTAGCTTCTTGGAAAGATTTTCAAGTTTTCTTATTGATTTGTTTCTGCTATGCGATAGCATATGCAACAAATGTCCATAATTCATCATATTCCAAATCTCGGAATATAATGGAACATAATGTAATTTTTGGAATAAATGAATTATGAACAGCTGTCGTATATGCTATCTCATACCACAAAGAAATCAATATATATAATATATATATATATATATATATATAACCAATTAAAAAGAAGGTAGTACACAAATAAATAAAGAAATAACTCACTTCTATATTTCGACCATCGTCTTTATCAGGAGACGAAGAGTCCCGGAGGAAGGTAGAGCGGCGACTCTATATATATATATAGTAGAACCTTCCAGAACGAGTTTAATTGTTCCTAAACCAAACTCGTATTGCAATTTACTCATATTACAAAACAATATTTTGCACGTTCTATCGCTTTAAAAACGCGAACGTTAATTATTGTTAGTCATAATTGATCAAGTGCAAGTATTTTTTTTTATTTTAAGTGTCAGAAAAATGTAAAATAGAAATACTAGTTATGTGGTAACAAAGGCTTTAGTATGTTATAGGAATACTTGAGAGTAAGGGTACACCTTAGGATTGGGTATATTTAATCTCGATGTGAATGTAACAGGTGACTGACAAGTGAATTAAATGTGACGGAATAGGAATAAAGCTTTCAAAGAAGGTGTTTTATTTTGTGTTTTTTATTTTTTTTTTTATTTAATAAATATGCAAATTATTGAGCAGTTGAATTCTAAACAACTACTGAGGTGTTACTTTCCCTATAACCGGTAAGATGAGTGGGAAAGTAAGGTAAGTTCCGGGTGATCCAGTTAATGATCCCCTCCCTTGAGGGCTGGGGCGCTGCGAACTAAAGCGTATCGTAGAGCTCGCCAATTAGAGCCGATATAATAAGGGAGGGCCCGGCCTTGATGCCACCAGGCCGTACCACCACCTAATTGGACAACCCACTGACACACTATACCCGAGCTGCCTACTTTTTATTTATTGTTTTCTCACAACCCCGGTCACATCGCTTGTTCAAGCCACCCCAGTCACGGCTGCAACAAGACGCTTCTTCCCAAAACCTCGAGATTCCCTATTACTGTAGATAAAGAATCCCATCGAAAGTTCCCATACATACTGTGCTCAGCTTCCAAAAAAATATTCGTACTTACAGCAGGACTAGAATGCTGCCGATATTTCTCAATATGAATACTGTTTAAATAAAGTATTTATCTTTATTTAACCAATATTTTTATTCAAGATTTTAACTTACATATCAAAACATACAGGCAAAAGCAGCACTACAAGGAAAATGACCTCGAAATATTTTTCATTATTTTCATCTAGTTGATATATTATACGTTTCTATTAGGAATTTCATTTATATGTATAATTGACGGTTTTGTAACCATATGAAAGGGGATAGAGAGTCGGCGAATGATAGGAAGCAAAGCTTTGTTTCTTTCAGCCCACTGATAGAAGTAGTTGTAAACTATACCAAAAATTACAGACTTTAAAAGTGTTTTTCTATTTACTGTGTACCTATAGTTTACTCTGAAACGTTTGTTCTTTTTTGTGGATCGTTTTCTTGATGATAATATATATATATATCAATGATCAAACCACAATAAGAAATGGGAAAATAAGACTGAGTTGGGTTTTTGACTCTGACGAAGACCGCTTGTTACGGTTGAAAGATCTTGGTCTTGTTTTTCCATTTCTTATTGTGGTTTGATCATTGATTGTTATTTCACGTGTTTATGTGAAATCTTTATATATATATATATATATATATATATTGTAGAGCCTCACAGTACGAGTTTAATTGGTTACTAAACCGACCTCGTATTGCAATTTAGTCGTATTACGAAACGTATTATGAAAATAAATAATCCGTTCCATCCCCAAAATTCCTGTTTTTAAGTTTATATTTTAAATAGTAAAGGTACAATTAGGAAAAGAAAACACTACTATACATGTAACATGAATAATGAAAATGTGTGCAAGAAATAATCATGTTTTATTAACCTACTAACTTTAAAATGGAGACCATCTAGGTGGAAGGAAGGGAGTTCTCGTACTACGAATTTTTCTCGTCGTTCCAGACAAAGATCCTTACGAATAGCCGCTCTTAAAGCAAATTGCTCGAACAATCAGGCACTCGTACTACGAGTTTCTATTGTATATATATATATATATATATATTTCTAACAGATTCAATAATATATCGACCGTTTGATAGAATAGGTGTGTTCTCTAATCGGGGTTCGGTCAATTTTCCAGGATAAAAAATCAAACTCTCGTTGCCAACGTTTCGGTTTTATTTAAAACCTTTTTCATAGGCAGAAGTAAGAATTTTTTAACTAAGAAAATGAAATTTACATTATTTAAAGGAACAACAATGTTAGCCGGACAAAACCTTCGACTAGACTGTGTCTAGAACACACCTATATATATATCTGAAAAAATAACACATAAAGAACAAGAACACTTACTGCACCAATATTTCTTCCAGCATCATCAGGAAGAGAGTAAAAGGCAAGAAGAAGAGTTACGTGCATTCAAGAATGTGGATGGAAGGCGACTCGTATATATAATATATATATATATATATATATATATATATATATATATATATATATATATGGAACATGTCTCAATAACTACACATGACATCAATGTTAGAGAAATCACAACTATGATTATTGAAATACGAAATATATAGTTCATATAATTTAAATTATCTCCAAAAATCACAAAAAAACTTTATTGACTTTCCTTCTTTGGTTCTATTCTTTTTACGTGAAAAATGTCAACTTGATAACTTTTTGAATAACTTTTGCTTGTAAAGCTGCGAAATCAGTTTTTAAATAAAACTAAAACAAAACATCAAATTTGAAATCTTGATGTAAGTAATTTTTCTTTTACTAAGGCAAAGCAAGACTAAAAAATGATTGCAGGAAAGTTAGAAATGATAATAAGTTTGCTCAGAGTTTATGAAATTAGATGTGCTGCTTAGTAGGGATTAAGAGAGCATGACGAATCAGAAACCACTGCCTTCAGACTGTCTGCGAATGTGCTTTGACCATTCTGATATCAGTAATTTGCCATTTATTACCCTGTAATGTTCAACACTCTGCAGTTAGCACATTTTTTTCTCTTTATTAAATTGACTTAAATTATAAAAAAGAAAGACTTTAGTCTTCAATATTTTATAAGCTTTGATTATAAAAGTGGTAAAACAATTTCCAATTCAGTTGAAATATTTTCAACAATTTAGTTTGAATTCAGTAGACAAGTTCAGATACTTTATTAAGATTGCAATACCCACTTAAAGAAAAATACATTGAGAAATACACATAATAAATTAATTAACAAAAACATCACATAAAATAAAAAATTAATTAATTGGGTTGTTCAAAAAAAAACATAAAAATTCAAGATTATTATCATAAGAATAATAACATTCATTTGTTTGAAATGACGATTGCAACTTTGGATTTCTACAGAAGGTTTTTGAAGTCATGAAAGATTATTTATTTATTGCAATTTCATTTATTTATAGAATTACTAATTTAATTATAAAAATATGTAACATATTGATCAATAATATGGTTTTAAATATAAAAATTCTTGAACTTCGACTTTAATTTTTTTTTTTTTAATATCTGTTTTCAAATGACAAAGTTACTTGAACGAATACAGGGACAGGATAGTTCAATAATCAGCTGGATCATTGAATCATTCAACTGAATCATTGAATACAGGTGGATTGGAAGTTGAAAGTTTGTAGCTAAATTTAGTCGTGAGTAAGAACTCACGAAAAAATCTTTGAAGAGGTAGTAAAGCATTGTGTCTTGACCCGAAATAATGCCGAACTCGCCTTAATGATTACCTGTTCTAAATAACCTTGGGTTTGAACAAATTTAGGGCCTTTGATGAAGAATCAACATGATTGTTTGGCATTTTCGGGATTAGAAAAAAAAATGATACGTTATTAGCTTGTTTGGCTGGGCAATGACCTTTCTACCATATTACTCCTACTACTACTACTTTATAATTAAATTCAACTAATATTTAGAATAAATTAATTTGATTACCAAATTCGAGGAAAAAAGGAGGTCGTGGAAAAGCTTTTTTGTAGTAAAGCTTTTCTAGACTAACAATACTTGAAAGTTGTTACAATACAAAAAATAACAAACTCGTGCTTTCAAACCAGACTTTTTTGAAATAAAATCATTTATACTAAGTGTTATTCATAATTTGTAAAAAAAATCTCTTCTTGAAAGATATTAGGACATGGTTTAGTAATTCAGTTCCGATAAATGTCCCAAATGATACGGTAAGAAATGAAATGAAGTTCATACTATACATATATGATGCAGATTAACGTTGTAATACAACAAAAATAAATTAAAATTGAAAAACCATACTTGTTTTTTTTTAATATGATCATAGCAAAAGGCCTTTTATAAAAAAACTAAATTCGTATAAGCAATATTATTATTTAGATTAAAACATGTTATTCAACATTTAATACAATCTAAGCATTTTGGTAAAAAGTAAAATAAAAATGCATTTATGAATCACAAAATAAGAACTTCTACAAAATAGTATTATGTAGAATTATAGTAACTTTTCATCAACAATGAGTTTTATCTCGTGTAATACTTCCGCCTAACACTCTTGCATTGTTGAAAACCTTACTCTCAAATATGCCTATAAAGTAAGAAATGCCTTAGGACCTACAACAGACAACAAATACTGCATCAGTTCTTTGATATAAAGAGATGATAAGGGAGGAAACCGTTGTTTCATTGTCATGAGGACATCTCACTCACTTTGTTCTCCCTTTTTGTATATTCCTGACAACAAATTACTTTTTTATACATCGATTTCTATTTTATCTTGTTTTATTTACTACTTGTCAACAAGTCCGGTTAAAACATAACTTTCTTACTTTGAATTAAATAGAACCAAGGTTAAATTAGCATACAAACTTATTTCAAAATTAAAGTAGCATAAAGGAAATGGAAAAAGGTTTAAAATTGTTGTTATGTTACCTTTATATCACTGTTATATGTTTTTATTCGTTTCATAATACTTTGATTGGCACATGTTTTAAACTTTTCAATATAAATATTACCCCAGTTTTTAATGATAAAATATTATATATTATACCAACGCAATAGTGGTTAAATAGTAAAAGTTATTTTTTAAAAATTAATTTGGTAGTATTGAATTATTATAATGTGATAGAAATTGAGAAATTGATGTTTAAATAATGTGTAATACAGGAATGGCTGATATTTCTTATGGACTAATTTTGTTAAGTTAACTAAAAATTCCAATGCAATACAGAAGGATTTACTTTTAGATTGAATATTTTGTCTTTATTAGATTTAATGAACAGGTTTAATATTTTGATCTAGCTTTATTGATGAAACGTACAGTTTTTTCTTTGGTGACCACCTCCGTGAGCAGTTCAATAAATACGCGATAGCTGCAATGGGAAGCTGTAACAGTTTAACAGCTTGTCTCCGAATATTTGAGGCAAGGGAGCGTTTAGAGTTAAAATAAGGTAGAAAGTCATTTCAGTGCAGGCCGCCAGACGGGCTTTATTATAGTTGTCGGAGACGACCTTGGTCCAAACAAAAAGGGCTGCTAATAACAGAGGGCTGGCTAGGGGTGGTATCCCTTCCAACCCTTTTGTAAATCACGAGTTGTTGGAAGGGTAAGGCCTATTAACCGTGAAGAAAAGGCTTGTCCGTGATTTAAAGTGTCGATTTTGTGCTGGCGGAGTTTGTGTGCCACTTGTGACGTGCTGGCACTCCCTGACGTGTGGCGTGAAAGTCAAGCACCTCTGACACATACTTCTCGCAGCCATCAGCCACTCCATCAACGCTTAAACCAGCTCCTCCTTCAGCTTCCGAATACTCAACAAACTACTTTTAAAAAATAAAAATTCCGTTTCTACGTTTCATTTAATAATAATTTCAGATTTTATTTTTTGATTAATTTTATTGAACTTTCTTTGATATCTTTTTTTCAAATTAGATTGAGAAATTGTAAATAGTATTACATCAAAAACGTATTACACTGGAGTCGTTTGACTGTTATAATTGAGAATACTACTTACAGTAACTTACACTAACCTCTGTACATCTACAATATCATATATTCTTAGTACTTATAAATATACGTATCGTAGTTAAAAAGTATTGATGGATAACTTTATATTTCTTTTGTTAAACATTTCTGGATATTTATTATTGTTTATTAAATTCTAGTGTATTAGATTATTTGCAATGCCAATTATCAATACAACCACCATATTCTCCAAAACACATTCTGGCTGCCTGCAGAATGCGCTTAAAAAAATAACAAAAATGTAATTTCCGGTTTTTATTCTACACTTAACTCTTTAAAAATATATAACTAAGTAAATAAATAAAAGTACGATAGAATTATTTCCATATAATATTTCCACAAAATGAAATTAAAAGGTCTGTTTGGATTTTTGTTTTCATTATTAGTTTTGTTCTTTTTTATTTTCTTCTAAATTAAAATTTCTATGTATAAGGTAGTACAGGCCCATGATACCTCTTTCCACAATGAAGTTTAATGAGAAGCTTACAAAGAGTATACATAGGTAATAGTTAATTTAGCTTAACAGTTATTCCTAATACCTTGAAGTCATAAAGTAGATTATAAAGCATCAAATACAGAATCTTGGGTTTCGCTATTATTGGTTTTATTCAAATATGTTGAAACTTTTCAAGAGAAATTGGGTATATATATAAGATTCCATATAACACGTGAAATAACCATGTTTTGACTCTGACGAAGATTGCTTGTTACGATTGAAAGATCTTAGTCCTTTTTTCCCGTTTCATATTGTGGTTTGATTATATATATATATATATTATATATATGTGTGTGTGGGTGTGTGTGTGTGTGTGTGTGTGTGTGTGTGTGTGTGTGTGTGTGTATGTGTGTGCAGGAAAATTACAATAAATAAACACATGATGCAATCAATCAAGTGTCACTTACAGTGTTACGTGTTTATTCAAACTAGACAGTTGTTGTTGAAATTCGCAGACTATTTTTCTTCGTAAAATAATTTGTAATTTAATACTTGTTTTTCTGTTTTAAAATTTATACTTCTGCCTATGAAAAAGGTTTTAAATAAAAACCAAAACGTTGTCATTGAGAGTTAAATTTGAACCCGAAGAACTGACTGAGTCCCGCTAAACTTTAGTTTTATATTTTATATATATATATATATATATATATATAAAGATTTGTGAAATAACAATCAATGATCAAAACTGGACATTAGTCCTTTCCTGCGCTTTTACCCTTTTAAAATACCACTCTTCCCTCTTACTCTTCTCAACCCCTCACCAGATGTTTTCTGCATCTAGTCTTTCAGTTGGGTTTTTGACTCTGAAGAAGACCTCTTGTTACGGTTTTAGGATATTAGTCTTGTTTTCCCATTTGTTATTGTTGTTTGATCATTATATATATATATATATATATATATACGAGTTCGAGATTAACAAAGAGCAACATCAAAGTAGGGAAACACACTTACAGACTCAAATTTTCGGGTAATCCGTCTTCAGGAGAAAAGAGAATATATATATATATATATGAAATCAACACATTATGAAAAATTTTTATTATTTATGAAGAGAAGTAAATACCAATTTCTAGTTATTAATAATAGAAAAGATGTTATTATCTGTCAGCTGTTTATATTAATAAAAGCTAGGTTATTAAAAATTTAAATACCATAGGAGTAATAATTTACGTAAAAAGTTAATATGAATTTCTTCTCATGTCTTCGAGAATAACATCTGTATGCTAATTTACTTATTCTGCAGCACAACCTCTGAATGGAGCCTAGTTTCGCTAACAATACTACGCCATTCCGATTTCAGTTCTTCGTACTCAGATTCTCCAAGTCGTTATGTTTGCTGTCATGTACACATCATTTCTACAACCTGAAACTATTTTCATGTGTTAAACATTTGAACCAAAACTTTTCAAGGCATTCTTATACGAGTATCACCATTTTTACACATGTAAGAACGATTTTAGATGTTATACATTTCACAATATCCCATAACCGTAGAGTTCATAAATAACACTTTTTTTTTTCTTATTCACCGATCTCATCTTTCTAAACATTATCCCAGATATCTTTTGAAATATTTTTCTTCCGAAAATTCTTACAATTTGCTGTGGCATTAAAGGCCGTTTATGTCCGTGCAGAACATGTAACTGACATTATGATATATTTATAATAATAAGAGTTGATTTGCTGTTTGCCAGGTGAGCAAAGCACATCTTCTTTTTCCACTCCTTTTGATGGCAAGGTCAAAATATTGAAGTGACTTTTATTATTGTTTCCAAGTGTTCTTTTCTTTAATGGTTTTATACAATAATAAAAGGTAAATTTTTCTCACCAAAACTATTTAAATTGAAAAACCCCATATAAGAAAAGTTGCAACATTTCAAGAATCATTTTTTTAAAACTGGTGTTTACAAGCTTGTTCCTATTAGTACGACACATTTTTTTTATAAAATTTTACATGAAGTGTAATAACACGTTATCAAATTAACTTAAAAATGATTGTTATAAAAAAGAGCTAAATTCAAAACACGTTTATCAGTTTCGATTTCTTAAATTTAAAGATATAAAAGATATAATAATAAATCATATTAAGGTGTTTTTGACTTATCATTTTATTTTAAAAAAGTGCCATTTTATTTTAATTTGGAACTGTTTTTTTAAAATAAATAGTAGACTATGCTAGGTCAATGTCTAGGTGGCAATTGGTGGGATTTATAACAATAAAGAAGAACAATTTTACAAAAAAAATAATAAATTCGTTTTAAATCAAGAATCTGTTGCCGATGTTCAGGTAGTAGACGTGATCAAAGAGAGAGGCAATGAATTATCAAATGTGTTATTTTTTTTTAAGATCAAAGCTTTGAAGTATTTATATAGGAAAAGCTAAGGTAAAAGGATCAAAGATTTAATAGGAGGTTTGGGAGGGCGTGGCGATAGCGGTACTTTAATAGGGGAGGGCCAGGTGTCGGAGAAAGCTCCCTGGGTCACCAGTGCTGTTTTATAGGTTAGGATGCGAATATGTCGCTTTAGTGAAAGTGACATGCCCGACCCACTGTACGCCTTGTCATCTGCATTCGCCAGTCTCTGTCCTTGGCCAAGAATATACTTTGTTTTCAACCTGTCGTCCATTACTCTTTATATATATATATAAAGATATCACATAAACAAGTGAAATAATAATCAATGATCAAATCACAATAAGAAAATGGGAAAACAGGACTAAGATCTTTCAACCGTAACAAGCGGTCTTCGTCAGAGTCAAAAACCCGACTCAGAGACCAAAGACCGCTTGTTACGGTTGAAAGATTTAAGTCTTGTTTTCCCATTTTCTTATTGTGTTTTGATCATATATATATAAGTTCAAAATTCAAGAAAAGTAACACACAGAGTAAGGAAACACACCTACAGACTCAAATTTTTGGGTAATCCATCTTCAGGAGAAAAGAGAAAGGGAGAGCAAGCATGTTGTAGATTCAACGGCAAGTACTGTGTGTTACTCTTCTTGAATTTTGAACTCGCATTGTGTCCAGTTTGGATCGTATTTTGGTTTATTAAGTGTATATATATATATATATATATATATATATATATATATATAAAGAAGAAGTGTATTTTCACAAAAATCGTTAAATCACTAAATCTATCATCAAAAAGTTTTATATAAATATTTATTGAAAGCAAAAAGAACATAGGAAGGAGGCTATGCTTCTCTTGGATGCCGCTGTGTAAATATACTACTGTCAATGTTCAAACCCCAATAAGAAATGAGAAACAAGACTAAGATCTTTCAACTGTAACAAGCTGTCCTCTTCAGAGTCAAACCTCAAACTGAATTACTGTATATAATAATATAGTCATAAATATAATACTTTATATAAGAATAGAGTAAATCTTTCAATAGAACAAGACAAAAGAAAATTTACTGAGAAAGAGCAAATGAAGAGAAAATAATTCATGTTTTGTTTCCTTTCTAGCGTTTTGATAAACTCGTCAGACGATGTTTTTTATTTATTTTTTGTGTTATTTAATTCATTATTCTTATAATATGTCTATTTAATTAATTCGTATGTTTATATTTAAATAATTATCAAGTGAAGCACTAAATAGGAAAATTAGTAAAACCCAAGAAACACAATGATTTATAGTACTTCAATATCAAATATCTCTAATGACAACGAATGTCAAAATATTGAAATAAGTCTTAGTGGGTGGTAGGTTGTCCGTGTGTTCTTTCTACCTGAGTATTTTTTATCATCGCTGCGTTCTTTCTGGTCTGACAATATTAATACTAATAAAATAATATATTATTAATACTAATATTAATACTAATAAAATAATATATTATTAATACTAATATTAATACTAATAAAATAATATATTATTAATACTATGTAATTAAAATGTTTTAATATATAAAGAAACGTACTTAAAACATTTGGGTTATAACCAGCAGTTATAACACCCAGATTTCCTTTTTATTTTGATTTAAGTACTAGATTTACTTTTTAATGTTAAATTGAGAGAGATCCTGAAATGGTAAACAAAGTTGTGTAAAGTTTTTTTAAAATTTCATATGGCAAACTTGTCAAACATGGTACATCCAAAACGGGAAATAACTGTTGTTTACTCTACTGAAGATAATACAGTTAATACAGGTATTTATTCTCACATTTGATGCAAACAACTTTCAAATCAAAATTACTAAAGTAGACTTTATTCACAAATGTATGATACCTGAAAATCCTGCAGCCAGTAGGGTTCATACCATAACCAGGATTTGAAAAAACATTTAAAATAAACATTCCTAACAGTTAAAGGAATCACCAAGACTATTAAACACAAATAACTTTTTTTTTATAAACTTAATTTTTGGTCGTTGTTTATGATTACAAACTTGATTGTACTTTATTTAAAAGTTAGAAACGTATTTATTTGTTATGTCTTTCAGTTCAGAAATAGGAAGGGGCTTAAAATCCATGTAATATTTTATGGCGTTGGTTTGTGATTGACTAGTAATGTGTTTCATCAAATGTTTGTGACATTCAGGTCCCATTTTATTTGGAGAGCTTTTGTTTAATATAGCCGCCGTAATCGATAAAACTTAACGTATCCTTCGACGTACAGTCGAGTTTGACTTGCCTGCAACTCCCACGGAATGGAGTCAGTCGACAATACCAATGCCCATATGCACATTTAAAGGCTCTTATGAATATCAAAGCCAAAACTTAAAAGAGCTGACGAGAACTTCTATTGATTTAACTAACCGAAAGCTGAAGAAAACATCTCTAGGTTCCATACAGTCACTTGTTCGACCAAAGGGCTGTTAAATAATTTTTGAATTTGTACTTAACAATTTTACTAAACAAGCAAACTAGCCTCTAGTTGAAAGAAAATTGATATAGGCTGCTGTGTACTATTTGGGGTCCACATTTTTTACAATAGGATTATAAATAGGTGAAGGACTTCTTCAGCTTTTCTGACTTATTTTATTCATATATATGTAGACAATAGAAAATTAAAATATGCAGGTTACCTTTGAGAATGGAATTTTGCTTCGAAAATTATTTTACACATCTTACAAACAAATATATATTATTTAAAAGTTTTAAGAAATGGTTTTTTAAATTTTAATGTAAAATAAGATATGTTTTGAGTTTAAATTAAATTCAATTAAACTAAAAACTAAGAGGGCTAAAGTGGCCCAGGACTGGTAGATTCCAGGTTCGATACCCAATCTGGTTCTCAATTTATTGAAGCGGAAGGTGGCAAAAATCTTGGCAGGTCGTTCTCAGATGTCCTTTATCTTGAATGATATCAAGGTAATCGTTCAAAATCCCAACTACAAATGTCACGAGTAAAGTAAAATTTAGGACTCCCAATGTAGAATGTTCATTTTGTGGTATTAAAAAGGGCTCATCTTCGTTCTATGTGAGACTGCCACAGTAAGCTATCCTAAACTAACATAACATAAAAACTATATTATACAGTATATCCTATAAGGCTCTAAACGAATGTTTTCCCGCTGAAGGACATTCTTTGTTGTAGAGTATAATACCATTGAAGTTTAGTTTACTGTAAATAATTAAACTGTTATTGTGAGATGTCTTTGCGGTAGAAGTCGTTTGTTTCCTCGGCATTATGGGGAATAACAAAGTTATTTTGTTGCAGGAAGGAGACGTTTCCCTGGCCTGGCCGCAATGAGGCCACTCCACACCCATATACCTACAGCGCTTCTAGCAATCTTTCTGATCCAGGTAATTCAAGTTAATACTAATCATTAAAAACTTCAATTTATTTTACCACTTACAATTAGCAAAAAAAATTATAGCCTGTCTTCAAAACAAAATAACATAAAAATTGATAAAATATTCTATGTTAAAATGTTTTTGCCTATTTAAGACTCGTTAAAAAATTACATTTTTAATAATTAAGTATTTACAAAAAAAAATAGAACTAGATGTATAGTCAAGTATGAACTAAAAATAGGCTTCCGTTAACTAAACTAAAACGAAAATAGAAAAAAAATGTGAATGACTGATAACTTTCAACCGAAACAAGTGGTTTTTTGTTAAAATCAAAGTTTTCATGGAACGAAACACGTAGAAACTGATCTTATTCTGTCATATACACAATTCTACTGGTTTATAAACCAACTAGCGGTTTAATTTATTAAGTCCGGCATAATGAAGCCGAGTTATCTAGAAATCCTAGCAATCTTTTGTAATGATGACCAAAAATCATTTTTCTCTGTCATTCTGGGACCTCGTTCACTCATTTTAATCATATAGTACAAGTATGACTTTCCCGCAGATTACTTGTTTTGTTTGAAAGATTTTAGCAGCATTTTTTTATTTCCTTATTCTTTTTTTATTTTGATTCTACGTGTTTCCAGTAGAATTTTTCTACCTTATATGCATGTGACTTGATGAACATTTCTTACGTAAAATGAAACATACAATTGAATAAAAAAGTCCTAGTTCTTAACAGACCGCTTATGATGTCCCAAAACTTTGTGAACCTCAATCTAACGTAAATCCAAATGTGCTAATCAAATATGCATATTTATAATTTTAAATTAGCATTTAATAAAAAATTCTAATCAGCAAAATGAATGTATTGTTGGGAGCTTTTATTTATGTTTTTTTTATATTTAGTTTATTGTTGCCTTGTAATTAGTGAACTAATGGTTAATTCCAAATTTTAACGCCACCACCAGATGAACTTTATTCTACAACGTAATCAAAGTTTAAAATTAGTTTTGCCGAAAGAGCCAGTTATACAAATTTGAAGAAATGCATTTTTTTATACATATTTTACCATGCCACCAATGTAATTTCAACCTACGGGAATTACATTACCAATTAATAAATTACCGTCCAAAAATTATTCAATAGTGCAAGAATTACTTAGAAAATATAATTTAAAACTAATAGCTTGGATGCACCATTAAATTAAGTTTTACAAACATTGAAAAGTTTTGCTCCAAAAAGGCATGTGTTACAGAGGTCTTGGTTTCTCTTTAGGCTCTTTATATTATTTATAATTGATTTTCAAAAGTTACCGTGAAAGTTTTATGGATGACAGTCTAAATTCCAAAACAAACTATATATTCTTGACCTAAAAGCTAATAATTTTCTCTGTTCAAATATTTTATAAAATGTTTCACCGGATCCTTTCACTCCCTATCTCATAAAACATCATATGGCCTGCAGCAACAAATATTTGGAGAAATAGCTGTCTCTTTCTATCACATCATTGGAAAGAATTTCCCGTTTAAATCATTGCATAGAAACAGATCTTATTCTCTCATATGCACAATTATACTGATTTATAAACTAAATAGTTGGTTTAGTTTATTAAGTCTGGCATAATAAAGCCGAGTTATCTTGAAATCCTAGAAGGTCTTTTGTTATACTCTGAGCAATTTCTGAATTTAAAAATACCGGATGGCAGTCATTTTTAAACATTATTTCCATGATTTGTCTAGAACGAAATGCATCAAGAATCGGTTAGTTTTAACTTTATTTATAACTTTTTTCAGGAGTATATAATATCAAAGAAATATAGTTAATTATATAGGAAACATAACTAATTATATTATTGCAATATGACATAATGATCAACATGTGAAACTTCAAGTTGTAAACTATTACAAATATATATATTTTAAAACAAATGTTAAAAAAGTTTTATGGAATTATGCATAGGGTTTTGATAAAAACCTAAACATCGCCTTTCAAACTTTGATTATAAATAAAAATAATTGCGGAAACAATCGAATAAAAATAATTATAAATGTTGAATTATATATACATGGTTCTATATGAATAAAGTTGGGTTACTTTAAAGTTACACGGTCGCCTTTTCTCTTTTCTCTTGAAGACGGATTGCTTGAAAATTTGAGTTTGTAAATGTGTTTCTTTACTCTGTGTGTTACTCATCTTTGGTTTTGAACTCCTATTGCGTCCATTTTCTTTTATCTTCCCAATTTTATTATGAATCTATAAATATAAATCAACATTTAAAGCGCAGAAAAAAATTTAGCAATGAGATTAAGATCTTTCAACCAAAACAAGTGGTTTTTGTCATAGTCTCATTGATACCTTTATGTGTTTACTAATAATTTTTTTGATATATATATATATATATAGTCTTCAAGCAAAATGAAGATAGAAAAGAATTTAAAAAAAGTAAAGAGACTCTGTAACAGTTTGTGAAGCTGTTTCCTTTTCCACCAATTTGTAATCTTCATTTCTCTTGAAGACAACACGTTGTTGAAATTACTGACAATCATTAGTGTCTGTCTTCTTTTTGTATCTCCGACTTTGTGTATGTTATCTATTTGTGTGTGTGTGTGTGTGTGCGAGAGCGCCTGTGAGTTTGTGCGTGTGTGTGTGTGTGTGTGTCTGTGTGTAATCACACCGACAAAGACTAATTTCAATATTACATCTGTAATCATGGCTTGCCTGCAATTCAAATCATCACCTTCTTCCCCTGACGACGAGAAATGTCATCAGGAAATTTTATTTTGTGCGAATACATAAATGTAAATCCGACCGGAGTATATAAATCTAAAAATGAATAACTCGGAACACATGAAAAAATTTCGAATGATATTTTGGAGAAGAAAAGTAACTGGGCTTTCAGTCGGTTTAATATGATTTCATTTGGCTGGTTTAATATTTGCTGCGATTACTGGGTTTATGAGGGAGTGAAAGTGGATGATTACCGATGGATGGTGATAAGACCATAGAGGCACCCGCATGAAGACATACAGTCTGATGCCGAGATGCAGCCAAAACACAGCCAATCACCCATTGTCTCTTTCAACTTACAGATCGTCATCATTTTCTCTCATTATATAATGACAGTGAGAGTGTACCTAATGACCGACTCTTCTTATCTCTTTTAAAAGCCCCCCTCTTAACAATTTAATGCCTAATTGTTTCCTATATTTCTGTTCTATTCAACTTGATACTAAACATGTCATTTATTACGCCTTTATAATACTACAACAAAAGTAAGTTATCAGGCTATTGCCAACACAAAAGTAGTTATAGACATTATTAGAACCCAAACCCAACATTCTGATACATTTTATATTACTCAATCACTTTCGGAAAACGGCTGTCCTTCATGTACATTACCAATTAGTTGTAAATCATTTTTATTATAGCTTTCAATTCTTTTTAAGATAGCTTTTTTCATTTTGTCGAAATGCTTTCAGTTTTTTTTTTTATGAAATTTAATTATCAGCTGTTCCTGTAGTATATATCCAACAATTTTACTTTTGGCTACAATCATTTGATTATTTTAAAATCATTAGAAATTATTACATCAACTAATAGACTATCTACACAAAGTGCTAGCTCTTTGATACCTTAAAATACAAAAAAAAAATTGAAAAAAGAAACTAATGAACTTTATAAAATTGAAAACTATAAATAACTTCAATTTAAAAACTAATTGCTAACACTGGTTGTCATATATAATTATATTCAGTAGGCTATTGACAATGGAACGTTTAGAAACCAGTCAAGACGAAAACAAAATTACCTAGGAATAATGTACGAATTAATGTTACTTCGAAATTTGTTTGAAATAGAAACCAACTTAACTGGGCCAGCCAAACTCAAATCGTGTAAGAATAAATGTTCGAGCGATTGCCATAATTAAAGATGCTTTCCTTATAAAATCCAACACCCAGTATCCCAGTTCACCTATCAATTCGAACTATTTTTAATATCTATTAAAAATAGATTTAATATCTTTTAAAATAATCATGACAAAATTTGTTAAATAATAACAAATTTCATAATAGATTTTGAGAAAAATAATGTTAAAAGAAAAAAGTAGTATTTTAAAATGTGTTGTTTTGTTTTGCATTTACTTGAAAATACTTTCTATTAAAAGTTGTTTACGAAATATTTCAAGAACCATTTTTCCTTTTTCTTTTCTTTTTTTTTGTAAGGGCTGCAGGACTGACGAAGTCTGCCCTGTGACGCTGATTCCGCGAGAGAATATTGCATTTCCCATTTTTTTTTCGACTAATCCGTGTCAGGTGAATTCTGCGTCTCTTCAGAAACTCAAGTTCAAGAGTAATCTGACAGCTTCTTTGCGTATTTTGACAATTTGAGATCTTAATCCTAAACTTGAAATCTTGTTGTAAGCCAAGGCTTGACATTCTAATAACAAATGTTGTGCTGTTTGCTCCATCATGTTTCATTTTCTACAGAGAAATTCTTCCCTAATCTATGCAGATGTTTTTTTAAAATAATGTTGTCCCGTTAGAAAACGCACCATTACCATCCAGTTTTATATTAATTAGAATTAGTTACTTTCATTAAAATTAGAATTATTTGTACCATTTTATCATATTTTTATTTTCTAATTCAAATAGACAGTTTACTAATAGATAATATATCAAATTTCGAAACGTAACTATAAATATATCATTTTCCATCGGTTAAAAATTAAAACCATAAATGATATCCAAAGCTGAACTGATGTCTTTCAATCTGCGTGGTTACGATCAGATTTGTAAATTGAAAATCTACATTTCTCCGTCAAATTTTCAATAGCTGGATACATAACTTGGCTTAACTTTTCTTTGTTACCGGTTAAACTTTAATTTGATTTTAGTTTGGTTGATGTGAAAGTAGGATTATATCTATATTTTATATATAGGCCTCTTACTCTCCTGACAGGAACATTTTAGGACTAAAATGATTGCATGCTATTCTATCTGAAAACGTTTAGATGAAAAAGAAAGTAAGACATATAGTAAAATACGATACAGTAAGTGGTTTTGCTTCAGAGTAACAGGTCGAGAAAGTGGAACTTGAGGTCAATGAGAGTAAAAGTCAGGTGACCTTTGGTGGTGGTCACCGTGACCTCTGTAGACGGGCTCCCCCACGAACAGACTGTATTGCCCACTTTCCGTACACCGGCTCATTCATAGCGCACCTTTTGACCCCGACGCCTTCCTCGCTAACACCTCCTCCCACCTTTGTCTCACGTAACACACCCACCTTCTAAATAACTGCAGACAAATCACAAATATGTCACAATCATTACAGTATAACACATAACTTACGTTTATATCATTCTCCATCCCATAACACAAATGATATCACTATCAAATAGACTCATCAATAGTGATTAGTTTATGAGTTTAACCTTGTTAGCTCTAACAGCTCCTAACAAATAAAAAAAATAGAAACTCAAGTACAACACCTAAAATTTTTATAATTTTATTAAACTAATATAAAGAAACCGTATCTGTTGAATTACTCTTTTAAATTATATAGTACCTCATATTAATTCCTACATTCTCCTTTAATATTGCTTTCATTTTGCGTAAGAGTGTGATAACAGGTCACCAAGAATTTAAAAAGGCACGTGTAAAAAATATAAAGATACTTTTTTTTAAAGAAAACTTTAAAGCATAAATATGTAAAAACTAATATGTATTTTTTTTTGTTTTTATGATAATATTAATAAAATGTCAATTTTAGGAGAGAAATAGGTAATAAAAGCAAATAATAAACATAATAACATTTTTTTGGGAAAAATTGAACCAAAACTCACAACGAAAGTATAAAAATAATCTAAATAGTCCTACACAATATATAGTCGCACTATATGTTATCAAATTTTGGTTTAACTTGCATTTTAATCAAAACGATGACAAAAACTGATTACATATATTATGGACCGTTTCATTGTGAATTGTAACACTTCATATACGTAATAAATCACATGGATATGTAAACTTCAAAACTTATATCCTATTCATAATGATTTTTATAAATTTGTTTGACATCCATCATTATAAGGTCTATAATGTTTGTTAAACCAAAATTTTGATACTGTAAGTGTAAGTGTGTTTATTTTTTGCTTGGGCCTCTTTAAAATATTTCTGTACTTTTGTTGTGAGTTTTGATTCAATTTTTCCAAAAAAAATTGTTATATATTTTATTATTTGCTTCTATTGTTGATGGTTTTTTCTGAAATATACATTCTTTGAATATAATAAAAAAAAAATTACAAATGAGTTTATCATATTTAAGCTTTGAGATTACTTTCTGAAGTTGCGGCTTTATATTTTTCATATACATTTTGTGAATTTTGAAGCCCTGTTATCATGGTTTTTTTCTAAAATCAAAAGTTACATTAAGGAAGAATGTAGGCACTACCCAGAGTGGTAGGCAGCAACGAAATTCATGTTGGATAATCAGGTGAAGAGAGTTTATATTGGTTCTTTCACTTTTTTTCTTCTGAACTATTATATATATTGAATATCGGTTACAAAAAATTAAAAAAAATATTTTTTAAAAATTAAAAAGAATTAATTTTTTTACAAAATAAAATGGTTTGAATTAATCATCAGTACAAGAGTATTCCTTTTCACGAGTGCATATCTTCTCTATTATAGTCAAAGATACTCCATTAGTAAGATAGTTACTTCAAAACCTCCTGTTCGACTGCGTTGAGTTAAACTCAGAGAGGAGTAGGATGGAGAGAAAAGTGGTGACTGCCGGAGGTGCGTGGCCCCCGCAGCTTGCAGCTTTGTTGGAGGAGGGCCTAGTCGGTGCCTTCGGGGAAGTGGTTAACAAATATTTTAATTTACTGAGTTGATTATGATAGCCTGTATTATCTGTGTGTCCTGATGGCAATTGCTCTGTTGTCATTGTGGTTATTTTGTTGTTGTTAGTCATTATATATTTAAGCTGTATTTGCAAAGCATGATGGAGATTGTTGTGTAGCATTGAAGATTTTGATGCGTGTGGTGCCTTCGGGTGAAGCATGCTGTTCTCTAACAATAAAAAAAAAAAAAAGTAAGATAGTAACTTAAGGCAGTCTTCGTACTGAAGCACATGTTTTTTGGTTTTAAGCTCAAATCGTCAACTACCAATGATACCTGTATGACTTTAACAGCATTTAAAGGGCACCTGTGTCTTGCTTTGTTGCCTCTTAAATCTTTTCTTGAATGAATAAATTACCTTCTACTTTTCCAAATGTTATTATATTTTAATTCTTTATTTTAAAATCTTTACTTTTTCTATGAAATTTTAAAAATGACGTCCTATTTTCTCCCAGATCGTAACTTTAATGCTATGATCTCATTATTACTACCGAAAATGCCCATACATGTTCTGCAAACTTCGCTTTGAGGTATAATTTTTTTCCTTGACAATACCATGGTCAAAATATTAGGATTCTGTGAATGAAATATTTTATTTCCTTTAATACTGCATAATGTTTACAAATATATATAAAGAAATATTGCAATAAATATACTTTGAATCGCATTTAAAGGTTCTCATTTGTGCGAAACCGGTCCGGCGTTTTCTACATCAATGATTCACTAAGTACGAGGGATTATTATTATTATATCAAATATACAATGAATTGGATAGAATAGAAAAAAACATTGTTTTTTAGAATCAGTTAGATTTTTGCAATTGTACAAATTAAACTTTCAGTTACAAATTAGTGTATTTATTCAGAAAAATTTATGTGTTGTGATTACCACAGAAACTGAGCAGTTGTTACTAAGGCTTCTATTTATAAACGCAATCTTATAATATAATATCATTGTATAACAATATTCCATAGCTCAGTAGAATAGCATTATAATTTTCTCTTATTAACTTTCTATTCAATCTGAAATATCAATGTACCTTAAAATAATAATAATGATAACTACATAAAGGGGGACAGAATTTCGGGTAATCGCAACGATCTTGTCAAATTTCTTTCTTAAGTTCAGTCATCATTTGGACAACAAACAACAGAGAACAGACCACACCTTTCTCTACAATTCAGCCATATTATGATAATAATGTATAGGAAAAATGTGATGGGTGATGTCTCCTGAGAACGGAGGTTACCAAAATCTAGAGAAACATGTCTGCTCTTTCTTTTGTGTTATAATATTTATAATATACCACAACTTTTAATAGTTATTACTAATATTATATTATTTATATGAAATACTTTTTAATATAAAAACATTATATTAATACTTATAATATAAATGAGGCTTTTAGTTTTTGTTTCTTATTTTTTTTTAAATTTTAAATATAATGCAAATTATAAGGATGATACAAATAAATATATTGCTCAGTAACTCTAAATTATTTTTGTTATCTGTTTTATAAAATTAGTCCTCTAATTTAAACAATTCAAGAATTTGTAGAAGTACAACTAAATTATTGTATTTATATTATATCTAAAGAAATAAAATGAAAAATTTTACACGAAAGTATAAAACAACAAAATTAAAGATATATCTTTCATTTTGAAGGCAATTGGCACTGCGTAGTTTGGGTAAGTTTCTATATATTTTTGACTTTTATACAAATAAATAAGCTTCGATGTGACTTGTGGTGTATTCGCTAACGTATTGGCTAACACTACCTTTTACATAGATGTATTATACAATTGACTCCAACGAAGTAACGAAACTTTAAAATAAACTAAAGAAGTATAAAATAAAAAAAAACCTATACTTGTAGTCTACTTATCCGTATATCTTTCATTAGGAGAAAAAAATGAAGAAAAAAGACCCAGAATTGTAAATACCATAATCTATCCTCTATTGCTTACAATAGGATATATGGTACATTCCTCCAGGAAATAAAAGAGCTAATTTGCAAACATCCAAAGAAGTAAAACATTTAGTGGCTCAAAGTGCCTAATATTGAACTCATATTGAACTTTAAAAGATCAATATAATTATTTATGAATATATTTATCTATCATCGTAAGAAAAGAAGTGATCGGTTAGGCGCCGGCTCTTCGTGCTATATCTATATAGTACCATTATTCAAAATTATTCCTTTTTTTTATTACTCCTGCTTTATTACTAAAGCAAAATTCTACTAAAATGAAGATAATTAAAAATCCATACTCTATTATTTACTTTAAAATCTGTTTCATAAGTTTCTTGTGAAATTCTGTACATATATAACAATACTACTCCAAAGAAATAGATTCTCATTGTTTCTTTTTGAAAACTTAGCTCAAGTTACACATAATGTTTAAAGAAACAGACTGGATTATGAATACCATTTTCTTCAAGATTATTGTGCTTATTCATTTCATCAAATTTAATTAGAATGAAGATGCCATTAAATTCACTTACATCCCATTAGTATTCACATAATTAAATAAGTGGTTTTTTATCATGCTTACATGCAAGCTCATGCATATAATCAATATTTTAGGAACATATGAATATATTTTATTAACATTTATGTATTTATAATTAAGTCTTGTAAAATCAATTTACTAAATATGATTATATATTAATATTTTTTTTCATAAATATACATAATATACTCATAATTAAAGAGAAAGGTTTTAAATGTTCAATTTTTTACAGTGGTTGCATTTCTATTAATTATATGTTTATATGCAGTTTATATGTGTCATTCAGTAGGCAAGCTTCACACACACACACATACACACACGATATATATCGTATATATATCGACGTATATCACACACATATATATATATATATCAACGATCAAACCATTATAAGAAAACAAGACTAAGATCTTTCAACCGTAACAAGCGGTCTTCGTCAGAATCAAAAACCCAACTGACAAAAACCCAATTGTTCAAAGTTCTTAGTCTTGTTTTCCCATTTCTTGTTGTAGTTTGATCATTGATTGTTATTTCACGTGTTCATATGAAATCTTTTTATATATACTATATATATATATATATATATATATTATATATATATATATATATATATATAGGTGTGTTCTCTAATCGGGGTTCGGTCAATTTTCCAGGAGTTTGATTTTTTATACTGGAAAATTGACCGAACCCCGATTAGAGAACACAACTATTCTATCAAACGGTCGATATATTATTGAATCTGTTATATATATATATATATATACCATGATAAACGAAAAACGGTCCGGCAGGACAAATAATAATTAAAATAAGCAGTGACACATAAACAAGTGACACATAATCAACTCAACAAGTGAGTTGACTGTCGTCCCTCCGTCAATTCACTTCTTCTCCTGAGGACGACCGCCATTACGGTCGAAATATTGAAAAGTGAGTCTTTGTTGTGTTTCTGTTTATGTGTCACTGCTTATTTTAATTGTTATTTGTCCTGCCGGACTGTTTTTCGTTTATCATGGTGTATATATATATATATATATATATTAGTTCACACAGGAAAGAGGAAAACAAATAAAGACATACACAAAAAAGACTCACAACGATAATTCGACAGTTTCGTCATCGGGCAGAATTTTATTCTGACTAACTCAAAGAATTAGTCCCTTTGAGTAGCTGAAGCTAACTGACAAATATATATATATATATATATAACAAGAATTCACAATGAACACGTGAAATAACAATCAATGATCAAACCACAAGAAGAAATAGGAAAAAAGACTAAGATCTTTCAACCGTAATAATTGCGTTTTTGACTCTTACGAAGATCGCTTGTTATGGTTGAAAGTCTCTGTTCCCATTTCTTATTGTGGTTTGATAATATAGATAATTAAAACTTTATAAATTTTGTATAATTATATATATATATATATATATATATATATATATATATATATATTATATATATATATTATAGTGTATATTGGCAGCAGATTCTCTTGTAAACTTGTAAATTCTCTTGTAAATTTTGGAGAAAATCGAAAGCTTGTAATTAGAAAAAATATATTATTGAGTAAACTACAAAATTATTTCTTTGATACCTCTAGGACAACTTCTTCACGAAATAACTCCCTACCAGAGAAAACTAATTAGAAAACTAGAAAACACGAGCAAAAAGGTCGTGAATGCGGAAGCTGCCGTTTACTTTAATAAAATATATATATATGTATACATAGATGTGTGTGTGTACGTGTGTGTGCATGTGAATATATTTGTTGAATATTCCCATATAATTATTAATAATTAAATATTAATAAATAAATTAATAAATAAATAAATATTAATTATTTATTTTTAAATTAATAACTGTTTGAATATAGATATACTTCTTACTTAAAAATCTTTATCATACATATACAGCCCTATGATTATATAAAAATTTGGTATCTATATAATAAAATGCAGATTTTATTTTTTACAAAAAATGTTAGTGAGTAAACTGCTTGCTGTCCGGATTGAAATAGATATATTAATCGAAAAGAAGAAATTATTATATCAATACTTAGAAAATAACAGAAACGAAAATTACAAACAAGTTTGAAACTCTTCGGGCTGACAAAGCATATGAGAATTCGTTTGCCAATTAAAAAAAGTAAAGAAAAAAATGTGTTATAGATTGGATAGATGGATTGGAAGGAGGTAATAAAATGGATTTCTTAGTTAATTGGTGAGAGAATGAAGAGGTTATTACTAGAGGGGTGGGAATTGAGTCTGGGGTCGCGGCCTAGATCTTCTCAGAGAAAGTCTCTCAGAGTCGGCGGGCTCTGTTTCTACTTCGGGTTTCGACCTACCCATCGCTACAAAAATCACACACTAACTCTCTAAAAAAAATCAAATTCTAATTCAACTATAATTTTTTTTACTGATTGAATTAAAAGAACATAAGTTAAGTTCTATAAGATAAATGGTGAAGTGTACTATTTTTTTTTTATAAAAAGAAATATATTTTAAAATTTTCAAATATTTTTACCATTTACCTTAAGTCTAAGATTACTAATTTCTTTTAAGTTTCTAAAAGTCTAATGGTGAATAGAATGCAAATCAAGTTGCATGTTGTGTGGGGGCGCCTCGGTGGTTCGTCCAGACCCTTGAACTGGGCTCAAGATTTTGAATCTCTCAATGCATTCTTCTTTATATTATCCTGATTTTCTATTTCCTACATTAAAATATTCACATGCTTATTGTAAAAAAATTATTTCATTTTTTTATCAGAATTATTTAAGTTCTAATTCTTTTAGAGAATTCCAAACTAGAATCTATTATCAAGATGTTTGTTTGCATAACTAAAACAATACTATATCAGATCAGAAAAGTGACTGCAAATTTAATATACGAGTTATATATATTGCCAGGTTAATTTCAGCAGTTTTCGACCTGATGACAAACAGCTCATATCACTAAACTATATATCAATAAATTGCATATAAATTTTATTTTAAAACTTCTTCAGTAACTGTAGAACTTTTGAAAAAAGGAAAAAAATTTCTGTTCTGCTCTTATAACTTCAATTACAAATCAATACAATTTTTGTATACAAACATTTTTAAAATTTTTAATATTAAAAAAAAATATTATTAAACTAAATGAAAACATATAAGAAAAATGTAGAGTTTATTACTTAACTATGTAACCCGACATGTTATTTACTGAAAGACTGATTGTTTCTTACTTACATGACATTTGCTTTTAACTATTGGAGTTTGTCCAAAAGAGAGAGAATTTCATTTTCATAGCAATACTCCAACAATGGTTTAGATTAAAAAAAATTGTTATATATTTGCTATTTGACCACTTGTTAAACATATGAACATCGATTTAAACTCACAAATACAAAATACTCATTCACAAATATAAATTTCTACTATGCAAATTTTTCTGTAAAATACCTTCGAGATAATTATAAAGACAAAATTATAATTTTTTTTTTGAGAATATATCTTAAACATTTAAAAATGGAAACATTATTTTACAATTCTCAATGAGTAATCTGGAATTTTGGGTAATATTTTTTCCACCTCTACTATTTTCAATTTTGGTTCTAATTTATTTACCATTAACTACAATTTATTTGACTTAATATTATTTATGTACTATTACTGAAATTCATTTTTAAACAATAATATCAATTTTTTTTACAACAAGATATGAAATATATTTAATTTCTGATTTTCTTAGTATAATTTGTTTACATAGCAATAAATGTTATTTCAAGTTAACATAATAATGACTCAAAAAATATTGAATAATCCTAAACAAAATAGGTTATAATGTGATATACACAATTATGGAAATGCAAAAAAAAAACTTTAAAACAACCTCTAATGTAAATTTAATGAATTGGGTGGATTTGGAGAGATAATAAAAACTGCCTTAATAGAGAACATATTTTAAAATAATTTTGTGTAATAAACAAATCAATTCACGAACAAAATTAAAAGTTTAAAAAGATCGAACATGTTTTCACCAGTATCAAGCTTATGGTTTTTGTTGAGACTATAAAATGGATTCTGATTGGAAAGTATGGTTATATGCTAAATTTTGGATTGCAGTTTTGCATGATTTCATAATATAGTATATATATATATATATTTGTGTACAATGGCAGCAGGTCTTCCCTTAAGCATATGTATTGTATGCTTAATATATGTATTGTTTACGACAGCCGAAAGTTCGTATGTATTGTTCATTTAGTCATAGTTATTTTAGTGATTAAAACGGTTTTTTAAAAAAAGTGGTTTATTCAAGTGTTTTCATGTTTGACCTAAAGTTTATTGTGTGTGTTAATACCTTTCGATAACCTTCTTTGGAAGCTACCAGAGTCTCACCGCAAAGTGATACGAAAACTAGAGAGTGTCAACAAGAAATTGGTCAATGCAGAAGCTGCTGCTTATTTTAATAATATATATATATATATATATATATATATATATATATGTGTGTGTGTGTGTGTGTGTGTGTGTGTGTGTGTGGTGTGTGTGTAATTTGGGAGCAGATTTTCGTTGATACAAATCATTAAACATTATTATTATTTAAAATCATTAAACAATTTTGAACCTTTGTTCTCGTCTCTTTTCTCTTTAACCTTTCTAATTTCCTAATCATTGTTCTGAGGTTTTCCGGGATATAAAATAATAATTCTCCAAAAGTTTTATCTTAAAAACTCATTGTTAACTATATTCACGTTTACACTATTCACCAACGTTTCAGTCATCGTTGACCATCTTCAGGGTGTTTGACATGCATGATATATAAATAAGGGAGGTTACGGTAAGGCTATGCTAACTTGGAGGTTGCAGTTTAGACAAGTCCATAGACATTTGTCCCTAATGCTGAGCTTAATATCAATTATCTTGAGCATTCCTACTCGCCGATTCCTCTCCATATAGCTTCCAAATTTTGAGTCTTATTACTCATTTCTTATTATGGTTTTAATATTGATTGTTATTTCTCATGTTTTTGTGAAATCTTGTTATATACACTCTTATGTGTATGTGAAACACATAATACAAGATTCCATATAATCACACATAAAGTTGGGTTTTTCCTATGATGATTTAAGATTGAAGTCTCACTTCGCATTCTGATAAGGATTGGATGAAGAAAGAAAATACGTTTACCAAATGCTTCTATTTCTATTACAACTTAAAAACATATTAGAGATAATGTATTATCTATTTGTGTGGAGTGAATAGTGCTAAGTTTTTAGCTTTCAAATATTTAAATGACCATGTTTTTTTTATGGAATACGGACAATTTTGAGCACCTGCTTCTCGTAGAGGCAGTACATTTGTCGATCTACAGATTATACAGTGTTGTGCGCTGGTTTAATATGCCCACTATTGCAAACGTGTGTAAGCTTTTTAAACTAATTATGTATAACCTTCTTGCCTATAGTTGAATCACTAAAAACAACTTCCCTCAAACCAATATTGGATGTTCTTCTGCCCTTCCAGCATTGGGCAGTAGTAAACATTATTATGATCCACTTGCACTTCATTGTCTTTCGAATCATTTGAGATATCTTAATTCTTTCTTCTGGAAACTTTACACTAGTAACGAAACAATTTTATTATTGCGTTCACCAAAAAACAAATGTATTTATTTATAAATACAAGCGTACACTACTTAGTACAGGTATAGACGTTAGCACGCGTGTCATTAATGTCCTAGTTACTGTATTGTAGGCTTAAATAAATATTTACATTATTTGTGTCGAGGTAAAAAATCTAGTGCTAACCATACACAAGCATAAAGCACATGCAATATTAAACACAAATGATATGGTAAGATTCTTTGATAAAATCTGAAAATTGTATTTAAATAGAAGTAATTCAAGCTTCTTTGATGCATTTATTTGCATATCCGTTAATCGTATTATTAGTCAATACCATTCATTATAAGGCTGGAGTATGACCCCCTTATCAACGCTGGTAATTTAAGGAGTAATTTTAGATCCTGAACAGTTATTTCTTTTTTTTAACAAAAAATGTCCGAAAGACATTTAAAAGCAGGTTATAAGGAAGTAATGGTATTTGGCTTTGTCTTTAATAAGTAACTCTAACATAATTGGTTATGAAAGATGGTACTTTTTTTTTTTAAGAAAAAAGATTGATGATTTAATGGACGTGAAAGCGGGAAATGCAATAGTCTAAAGTGGAATAAGGCAAAAGTGGTTGAAGAAAGTTCGGCCTTCTGTTGGCTTGGCGGGGGAATGTCGCGGTGAGAGGGCCTTTCTCTCGACCGACCTGAGGCACCTCCTGCTGGTCAACAGGAGTCCGCCAACTAGTAACCACAGTGTCAACAACTGACAATCTTAAACCATTTCAAAGTTAATTTCTTAAACAGGTACACATAACATTGATCCTTCCATCCTGTTCAACGCGTCTAAAATATGACAAGAGGTATCACCGTGCTTACTGTTTTATCAGTGAGGACCCACTTTAGCCATACGTGAGCCAACTAATAACTACATTCTCCAGAGAAAGCCCTAAAATTTTGCTTGAACTTATTATCCTAGGATTTTCAAGGATGCTTGATACATTTCAGTACATTATAATATATACTATTTAATTATTAAGATTATGATTTAATTATTATTAAGATAATGATTCAGAAACGAAGAGCTTGAACAAAAAAGTTAATTTTATTGCTAAAAAGGAAAAAATGCATAGAAAACTAGCTTTTTATTTACTGAAATTGCATCCTGTTCTTGCTAATAGAACTTAATGTTTTAAAATCAAATATTTCAAATTTTACAAAATATTGTGAACCAAGATTTCTTATGTAAGAAATTGAAAATATTGTAGAAGGGGCCCTTTGCAAGCTGTGAGGGCGCTGCACGAGTTTAGATACTCGTTAATCTCGTTCATCTTTGATGTAAAAAATAAGCAGTAGTTTATAAAAAAAAAAAAAACTAAAATGAACTATACTTTCTGTGCTTATATATGTCTGAAAATGCCTATAAGTGTCAATGTACTTTTCAGAAACAAACTACTGTCCTGGAAAATTTGAACTATTTAAAACTAATCGTTTAAAATATATATGAGTTGACTACGTCCGTTCTGTGTAAAATATATGAAGGCTTGGTACCACTCAATGTGTTCATCAGTGTGGCATCGTTTTGTTCAGTGCCAAGTCAACTGCTGGTTATATTCAACATCGAAAAAAAGAGAGTTTGACGAATATTAAAGTGGGATTTTCAAAGATTCTCGACTTATCACAAGCTCAAAACGGATAGTTTTCTACCTTTTTTGAGAGTCGTACGTAAGAAACGCAAAAAAATAGTTGTGCATTTTAATTTACCTCTAAAAGGAATATTATCTGTAAAATCTACGATAGTCAGATATCCAATCTGACAGTGAGTTGCTTGAATGAAATATATCGTTATCACAACTCTCTCTCTCTTGAACTGAGGTAAAGAGCGGACAATAGAGTGTGAAGCGAGTAGAAGAGTGTTGGAAAGTGACATGCGAAGGCCAAAGACTTTCCTCCTACTGTGGCTGAACTCTGCAGCCGTGACGACGTTCAGATCTCAGAGATTCATCCTACCTTGGGTTTCCCTCTCTAACCAACAGAGCGTGCCTCCAACAACCGCATCCTTTTTTTTTTGTCTTACTCAATTAATTAAACAAGACCAAACCCTCTTTCTTTTTCAAATCCGCAACAGAGCGAAACAAACGCTCATTTGTGCAAATAGAGAGCAATTATTCTAAAGAAAAAAATTTAGTATAAAACACTTTCAATTCATGTAAATCTCTTTAAAATCATAATATATAATATATATATATATATTTTAAAATAGTTTTTACTGTTACATGCTTTATTTTTAATAAAAATATTTATGTAGTTGTGTTTTTATCGAAAAGTTTGTATAGTACCAACCAGGTTTTCAGATATCTTTTAAAACTGAAGATACAGAAAATATTATAATTTATTTGTCAAATATGTATTTACTGGCTATTTTTATACTTAAAGTTATCTTAAAGATGATCTAGAGATCAGAATATGTAAAGCGAGTCATTTCGTTTTCGTTTTCCTGATGTTTTGATGTGTATATTAGTGAACTTATATACCAATACTTCCTCAGTGCATGTGTTGTTAAACATATGACTACATTTATCTAATTTCTGTTTTACTATTTTTCTATACTCAATTTCCATTACTTCATCTAAACAATATAATAAATTTCCTATAGCCGACATGTTTTAAGTGTTCAATAGTTAACATTTAACCAAAACATGAATTAATCTTATATTTATTTAAATTATTTAAATTCCACAGTAAGAAATTGAGAAATGGGACTAAGATATTTCGATCAAAATAACCGTTTGAAGTAACATATCGAATTGACTGTAGAAAGCTGACATGTGATGTGAGTTGATGCTTCCATTGCGAAGTATTTTAAAGGTCGCAAGGAACAAAAGGCCAGCAATATCAGACTAATCAAAGGCTTTTGGCAATATATTTTTGACAATAATATTTACACGGAATGTAGATCAGACAGGTAAACTATTAAAATTGCATTTCAAACAACAAGAATACTCAATAGTTAGACTGAGCAATGGAGGGGCCAGGTTAGCTCAATGGTTAACGTACTCGCCTCTAAACTGATAGGACCGGGGTTCGATCCCCACCTAGCCCTCGATTTATTCATGCGGGAGGTGACTAAATCTGAGCATGTTGTCCCTCGGAGAAGGACGTTAAACCGTCGGTCCCCAGCTGTACTATGTCAGGTACTCGTTAAAGATCCCTACTCTAAATACACTTGAGTTAGGAAACTGTAAGACTTCCACTGTAGAATCAATCTTCATTGTGTGGTATCACAAAGGGTCAATGCTCGGCATACGTGTATTCCCTTGTGGGACTACCACTACAACCTAACCTAACCTAGACTGAGCAAAGTAGTGTTTTGTTTTTGGTTATAAATAATGAGAATCGTGATATAAATTAATCGAAGTTAAAATGATGAATGCGTTAATTAATATTATCGAGTCTTCAAAAATTAAATTTAACATATGAAATATCTAACATTTGTGACGGTTTATCTAAATTTGACTCAGTGTTAACATTATCAATGGCCTTATTTACAGTATGAATAGTTGTTTTACTTATTACTTCCTAAACTCCTTTACTTATCCTAGCTTGGCCAGCTATTTATCCCCTTCCTATTACGACCTTTATAATACCTCTTTTGTCTCCTTACTGCTCAATGCCACCCCACTTTCCGCTTTCTCCACTCCACAATTCATGTACTGACGAGGACAAGTTAGTTTGTCCTAAAGATCTTAGTCCCATTTTTCATTTGTTTACTCTGGTTTAGTTGCTGATTTTAATATCATGCTTTTATTGTAAAATCAAGTTGCATTTGTATATATAAATCCATATGTGTGTTTTTTGTTTCTTTACATTTCTTCCAAGGCTAAGAAAAACTGTCTTTTTTTTAGTTTGATTTTGTCGTTATTTTTTTAATTGTATAGTTATGCGTGAGTACCAAAACATTTTGAATACTTAAATATATACACATCACATAGACTCTGAAAAAATGATTAAAAAAAAACACATAATTTAGAAAAGAACGTAAGAAAAAATAATTGAAAGACGCACCTGTAATCTGATTTTCTCTTCAACTATTACCTTGACCAAGTACAAAGGGGTTAGAGAATCGAGTTCCTTATTCGGTGTTCTTAGTCTCTCTCTCCATCTCCCTAGAAAAAATAAAAATAACAAATTAGATACTATCTATATATATAAGCGAGTGTTTTTCAATGGATTCTTTCTCAAGGTTATTTTTGAACTGACGTCACTAACATGTAAATCCCCAAATTTAAACCAATTGCAAAACGTCACGTGCTGAACATTTGGCAATTCATTTTATTTGCATTTTATTGCTTATAACCTAAAATAAAAAGTTATCCATTTAAATCACTTCAAGGCATAATTAATGATGTGATTTGATTCATTCTTGCAGACGTGCTAAACATATGACCTTTTAAAGAGATAAAAAATTATGCCAAAAAAGTAAATTTTATAAAAAAAAAAAAAGAATCAAGTGTATATCATTATGAAACGCACAAGTAATATATAAAACATAGATTTCTAAATAGCTTGGTTATTTTGTTTCAAAATTTATATGATTATGGAGCATTACAAAAAAATCTAAAGCAAAAATCAAAAAAACTAAGCAAAAATTTCATTACAAATAAACAAACTGAAAAAGTATAAATAAAATAAACAAAAAAATAAAGTGTAATCTTGTGGAAAGAAACAAGATCTTTTGTCCAACTGATCTAATGGACAAAAGATTTCTATGAATAGGGCCTGTCAGAATCCTGATTGCAGTTAGTTCAAAAGAAATGTTTTAGTTTCCTGCTATTAATTTATGAAATACATATTAATTAAATTTTATGCGATTAACTAATATACAGGACAATAGCGAAATCAATAAACAGATTTAAACATTTGAACTTTCGGTCAAAAGTCTTACATGTGCATGAGGCAAGATTGCTAATTATTATTATTATGCATACTAATTAACTGATGTTTGTTTTTCACATAGCTGAAGTTACTCCATTATTTATATACGGAGTATAACTCATTGTTGTTTGTGAATATGATTATCTATGATATATGATAATTAAAATATTATATGCAGATGACTGTCATTGTATAGCTTCATGCGTTAATACTAAGACAAGCATTTAACACTATTTTTCAATATCAAAGAATCTAATGTTACTGTCATTTGACTTGTTACAAAAGTAAATTCTCACAATATTATAAATTCTTTTTTTTTCTGCATTCAAATATGAATTATCTTTCTTACTATACTGACAAATAAAGCCAATGATATAAAAACGATTGGAAAGTTAGCAATGTTAAAAACCTCTGTAATATCTCTTTGCTTCTTGATAAACTATTAATTGAAAATTTCCCTTTCCTTTTCACTTTTCTACAATATTTATCTTTTAATAATTTCAAAACACAAATATACCAACAAATAAAAAATTAGCACATACAAAGAAAGTAATTGTTAAAATTTAATGATTTTACTCTACAGAATCAAGTTTTTTTTATCAAACTATATAATAATTATTACTTACGAGTATCATGATATTTTATGTATAATATTTTCAATTTCTAAAGTAATTTTACAGTTGTTATTATTCTTTTAGTTAACAAAAAATAGAATTTGTTATGAATATATGTTGGTGCGTGTCGGTGGTACATAGAGTATTACTGTTCTGGCAGAAGGTTTTTTGTAATAGATTCCAAGCATACAATCATATTTTAATAGTGTACTCAATTTAAGTTTTTCATAGTTTAAAAAAAATAGAGCTATTTTTACTATATTAATGAAATATCATTTGTCAATGTTAGTAATTTGGAAAACAAATTTTCCTAATTTCAGAATTGGGAAGGCAACTATAATTACTTACAGTGACCAAAAGTATGGTTATTGCTCATTTAACCTTTTCTATAATCTTGCAGTTATAGGACAATACTGGTTATATACATGCATATTGTTAATATCACTGAGGTTAGTATGATTTATATTAGAAATAGGTAAAACCGTCATACCTCGTAAGATGATCATGGAGTTGGAGCGCTTTCGGACGTTGTCCATCTTCGATCGCAACAAACTCTATATATTCTAATGTAGTGCAATCAGTTATTATGTGGTATTTACTCATTGTAGGGTAAAAATCTAATGAAATGGTCTCCACATATAAAACTTTTAATGATATAAACAACGCGTTTCGAACACGTAGTGTTCTTCCTCAGGCATTAACTAAAAAATACTTGTAAAGTATTTTACCCTATAAACTCTATATAACAGCTCACTGAGGTTTGTTGCGATCGAAGATGGACAACGTCCGAAAGCGCTCCAACTCCATGATCATCTAACGAGGTATGACGGTTTTTCCTATTTCTAATATAAATAATACTGGTTATACTGCCATATTAGGACTGGTAGTTCCGGTTTCAATACCCACTCTGACCCACGATTTATTCACGCGGGAGGTGACTAAATCTGAGTACATCGTCCCTCGGAAAGGACGTTAAGCTGTTGGTCCTGAGCCTGTACGATGTCAGGTATTCATATAGATACTTCCTCTAAATATACTTCAGGTAGGCAAAATTTAGGACTCCCAATGTAATAGAATGTTCACTGTGTGGTAATACAAAGGGCCAATCTTCGGCCTATTCGTGTTCCCTGTGGGGCTACCACTGAAATCTAACCTAAGCTATAACTTAGGTTATCTCTACTATAACCTCTCACTGATATCTAATCAGATTAGTGTTTCTGTGAAAGTCAAAAGCAGCCTCCTGTTTTTATTTCAAGTTTTCATTGAAAGGCTTCTGCTGTTGCCCATCCAATAATTTAACAGTTGAAAGTAAATGTTTTGTCTCGTTTTATGTTGTTCAAATTTTTTATACTTTAAATGCTTGCTGTTTAGACATTTATATACGACTTTCACCAGAAGCAATTAAGTAGGGATTAGTGTTTCAAAACATTTTGAATGAGAAAAAAAATCGTGTTCTTTTAAATTACTCACTAGATATTCATGATTTTATAGTTTCACCGATAAACACAAATCAGTTTTTTTTTATTCCTATAAAAATGTATCTGATTTTAATACGGTCCGTATAAGGGTTGAACTGTATCAGCGGCAAGACTTTCTCCACTGAATTAGCTTTATTAAAAATCACTATTGCTCAATCTCTCAGTAAAAAATTTAACTTTTACAATAATGCACTTTCAGTTAGATATATATCTTCGTGTTTAAAAGCAATTTCTGAACTATTTTAAAGAATACTCCAGTATAAACTTTTCATAAAATTCAACTTGTTTTTACTAAAACTTAGAAACAGTGACGATACAGTACATGGTTTTAACTTGTAAAACAGTGCTTTTTTTACTTCAACTTCTTAGAAAAAAGTGTAATAAAGTGCTTCGTAACTGTTGCTTTGAAAAGAATGACCACTTAGTTCTTGTGTTTCTATCATATCAGAATAACATAAATGTGTAGCGAGCGTTTAAAATCCTTTTAAAACTTAGTTAAGTAAACATTTCTAAAGACATTAAACGAGAGGTACAAAGGTAATATTACAGATTGATTTAAACCTGGTCCATCTAAAATGAAAATCAGTATGACTAAATTGTATCAGTATCACTAAACCTGTATCAGTATCTTTAAACATGTATCAGTACTACTAAATTTGTATAAGTATCACTAAATCTGTAACAGTTTAACTGAACTTAACCAAAAAAACAGAGTTTAGTGCTGCTTCTTTTACTTAAATTTAAAAGTAATATTTGATCCTAACTCTAAATCGAACATTTCAATGATAAATACGTAATTAGTTAATGTTTAAATTATTTTAGAACAAACAAATAACATTGCTTTTTGTCAATCCTGATTTACACTTTTAATATGCATTTATAAATTCCATTCAGCAATATTCATATGCACAACAACTATATTATATGTTTTAAAACTTTTATCCTTACTGGCCTTACGTTTATCCTACATAATTCAAACGAAGAAATACGAAATCATTTGCTTTTGACTGTTTAGGTCTATTCTCAATAAGTCACTAGAACATGTATTGCTACTAAATCTTTTTATATAGCTTATCAGTTTATAGTTTCCCTTTTTATATTCAGCATTTAAATTTTTTAATTCAACACACCTCAAAGTCTCAACAGGAAAAAGGAACTTCAACTTAACGTTACACATTTGATGAAATGATTAGTTTCTCTTTCAAACTTGTTAAAAGGTTTGTTAATTTATTTGCATTTTATGAGTTTATTATCAGGTATATATCTTATGTTGAGACTTGATGTTTCTACTTGATTATCTAACTATTTATGGTGTCTGTTTAGTTACAAAGTCATTGGTAACAGTGAACCATAAAATTTGCTATTTAATATTTAATTTAATATAATATTTACCTATTTAATATTGCTATTTAATATCAGCAACATAGATGTAGACCAGCTTGTAGTCTACATTAAAAGTATTGTTATATCTGTGAAAATCTAACACAGGAGTAATTTAAATTTAAAAAGAATAAGTCAAATTTATGTAAATGAATCAAACTATTGGTACAGATAAAATATAGTTATGATGGGTTAATTGTTGTTTATTCTAAGTATTTAAAACATTTATTGCTAAGTGTATATAGACAATAATGTATAACTTCATATATTATGACTACAATATATATTATAGTATATAAACAAAAAGTAATGTAAAAAACTACAGCAGGAAGTAAAATTTTAATCTTATTTTGAACTTTTTACTTAATTAATATATTTACGTTTGTCTATATATAATATATAAACATATCGGTTTATACATTGTATATAATATATATACTATTGTTGTTATTACTTATTTATATATATATTATATATATGTATATATATATTGTAAGATATTGCAATTAAGACACGTAACTCTACAATTAAAGAAATAATTGTAATTAAAGAACAATTAAAGAAATTTATTTTCTTACAATTAAAGGAAATTCCAACATCTTTCGAAATAGGTCGTTATCAAAGAACTGAAGAAAAAGGTATTCATTCTTTGGCAAATAGTTACCTCAAAAAAACTTAGCACTTATAAATTTTTTTATTAAATTTGGGATGATTTATATAATTTACATATTAAAACTTTTCTATTTTATTTCTGTAGAATATTGTTATCATTATGAACTTTAAAACCATTTTAACAACAGTACAAGCCTTTGTATCACCTGTCACTTGTTTTATCTAATTTAACATTTTTATTCATTTTGACAGGCACTTCTGTTTAAAGTGATATATAGTTTACTGTTTTGAGATTGTCAAAATGGTGCGTTGTTATCGAAAATGATTAATATGCTGTATTTATTGCACAATACCAGAAAGTGCATTATTTCTATAGAATATTTCACAAATTTGTACTGGTAAAGCAGGATTAAGATTATAAAGAATTAGTAATACTATTAACATGGCGTGTTTTTTATGCAAGGAGAATGGCTAGAGGTGGCTTTACTTTCTTCTTTCACTACAATCACACAGATAACTAGGCCATGCATGATTAAGTCTTCAAAACAAATCGACTCCTTTTCCCACTGAGTAAGATTAACTCCGATTTCGATTCAAAGTGAGTCTACTCAGAGGCTCCTACCTGTCCACCTTTAGCTCCATATGCACTCCTATTAAGTTGCAAGGAGAAAGCTGTTCAGAGAAAACTTCCAGCACAATCGCTCTTCACGCTTTTTGCTTCGCCCATTTCTTTCCGTTTCTGATCTGCAATTTTTTCCACCATCTTCAAAACGTCAGCATCTCAGTTAATCATCCAACCTCGAAGAGACAATTAAACTCTCTGTGAAAATCCAATATTATCGTTCTGTTGATCTGCATCACAGTCTAGTCAATGTATCTTTGGCATGAACTTACTGCAATTACGTTACATATATTTCTCCTCATTGACTGATACCATATACATCACAATCAGAGCAATGAAAACTTCTCATTTTGATTTTCTCTAGTGATATATTTGATATTGTATCTTTTATTAGAACCGAAGTAGGTTACGGACTTGCATTTTCCAAATTCTAGAGTATTGTAGAAGATAGAAAATCTGTTTTCTCGCATTATTCAAAGAGAAGATACATTTTGAAGTAATTCCTAACTGTTGATTACATATGAAGCTAACCGCCACTTTTGTAAAATCAAGCTAAATATACTTCTAACCAGTTAAGTGTGAATAATCATTGAAGAAACAACCCTGTTCATTGGCAACAACAAAGAACGTGGCTCTGATGAATACCAAATGTATTACATTCTCAAGGTTTTGTTTAAATTGATATTTATTTATGATTACTTAAATAAATTGAAAGTTACCATTAAAAGGTGCTTTTAGAATTAACAACTTATTCTGATTTCTCCTCAGCACCACACTATTAACTGGCATTCAAATTTAGATTATGATGCTGTAACTTCCATATCGATAACAAATTTTATTTAAGCCATCCGTTCTAGAGATCGTAAAGCATGAGGTCTAGGACCTGAAACAAGTCACTTACACCTAAAAAAAAGTCTTCAGAAGTCTTAGAATGTTATCTTTCTTAATTTCACTGTCCCAGAGTATTTAGTAGAACGTCTCCTAAGGTTATGCAAAAGATCATCTGTCTCCTATTTAGATAATATTTTATTATCCCTTTAACTAATATTTTATTAGTGAAATTAATCACTTAATATTTTATTTCCAAGAGTCATCTCTGTATTGACAATTAAATATACACAAATATGTAAAAACTTTGATAATATAACAACAAGCTGCATAAAACGACAGAAAAATTGCACTTAACTAGTTTTATAAAATTGTTTCACTCAATCAGTATAAAAATACAATAGAACTTACTAAAGTTCATGCTGAAATAAGATACATTGACAATAACCCCCACGATAACATTAATATACAAAAAACTTTTGTATCACAAATTACAACTCTCTATTTATAATTACTCAAAACTATTGCTCACCAGTCAATAAAATGTGTTTCTGATAAAACGTGTCACACTTTTGTTGGTGTAAGTTTGACTGTAATAATAATCAAATTCATGATGGATAATTAGCAATGTATAACTCGAAACATATAAATATTTCATCTCTTTAAAAATTAATGAAATTTTTTATCATAATTTTTTATAAGCATCATATTTATCGAGTCTTGAAATTCAATATTACAAATTTACAATCTTAGAGGCGAAAGTGAAACACATATATTGTAACACTAATAAAGTCAAAGTTTAATATTTATTGTTTGGTTTGTGGTAAAAATAGAACTCAACAACAGAATTTAATTTTACTTCATTCAACGCATAAAGGAAGTACCTTGAATTTGGGATTCTTCAGGGATAAGTAGGGAAATTTGTAAACTGTTTGGATTATACAGAAGATACTACTTTAAATGTTTGCACACAGGTGAAAATTGTAATACCTGTTAATTTCATCTTATGACGAAGTAGTCAAATAAATATTTAAAAAAACAGTGCGAAATATATTACTTTACACATAATGGCATTAAAAAGAAAGAAAAATTAAAAATAAATTCTCTCAACACAAATCTATTAAAATTAATGATTCCATTGTAAAATCTATTTATGTTATAGAATAAACCTGAAGAGTTTTTCCACGAAAAATCTCAGTCCCAATTTGGAAAATGTTATTGTTGTTTTGACGATGATTTTTTTTTAGTTCATGTATTTATTGTTAATTCTTGTTATATATATATATATATATATATATAAAACAAATTTCATTTGTTTTATATCAGGAATTGGTCAGTTTTCCTGGTTCAAATCAATTCAAAGCCAATGTTTTGATTTAACAATCGTATTTAGAAATTAAGCCTTAAACAAATGTATGAAATTCCAAAAGTATATATAATAAACTATTATATTAAAGGTTTAAAATGAATAATTTTAGGAATATAAATTTGATCATAAAAGTCACAAATACGAATATTCTAAGATAATATTATGAAGGCACATTCTTTTCATTAATGTTATTTTATGTTGGGTAGAATAAATGAAACATTTCAATTTACAGCTTTGAAATGTTTTAAAGCTGTAAATTGATGACCCGTATTTTATTTTTAAAGATTAAAAAATAAAGCATAAATAATTATTAAAATAAAGCATAAATAATTAACTATTCACAATTTTATGCTTGTGAATAGTTTTAAATATGTTTGATTATGAATATACCTTGAATTGATGTTTCATTTATTAATGTAATAAAGTAAATTACTTTTTTTTAATTTTAAATGATTTTTTGTTTTATTAAATATACTTACTGTGTGTATATCTTGACTCATGTTGAGAATCTATATCAAACACTTAAACTATATAAGAATTATGTGGTCTTAAACACTAAGAATTATATAGTATTAAAAACACTTTTGTTTTCATGGCTTAATAGCAATAAGAAATAGCAATAACAGTTATTCCTATCAACCATATTCAGTGAATGCATATTATTAAATATTGCTATAATTTCTTAAGTCTTAGTGACACAAGGGGTATTGTATAATTCTCATTGATTCTACTCTTAGTGTTCAATAAATAATCATTTTTTTTATGAGTTCAATATAATCTTAGTGCTGCCCTGCTTATGAATACAGGGCATCTATTACAACTTCTTGAAACGAAAATAAGATTTAAATTAGGCTATATAAAGCTTTTATAGATTTCAAATACATTAATTAACCGTAAAAGAGTCCAGGATGATATATTCACAATTTTACTAAAAAGGAGACTTATTAATAAACTTATTGGTTGTTTTTTATAGATTTGTTTTTCGCAAAGTATCTATCATGGTGTCAATTTTGCTAACAATATAATTTGAATCATTTTTGCTGTTGAACTTATATCTCTATTTTGTCAATAGATAAGGGGAACCTTCTTTTTACCTAACTAACGGTTATTTCTGTATTAAATTTCGTGTGTACTCTATCACACTCTAATTTTATCACAAAATTTTTTAATAAAGCCTATAATTTGATTTTTTTCACCTATCAATAGTCACAGGAACACGGTCATAAAAGTATTTAAATTGTTCAACGATTCCTTAGTAGTTTCTTTACAATTACAATACTGAAAGTTCTCACTCACGATCACAATTGCTTCCGTGAATTTTCTTGTAAACTGAATTGTTCGAAAGCTGTCTATAATGGTCATTTCTGGTAATTTAAATGACATTACCAATAAATAAGATAGTACTACTCTCTACACTTCCTAGAAATAACTACATCACACTAATAGAACACATAAACACGTCATGTTCTTTTCAAAATACGACTAGTATGCATTACAGCACTCTATGAGTTGTTAAACACGACTCAGGGTTTTTCGTATCAAAAAATGTTCTAAACCGGTTCTTAATGTATATGAATTTCTGTACTTCCCTTATGAAAAAGTAAAAATAAATATATAAAATTTAAACTAAATAAATATATAAAAAAAAATTTTTTAATGATTACCCACTTATTTTAAAGGGATATAACAGAATTATTTCAGGTATCCATTTAAATATTCTTGATTTGTGTATATGCAAAGCTCATTAGTTTTAACAATAAATACATAATTAAATTATTATTACAACTCAGTTAATTTTATTTAAAATTAATTTTATTAAAATTAGATTCTTTAATTCTTGAAAGCAATAAACTGGTAACCAATCAAATCATTTATTAGTTAATTAGCCTCTAAAACTTGACTAAAATGTTATAAAATACTAAATGCTTTCTCTTCTGTTTTATTTTGCTAAAAGAATTATTAATTAGTAAAAAAGTTAACTTCTTTATACAATTATAATTTTATTATCATTCTAAATATTTTTTTTTACTTTTAACTAAAATTTTAATGATAAATAAATAATAACAATATAATATAATAATATTAATAATAAATAATAATAAAAAAGTTTTAACTAAAGTTAAAAGTTAATACCTTTAACTCTGACTGACTGTGGCAGTCAACGATTTCACAATACTATTCTGAATGCCATAGTGGTATACTCCAAAATAACAGAAAGTTCATCATGACGACTGGACTGGATCTCTCATGTAAAATCTAACTTAAGAATAGTAGACTAGGAAAATATGTTTCCGAGACTGTTAATAGACTGCAGCTATTGATAAATTAAACTGTAAATTAAACTAATTGTGAATTAAACGGTCTTACCTCGCATGTTGTCTTCAACTCGACTAGTTTTTGGACCATGTCCATCTTTAAGACATTATTGTATATTCTTTGATCTTCAGTCGGTTCCTACTACTTTTGAACAGAAAAAGTGATTAGTGTAGAAACAACAGCAAGGTAAGACCCGGTTCAAATTAATTATGATTTCGTTTTTAGCTGCTTTAGGTTAGGTTGCAGTGGTAGTCCCACAAGGGATCACACGTAAGCCGAGCATTGGCCCTTTGTGACACCACACAATGAAGATTGATTCTACAGTGGAAGTCCTAAATTTTCCTATCTGAAGTGTATTTAGAGTAGGGATCTTTAACGAGTATCTGACATAGTACAGGCTCGGGACCGACGGTTTAACGTTCTTCTCCGAGGGACAACGTGCTCAGATTTATTCACCTCCCGCATGAATAAATCGAGGACCAGGTGGGGATCGAACCCCGGTTCGATAACAGCTTTACTCATTTCTTACAACGTTCAGTATGCTATCGTTTTTGGATAAACTGACTCCTTATGTTAACTCATTATTCCACTACCTTTATTTAAAAAAAAAATTGTGAACAAAATCATTTTAACTGGTTTTTATGTTAATAAAAACAAAGAAAACAAATGTTTAATAGACTCTAAAAGTAAAAAGATTCAACAGCGCACACAAAAAATAAATTTAAACTCTTTAACATAAGCAATACTGCAAAGAGAAACTAGTATTTATGAAAAAATAGCACAAAAAAAGAATCAAAATAAAACGGGTAAATAAAACAACCACGAGAGGCAAGAAAGTTTTCCTGCTTCTTTGCTATTATTTGTTTAATAATAAAAAGCATGAATGAGTTAATGGTATAATTTACTCATTTCATTTTGATGAGTTTTGTTTTTAATAATGTTTGTTTAATTTTCCTTTGTCTATTTCTCTCATAAGACAGCTCCAGACAAAGCGGTGATTACCCTCCAAGAAGAAGAATTTCTTTCAAACATTATAAAATTATAAACAATTTATTCAAGAAAATATGTGCTATTCAATCTATAGCTGCTTTCTAATTATTAGGTCATTTAATATATATTTTTGATAGTTATACATATTTTATCTATATAAACATTGATTGATTGACCGATAGAGAACTCAAATTCATTAAATGAATAAATTTTATGTTCAAATCAAACTTACATAAAACAAAGGTTCTAAGTCTATATATCGCCTTAAATATACATATTTTTGAACGGGATTTTTACAAAATAACTGGTCTCCATCAGAGTCACACCTGAACTAAAGCAGTGAAAGTGAACATGTGACGTGCCACTGAGAGAAGGGAGAACATGGGTATTAAAGGGCTTAGGCTCAGAAAGTCAGAAAAAGCGAAACAGCTTAATAAGCAATAAGTAAAACATTATCAACTGATTAATTTTTATTTCACAAGTTTGTTTAAAACTGATTTTTATATATATATATATTAAAAATTCACATAAACACGTGAAATAACAATCAATGATCAAACCACAATAGAAATGGGAAAATGGGACTTTTTAAAGTCTTAGCTGTCATTTTATTGTGGTTTGATCAGATATAATTATAATATTAATTATATTAATATATATTATTGTGTGTTAAAAATTTAATAATACAATAATTTAATTAATATATAATTTTTCTTTGATATTGTACGGAGCCTTGAGTAATTTTATTAATTTATATTTTTTATTGTGGTATTTAATTCATATATATCTGTATGGAAACTAAAAATCAATCAAAATGGCGCAAAACCATAACAATTTTCAGAAAATACTTAATACATATCTTTGTTCGTTTTCTTGAAATAAGATCAGTTGTATATTTTTTTTTGCTAAAATATTTTATTATTCTATTAATTACTTTAAATTTATAATTAATTATAATTATATTCATTAATTTATTAATATATTAAGTTTTTAAACAAGTAACAATTACGTTTTATTTCTTTCTCTTTGTGTTTATTCGTACTGTACAATAATTAATCTATTAATCTTTTATGTTTTTTCTTTTTATTTTTACATTTTTTGAGCTCATTACTCCTTACTCCTGATGACGACTGCTAACAAAATATAAAAGTAATTTTCATTAGTGTTTTTTGCTTTATTTTTGACACTTACTATATACATAGAAATGGATAATATTGCTATTAAATTCAAAACAAATATTAATATTTATTTTAATTATTCATGTTAATAATTTTCAAATTAAATTCAAACTTGAGAATACAAAGAGCCAAGATAATCATAATCTTGTATCGCAGGAATGTGTAAGTACATTTCTTATCAAATTGAAAATTATGAAGTTGTTACTTCCGTAGTGCATTGGATAAAATATTATTGAAGTAATCAAGATCATACTTCAACGATATAAACATCTTCTTGATTTATTTTACATCCATCTTTGACAACCTTTAAAATCAGATTTTACATATTTTTATTTTCTTTTTATGACTTTTATTAACTAAAAAGCCATTATTTCTGTTAATAAAAATATATTATAAAAAAAAGGTAATAACATAGCACATATCCTTTATATTTTTACTATAGTTTCAAAGATTTGGTTTGGTGCATTGCATGCAAAAGAATATCCAGTTTGAAAGAAATTTGATTTTTATATGAAAAACCCTAATTTGTATTATATTAATTTGAAACAACCATTATATCAATAAAATTAGTTTCGATATATAAGCACTAGTTTCAATAATTTTAAGATTATTAGATGAATAAACTACTTATTTCTGATGTTAAAAACATTTAGTTCATCTTAAGTCATTAAAAAAAGCATAATTTAGTGTTGTAAAACATTAAATAAGCATGATATTTTATTGAGATTGTTGTCTGCGTCTTCTAATTTCTAAAAACAACCTACAAAATTTAAATTATTTTTTTATAAAAAAAAAACTATGTGGAAATAGACAATCTCATGTAGATTTAAATTCAATATTTGTTGAATATAGCTTCTATCTTAACTCTAAATTAGTAAAATAGCGTCTCTAAAATCCTTACAGTTTCAAAAAGTTAAAGAAATTTGACTTTTCTTTAACAATGTTAAAGTAAGTTGAGTTGCTTTAGTTTTTTACTGATTTTATTTTATTGATTGTTATTGATTGATTGATATAATATATAAAGTTGATGTATGTATTATATTATAATTATTATACTATGTTATTACGTTATATTATTATATTATATTTAATGTTGTTATAGGATCCTAACTTTATTTAAGTGTCACCGTTTAATTCGTTTAAAAAACCGGTTTTGATTAACTTAAAAACTATTAATATTAATACTGATAACTATTAATATACCATAAGTACCAGGAAAGTATTTTTCTTTATAGATGTATCATTTGTTAATTATTTTGGTATTTTAGCAAGAAATCTTTTGATGTTAAAAAACTCCGATCTTTCGGTCATAACACTATTTTTTTAGTAAGAAAATAAAAATCATAATATATCATTGATTATGCAAATATATTCTTTAACCCTAAAGACGTGTATGATTAACATTAAAACATGTAAGTTCGGGAGTAGAATTTTGTTTTGGCATTACTTTTTGTTAGTTATATATGCTATTATTCCGTTTGAAACATGTTTTTGTTAGTTAAAAATGCTATTATTCCGTTTGAAACATGTTTTTGTTAGTTAAAAATGCTATTATTCCGTTTGAAACATGTTCCCCATCCCCTGAACTTATGTTTTCTGTTCTTTTTCGTAATTATGACTGGTCTAAGTACCTTTTATTGAATTGTTTGATTGGCACTGTTGATCTGTTTCGACGGCCAGGAGGGAAAGGGGGAGAGAGCGCGTGGTTTCTCGTGAGGAATCCGAAAGTACAGTCCGAGAAAGCCGTTGACCCAGTAACATAGACCTGCTGCCTCGCATGCAGACACTCACATGCCCAATACCCCTTCCACCTCTCATTTATCCCACTGGTATATTACTGGTATGCTGGTATATAAATATATCTTAAGTTCAAGATCAACAAGGAACACAAATTAATGAAACACTATTCATAAAAGTGAAACAACCAAATTAGAACACGCAAAGTTATCGCTATTAATGTACTTTTAAATTGTTAACCAATACTTCCTGAATTATTTGATAGTATATGATAGTATTCATAATATTATAGTATAAATAGAAAGCGTTCAAATAATTTCCAAAACTTAAGCCTGAAGATGATAAGAAGAACTTTTGAAATGAGTTGCTACAAGTTCAGTATTTATCTCTTCCAAGCAGAAGGAGCAAGAAAAAGACTTTGGTGACACTATTAAGATGTCAGGAACAAAACAATAGCTGATAATAGTCTATAATTCAGTACGAGTATGCTTGAATAAACCTTCAAAGCCAGAAACATAGAAAGGGGAAAAAACTTTTATTTTTCAATAATTTTGTCAATACGCTTCTTCAAGAGAAATGAGCTATACAGAGTAGTATATATATATATACACACGAGTTCAAAATTCAAGAAGAGTAACACACAGAGTAAGGACTCAAACAGAGTAAGGAGAAAAGAGAAAGGGAGACCAAGCACATTGTAGACACAACGGCCATATATATATATATATATATATATATATATATATATATATATATATATATATATATATATAATTGACAGTATTTTTCTGATGTCATTTTTTCTCAAGTTTTTCACATTTGATGATGAGGTTATCGAAATATAGTAATGAGTTTATGTTTCATTTCTGTGTGTTCTTTGTATGAATATAGTTTACATATATATACAAAACTAAAGTTTATCAGGACTCTGTCAATTCTTCAGGTTCAAATTAAGCTCTCATTGGTAACGTTCGGTTTTTGTTTAAAACCTTTTTCATAGGCAGAACTTCTTCAAATAGTACACACATAGAGAGTTTAATTTGAACCTTAAGAACTGACCGAGTTCTGATAAACTTTAGTATTGTTTTTATTCCACTGTAGATTCTTTTATGAATATATATATGTAACAAGATTTCACATAAACACGTGAAATAACTTTATTTGATCAATAAATGATCAAACAACAATATGAAATGGGGAAAAAAAGACTAAGATCTTTTAACCGTAACAAGCGGTCTTCGTTAACTTAAAAATCGGAAAGACGATCCAAACTGTACACAATAAAAGTTCATAAATCGAAATAAACAGAGTGAAGAAACACACTTGTAAATTCAAATTTTCGAGGAATCCGTCTTCAGGAGAAAAGATAGAGGGAGACCAAGCACACTGTAGATGCAACGGCAAGTAACCCATATAATCTCTCGCACTTCATAGAATTTTTTTATCTTCTCCTGGTGGGGAAATGTTTGTTTTCGGTAATTTTCAGTCTAATAAAGTTTAGTTGGATCACCATATTGATATTATAAAATATTGTTAACAAATATTTATTACTTACGTAGATTTTTAATACTACATTTTTCTTCTTTTAGACAAAAAAAACACACAAATAAACGAATTACATATACAGCAGTGTTTTCAATCCTTTCTGACCCAATAACATAGAACTATGGGGTTTTACAAATATACATCGCTTACAATTCTTGTAATCTGAAATTCTAAGCAGCTCTCTTACCTACCAGTCCACGCCCAAAACAAAATTATACACCAAGATCGCTGAGTCCTTTGTTCGTAAATTTGCAGTAAAACAATAAAAGTTACATAAAACAGTTTCCACCAATTAGCTAAAACTAATTACTACTTTATGGTAGTCCGAGTCGTCTATGATGTGCAGACGTTGAAAACAAAGTCGTTAGAATATTTCATTTCCAATGCCATAAATTTATTACTACCGCCCACAATTTTATGGGCTTTCACATTTAGTGCTGTTTTAGAATTGGAAAGTGTTACTCATTCATTACCACTCTCATTTGCTACTATATGCTTAATACTCTCCAACTCTTGAAGGTGATTAAATGACCAGGGTTTTCTCATTAAACAGAGCATTAATGATGACTATTTTGCGGAGTGCCTCAAGTACTGACCATACAATTTAAATCATCTAAACTTATTATCATTATCTAACTTAAATTATATGCGACAATTTATCAATATTTGACCAATTATATGTTACAAAGCTCAAATAATAGGACTCCAGTTTCTTAACTAATACAATTGGTAATGTATTTGGCAACCAATTTGGAAATTTACTTTAAGATTTTTGCGGCCTAAAATGTGTCAAAATAAATGGTTCAAGCATGTCACTAGTTCGTAAATTTGTTCATTTGTTACGTAAATAAATATTTTCTTTAACTCTTATAAAATGAAATATATTTGGATTAAAACTCAAATAACATAAACAGTAATCACATAAAACAGTTACCACAAAAACACTATTTAAGGTAGTTCGGGTCGTCTGTGATGTGCCCTCATTGAGAACTACGGCTTTATATTATTTAATGTCCTATACCATCAATATATTTTAAACTCCCATGGATATGGCTTTATCCCGAAACGTTGATATTCACTATTATTTGAAAATGGAATCCATGGATAGTTACATCACCCGACTTACAACTAATGAAGACAATAAACTACGTCCTAATCCAAACCTCCTTGCACAAACTCACTGAACAATTACATCATCCATTGACTATTTTTTTTCCAACTACTGACTAAAAGCAGTTTGCACTACAGAAAACTTTGAACGTTAAGACCATATGTTCATGAATATGACGTAATTACTGTACAGATAAACTTAATATCCAACATGAATTACTGACAATCAAAATTCGAGTAGCACAGTAATCAAGCAGTAGACGTCTCTGGAACCTCTAGTGCGCGGATATTCGTGGCCGTTGCTCAATAGTTCGAGGGGTGAAAAGTGTGGCTCATTTGTTATTTGGTACCCATTTTAGTCATAGCAAGCAACATTACCAGCTTGTTTCTAAATCATATGTCCTACATTTTGTCTCTTTGAAGTTTGTTAGAGTACAGTTCTTTAACAAGTCTCTGACTTCATAGAGGCTCGGGACCAACAGCTTTCGGGACAGAGTGCAAAAGTTTTAAGCTGTCCTTCACATAAAAATTTACGGCTGTTGCTAAGATTGGAACTTCAATTTTCAGCACTAAAGTCGGCACATGCACTAAAGATGAATGTTAAACAACTAAAAATCATAAATAAAACTTTCCCTTACAAAGAGGTAACTAATCATAAAATAATGAGTTTTGAGTAACCTTCAAAAAATAACAGCGCATGGTCGTACTTAATACTGGTTTATTGGCTTATAATAACTTTACTCTTAAATATATTTGTACAAGCAACTATAACTGTAATTGTAAGTCCTTCTAAAGCTTATTCATCTCTATATATAAAGTTCGTGAGTTTGTTTGTTTGTTCACCCATTTCCCGTGGAAATAGAGAACTGAAATTAAATATATATTATTTATTACGTGAAATATGTAAAATAAAAAAAATTAGCACTATATTCCCAAAAATAAAGCAAGGGTAGCAAGTGTGTTACGTTTTCGCCGATTACAGTAGTGCAAAAGTATTATAAATAAATGTAACAAATATATAATAAACTACTACATTAGAGGTTAAAAATGAATAACTTTACTAAGAAACTTGAACACAATTGTCAGATAAAGTATTACTGAAGAAATATTTTAAAGAAACATATCTTTCATTAATTTTATTTTATATTAGGTAAATAAATTGAATATTTCAATTTACATGTTTTGTTTGTTTTAAATATATTTCATTGTGTACATAACTTAAATTGGTGTTTCATTTATTTATATGACAAAATAAATTATTCTTTTTACTTTTAAATGATTTTCATTTTGCTAAATACACTTACTGTGTATATATCTTGAATTATGTTAAGAATACTTTTTTAAAAGCTTGGGATATATAAGAATCTGTTTCCGTGCCTTACTAACAAGAAACAATTATAATTATCTCTGTCAATCATATTTAGCGAATTAATTTCAATACCTATTGTTATAATTTCTGAGTGACACAAAGGGTCATGGGTAGTCTGGCATAATTCTAAATCTAGCTTTATCATTGAGTCAAAACTACTTAGTTGTAATCAATATTATGAATATTGATTCCATTTTCAAAATTCATTTTCAGTACACTAGAAGGACAGGAAATACTGTTTCATAGTAATTGAAATATGAAATTAATAATAACACGGTAAATTAGCTGCAGTTTTTCTTAATCAGTTTAGATACAACCGGTGCTTGGGTTGCTAATGCTGTTAATAATTATGCTTTTATGTTCACTAAAATGTAAACCGCTCCTTGTGTCCATTTAATAGCAATTTGCTTTGAAAGCCTTTATCAAGCTGTTTCTACATTTTCGCGCATAATCTGATAATACCATTGTGCCAAAAAAATTAACAATGAAGTAGGAATAAAGGCTATTGTGAGGAAAGAGTACCCTGCAAGCGGAACGCTTTATTCTAAAGCCCTCGTTATTTTATAGTGACAATGGAAAACGTGTTTCCTTATAACCTAGTCCACTTGTTCCTTACTTGAGAGTTTTAAGCAGAATTTAAAACTTTTTGGAAGATGTTTACAATTTGGGTAATGAAAAAGAGAATGAGGTAAAGCACAGGAGACAGATATGAAGAAAAATAAAGAAAAGTGTAATCAGGGAAATAATAAAATAATAGCATTAAAGAATAATTTGAGTCACAGACTTGATCAGGTACCAAGGAGATTAATATGTTTTTTTTTTTGAAGCTCTTAAGGTAACATGAGTGTTGGAAACAGGGATCTGATTTATAATATTAACAGGAAAAATAGTTATTCAAACTGAAGTCGTGAGAGCACGCATTGAAAGGAATTATGTTGCTGCGCTAACCGGGGGATGCCCTATGACAGTTAATACGTTGACTGAGCTTAATAGACGATAAACCACTTTTATTCTTAGAAATAAGAGTATTTTAAAATCACGCAAAAAAGGATCACTGTTATTTAAGAATGTTATAAAATGTATTTGGCCTATATTTTTTGCTGTATAATCAGGGAGCTACTTGTATTTAATGATCAAAATTTTTAGGTTTCCTACAGTTGCAATATACTTTTTTTCAAAATATGTTACTTTAATTATTTAGTCAATATTAGCTATATAATTTTTAAATACATTATTCTATATAATAAATACACAAGGTGAGCCGAAAGTAGGTGTACAGTAAATAATAACATTTATTTAAATATTACCTGTACATACCACTACACGTATTAACACAATTATGACTTTCACAATTAAATTTTATTCTAAAGAATAATACAAAAGCTTTTGAATTTTATTACCGAAGATGTTCAAACTATTTTCTGTCACGATTTACACAGTTTTATAGTCTGCCTCTTATGCTTCGACAATCTTTTTGTACAAGTCTGTCTGGGTATTAATTTCCTGAAATACATCTCTTATTTTAAATCTTAATCACTTCTTGATTTTTGACTATAAACTTTGTCCTTGAGTTCTTCTCAAAAAAGAAAAACTCCATTAGGGTTACTTCGGTGAATTTAAAGGTTTTTGTATTATTGTTAACAATCACAATAATTTGTGAATCTGATAATTTTGTCACTGCATATAGTTGTATGTATAAGTCATCACTGAATAAATGGTATAATTTACTGCCCAGCTATTTGTGAAAGTAAAATTAAAACTCTGTATAAATTTATTTTGTTTTTTTATACTAATTATTTGTTTTTAATTATAATGATAAAAACTGTTCATGATATAGTAGCAAATAAAGCAAAGGAGTATTTAAAAACTTTTTCAAACAAAAACGTTTAATAAGTTTATCTGTACTCATTAGGCTAGCTTTCATTTCTATCTGTTATTACAAGTGATAGAAACTCTTACAGCTCTCCTATATTACGATCCGCATTCAATTTAGATAGAGAATAATAGAGTAGATAATGTATATAACCACCAGATTATAATTTAAAACAAAAAAAAGAAATTCAATTACTGTTTTGAAGACAAGTCGGCCGTCTGGTTCGTTAAAGGGAAGGCTCATATAAAATATGAAGCAATAAGCGTCTGAAGGCTTATGTTTCACTTTTCTTTTTTGCCGGTAAGTGGTATGGATGCCTTTTCTGGGCCAGGCTAATGTTTCTCAGTCAAACCGTTTATTTCTTACTGGAAAATACTTTCACTGCGTTGAATTTATTTATGAGAAACACTTTACTATATAAATGGAAGCAAAACTTGATTTCCATTTCATTATAAAATTAAAAATTATTAAAAAAGATTGTTACATACTTTTTATTTAAATAAATGGAGTCATTTTGTAATATACTCTGTACAGTATATAATTAAAGATATGTCTTTAAGGTGTTCTATTCATAACAAACAAATAAATGATATTCTTGTAGTATAACATCCAAAATTCTTATTGGAAGAGTGATTTATAGAAATATACCATGCAATACTTACACAACTTAAACATTTCTAAAATGTATTATCATCAAGCATATATAAATTATATGCAATATAATTTATAATTTGAAAAATATGAACAACAGATTATTGAAATGTATTATTCAGTTCAATATGCTTGAAAAGTCTATACTCAATATAGTTTCATATATATAAAGATTTCCATAAACACGTGAAATAACAATCAATGATCAAACCTCAATATGAAATGGGCAAACAAGACTAAGATCTTTCAACCGTTACTAGCGGTCTTCGCCAGAGTCAGAAACCCAACTGGAATATCATGTAAAACTTCCAGTTAGATTTTTGACTCTGACGAAGACAGATTGTTACGGATAAAAGATCTTAGTCTTGTTTTCCCATTTCATATTGTGGTTTGATCATTGATTGTTATTTCACGTGTTTATGTGAAATCTTTATATATATATATATATATATATATATACAATTTTTTGATGAAAATACGATCCGAAATGGACAAATACAGTTCAATGTACATAAAGAAACGTAGAGAAATTAAAAACACACACTTACAGTCTCTAATTTTTGGTTGAACCGTCTTCAGGAGAGATAAGAAAGGGAAACCAAGCGCACTTGGCAATATTATTGGTTTCCAACCGTCTCTGTACCAGTGCGCTTGGTTTCCCTTTCTTATCTCTCCTGAAGACGGTTCAACCGAAAATTAGAGACTGTAAGTGTGTGTTTTTAATTTCTTTACGTTTCTTTATGGACATTGAACTATATATATATATTATAGCATATAGTATACTACATTGGGTATATCATGAAATTTAAATTATGACTAATTTATATAGTATGCAATTTAGGATGGACAAGATGGTCCAGGGTAGCCCAGTGGTTTGCGTACTCTACTCTTGACAGGTAAATCTGGGTTTCGACGCCCCACTCTGGCCCTAGATGTATCCATGCTAAAAGTAAAAAATATATGAGCACGTCGTCCATCTGAGAGTATATGTATATGTTAAGCCGTTGGTTTCAAGCCTGTACGATGCCACGTACCCGTTAAAAATTCCTATTCTAAATAAACTTAAGTTAGACAAGATTTAGGATACCCAATGTAGAAACTTCATTGTGTGGTATCACAAAAGAGTCAAAGTTAAGGTTATGTGTGTTCTCTCGTATGATGACCACTGCACCCTAACATGACCTAGTATAGACGAAAACTATTATACTAAATATAGTATACAAATATTTAAAATTCAATACAACAAGCAGGAACTGGTGGAAGACGCTAAGTTGGTCTTATGAACTTACCATGACTATGATCAGACAGCGATAGTTTCAAAGTCACTGAATTCTTTAGGTTGAACAAAACCATTTTAATCAAACTATAGAAAACCATTTCTATTATAAATAGATGTTCTTGAATCATCCTTTTGGTTAAACAATATTTACTGAATTCTTATAATCGCTTTTATTTTGGAATTTCAAAAATTTGAAAACTGTTTTAAGTTGTATCAACTAAAATCAGCTAGGAACCCTCCCACTTAGTTTATTTATATACTACTAAAAATATCTATTGTGAAAATTTATTTAAAAATAGGTTAACAATAATCAGTTGAAACATATTTAAATTTAAATTCTAGCCCTTTCAAACTTCATTAAAATTTAAAAAAAAAGTATCCGTTGCTTTTATATTATTATTATAATACATTTCCTTCTTTATTTGATCATTTCTGAAACAAAATCCGCAGATTTTTTTTGTTCCCATAACTCTTAAAATTTCTTTAAATAAAATTATTTTTGAATATAGCATTTGAAACAATGTTTAGTTTGTAAACTGTAATCAATGTATTCATCGTTAGTGGTAGTTAGATTGTATTTGAATTTATTATATACTGTCACAACTACAATATGATGTAAAGCAAACTGATTATGTTATTCGAAAAAAAAACAGGAAAGGAGGCATTACATTTAGATATATATATATAAAGAGTTGAACGACAATTGCTTCAAAGTAAATGTCACCTGGCTTGTGACTTGAAATAGTACAGGTGGCTTCCCTACTTGGACTGTGTACAGGTGGTCTGCACTTTCTCTCCTGCCTAAAAGTGCCCTCTCCTTGCCACTTTCTCTTACCGCCACATTCCTTTTTCACCCACTTATTCTTCATAGCTATTAAACTTTATATTTGCTCATCCTAATTTACCTTCTAATTTCAGCAATGGTAATCACTGACAGTATACATTCTAGAAATTATTTTAACGTTAATGATTAACAGTGCTCTCCACGAGTATCCTTAACATACTAAAATATCTGAGCTTCAATTTTCCCAGACAACTAAACCTACTTCAATCAACAAACTCAAGCTGTTTCATATTTGTCCAATATAATGCTTAAAATGGACATGGTTTAGGTAAACTTTGGTTGCTTTGGCTGTCTTACGAGAGAATACAAATAGACCGAAATAGTCACACACTGACAACTGACAACACTGTTGGTCTTCAAACGACTCTTCACAAGTTCACTTGCTGTCTCTACCTTTTCTCTCCTGATGACGATTAAACCAAAAATTAGAGACGAAGTGTGTTTTTTTATTTACTATGTACCTATACTTTACTCTGAAACGTTTATATATATATACTAAATAATCACAATAAACAAGTGATGGGAACTAATGAAAGTATAAGACGCAAGGAAAAAGAAAAAAACACAGAAACAGTAACATTTATGTCATCAGTTGCTCTCTGATGACATAAATTTTAAAGGCCTCAACACGTGAAATAACAATCATTGACCAAACCTCAACATATTGTTGGAAAAAAAATCTTAGTCCCTTTTTCCCACTTCATATTGTGATTTGGTCATTGTATATATAAACACGATACTATACTATCTGCACTTTTTGTCACTTTTTATTGGTCTAAAAGTCTTGATAAGGAATTGATAAGTACTGTGTTACTCAATTGCTATTAGAGTAATCAACCATCAACCTGTACTTTGTCTCCTCAACCGACTGGTTACGGATTACTACGGAGCAGATTTGAATATCTGCTCAACACAAAACTGGTTAGGCAAGAGACAAATTTATGGTAAAATAAGTAGATTCCTTTTACAATACAAAAGAATAATTGCAGCCTTTTTCCAATAAATATTATAAAGTTAATCAAACATATAAAGAATTCACTTCTCTATACATTTTGTCGATTGTATAATCTGATTTATTGTGAACAGCCATCAAAGTGTATAAAATAAAGTTTCAAAGTTCTAACAAGGTGTTCGGTTGTTTTGCAAATGTTTAAGAATACTAGTTGCAATGGAATGAGGATGGCCCTTTATCTAACCTAGGACCTGCTCATGGAATTCTAGTGAAAGATATTTATTTTCTTTCAATAATCGTGCATCATAGTTTAAAATGTATATATAAAAGTGTTTGACAGTATATATTTAAAACTTATTAAGTTCATGCATCCATTTTATTATTGTATATTTGATTTGTTTTAACCAAAACTAAAACAATGATTAGCAATTTTCTTTAGTCACTATGATGTTAAAAAAACGTATGTGTCTATTTCTTTGACACTTTTCTCATATTTATTTCATTTATTTTCTTCTTATAATTCAAAATATTCATTTAACGGAACAAGTTGTTCATTTGACATTCATTTGACAGGTTAAATCAGGCTGGACATAAGGAAAGCAAAATGTGTTTCAATTTTACCTGAACAAGTCAACAAAAGTTATCATACAACTTATAAGGAGCTGTTATATACCGAATGTAAGATTAAAGTTCATAGAAATTTAAAAAATATAATGATCAATTATTAGGGTTAAAAAAACCATATAATATATATATCTGAGTTTGAAACAAGATGGGTAATATAATTTCCATCATTTACACTGAAAATAACATTGTGCATTAATTAAATATTTAATATTCACTAAATAATTGAATGATTCAGAGAGTCCTTGATTCAAATTTTCTTTAGAGAAAGCTAAAACAATATCTACATAATTTATGTATTAATTAATTTTGTTTAAAACAGCTATAAATCACTTCAATTTAATAACGTTTTATTATTATTTGTTTGAGATTTTCATTAAAGTTCCAATTTTGACATTTCATTAAGGAATGTGAAGGTGGCAATGTAAATCCGTCATCTTTGTTTTCAGTCTTTAATGGTCAAATCAGTCTTCAATCTTCTTCATACAGTGGCTCCCTTTAAGAACTATACTATGTGAATCAACTTTTTTTAAAATGAAAATTATATATGTTCTGATATTTAATTACGTGCTTATTTTGAGTCCTTGAGAGGTTAGCTCTGAGTTAAATTAAAGAAACTGCAATACCTTCTTCTCTTTTATTCCCGCCAACATCCAAAGCCCTTCGTGAAGAATAACAGCAAGTCAGGAGTTCTTTTGTTAATATAAATTTTAATTGAAACAGTTACACTTAAAGATGGGGGCCAGGTTAGCTCAGTGGTTAGCGTACTCGCCTCTGAACTGATAAGACTGGGGTTCGGTCCCCACCTGGCCTTCGATTTATTCATGTGGGAGGTGAATAAATCTGAGCACGTCGTCCCTCAGACAAAGGCGTTAAACTGTCGGTCCCGAGCCTGTACGATGTCAGGTATTCGTTAAAGATTCAACTAAAACTCAACTAAATACACTTGAGTTAGGCAAAATTTAGGACTCCCACTGTAGAATCAATTTTCATTGTGTGGAATCACAAAGGCCAATGCACGGCCCTTGTGGTTTCCTTGTGGGACTGCCACTGCAACCTAACCTAACCTAACCTAACCTACACTTAAAGATGATATTTTAAATTGCCACAATTACTTCATTAAAAGAGTCGAATATTAACAAAATGGAAAAAGTGCCTTTTAAAAGTGTTTAGTAAACATGTTTTTTCCTGATAAGAATCTAATGTGATCTTTATTTAAATGAATACCAGGTATAGCTGTTTATCAAACAACTTGGTGAACTTTCTGCATCAGAGTTTTCACCGTCAGAATGAAAAACACTAAATTAGTACGGCCAAATACACAATAACATTTCAATGGTCCGGTCCGGAAATAAGTTTTATATTTGTACGTTTGTTTGAAAAATAAAACTTTGTGATTTTCTAAAATGAAAATGTCGAATTTGAAGTACCGATGATTGAGCAGTTCAATCTTGGTTATAACCTTAAATTTTGTATATGGGACATAAAAAATGTGCACACATTTCCTCTGAGAGGAGATAATGGTATAAATCTTAAGTATGGTATGTACGATGTCACATGCTATTTAAATACTTAATTTAAATTAAGTAAACTGTAAAATACTATGGGATTCTCAATGCGTAGTCAACCCAGCAATGCGGCTTATTCATAACTAAAATGGATTCCAAGTAACAAATGAGCAAAACTCTCTGCATCTAAAATACTAATAAAGATGAAAGCCTATAAGTCTTGATGTTAGAAACAAACTAAACAAGGATAGAGCAATGTTTTAAAATAGTTTCAAATCTTATGTAAATATTTAAAAAAAAATTAAAATTAACATTTTAAACATTTAATTATCATATTTTAAAACTGAAAGGGAAATTACTGTGCACTCCATGACTTGGATAATAAACTGGTATGTTGCCAAACTAGTACAACTTAATATCCCTATACCAATAAGTATGATACGAAGAAAAACTTAGGACTCCTTACAATTCTAAAAATGAGACCAACAGCGCAAAATTCTGGATATATATTTAATAGATTTTCAAGTCACATGTAATTACTGTAATAAAATGCAATCGTTCTTTAAACACTTAATTATCATATTGGCCGCTGTCAATATCTTCGTATATGAAATTCTCTAATGTCAGTCTGTTTGATAGGTATTTTCACATGCCTCACTCTTGTTAAAGATGTATATGCTACGCATGCTATGCCAGGTAGACAAGTAATGAACTTCAGAAATTTTTAAAAAAAAAACATGAGAGTATCAAATAATGAACTTCAGAAATTCATAAAGATAGAGCATGAGGGTATCAAGTAATGAACTTCAGAAATTCTTAAAGATAGAGCATGAGGGTATCAAGTAATGAACTTCAGAAATTCTTAATGATAGAGCATGAAGGTATCAAGTAATGAACTTCAGAAATTCTTAAAGATAAGAACATGAGAGTATCAAGTAATGAACTTCAGAAATTCTTAAAGATAGAACATGAGAGTATCAAGTAATGAACTTCAGAAATTTCTTAAAGATAGAACATGAGAGTATCAAGTAATGAACTTCAGAAATTCTTAAAGATAGAACATGAGAGTATCAAGTAATGAACTTCAGAAATTCTTAAAGATAGAACATGAGAGTATCAAGTAATGAACTTCAGAAATTCTTAAAGATAGAACATGAGAGTATCAAGTAATGAACTTCAGAAATTCTAAAGATAGAACATGAGAGTATCAAGTAATGAACTTCAGAAATTCTTAAAGATAGAACATGAGTGTATCAAGTAATGAACTTCAGAAATTCTTAAAGATAGAGCATGAGGGTATCAAGTAATGAACTTCAGAAATTCTTAAAGATAGAACATGAGGGTATCAAGTAATGAACTTCAGAATTTCTTAAAGATAGAACATGAGAGTATCAAGTAATGAACTTCAGAAATTCTTAAAGATAGAGCATGAGAGTATCAAGTAATGAACTTCAGAAATTCTTAAAGATAGAACATGAGAGTATCAAGTAATGAACTTCAGAATTTCTTAAAGATAGAACATGAGAGTATCAAGTAATGAACTTCAGAAATTCTTAAAGATAGAACATGAGAGTGTCAAGTAATGAACTTCAGAAATTCTTAAAGATAGAACATGAGAGTATCAAGTAATGAACTTCAGAATTTCTTAAAGATAGAACATGAGAGTATCAAGTAATGAACTTCAGAAATTCATAAAGATAGAGCATGAGGGTATCAAGTAATGAACTTCAGAAATTCTTAATGATAGAGCATGAGGGTATCAAGTAATGAACTTCAGAAATTCTTAAAGATAGAACATGAGGGTATCAAGTAATGAGCTTCAGAAATTTTTAAAGATAAAGCATGAAGATATCAAGTAATGAACTTCAGAAATTCTTAAAGATAGAACATGAGAGTATCAAGTAATGAACTTCAGAAATTCTTAAAGATAGAACATGAGAGTATCAAGTAATGAACTTCAGAAATTCATAAAGATAGAGCATGAGGGTATCAAGTAATGAACTTCAGAAATTCTTAATGATAGAGCATGAGGGTATCAAGTAATGAACTTCAGAAATTCTTAAAGATAGAGCATGAGGGTATCAAGTAATGAACTTCAGAAATTCTTAAAGATAGAGCATGAGGATATCAAGTAATGAACTTCAGAAATTCTTAAAGATAGCGCATGAGGGTATCAAGTAATGAACTTCAGAAATTCTTAAAGATAGAACATGAGAGTATCAAGTAATGAACTTCAGAAATTCTTAAAGATAGAACATGAGAGTATCAAGTAATGAACTTCAGAAATTCTTAAAGATAGAGCATGAGGGTATCAAGTAATGAGCTTCAGAAATTTTTAAAGATGAAGCATGAAGATATCAAGTAATGAACTTCAGAAATTCTTAAAGATAGAACATGAGGGTATCAAGTAATGAACTTCAGAAATTCTTAAAGATAGAGCATGAGGGTATCAAGTAACGAACTTCAGAAATGCTTCAAAGTAAAGATGTCTCACTAGATCTGCAATAGTTAATAAATTGAATTACTCGTCCGAAACTGAACACCTGGGTATTTTACTTAAAATCATTCAGATGTAACAGATGTGAACATTCAGATGCGAACAGATTCAGATGTGAACATTCAGAACATTTAGTATGTAAGTTGTGATTGATAACTATGGTAAATTATAAAACATGTTTGAAATCTCATAATGGAAGGGTTGAAGTGGCTGGCCGCATAAGCCAATGGAGTTGTTTCTGGCACTCAGCGATAAATGAATGTGACACTGATGGTCTAAATACTGAGCAATGAATGGTGCGTGAGAGTTGAGTGTCCTTGTTGTTCCACTGATAAGGACAGACTTGAGGGTGAGTTCTCAGCAAACCGTTACCCTTGCATCCTTGCACTCCAAGTCCGACTTGTCTCTGACTCCCACGATCAACATCTCGCCCCTCCCACCCCTAACGCAACCTACTAAACATCCATCAGCTTTCCAATATCCACAAGAATTAATCACATTCTCCCTTTGCTAAACATTTCTCATATTAATATTGTAAACTACTACGTGTATTTCTCAGAAAATGTTAATTTTACTTCAAAAACACATATAACGTGTTTTCCATAATGAATTTCTCTCATTCTGAATCTCAACACAAATTTTCAGAAGAAGATAGTAATCCACAATGTATAACATATATTATTCTGTCTGAGACTCTACGATGGATAGTAACTAATAGAAAGATAAAGTAAGATGTGTCTTTAGTACTGAAGATTGAACGGTTCAATCTTGGTGATGACCTGAGCAGTCAAACTGGCACTACTCATCTACTACAGTAGATGCCGCTGAATGTAATGACGGATAATGTTATCAATCAGTTAATATTATCAGGATTCTTACCTTACAGCTTAAAAGTTGAACTGTGTTTTTTATTCATATATCTGAGTCACACTTTATTATTTCTTTTATACTTTGATATAAATACGATTTAATATGTATAAAATAAATTCACAGAGAAAGAACGCACACAAATTCCAAAAAATTACGACTTCAACATTATGACCCTTATCTACAATACATCAGGAGGAGATGTAAGCCGATCGGAAAGCAAGCATTCAACTGAGATTTAATATATATACTTGCATAATATACAACATGCCTACAGATATACAAACTAGGAAAGACAAGTACTTGCAGTGACGAATATTTGTTTTCACTAGACATCAGAAGAAATACAGTCGAACTCTGCTGATGATGGTTGAAACGATAAATTCAGAAATCCCTTCAGATATTTTTTGATGTAATTAGCTTCTTTTTTTTTTGGTTTTATTTGAATTTCAAATTTTGTATTTTATTTCAATGTACTTTAATATAAATATGGATGGATTATTCATGATGTTATATTAGGTGTCCTATGGCTATAGAGTTGTCCCATAAACATTGGTTAGTTTGTCATAAAGAGATACCGTTGAAAATTGTTTATCTACCTTTTCATAATATCGTCGCAATTCAATTCGTGGCAACAGATGACCGTTTAAGTGACACTAGTATTTATTTGCATGGAAAGTGAGTAGAAAATAAAAATTTATTTTAAAATAATATTTGTATTAAATAAAAATATTATATTTCAATTAAAACGTTATTTGCGCCATTTTTCCCTTTCTGCTATATTAGTAATAATGTGCAACTCGTGGGTACAGTTCATACTTTTCAAGTAGAGTGATTCATTCCTTGATGACGAAAAATGTCAAAAAATGGCTTATTTATATTTCAATAGCTTATTATTAGTCTTCTTTTTGACTTACTTGTGCTTAGTTAGTCTTGTGAATGAAACGTTTTCAGTTGTTTACCTCTGAGCAAGTTTCTTGCTGTGTGCTTCTCTGAGTTTGGTTTTGCACAAACAAAAAAGATGATTTATTATATTTAAATAATTCACAATAATAATTTAATGCGATTGTAAACATATTTGACAGAATTATAAACACATCACAATTGTTGGTATAAATGAATGAATAATATTGCGACTCAATAGCAAATTTGATTTCTCAGGTGTTGAATGTTTTTCTTTTGTATTTCCGAACCACTGCACTAATAAGTTAGTTTGAGAATTGTTTTTTAAGATAATTACAGCGAAAGCTTTCATTTAATAAAAAGTATTTTTTTTTATTGTACTGTGCACTTTGAAACTCGGCGAATCCTGCTACTTTCTCAGAGCTGTCGTGACCCTTTTGGCCTCGTTAGTGCTCAATCCACTACCCTTAACTACAATAAAATCCCTCTTTCTTACCTTGCAGCTATTTCAAAAACTCCACCTCCCTCTCGTCTCAGTAATCGCGGTATCTTTATTCATAAATCAAACCATTTTCTCAAAAGCTGCTTCAGCTCTCACCAAAAAGGTTAGAGGTGATTGCTTACTAATTCTGAACAGACCTCTAAAACACACAATAAATGTGGTTTTTTTTTATAATTTTCATATTTTTTAGCCTCACTTGTCCAATATCTCGCTTAAGAAGTTTCGATATGCGTCTTCCAGCACACCTGTGTTAGTGATTTTGGTGGCTCAATCGATCAAGTGGTCACTATATTCACCTTAACATAAGCCTAAAAATCGGTCTCCTCGCTTAAGAAGTTTCGATATGCGTCGCCCAGCACCTGTGTTAGTGATTTTGGTGGCTCAATCAATCAAGTGGTCACTATATTCACCTTAACATAAGCCTAAAAATCGGTCTCCTCGCTTAAGAAGTTTCGATATGCGTCGCCCAGCACACCAGTCTCAGTGATTTCGGTGGCTCAATCGATGAAGTGGTCACTATATTCACCTTAACATAAGCCTACAAATCGGTCTCCTCGCTTAAGAAGTTTCGATATGCGTCGCCCAGCACACCAGTGTCAGTGATTTCGGTGGCTCAATCGATGAAGTGGTCACTATATTCACCTTAACATAAGCCTACAAATCGGTCTCCTCGCTTAAGAAGTTTCGATTTGCGTCGTCCAGCACACCAGTGTCAGTAATTTCGGTGGCTCAATCGATGAAGTGGTCACTACATTCACCTTAACATAAGCCTACAAATCGGTCTGCTCGCTTAAGAAGTTTCGATATACGTCGTCCAGTACACCAGTGTCAGTAATTTTGGTAGCTCAATCGATGAAGTGGTCACTATATTCACCTTAACATAAGCCTACAAATCGGTCTGCTAGCATGCTCTGCAACATATTGTCTTCATAACTGGTGGTTGAGTCACGGAAGCCTTTTACGCTAATTACTATATCATTTTATTAGTATATTAACTATTATATTCTTCCTATAATTATAGTATTGATTACTATTTTAAAATATAGTTATTTGTCTACTTAATTAGTAGACATAATTAATATACTGGCAATTATAATATTAAGTAAAAATGGATGCCGCTGAATGTAATGACGGATAATATTATCAATCACATGGTATTATCGGGATTCCTGATCCCAGCATGAACATAAAATATGCATTACAAATATACCGCTTATTGTAATCAATACATCGGTTATTGTTATCAATTTTTTTCCAAACTGGGGACTTTTTTCGTTCAGTTCAGTTCCAATGTTAATACCAAGCGAGAAGTTATTGTTCTAAGAACCCTGATTTTATATCCAGCAAAGCAAGACATAAGATTTTTTTATATCAATGCTGTGCTTCAGGTTCTGCTTTTTAACTGTCACCCAAATCACTAAGTTTCAGTTATTGCACCAGATCACCAGTTGTGATAAGCGATCTGACGCATAAACAAAAGCTTTGTGAGAGTGACTTTTATTTTTTGAATGATTTTCTTACCCCCTTAAAGATGAGGAAACGCATAGATTTAAGCAGCAAAGAAAAAGCTGCAATTTTAGAGGGCTATGACAAGCTATATAAGATAGCTTTAATAGATTTAATATAATTAAGATAGATTTAATTTGAAATCTTACATGAAGGTTTTTAAAAAAAAATACAAAACATTAATTTGAATTAAGTAGTACCTGTTGTTACTGGTTGTTATTCTTACAATGAAAATATATAACGTGGCTGTGCACAGCAGGTTTCAGATTCTCTTGCGGTTCACTCTCAAGAGTTAAAGTCACACTCTTAGGGGAAGCTGCGAAATTTGGTAATTAAACAGACATCTGGGTGATGAAGAGTATGGTGAGACAAGTGTGGTACATGTATATATGTAGGTCGCGTGGACACGCAGAGCGCTATCGAGAGCCTAATATCTCGCAAGGTAACCGGATCGGAACCAGCTCTCTCCTATCCGGCTGGCGCTCAGACCCACCTCGATACATATTTATATTTCATTAATCTTCTGCCCTGGTAACAATGCCAGGCGACACACATCACTCTCCTATCACATCATATCCGCAACCTCATTCACTATGCTTCTCTCATAGTAGCGAGCATTGGTGTACCTATAAACACAACAGTTTTAGCATCGCCACAGGCCATGGCACACTAATCAAACTGCTTTGATTAGTGACAAGCGATCTGCAAAATAGTTAAGCAATTAATACCCGCATTATTCAACTTAGTTGTCCATTTTGAAATTAGCACAATCACTTTGTTTTTTTTTTTCAATAATATTTGTACTTTAAACAAATTAAGGAGCGGGGGTTGCCCAATGACATTGTTTAGCTATTAGTACCAGACTTTAATTTGTTAGTATAGCAGAACTCCCCTTCTTCTTCTTCTTGTCCGTCTCCTGATGACGACGAAATCAAAATATTGAAGTTGAGTTGTGCTGTTGTTTCTACGTGTTCATTTCTTGTAATCGTTTGATAAGTTGTCCTAACAGACTATTTCATGTTTTGAATCATATTTGTATATGTATGAATTCAGATATATATAACAAGATTTCACAATGAATACATAAAATAACAATCAATGTTCAAACCACAATAAGAAATATAAAAAAAAACTAAGATCTTTCAACCGTAACAAGTCGTCTTCGTCAGCTGGGTTTTGACTCTGACGAAGACCGCTTGTTACGGTTGAAAGCTGTCACTATTTTCCTATTTCTTATTTTGGTTTGAATATATATATGTATATATTCAAATATATGTGTATATATATACATCAGCTGTTCTATCTATGACGAAAAAAGTGAGTTTTGTGGTTGCTTCGACTTGTTCTTTTCTCTTAATCGTTTCATGAGTTGTCCTAATGAATTGTTGCTTGTTTTTAATTTTATATATATATATATATATTATATAAAGTTCAATGTACATAAAGAAACATAGAGAAATTAAAAACACACACTTACAGTCTCTAATTTTTAGTTGAAACGTCTTCAGGGGAGATAAGAGAGGGAATCCAAGCGCACTGGTAGAACAGAGACGGTTGGCTTTTGTAACCCAAGACGGTTGGGTTTCCAACCGCCTCTGTTCTACCAGTGCGCTTGGTTTCCCTTTCTTATCTCGCCTGAAGACGGTTCAACCGAAAATTAGAGACTGTAAGTGTGTGTTTTTAATTTCTCTATGTTTCCTTATGTACATTGAACTGTATTTGTCCATTTCGGATCGTATTTTCATCGAAAAAGTTTATATATTATATAAATATATATATATATATATATAACTTAAATAAAAAACGGTCTAGACTCTTCAAAAAAAGTTTAAATACAAAGAAATGTAAGTAACATAATAAATAAACACACTTCCTAACTCTAATTTTGGGTAAACTCGTCTTCAGGAGAAAAAAGAGACCAAGCACGCCGTAAAAGCGACAGAAGGTAACCAGAATGATATCGTTGATGCTATTTTTTACGCGACGCTCTTTCCTGTTTTACAGCAGTTACTGCATTTCCAATTTTCAATTCGAACGAGAGGTCTTTATAATGCGCCAACTCTTCAACGAGCAACATCAAATACTTGCTATTTTGAACATTGTAGAAAATAACCTGTTTTGTTTCTGGTTTTTGTTGATGTCTACTGGTTATAGTTTTTCCTTTGCCATTATGTATTAAATCTGTATGAACGTTTTTCTGTAATAATTATTATGTTTCATGTTGGGTTTTTAATTTAATACTGTCCCTCCGAATTTGTATTCTAACAGTCGTTTTTTTAAGAGATCTAATCTATTGTACCCTGTATAAGGCATTAATAACGTAGACTTAAAAATAAGTTAGTGCAATAAAAAAGTAAAGACTAAATGGGAATGTTGTTTCAGGTGGCATGGAGCGAAGGTCCCCCGGACTCTGCATCCTTACCGCTAGAACACAGAGCAGCCTACGGGCCGCCCCCTTTGCCAGGCAGCTACGGTCCCCCAGGGCCTGATGACCCCTGGCCACTAGCCACTCCCGATATGCCGCAAATAAAGCATCTTCAAGTCCAGTGCGAGAAAACACATATGAGAGTGAACATCGAGTTCGACCGACCTTTCTATGGAATGATCTTTTCAAAAGGTAATCGCTCCTCATTATCTTATAGACAAAGTTGTCCCTTGAGGTCTATGTACATGTATAACTTATGCTTATACAAATCAATTACTTCCTAAACACTTTCATTAATTAAAATCAGAAAATAATATAACTTTATTTACTTTAACAAAAACTACCTTTTTTCAAAAATAAAAGTAATTTATATAAAATATCAATAACTAAAAACATGTTTTTTTTAAATAAATCACAAACTGCAAAATCGATAAATAAATTTTAAACTCGTAAAGTTTAATTTGCCTCCATTGAATTGACAAAACTAGCATTGTGCCCCAATTAAATGTCTAATTGCCAAAAAGGAAAGTTGAAATTTTCCCAATTTTAAAAATACAGTTGGTAAAGATAAACTTGAGTAGAAGAGAGTTACTTAAAACGAAGTATGCTTGTACTAAAAACTTATTTACAAATAGAACTTGAATTAAAACATCTAAGCCATATACTGAATAATATGAAATATAAGTTTTACATATTTCCCTTGAACTTAGCATTTAGTTATTTGAATAAAAATATAAAAATGGTTATTGATTACAATCAAATAACTATAGTTTATAAGTTTATAAATAACATTCATAGAAACCTTGAGAAAGACATTTTTGAATTTGGTGAAACGTAAATAGAAAAAAAATTGCATTTATGTCTCAAGTTCAATTTTTACTTAAATTTAAAATGGAAAATTAAAAATTCTATTTCCTTAGTTGATTACAACTGAACTAGGTAGTTTCTAATTTAATAAAAAGTTTATAATATAAATAACTAAATGAATAAAATATTTTTATAATATAGTAAAAATACCTTTATTATTAATTAGAATATATTCCTTGATTAAAAGGAAATAAATTGTTTATTCTTTAGGAAAAAATATAACTTTTCTGTTTTTAGTATTTAGTTTAGGAAACTCTTATGAAAACCAATACTACAATGAGTAAGTGGGAAAAAAATTTAACAGTATAAGGAAATTTGTAAAATGCAACTTTCGATACAAATTCATATTCAAATTTATAAAATATTCTCAACATATCTTCACGAATACAATTAAACCTGATTCAGTAATTTTGTAAATTCAGTAAACCTGAAAACAAATCCAAACAAAAACCACTCTGAAATCTAAAGAGTGAAAAATTTACATTAATAGTTTGTTCCGTTAAGAAAAATAAGGTAATTATCATATCTAATGTTAATAATATAATATATAATATAACTGATATAATAATAATAATCATACACTTAAACTACACATGTTTTACAATTAAATTAATTGTCATTAATATCTTTCAACCTTCAACAATAATGCTGATCTTTTAGTCAGACCAAATTTTAAAGAGCCAAAGGAAGGAATTGGAGAATAATTATTTCAAGTTGATAATTGGATGAAGAATTTATGAGAAAAGATTTTGAAAATGGGAAGGTCCATCAAAATATTGGCAAAAAGCTAAAAAAGAACAAAGATTTAAAGTATGTCTTGTTTACATTAGCATCAAATAAGTTCGTCATATTTTTGATATTTATAACAACTAAAAGTAAATGATAATCATTACATTTGATGATAATAATAATAATCATTAGAATTGAATTTGTAATTTACTATAATGTTTACTTTAGAAATAATTGTTCAATATAATTCAGATTATATGATCTAAAAAAATGTTGCATAATAATTAATTAATGACAGTTTAATGAAGTTATTTAATGGAAGTTTAATGAGAACTGTTACTGACCAAACAAATTTGGTTTCAAAATTTATTTGAATAAATAATATAAGTAAGTCATAGAGTAAGTTAAAAAAGAAACAATCACATCGATTTCCATTTGTTCTTTTATTTGGTTGTGGTTTATATCGAAATACTTTTACAAATGTCTTGTAGGAGTCTTGGTACATGTTTATTACTTAGAAACATGTGTTTATTTTTAAATACATAAAATAAACAAGTTAACATTATTTAGGTATTTAAATGCAATAAGGTTCTTGTTTGAAGAATAATATTGATATATTCTTTAGAGCAGACTGGTGTATTTCTTTGACAGTATTAGAACCTGTAGTGCTGGTATATTTCATAGTGTGACTAAAATACTAATTTCAGGTTGTGTTATCAGCACAATGGGTTGAACAAATAATCGTTTCATTTTTAACTTTTTTGTAATCAGTATTATAAATGAATGCAATTAGTTGAAAGGATACCAATTTCTTTCATTTTAATTTCTAATTCATGTTTATGTTAAGACTTCAATTGTTACCTTTACCCACTAATATAACTTACATTTAAATGTAATAATTTTTTCTGTAACACAAATAGTTCGTAACTTGCTTAACTCTTCTTTCTTAAATCAACAACCCATCTATAAAAAAAAATCAAAATTCTTATATCTCTTTTAAAATTTAATTTTTAAAGAGATTATAAATGTGCAATGTTATCTAACACTTTGTTCTCATAATGTATTATGTTAGATGTTTAATTTGATACTGTACCTCTCGTTTTTCAGGAGAATATCTTGGATATTCTTCAAATTTTGGTACCCTGTATAAGGCATTAATAACTTAGACTTAAAACAGATTGGTGCAATACACACTAAAGACTAAATGGGAATGTTGTTGCATCTGAAATAACACCTGTAACAACAGTACTTCATTCACACTATTATCAACACTATTCAACTGAAGTATTTTTAAATAATTCATTTTATTTCATTCCGCTCTAAACTGGGTCTCTTGCTTCTTATACTCCAATGCTTTCTATCTTTAAAGTAATTAAATACTAAAAAAACATAAAATTAGTTATAATCATCTTATAATATCAATGTTTAGATATTATACTAAATCTTTATTATCTGACATTAAAGTAAGTCACTGAGATTTAAATTATGTCTTGTTTACATTAACATTAAATAAGTTCATCATATTTTTGATATTTATAATAACTAAAAGTAAATGATAATCATTACATTTGATGATGATAATAATAATCATTAGAATTAAATTTGTAATTTACTATAATGTTTACTTAGCAAATAATTATTCAATATACTTCAGATTATATGATCTTAAAAAATGTTGCATAATAATTAATTAATGACAGTTTAATAATATGAAAATATTTTAGATGGATTCTAAGTGACAGAACTATTTCTCACGAAATATATGTTATTAGAGATTAGATTAGAGATACAGTTTATAACTAAACGTATTTACATGTATTGCTATGCAAATAACCTAACACTTACAATTGCTTTACTATTATGCAATTACTTACCAAGAAATGGTAATATAAATAAATATGACAAAGTATACCTTTTTAACAAATGTCCTTTATTTTAATTTTGCAACCATATTTGTTAAGAAAAGTGTAATTTGTGAAAATGTATAAAATTACCTATGACCCTTAGAGATAAACATATATATTTTATTTTATTATTGTTTGTCAAAAATTAATAGATATTTTTTGAAATATATATATAAGAGTAATAGTTGAATTAAGTTCAAAAACCTCTTTGTATGTAATTCACCTCATAAGAACATGAATCTAAAAACTTTAAAGTCTTATACTTATTCAAAAGATACACTGCATAAATGTTATCTTCACTCAATAAAAACTCCAAAAATAATATTTATACTAGTAAAATTTCATGTTATTGATTTGAATTAAATATATATATATATTCACAGTTTTTTCTGCATTTTCAGATTATGCAAATTATTTTTTGTATTTTATTCATGAAAATAATATCCTTTTTTATACACAGCAGAAATAGTTTAGAATTTAAATTTACGAATTCAGCAATTAATGAAATGATAAATTTTAAAAGTAGATTTTTATTGTTTAATTAATTTCAAGTCATTTTAAATTATATTGAAGAATGGGAAATCCATAAACTTTGAAATTATTAAATTATTCAAATATATTCTCTTCTAAAGCTCTTTATTTTAAATAACTTTTATGGTTCCGAATTTTTTTTAAAATAGTAGTAAATTTAAGATCCAATATAAGTTAAATGAAAATTTACCATGGTGTTGTCAGTGTATCATCATGTCACTATAATTCTTTTTTTTTTATAATACTGGACATATGATTACAATTCAATTTTAATATTGTTTTTCTTTTTTATATACTCGTTAAATGAATGGGAGATATATATTTTTTTGTTAATGGTTCTGTTTGTTCCCAGGTTTCTACAGCGACCCCCACTGTGTACATCTGAAACCAGGGACTGGCCATTTGAGTGCAACTTTTGAAATTTTCCTGAACAGCTGCGGAATGTCATCTTCGGCTAACCACAATGCAGGAGGGTACCAAACCCCTAGTGGGAGCTATGTGGAGAACACAATTATAATTCAGTATGACCCATATGTTCAGGAAGTATGGGATCAGGCAAGAAAACTACGCTGTACTTGGTACGACTACTATGAAAAAGCTGTAACTTTCAGGCCCTTCCAAGTAGACATGCTCCACGCTGTAACAGCTAACTTCTTGGGAGATAACTTACAGTGCTGGATGCAGATACAGGTGGGCAAGGGACCATGGGCCTCCGAGGTGTCAGGAATAGTAAAGATTGGTCAGACGATGACTATGGTGCTGGCAATCAAGGATGACGAGAACAAGTTTGACATGTTAGTGAGGAACTGTGTTGCTCACGATGGAAAGAGGGCTCCAATACAACTTGTCGACCAACATGGATGCGTTGTGAGACCAAAGATCATGTCTAAGTTCCAAAAGATAAAGAATTTCGGACCTTCTGCTTCTGTAGTGTCATTTGCTTACTTCCAAGCATTTAAATTCCCTGATTCAATGAATGTCCACTTCCAGTGTGTTATTCAAGTTTGCAGATATAATTGTCCTGAACCAAGATGTGGTGGTGATTATGGTCCTCCACATATAGGAAATGAATACGGTGTGCCTGAATATGGACCTCCACCTCCTCCACCAGAGTATGGTGTACCATATGCAGGAGTTGATCCACGACATCCTTCAGGTCCCGCTGCGTCCTACTCAGAAAACAAACCAGTTGAAGTACAACCACCATCTTCTACTTCTAACCCTTCAGGACCATCCTCTCAAACACCACCTAAAGCGCCACAAGTGAACGATATTCATTTGCCACCACCTCCACCTCCAGGACATCCTCAAACTGCCTACACCACGGTTAAAAGGAAAGGTGAGGAAATGGAAGGCAACTTAGTCACTCTGGGTGGTAGGCCACGTTCAGTTGAACAAGGCTTGAGGAAAAGAAGATCACCAGAATACCACACCATAGTAGTGAGTCACGTGTACAAGAGAGAAGCTCAAGAAATGACCGATGTCAACACATCAAGAATCATCCAGGTTGTTGCGCCTGGTGATGTCAACTTTGCCCTCAATACAGGAACCCCCAACAACGAAACCGTAGTAATCTCTTCACCTGCCGGTCCTCCTGATTCCATCTGTATGAGTGTTCCATCGTTCGTTGGTGGACTCATAATGTTGCTTGTTGTCATGATCGTTGCCTGCCTTGTAGCCGCCTTTCTTTTTGTCAGAGTACGTCAGATCGATCGGAAAGGAGTCCATCCTTCAGGATTCGTTCATACTGGCTACGACAACTCCGAGTTCGTCAAGGTAGCCAGTTAGTGCCCCCTCTCGACTGTCCGTCCGTCCGTCCGTCCGAGTGACACGACTGACTCTTCGCTCTGACCGGCAGACGCCTATGTGACTCGATCGGTACCCCTCAACGAAGTGCTCACCACTACCGAAAGAGCCACGTACACCTCGTATGGTCTGTGACCACCCTTCCTCCACCCCTATTTATTCATATTTATACTTGTGCCCTGCTCTGACACTCTGTAAGTTATTGTTAGCGTGCCATCCTCACAGTTACCCCTCCTCATCCCATCCCATTCCCAAGTTTTTCCTTCAAAATCAAACCGGACATCATGCTCTAATGGCACCTAACTCATAACTAGTCATAAACAAATGTACACGTTGTTTGTTTTGTTTGTAAAATTGTATAATACTCCCAAATATATATAAATATATATAAATTCTGTTTTTAGCAATATAATGTATATTTTAATCAGCAAGTATCACTATTAAGACCTAATGTAAAAAAAATTTAAATTAGATGTCACTCCTGCGTTAGAGTGCGCAAGGACTTCTAAAATAAGCTAGTTAAGTTAATTATTCTACTTTTAGGTACTATGTACGAAAATGCCAAATGAAACTCTTTGTAATATAGTTAAACTTGATGATTACTTGAACGTAATTGTGTAATACAGTGCATGAATAATATCATTTTATTTTATTTTCCCCTCTATTTCAAGTAAAATAGTTATACATTTTTTTTATCAAACTTATGATATTTACGTCTTTAGCAAAAACCTTATTTTTAAGAACAATCATAATAAATAATGTGGTAAAACTGGTTCACATTGTTAAACACCAATAGAGTTGTTTGAATTGTTTTAATTAGATGTTACTAAGGCTACTTTTTAAAGTCATTTTTAGCGATATTACTAAATTGGAACATATAGATTGGGATATATTAAGCAATTTTATGATATGTTTGTTATTATAGCTTTATATAGTCTGAGAAATACTCTTTTTCTAAATTAGTTCACAAGGGACTGTGGATTGAAGTAGCATTAAGGTAACATACTATCACACCTTGCATACTTTTCTCTCAACTCTCACGGTTTCGAAAATGACTATAAATCTAATCAGACTCTTGAATATGAATTCGGCACGAAACCAGTTGAACGAGAGTATGATACAAAATATGTATTACTCGTATATAAGCATCGCTTATTAAATTCTTATGCTGTTTGCAGATTAGTCTTGTTTTAGATCCATCCATTATCATGCTTAACTAATCAAACCACTTCAAGAACTAAAGAATTGTTGAAAATTTGATCAATATGACCATCTTCAGTTTTGATAAAATACCAAATATATCCAGTAAGCTGCATTAAATTCTAAATCCATAAATAAATAAAATAATGCATTAAGATTTTTTTTACAAAAATAGAAAAAGAAACCAAATTGGCACTTTGATAAAAAAATTATTATTTTAATATATATATATATATATATATATATATATATAAATAATATATATACATATATACAAAACTAAAAAGTTTATCGGGACACGGTCAGTTCTTCAAGTTCAAATTAAACTTTCATTGCCAACGTTTCGGTCTTTATTTAAAACCTTTTTTCATAAGCAGAAGTATAAATTTTGAAACAGAAAAACTAAGTTTTCTCACGCCAGGAAGTATAATTACTGAATTATTTCTTCCCTCCTGCCTCCATGTGTAATGTATATATTTCCTTCATCATTGTCACTGGTAATGTACATTTGCATTGTTGTGACTATGTAAAATAAAATAAAAAAAAAACAAAAAAAAAAACTAAGTATTACATTACAAATTATTTTACAAAGAAAAATGGTATGTGGATTTTAACAACTGTAGTCTGAATGAACACATGACACTGAACTTTCAGTTATATATATATATATGTATATAATTGATTTGGTTTTATATATAATATATATATATATATATATATAAAAATAAAATAAACCATTCCACAAACTAAATAAACTAGACTTACAAAAACAACACAGATAAAAAAAATCAGAGAAACACACTACTATATTTCGATTGCCTCATCAAGAAGATAGATGTGAGTCCTTCGAATACAGATCGTCAAAAAAATAAAAGGAAGGCTGTTAAAAGAGTCAAAATATTGAAATGAGTCCTAGTGTTTGTTTGGTTTTAATTCGTGTTTCTGTCTGTCTTCAAAATACATACATAGAAGTGAGTTGTGTGAGTTCTTTTTATTTTTTTCCTCTGCAATTTTGAAGGAAAGAACAAAGCTTTTTTTAACGTTTGTCCTTAGCAAAGGAAATAGAATAAACACAGTATTAGGGTTTATACAAAAACTGACATTTTAGAAAAACGGTTTTCGAATAGCGATTTTTCCAGAAAACCGGTTTTAACCGGTTTCGAATTTTAATAACAAATTTTTTTTGCTAGAATATTCTGTAATTCGAACAAAAAATTTTAACAGAAAATTTAGAATAATTAAAAGCAGTTTTTGACTAAAATTATTTACTGTTCAATTTTATTGATAGTAAAATTTTTTTATACAATTTATTAGAACAAAGAAATAATAGTTGACCAGGATTAAATAACTTTAAAAACAATTATTCGTTGCTTATGCATAATTTTCATATATAAGGATGTAAATATTTTTATAACAGTGAAACGAGTTATTCAGCAAAGGGTTCGAATAAATAAACACAATATATTTTCATATTTTTATAATAACCATATTATTAAATCGAACCGATATGATTCCAAGAACCAAACCGCTTGCAACAGTGTTTTCATCTGGTACATTTGGCTACATTTGTCATTTTCAATTTTTCTTTAAGTATTATTCATACATTGAAAACCGATATTTTCTACTAAAAAACCGGTTTTCGAATTTCATAATTTTCTCCAAAAACCGGGTTTTTAAAAACCGACAAACCCTACACATTATACAATTTAAATTGGTACTTAGAAACAGAAGTTAAACAATGCTATGAAGATTCTTATAAATAGAAATATTTTAAAATACTACTTCAGAATTTTATTTTAAAGTTTAATGGTTGGATATGTCAAATAATTTAACCCTTTCAAGGAAACTTTGTTATAACTAGGCCATTTGCCAAACTAGAGTTCTCTGTTTCAATATGCATGTTAAAGTAGATGCTGAAGTTGAGAATTTGATTTTTGTACATATACATGTATTGTATCTACATGAGTTTTGTACATACAGTTGTTATGTAAAACTGCACAGAGAGATGGACTGTATTCCTTTATCTGAACAGCAGAGCGTGTTTTTAACCAATGACTTCTGTGAAGCAATGAAATGCAATCATTAATGGATTGTAGCTTAGGAAAAGATAAAGCAAACCTCAAACATCACTTACCTTCCTGATAAAAGAACGCAGTTCTTTCATAATATCACGCAAATACGATTAAAGCTAAAATGTACAAGTCAGGAGATATACATAATCAAGGACTGCAATCAGGTCTAGTGGTTTAATGTTGCCACTAGTATTAAAGTTCGGATTTCAAATTTTATAATAACTTTAGATTTTTTAATCTGGGAAATAAAAAATATTGTTAACTCTTTGGAAAAAATTTGGAGTGTCTTACACTCAACTTTACTATAAATAAACATAAATCAAACTTCTTGGGTTCATAATACATAATATCCCTTTTATACATTATATAAATGTTCAAATGTGAGATGTATATTAGTCTTTCATAAAATGTGCCATAACGCCTTTTTCGTTAATGTAATTTTGAAAAAAATTACTTTAACTCATCTTCCACATAATTTACTATTTACGGTACAATATGATTTTGATTTTTCAAATGGTATGGCTTATATCCTCTTCACAAGCTTTAAGATTGAATCGTAGGCCAAAATTTTTACATTTCATTGAAAAAAAAAACTCTTTTCAGTTGTTCTAAAAATCCGAGGGTTTTTTTTCAGTTACTGCTTTATTGGTTCCATGATAATATCAAAATTTTAAAACTCTAGAGTTAGTAGTTTAGACAAAAAAAAAATTGTTTAAAAATACAGTTTTGAAAAAAGTGTCTTTTCCATAATACATAATTGCTGTCAAACAATAGGGCACATCTACACTATGAAGCCCATTTTTATGTAGAATATGATTTAATCCATCAAAGATTGTGGATTATAGCGTCCCCAGAAATTTTTGGAAACGCTCCCACCTTGCACAGGTCTCATCAGAATCAGTCCGATTCGGTGGATGTGGGCTGCAGATGTCTAGTATTTGGACGACGGGCCTCTGCCCTCTCCAAGCGGTTAAAGATCTATACTGTGGAGGCAAGACAGTCAAAACACTTGTTCTTACGTTTGTTCTACTTACGTTTGTTTTTTTTTTGACAGTCAAAACGTATTGATGACTTTGGTCATCAAGCATATTGCTGAGGTATTTGTTTGTGTATGACTTGTTATAAGTTAATGTCAACATTAGCCCATTCGTAGCCCTTCACACCTAAGCAGACAGGAATGCTCTAGAGCAGTGTTTCCCAAACTTTTTCGAGTGACCGCCCCCTTGGGTTCATAAACCTATAACTCAACACTCTTGAATAATAATCAGATTCCTAGACTAAATAACCAAATGAGTAACATTTTAATAATTAAATTAAAATAATTTCTCACCGAATATTTATTTAGAATCAAATAGATGTATTGTTTCATAGCATATTTATGCAAAAGCATAATACATAATAAAAAAAGTTAGGTGAGAATATACTTCTAACATAAAAATGAATTATCAAAACAAATAATTTAAGAAATCGTTTCCTAGAAGTTTACATGTCCTGTTTTCACTTAAATTTAGAAATTATATTTCATGAACATTTTTAATTTATGAAAATAGAATCCCCTCTCCGCCCCCCGATATCAAAGCACCGACCCAGGGGGGTGGTACCGCCCACCTTGGGAAACACTGCTCTAGAGCAAGCAACAAGACCCAACCCTCCGTAATATACTTTGCCAGTTTATGACTGAATTGTAAAACTATCGAGTCACATTGATCCGGTTGTGTACCATTTAAGGAAATAAAATAAATGCTTTTTTAGTGTTCCTTTCATCCACTTGAAGCATCCTCCTACAACTATTATAATTAAATTATGAATTAAAACCATACAATTAAATTTCTACAATCTAATTACATTCCATACAATTAAATTTCCACAATCTAATTACATTCCATACAATTCCAGCTAGTTATATATATTTTAAAACATTTCTCTGTTATGGACAGTTAAAATTTTCTATTGTAAAAGAATGAAGATAAGTCCATAAACTAAAAAAACTTTATGCGAAAATTAAAAAATTGTACCATCATTTAAAACCATTTTACTAAGACCGCTGAAACCTTAAAATTTGATAATAGTTTAAGTTTTAAATTAAATTAATCACATCTCAAAGTCTCAATTTATTGTTTGCTATTTCATATATCTGGATATATAGTATACGTGATAAATAACTGAAATAAACCATGGAAAACCTTAAATATATTTTTAAGCTCAGGAGAAAAAATTGGTTGCTTAAAAGTGAACCAAAATCTTAGTGGAATTTCATACGGAATAGTTCATGGAAGTCATGAACTACTCCGGATGAAGATGGCTGAGAAAATAAACAAGTGAGTATTTGTTCTTATTTATGTGTGAATTTTCTGGTGTTATATTTATAAATATCTATATAAATAAAAGAAGGTTTTGTCTATACATTGGTTAGAAATGACTCAATTCAAGTTTTCTTTACGTTTCATACATTAGAGAAACAGAATCTAGAAAAATTTCTGTCGGTTGTCCGCAAAAATTTGTTACTTGTAAACTCAACTACCATAAAACGTATCAAACTGAAACTTTGAAAGTAGATTTTTGCATGTCTAACTTAAAATATAGGCTCTGAATTGATTAAAAATTCAACGTAGAAGTGAAGTTATGGACATTTAAAGCAAAAAAGTTTGTCACAAGCAAACTCAGCCACCGTGAGACCTATAAAGCTGAAACTTTGACAGTAGATTTGTGAACGTCTAGCTAACAATATAGGCTCTGAATGAATTGAAAATTCAATGTAGAAGCGAAGTTATGAACTTTTAAGCCGTATTTTTCTAACTTCACAGACATGTTTTTTTTAAAAAAAATACAGGTGTAGCAAGTGGGTATTGTTAGTTGATTTTAATTTCATTTGCGTATATGAATATATTGCGTATTTGAGATCATTGAAAAGGTGTTTCCCAGAGTTCAAGATGTACTATCTATTCAGAATAAACAGCTTTGTGAACGAGAAATACCATTGATTCAGAGCCACTATCCGTTTCCGTTCAAACGATTGCTAAGTCCCTTGAGAATCCGTTTAACAATGACATTAATTAAATCGCAAGGGGAAACTCTATCTACCGCAGGAATTCAAGTGAGCGAGACCAACTTTTTCTCAAATGGTCAACTGTAATTTGCTTACTCAAGACTCAGATGTTCCAACTCTTTGTTCAGGACAGACAGCTAATATGGTGTATACAGAGGCATTTATTTAACAGTGTACTAATTATGGTTTTTTCTCCTATTTTATCATTTCTAATGATATCTTGGAATAGCAAGCATAATGGAATTTATGATTCCGTCAAAGACAGCTATGTTTGCTAGTCATTCATAAAGTGGATCTGTTTAATTGTACAACAGATAACAAAGCCTTTAAGATTATATAACTGATAGCTTGTAATTTGATGGATGAAAAAGCATAGAATGGAACTTTCAGTATACAATGTATGGGTTGATAAAAAAAATGATGATGAAACAGTGTACCAAAATAATTTAGCACCGGTGGCACGTGCCACTGAAGAACCGCAGTTTGCATTTCGTCTTTAAGATAATCATCCTTTCAAATTTTTGTTTGACTGTACCATAAAACAGTTATGTCACAATCAAAAACAAAACAATATGATAACAAATCAAATCATAGATGAAACACGCAAAAAAGCACAGAGATAACACCATTTTTATATTTCGCCATCCATTGTCTTTGATTCTCCTGATGATGATGACAGTCAAAATATAGGAACAAATTATCATATTTTTTCCTCTGTCATTGGATTATTTATGACAATCAAGCAAAGTTAATATAAATAAACATAAATAGATATAATTGAAAAACACACAATTACAGTCCCTAATTATTGAATAAATATTATTTATAATAGTAATTTTCCTTCTATACTTTAAAAATGACTGATCCTTTTAAATATGTAGAATTCCTTAAGATTTTTTTTGTTTATCTTGTTCTCTAGCCATATTTTTTCTTTAATGAAATTCAAAATATTAAAACTCGTAATTAATAATACGAGTTGCGAGTTGCTACTGCAGGGGCATAATTTTATTTATCTTTATGGAGTATAGAGTACTTTGACTCCTGTAGCCATCAGGGAAAGAAGCGTTTCGGCTCCCTCTCAGCACGGAGTTCTGTTAATTTAACTTAACAGATGGAAAACATATAAAAGACAAAGAACAATTACTCTCATTTTTTTTATGATTTTTGTTCCATAACATCTGCGGAAGATGAGAAAGATAAATAAAGAGAAAAACCTCTACAGGTATGCAATGAGTTACTCATGTGCAAGTTTGTCATCCCACATGTAGGAAAAAGTCAGGAAAGAAGATTCACAAAAAAAAAGTTGTTTGAACAACAATAAACCATGTTTTCATGTGATATCCTCCCTCGGCTTATCATCTTCTAAGAAAAGTAAGTGATAGGACTGAAAGAAAAATAAGTGATAGGAGTGAAAGAAAAGTAAGTGATAGGATTGAAAGAAAAGTAAGTGATAAGAGTGAATGAAAAGTAAGCGATAGGAGTGAATGAAAGGAGGGTGATAGGAGTGAAAGAAAAGTAAGCGATAGGAGTGAAAGAAAAGCAAGTGATAGGATTGAAAGGAAAGTAAGTGATAAGAGTGAAAGAAAAGTAAGTGATAAGAGTGAAAGAAAAGTAAGCGATAGGAGTGAAAGAAAAGTAAGTGATAGGAGTGAAAGAAAAGTAAGTGATAGGAGTGAAAGAAAAGTAAGTGATAAGAGTGAAAGAAAAGTAAGCGATAGGAGTGAATGAAAGGAGGGTGATAGGAGTGAAAGAAAAGTAAGTGATAGGAGTGAAAGAAAAGTAAGTGATAGGAGTGAAAGAAAAGTAAGTGATAAGAGTGAAAGAAAAGTAAGTGATAAGAGTGAAAGAAAAGTAAGCGATAGGAGTGAAAGAAAAGTAAGTGATAGGATTGAAAGGAAAGTAAGTGATAAGAGTGAAAGAAAAGTAAGTGATAAGAGTGAAAGAAAAGTAAGCGATAGGAGTGAAAGAAAAGTAAGTGATAGGATTGAAAGGAAAGTAAGTGATACGAGTGAAAGAAAAGTAAGAGATAGGAGTGAAAGAAAAGTCAGTGATAGGATTAATGAAAAGTAAGCGATAGGAGTGAAAGAAAAGTAAGTGATAGGAGTGAATGAAAGGAGGGTGATAGGAGTGAAAGAAAAGTAAGTGATAGGAGTGAAAGAAAAATAAGTGATAGAGTGAAAGAAAAGTAAGTGATAAGAGTGAAAGAAAAGTAAGCAATAGGAGTGAAAGAAAAGTAAGTGATAGGATTGAAAGGAAAGTAAGTGATAAGAGTGAAAGAAAAGTAAGTGGTAAGAGTGATAGAAGAGTAAGTGATAGGAGTGAAAGAAAAGTAAGAGATAGGAGTGAATGAAAAGTCAGTGATAGGATTAATGAAAAGTAAGCGATAGGAGTGAAAGAAAAGTAGTGATAGGACTGAATGAAAAGAAAAGTGATAGGAGCGAATGAAAAGAAAGTTATAGATTTTGGTGGGATTAGTCCAACAGATCGTGTATCAGTTGGTATTATAATATTTATCATAATAAATCATTAAAAAATGACTCTTTTACCTTTCTTTATAAGATCAACAAATGTATTTACACTTGAAAATCATGGGTCAATTAAAAAATGTTACTCTACTACACTGTACATACTCTGTTTTGGTATACACGAAGCCAAGGCATGCTTTGCACACGGCAATGTCACTCTGACGTGAGCGCCTACAGGAATCCATCTCCAATGTGACAATAGTCAATCGGCTTTCACTCAACATGCCTCACATCTGTCTTCCCTCTCAAGACCGGTTTCCTTCCATAAGCAATCACTTATGGATTCCGTGACCTTACACTTGATTCTTCCGCTAAACTTTCACGGTATTGTCTCCCCTCTCTACCTTTGCACCTTCAAAAGACTACTTCAATAATTTTCTTTTCAAACCAATTCCCATAAACAATACTTTCACCTATAAACTAGAACCACCGCTTCCCAAGTCATATTTGAAAATGTGAAATCAATAGACAGTCATGTGTTAATATAAACTGACTTTCACCTTTTGACGCGTGGCCCACATTTCAACACCAACATCTCAATCATGCTTGACACATTAGGAGTGACCAATTAGGAAAAGCCATAAAGTCACTTCGCCGAATTCAAATACAACATGCCTGTAGTGCAGCAAAGTAAGCTAGATATTTTTTTCTACCAAAATACAGTATGAAAGTATAAATAAATTACTATGTTTCATAAATCTATTAAAGTTTTTTTTTTTCATCTATTCATATTCATAGTATAGTTATAATCGTATTATTTTAATCTAGATTTCCTTTCATTCACTATCTATATGAAATATAGAAAAATGAAAGTATTGCGTTTCAGATTAGCGAATTGATCTGTATGTGTATGCATGTGTGTGCGTGTGTGGCTTTGTGTTTGCAGTTATCACCAATATCCAAAAAAAGCTATAATTACTGCTGTTGTTATTTTGAATCAGAGAAAATTACAATATTCAAATTATTCAATAATAATTAATTTAATAATTTTTAAAGTGGCAATTATTTATATATAGTTATTGTTTCATATATTATTCTAATTTATAATATCTGAGTAAGCAAGGTGGCATATTAAGGAGGGTAATAGAGAATTTATTTTTTTTCAAACAATTTAATTTTATTTTTGAAAAAGTTTATATGAAACATAATAAGTTGTATGTGAAGTTTTATGGAAGTGTGTATGTGTTTGTTTATTATTAAATTCATATGAAGGTTTCAGATATATGTTAGATACAACAACCATATATATATTCTAAAGCTACATAGCCAGGTTACTTGGAAATCCATGTTTTATTTACGTATTATACGTGTGCGCTGAGTATAGAGAAAAAAAAAGAAATGAAAACCAAGCAGCATAAAATAAAATGAATATTAGTAAACTATAAAGAGGTAAATAAAGACTAAAACTAAATAGCATATAAGAAAATAAACAAAAAAATTGTCGGAAAAGTAAACAAAGAAATAAAGAAATTGCAAAAAAATGTTATGTTTATTTCAATGAAAAGTCTCAAAATTATTTAAGTTTTAAGCCAGGTACATTACGTACACATTGGCCAGGAACTTGGCCAAATGTGTTGCTCCTCGGAGGCTCTTATCTTTTGGAGGAATGTCGCAGAATCTTTAGTCACCGTTAACAATCAACAAAGGATATCAACAAGTGTGGATGGTAAATTAAAATGGTTGATAATGGACGGATGATGTAGGTAGGTGGATCTATCGTTTCATCCCCGACGAATCTTTGAGGCTAACGTTGAAAGATCTATATGTAGACTATTGGCTATCATAGGTTGTCTCTGGCCATGGAGACTTTGGGGATTACCTTTTTAGGTTCAGGAGGGGAGAGGACCAAAGATGTGTCTGTGGGGCTCCCTTAGAGAGTGTGGTCCATGTCTTTGAGGAGTGCCCAAGGTATGTAGATACTAGGTAGAGAAAAGATAAAACAATGAGGACTTTTTTAAAGGTAATTTTAAATTAGTAGATACCTGAGAAGAAGTAACAATCTGGTGATAAGGTAGGCGAACCCATAGAGAAAGAAACGAGAAATGGAACCAGAATTCATATGGTTTTGGGAGGTTTCCAGAAACGTAGAAAAAAATGGTATATATTGTCTACGAATGTATTTTTAAGAAAATTACGGTTGAGGTGTTTTCTTTATGCCTATAAAAATTATTAAGTTAGGACAATAGTAGGTAAACAATAACAATATTCAATAACAATAATGCAATGCAACAATACCATGTCATGACAATAGTAGCCTAACAACAGCAACAATTGAATAGCTGCAATATCAAGCAACAATACCAAACAATAATAACAACAAGAACACAATGATGATAATTAGACACAATGACGACAGAGCGATCGCAACAACACATAAAAACACAGCACACACCAGAATAATAGCTCAACCAAGTATGTTATTTTCATCTATTCTCTTGGACTCAAAGCTAAAGTGTAAAATATGAAGTGTAGACATATTTGCAACATGGTAGTCTGTGCATTTGTAGTGCTGGAAGGAGAGAGGGTGGTCTCTAAACAAGGATTCAAACTGGCCTCAATGTGCTCCAACAACCAGGCAGAGCAACTCGCAATATTGCAATAATAATACCACAAATACATTTGTGGTATTATTATTAAAAATCTGGAGTGGCCTACACTCAACTTTACTATAAGTAAAAAAAGTATCAACCGGTTAACAACATAAAGATTTTTGTTTTCTCAATAGCTTTCACATTCAATCATTCAATCATTCAATCATAAGTCAAAATTTCAATATCTGTTGAAAAAAAACTTTCTTGTTGTTTTAAAAATTTTGAAATCCCTTATCTTTTTCTGATTAAATCATGGATCTATACTTTATACCACTGTCTTAAAGTCCTATCTGTTTATCCAATGTAGTGGTGTTCCAAATCATTGCCTTTTATTCTCTAAATCTTATTTTAATTGATTATTATCACTATTTAAAAATTCAAATGAGGAAAAATTTCATTACCTAAGTAAAGACATTAATTGACAAAATCAAATGGTTTAATGCATTTCTATTTATATACGGCAATCAAATATAATAAACACTATGTACACTTTGAAGACCATTTTTATGGAAAATATTAACCTCATCTATGAAAGATTATGGACTGTATCGTCTATACAAATTTTAGATACGCACGCACACGCACAGACATCATTGGAAAACCGTCATAAATAACTTTGGGACCTTAAAACATGTAAATCGGTCAAAATCTCGAGATGGAATGTTTTCACGATCACTATACTATAGTAAAGTAACAAGTTTTATTGTCGTTTACAAGTCAACTTTATGTGGAATCATTTCCTACAATTCACAATAAACTTAATGTATATACGATTGGAGTAATATTAACCACCAGGAATATATTTTTTGCCTTAATATACTAGTTTTTCAGGTTAATTTAAAATAACCAATGTTTTATTTAAACTTCAACATAGTGTATATGTATTTTCAAGTTGACAAACTATAAATATAAATATATAAATTATAATATAAATATAATATATAATATAAATAAATTTGAACAACAGTAAAATGAATTATTTTAATTTAGACTTGGAATATTTTAAATTAAACTAGGATTATTTTAAATTAGGTTATGTTGCAGTGGCAGTCTCACAAGAGAACAGACATAGGTCGAACTTTGGCCCTTTGAGATACTACACAATGATTCTACATTGGGAGTCTTAACAGAAGTGTATTATTTAGAGTGGGGCCTATAACGTACATATACTTGACAAAGTACAGGCTCGGGGCCAACCACTTAACGCCCACTCCCAAGGACGATGTATCAGATTTTTTTTCACATTCCACGTAAATAAATCGTGGACAAGAGTGGGCATTGATCTTCGGATCTAACAGTCTCTAGGCAAACATGTTGACTCTGGACTAATCTGACCCCATTATTTAAAATGAAACTTGGATTAATTTAAATTAAGTTGTAGTTGGTACATAAAATATAATGTTAATACATCTAATTAAGCAATTGATATTCACCAATTATTCAATGAGGTATTTGTTGTGTTATATGTTTATTGATATTCACTGACTACAATCCATTCACACTAAGAGCATGGTATATAACACAAATAATACTATGAACAAATAAAATAGGAGAATCTACAATAGTACAATAAAAATAGTATAATAGTACACATATAGTAAAACAATATAGTAGAACAATTGAAACACTGTTAGAAGGATTTTTTAATAAAGTATAGTTTAGGCAAAGTATTTATCCAAAAATAATATTTTAGAAAATAATAAATTTTAATGTAACAATACAGCATAAGAGAATAACATTGTTCAAGATCCAAAATTACTAATTGAAATTTGGAAAATAGGTACAACTAATACACTAAAGAACTGTTTACAATGATATTAAAAGAAGCTTTTTCAATATTTTTATAGAAGAAACTATTTTGAATCAGTTGATAAGTTCCCTGAGCCTTGAAAATGACTACAACGTGATTTTTTGTATGGTATATATGGTGGTAATCATATTAAATATTCTATTTTCCTGGTGAGGTGTAATGGTGATCAAAATATACTATTACTAATAATATATTACTATACATAAAAGTGAAAAGTCTGAAGAATTATCAATCTAACTCGTAATATACGATATACGTAATAAACTTTTCTATTCTCGTAGAAAAGAAAATTAATATAATGTTTCCACTGACCGTAACTATGATGAATATCTTCTGTATTCTTGCATTGTCGTTCAATCAACGTAAAAACTAATTGAAAACAGATATATTGAAATAAATTTTTCAATCAGAACACATTTGAATTCGTGAATTGACTGTATATTATTATTCATGCTTTCAGCTTTGCTCTTACCAGGTCTCACTGAAACAGGTGTTCAATCTGTAGGAGCATAATATTTAATATTTGGAAGAAAAATACATAATTTTTTAATATCAGAACATTTTTATGAAGATTTTTTTAAACCTTTTCTCTATTTTTTTTGTCAAGTAAGTAAATGCTAAAAAAATAATAGCTCCTAATTAAACTCATTTGGAAAATGATAGTTTATGATTCTCTTGTAACAAAAAGAGTTTCATGTAATTATTACAAAAGTTTCTAATTTGAGAAACATATATCACATAAATTTATTCAACACAGTAAATACTTTTTCAACTGTTTGAATGACTACAATAAAGACTAACATAATGACTAATACATAAAGACTACAATAATGATTACGATAACATTTTGTTAATTAGTATCACAAAACAAGGTACCTGATTTTAATAGCTGTTTCATAATCTTATTTATAAAAATATTTATATCCGTTTGAAGGTTATTAGATTTAAAGGTTAAATAGAAAAAAATCGTTTTACAACAAACAAATCAAAAATTAGGAAGAGTTACCTTCAATCATAAAAATAATAATATAAATTAAAACGCACTGGAATTACAGAATGATCAAGTTAGTTTCGAATTGCAATCGTTTAATAAATAAAGTTGACTTCATATTATCACATCTAATATATGTATGCAAATGAACTTATTAAGAAATTAAAGAATGAAACAAAATTAAGAAACGTTACCTTTTGTCATAAAAATAATAATATAAATTAAAACGCACTGGAATTACAGAATGATCAAGTTAGTTTCGAATTGCAATCGTTTAATAAATAAAGTTGACTTCATATTATCACATCTAATATATGTATGCAAATGAACTTATTAAGAAATTAAAGAATGAAACAAAATTAAGAAACGTTACCTTTTGTCATAAAAAGAATAATAATCAAAAATAATGACAACTTGATATATCTATAAGAAAATTTTAACTTCAATATTTAAATAGTGACGGTCTTTAGAAGATTAAACTACTTTATTACCTTTCCATAAAAAAATTAACTATCTGTTGTCAAAACAAACAGAGAATGTCAAACTGTGTAATTCTTCTTCATAATAATTAATTAAACTAATTTTTTGTGATTTTTTACACTAAACATGTCCATATTTACAAATATTGGGGAAAAAAAGACTCCTTTTAATCAAATTAGTTCAGTAATTTGGAAGTACATATCAAATTGACAGATAGACATGCATGTACATAATTCTATGCATATAGATTATTATATGTCTTATATGTCAAATCACTTAATGTACAGTTGTTCATTTGAAAATAATTCTTAATTTCATTTTACGATCTTTAGAAGTAATGAATTGACATGGAAGTAAACCAAAAAAAAAGAAATATTAAATCAAATTGAATTAGGTAATATTTTGTAAGAAAATTAAATAATTCTAGATCTTTTATAAAAATTTGATATTTAAACAATTATTATAAAAACTTTGTTAAAACACAAATTTTAAAAAAAATCTGGAGTGGCATACACTCAACTTTACTATAAGTAAACTTAATATCAAACGTTTTGGGTATATAATATATAATGTCTCATTTAAGCATAATATAATCGTCTAAATAGGAGATGTTTATTAGTCTTCCATTCCTGAGGTGGTACTGATAGTGATTGATCCACTTACCAATAGATAAAAATTGTTTGTATGTCACACAATTAATGGATATACAATAAGTAGTATAACTACAGCAGTAATAACATTATAAAAAGCTAAAGTGAAAATTTGGTTATACGAAATAATTTCCTACAAGAGAGCATGGCTTTTGCTCCAATAGCCCGTGGATCTCTTACATAGTTTATCTGATCTCCTTATACATTTAATACTTAAGACAAATTTTCCCATTTAGAACTTGAAAATATTTTAAGTATTTTAAAAACATTACAAAGTTTTTGTCTGAAATGTCAAAAACATGTAACAAAAAATGTCGTTTTCAGATAATTTTTAATTTAAGATGTAGGATAATTTCATTTATTATTTTTAAAAGAATATTTTTTTAATTCTGAATACTGTTCTACATTTTTGGTCTTTTATCAAATTATTATACTGGAAATTTTAGGGTATGCTAGAGTTTTTTTAAAAACCCACTTTTCTTTCCTTTAGTCAAAAATCATAAAAACCAATTTACTCTGAGCGAATGTTATTTTGTCGCAAGTGCTGTACTCTGTTATAAGTTTGCTATAAACGTACAATGAGAAAAAATATATAGGTAATTAGCCACTTTTACATTCTTAAATCAAGTTCAAAGCCGACTTCTCTATATAATTTTAAATTTAAAAGCTGGAAGCTTGAAATTTTTAAAAGTTATGATATGAACTATTAGACTAGAACAATGAAAAAACTGGAAATGGATATAGACATAGAAGCCAGCTATTCAATATAATTTAAATCATTTATAGTTGGAAGCTTCTAATTTTTGAAAATAATAAATATGAACTATTAGAGTAGAATAGTAAGATAAAGGCAAAATAACATGAAAAGACAAAATTACAGAATAATATAACGACTTAATTTGAAATGTTAAAATATTTTTTCATAATTCCCTGAAAGGTTGTGACATTTTGGCTGTCAATTCAGCATAGGTTCAACCAGTAGCAGGTCAAGCCACCTTCCAGAAGATCACAATTAGTCTCTCACAACTAGCCCCATATGGAGTATCTAATTAAAATAAGTTTAAGTACTACTAAATCATCATTTGAATGAATAAAAATCATATACTAATTAGTCCACTTGTACAAGAATCAGTACAAAATCTTCTGCTATTACAATTAAATTGTACAAGTGATGCATTGAAGTTTTGACATAGATATAACTATTAGGTAGCAATCAGTGTAGGACCAAAATAATGTTGAATAACACCAGGCCATTCATAACTAAATATTAGAATCATATATAAGAATTGTAAGCTTCAATTTTGGGAACTTTTAAATATAACTATTGAGTAAGAAAGGCAGGTAAGTAGGCAGAAATAACAGTCGATGCTAAATCTATGCAGTAATGCTAACGACTTACTTACATGAGCAACATGTTTCACTAAATGAAGTCTTAAGGTTGTAGACAGAAGTGTTTACTGGTTGATACAGTGAATTTGGTCAGACCAGAAGAAATAACATTCACTACCCTTGATTAATTTATTGAGACTACTTTGTAGACTATTTACCTGATAAATAAAATAATAGTTAAGAATACAAAAAACCAGTTAAAAACTAAATCCACTCAAAATTTGACAAAAAATTCAGGATGCATCCGTGTAGACTCATTAAAACACATGAGTTACAATTTCAGTTTTAAAAAATTGATGATGTTAAAACGTGTGCTGTTGGGACCCCTTATTAACTATTCGGGTACCCTGATAGCGAACGGGTCGTACAGGCTTCCGCTATCCACCATCTGCGGACCCGCCTGGTACCACCCAGAGCCCCAGGACCCCACCCCCCCCTGACTAAGTTAGAAGAAGTAAACATCATAAGAATATGGAATAGAGATAACATTATTATAATGTTGACTATAGACTATTTACTGAAATCACATACATATTAAGAACTATAAGGAAAAATACACATTATAAACTAAATCAATAAAATTAAAATACATGATTCTAAACATCTACCTTTCTAGTCCCATAATCACTAGTTACATTTCGTTACATAACAATGTAGAGTAGAAACTGCTTGTGGACCCTATAATGTTGAGCTACAGATCAAGTCATAAGGCTTCGTATCCACACTGGGACCGTCTTGAGTAGAACCAAGTTTTACAGTGATCCTCCCCCCCCCTGACTTATTGAAATGATAAATTCATCATAATAGTAATAGAGACTATATGTAAATGTTGACTATTACCATATATAAATAACATACATATTAGAAACTATAAGGAAAATACACATTATAAACTAAATCAATAAAATAATAATACATGATTTAAACATCATTCCTTTCTAGCCCATAATCACATAAGTTATTTTCAGTTATTTAACTTGATGAGTAGAAACTGCTTGAAAGGGTGTTGGACACAGACTCATAAAACATATCATGAAGGTTACTGATACAGAAGAAGTTTACAGGTGCTTCGATATCTCAACCACTGCGTACCCCATTCACTAGTTACTTTGGACCCATATGCTCCATGGACATTACCTGTACTAAATATAGCCCTACCACAACCTGACTAACATTAAAAATAAAATCATATGATAAATAGAAAAAAGATATTAACATGTTGACATATCAGATAAGAAAACGAGTCTATATTTCATTATTTAACAACTATAATGTAAAATAAAATTATAAATAAAATAAGAATAACAATACATGTTTATCACATCACACGCATTTCTAGCCCCATAATCACATAAGTTACATAAAAAAGTAGAATAGAAATAGCTATGTAAATGTTGACATACAGATATAAAACATACTACTTAACATATAAGGCAATATACAAATTATAAATAAAATAAGAATAACAATACATGATTATATACATCACAGCATTTCTAGCCCCATAATCACATAAGTTACATAAAAGAATAGAATAGAAATAGCTATGTAAATGTTGACATACAGATCATAAATACATACCTACTTAACATGTGTAAGGCAATATACAAATTATAAATAAAATAAGAATAATAATACATGTTATATACATCATACCATATCTAGCCCCATAATCACATAAGTTACTTAAATGAGTAGAATAGAAATAGCTATGTAAATGTTGACATAGATATCATAAACACATACCTACTTAACATCTGTAAGGCAATATACAAATTATAAATAAAATAAGAATAATAATACATGTTATATACATCATACCATATCTAGCCCCATAATCACATAAGTTACTTAAATGAGTAGAATAGAAATAGCTATGTAGATGTTGTCATATAGATAAGAAAACACAGACCTACTTAACAACTATATGGCAAAATACAAATTATAACTAAAATAAGAATAATCATATTTGTTTATAAACACTATTCTATTTCTACCCACAGTCATATTAATTACATGAAACAGTAGAATAAAAAAAGTTATGTAAGCGTTGTCTTATGAATCATAGAACACATACCTATATTGCAATTCCAAATTCAATGTTTCCTCATAAAACAGAATTGAATATCAGGTTATAATCATACGTCTTCATAATCCTCAAAAGGGTTTCCATTCCTTTATCATTTGATTTTATTGGTAGAATAGAAGAGAAATAGCTATAAAAATAGGCATTTAAATATCATTAAATTAAAATGTTATATGTTACCTCATACAGTAAAATTAAAAAAAGGTTGCAAACATAGATCTCCATATACCATATGCCTGAAAACAGTTTTTGCATGAAAAACAAACGACATGAAAAAAATACTTATGAAAATTTAAAGTTAATAAATTAACATAAATTTAAAGTTAATAAAACATCTATTGTATACAACAACCATAACTTACCTCACACAGTAGAATACAACAAATAAAGTGATCAACACCTCTTCATTACTTCAAATACGTTTCTATCCCTTGAAATCATATTAATTACATAGGAGAGTAGTTTACAAACATATAAGTCAATATAGACTTAAATACATCAAACACATATATTCAACATATATGAGGTACCTCACATATATACCTTTAATATAATTAAAGAAATATATAACCACATTTCTTCCTCCATATCAAGAGCGTTACTAGTGCCATAACATATGAGTTACACAAGAGAGTAGATTTAAACAGTAAAATGCATATATAGATTAAAAAAAATGTATTGAACGACAAGTTACTTACACAGTAGAATTACAATAAGTATGTATCTTCATATATTCTTATTTTTTTTCAATATTTAAAAACTTTAATCTAAAACACAAGCTTTCGGCTCACATTAGCCATCATAACTATATAATAACTATATAATAGGGATGAGCATCCTAATTACTTGTTAACCGCTCTTAGTACCGTAGCATTTTTTTTTGTTCACCATTTTCGTATATCGTTTTTTACCTGATGATGGCTAATGTGAGCCGAAAGCTTGTGTATTATATATTCTTATGAAGATCTCCATATACCTGAAAAGCCTTTGCCGTGTTTCTAGAGTACAGGTTCTGAAACTGCTTGAAGTTGGAGAGCTCTTAATTCTAAAAATAGCTGAAAGCACACTGCATACAAATATTCGAGGAATATTTTAATTAAATCAAATACAATACGGTAAAAATAATCATAAAAAAATATACGAGGGTCGTCAAAAAATAAGTTCCGTTTTGGTACTGTAGGGGGAGGATGGTTTTTGCCAAATCCGCAACACCGCTCGAAAGAGGAGAGGTGGGAATGAATGAGTGGGGACCTCAGTCGGTCAATTACCAACGTCAGGGCAGGTAGTTGAAATGGAGCCCTCCAGTCACGTCCCGCCACCTCGATCCCCACATAACTTGTTTTAAGCGGAGTGATTCAATTTCTTTATGCACAAGTCAAATCAGTTCAAATTCACGAACAGCTCATTTCTGTTTATGAGAAAGTGTAATGATAATCAATGGAGGAGATGGGTATGTGATTTAAGGCGGGAAGACATTCACTCTCTAGGACCCCGGTGTAACTTTCCGAAAGTCAAGTTTTTCGAACGACACGAGAAACCTGAGATGTTAGAAACTCAGGTGGAGTTCATCCAGGGTTAAACGACGATCTTTGCGAATGCATTGTCGATTTCTGCGAATTTCGTCCGTCACAACTGAGGGTCTGCCTCTCCCACTTTCATCCTCAATGAATGTCTTCCACTCCTTACAGTACCTCCCTCACCACTGTTCACTCATTACACCTCTCCATAAACAAAATGAGCTGTTCGTGAATTTGAACTGATTGTAAACCCTGTGCATAAAGAAATATCAAAATCCGGCAAAACAACTCGAAGGGAACGGGGATCGAGGTGCGGGACGTGACATGGAGGGTCCATTTTCAACTACCTGCCCTCATTGAAAAGACCACCGAAGACTCTATCTTCGTAAACCCTTCCACCTCTCCTCTTTCGATTTGTTACCGGATTTGGCAAAAAGCACTCATAACCCTCACACAAAGGAATATTTTTGACAAATGCAAATGAACTTACTTTCAGGTTACTTATTCTTCTGCCCAGAGAAAAATAAACTTGATGAGCCTCGGCGTCTTCTTCCGTGTTTGGGGATAAAAACATTGATAGGTAGGGAGGAGCTCGCAATTTTTTCAATTCACTGAAAAGTTTTTATGCCTAGCTATTTTACTAAAGAATAATCTTGTTGGAAACTGTAGAATATTAGCTCAGAGTGGTGAACAAAGTCATCTCGCCATTCCTAAAACAAATTCACTGCGGAGAGTAGCTCTTCTTTAGAAGAAAATCTCTGATACTTATCAATCATTATAATGATGCGCTCAAAAATAGAGGTATAATGCGTATGGTGACTATGTTTTTATATTTCGATATATTATTCTGAATCACTCAGAGACACCTAGAAACCCTATAGACACTGTTAACAGATTTAAGCCCTAACAGGCACGATTGGTCTGGGAAGAACAGTGGAAGTGAGGGGGTCTCGAACAGTGTATGATGTTGATTTTCTGTTTTGCTGTGTACTGTAAATGATTACATGCAATAAACACAAACATGCCCACTAACCTGTGTACAGGTATCCTTCCGTCTGTACCTGCAACAGTATACACATGTTATTATAATAATTAATGTAAAATATTGTGGAATCTTTGCATAATTGTTGTGACTAGTCATAATCAAATAATTCTGATATACATCAAAGTAATATAATTAAAACATAACTCAGTTCAGCATATAAAGTATTTTTTCTCCTTTTCTTCATTCAGAAACAGACCTATTCCTAATAATTTTATTCTTCGGTAACAACCGTTACAATGATATTACAGAAATATTTGCTAATCGCTCTTCTTAAAAATGGACATAACATCATAAATCCTCACTATATACAGAAAGATGAGTATTGATATAAAATGCCAAATGACATTTACTATCAAGTGAAAAAGAATAATAATTAATTACGATGGTATATGCGACAGTGCATAGTCTACCATGTTTCATAACCAAGAGCAATCGCGAACTGGTTCAGTTAAATAAAAAAAATATGTATTTTTCATATCAATTTTTATGATAATAACACTTATTTTAGGTTTGTTTCATACTGGTGAATCAATAAGAAAAAATTAACTAAATAAAGGCAAAAAAAGTAATCTACCATTTAAATTTATTGCCTAAAATGCAATATATATGTTGACATGTAGTTAAAATTATAGTTAAAAGAGTAGTTTTGACATAATTATCAAGTGACATCATAGGTGAAGAAAAAAAAATTGTTCATTATTACCTTGGCAACAAATTACCTCATTGCATTGTCGGCCATGTTTTATGATGAAAAGGAATTGTAAAGTAGTTCAGTTCAACAAATAAAAAACGTTTTTTTTAAATCAAATTTTATGATAATAACACTTATTTTAGGTTCGTTTGATATCGGTGAATTAAAAAGAAGCAATTAACTTCAAAAAAGGAAAGAAAATATTAACTACCATTTAAATTTTAATTTATTCCGTATAATATAACATATATGGGTTGATACGTAGTTAAAATTATAGTTAAAATACTAGTGATGGCATAATTATCAAGTGACATCATAGGTGAAGAAAAAAAAATGTTTCATTACCTTGGCAATAAATTACCACATTGCACTGTCGGCCATGTTTTATGACGAAAAGGAATTGTAAAGTGGTTCAGTTCAATAAATAAAAAACGTATTTTTTAAATCAAATTTTATGATAATAACACTTATTTTAGGTTTATTTTATATCGGTTAAAAAAAAGAAGCAATTAACTAAAAAAAAGTAAAGAAAAAAATTAACTACCATTTAAACTTTAAATTAATCCATATAATTTAACATTATGGGTTGACACGTGGTTAAAATTATATTTAAAAGACTTAGTGTTGGCAAAATTATCAAGTGACATTACGGGTGAAGAAAAAAAAATGTCATTATTACCTTACGCAAAGAAAAATATTAACTACCATTTGAATTCTTATTTATTCCGTATAATTTAATATATATGTGTTGATACATTGTTAGAATTATAGTTAAAAGACAAATGTTAACATAAAATATCAAATGACATTATTGGTGAACAAAGAAAAATTGTTGTATTACCTGGGCATAGAGCCTCAGTGAACGTTCCTCCACGTTACATTGATGAACAGCAGCAGCAGACTGACTGGTTCTGACCTGCAAGGAACTTTAGGGAGTCCAGAGTTCACTTACGCAGTCTTAGAACAGATTGGCCAACCCCATTATGACTAGGTATTTACTTCATTAAATAATCAAACAAATTTGTTATATGTTTTATTTTATTGAAAGTTTTTTTTACACGGTTCAGTGATAAATTTTATGCTTATTGCTATATCGTTTACATCAATAAAGAATTGAGAATAACAGTTGATATTTAAAATATAACACTGTTTTGACAAAACTTCGAGAAATACGTTATTACTAAACGATTTAACAATAGATTAGGGAATAGTATTTTACTTCAATATGAATAAAATGTAGTGACAATAACAAAATATGATTATAAAATTTCCTTGTTTTGATGATATCTGAGTGGGTGTGGGTGGGAATGATTCCTACAGTTTGACACAAAAATATTAAATTCATTATACATAATTCCAAATGAGAAGAACTACATAGCTTTTGGTCAATCTCGAAGCATGATAAAGGTGCTTTATGGTAATTTATGCTAAAACACAAACCATTGTTTCTTGTTTTTTGGAGAAAAAAAAAACTGCAATTTTGCACATAACATCATCACAGTATTAAGATCAATAGAAAGTAAATTTCGTTTTGGATACCAGGAATACAAAGAAAGTCAAATAATAACTTCTTTCTGCGGTTACTTATCAGAATCACAATTTCAAATAATAATCATTACTTCATATAAAAAAAAAATCAACAAAAACAAATCAGCATTCGAAGCAAATAAAAAAAGAGGTGTCATTTCATTTATTAAACATATTAAATTTGAAAATACATTAAAATAAAAATGTGTACATAATGCATTTAACTGCCTTTCATGGACTACATGCATATGCTCCCCTTCTCATAATTGTTGATATAATTCTTAATAATGGACATTTGGACGAGTAACTTTTGATTACTTAATATAAAAAAGATTATACTACCGAAATAATTTCACTAAATGAAGCACAGTAAAAAGAAATATTGTACAATGTATACTTTGTCCACAACGTAAAATAACTGAAGTAGCATGCACTTAACAATACTGGGAATTAATAGATTATTGAATTAAATTCAAATCAATTCAATTAATTAATTATCAACCTTCACAAAAAGCTATATTGCAAAGGACCTCATTTGTAAGTGCAACATAACAGTTCTTATTTCAATTAATTCATTCTAATCAATGCCTACAAGCATTTAACTGGTTGTGATGAAAATTTAATCATTATTAAAAAGTCTGGAGGGGTCATTTTTAAACTAACTTCAACATTAATAATTGTATCAATACCATCACAGAAATAAAATACCTTCTTATTCTAAATTACAATCAAACTACGAAATAAAATGTAGTGACAACAACAAAATATGATTTTAAAATTTTTTGAAATAATGTTTATTTTCATTAATTGAGCTGTTTAATTTAAATTAAATGATTTTTTTTATAACATAGTGCAACATAACACTGAATTTACTGAACTAAACTCTACCTACTTTACTGTTCATTAAGCATTAGTTGAGTTCAATGTCATTTAGTGATTCATAATAATATCTTTTAATGACTGCTACAAATTGAAGATATGTTTGAAGAACTGCGGAAAAAACAGGGGTTGGAATAGTTGGGACTAAAAGCAACTATATTCTAAACACAGGTATCTTCCAAGCTAAAGTTCATGGTGTTCAGCATTGTGCACACCTCAACATGAGCAAATTAATAATTAAGTATTCAAGACAACTTAGTATTTTTATAACCTTAATTACATACTGTAAACTTTATAAACTCATTTAATGAACTTAACAAAATGTACAGATCTGATGAACTTGTGGCACAGGTACAGAGGTTTAACCTTGTTAATTTAACATATTAAATTAAATTGAGGGAAGTCATTCTAATGTTTGCAATATTTTAATCATTGGATAGAGAAGTACATTGTCGGAATCTTTTGAGTTTACTGATGTTCCTCCCGGGAGTAAACGATTTCGGTTTCTTGCTTCAAAGTAACTTATAATATCTTTAAAGATGAAATCGATTATGGGAAGGCAGTCGCCTCAATGGAATACACTGTTTCACTTTTTAAAGATGTTGACATGTCATTTTCACTTTTTAAATATGTAACACACATTGAACACAACTGTATCCAAGGAGCAGGTCTCTTGAGCACCACTGGCCAAACCAGGTTAAACATTATTTATAAAGTCACTAACAAGCAAGAGAACTCGGCTCTTCACTGTTACGACTTCACACCTGCCACACGATTATCCTAACTGAAAAATTTAAAGTAACACCGAGGGAAGCTTATGATGGTTATGACTTAGGCCAGGGACGCATGAAACATACAGTTATTTATGAGACCAATGTTGACTCTCAGAACTTTAAAAAATTACTGATGTGGTTTTCAGGAGTAAGAGGTTTAAATCGAAATATTTACAGATTTGAATTTACGGTACATCACAAGGGTAGTATGTACAAATACAGCACAACGTTGGTTACCACTCATTGTTTAACTTTGTAGTTGACACGGAAAATTCGAAACTGCATATTCGAGTATATTTGTTCGGTGTCTGTAATCCTTCAGTCTGAATCTAAATTTCTATGAAGATATACATGATTAAAAATGTTGAAGAAAGTAGCCCAAAAAGAATATCCTAAAATCACTCAAAGCAAATATTTTTTTATCCTCAAAAATTATGTGTCATGTGTGTTTTTTTAAGAAAGAGTTCATTTCACTAATAAAAGTATATGCAGTCGAAGTGAAAAATCCTTATAAACCCACACTTGAATATATTTCACCATTCAAAAGTGATTCGTCGTCATCAAAAGAAAAATTGGTCTGCTTAAAGTGTAAGCAGCCAAAAAATTCAGCTTGTGTATGTGTTTTTTAGGAATGACATGTTAATGTTAATAATTTATGAACTTTTAACTTTATTCTTTATGATATTTCTTATGTCCCTTAATAAAAAAAAAAACAATAATAATTGAACTTCGTTGAATAACAGATTGAACAGCTTATTTTTTTTTAGTTTTATTCTCATAACCTTTCATAATTATTCAAAAAGTTTAATAAATATTTATAAAATCGATGAGATATTTACAAAAGGGGTACTCAAGGTTTCACTAGTTAACGTACTTTTTTCGAAATATAACCCGTTAGAGGTAACACTACCATTTGAATTTTCTCCCGCTTCTCAGAGAGCAGAGATCATTCCTTCTAGATAATTACTTGTTTTGTTTTTTAGAGTGATTGTTTCAGAGTTGAGAGATGGTTTTCTTGCCGAAATATACAGAGGAGGTTTGTTGAACAGTGATGAATGTATTTTATTTGAAAATATGGAACTAGAATTGAAGTATTTTATTGAAAAGTATAACATGCCTTAGTAGCCCTAGCCCTAATTAGTTATTTACTTCTTTTATAATGTAGTTTGTTCAGGAGAGTGTGCATAATTATCAGTATTTACTGTTTTGCTTTTGTTTTACACTCAAAAACGTTATAATGATTAAGTCCACACTTCTGGTTCATGTATAGTTTATTACAAGGCAGTCCAAGAATTGTAATAAGTTTGTTTTAACTGTGAAATGTTAAAGTAATTTTTTGGTATAAAAAAATTCGGCACCAATTTAACCGATGAGCATAGTAACTCAGAGGCTTTTAGATTTGGATGTTATCAACATTTGTGTTAACAAACGTAAACAGACATTAGTTAATACATTAACTAATTTTAACTCCTAGAAAAAATGTTACTATGATATTGGTCAGATACATATAGAAGGGTTCAGTTTCGATGTTACTCAGATTACTTCCATTGAGAGCATTTTAGGTTTTCCGCATTTTATATTTAGCATGTAAAATGAATTACAAAAGAGTCTTCCATATGTAATTAACTAATTTAACCCCACGTATAATTGAAATACGTAATGTAATGTAATATATCTTTGATTTTTAGATATTTAATGAAGAGTTTGAGGAATATTTACAGACCAAGGTTAGTTCGAACATTGATTTAAAAATTATTGCATCAGAAATACTCGAATTAGGATCTGAAATAAAAAGGAGTCTGAAGTTACAAAATGTAAATTTAGTTAAGAAGAAAATCATAACTGAAGAAGATAACGCTAAGAAAGCAAAAGAATTAAAGTTGCTGGAGACAAAAAAGAATGTTTTGATCAATGAATTGGGACAAATTGAAAAAGAAAATGAACATCTGGAGGCAGAATTAGACAGATGTCGCTTACATACATCTTCAAGTGAGTTAATAGATTCAAAAGTAGTGAACGATTTATGGTGCATGCCTGTGTCTTGAGTTTACATTATGCATGCATTTAGTTGTTTTCATGTAATATATGATTATGATTTCATGTATATTGGATTACTGTTACGGGTATAACGCTTAATCAAACAACTCTTATGCCCCCACCTGTGCTCGTTTATTGTAGGTTTTGTTTATATTTTTTTCTCTACAGTATGACATCAAACGAAGTAATTATTTGTAATTAAAGTTAATGTATTCTTTTCTTTATCTCTATGGAATGATATCCAAAACTACTTCAACCAAAGATTATCCAATTAATCGATATCATCACTAACCTATTTCATTAAATTTAATAATGAGTAATATTTCAATAAGTGTTAGAGATCCAACTCAGTAGTTGTCGTTCCCTTATACAGTATTATGATTGATTGACAGTTTGAATGTTATACCATATCAACTGTTATGTTATGGGTTATGGGTGCAACTGTTTAGGAGTTCAAGAATACCAAAATCAGAGTTAATTGTCATTATTACTTTCAGAAAAGTTGACCACTCCAGTTTCGTTATTTCTTCATTGACATAAATATCAGTAGATCGTATAAACATATGTATATACTTAAATATAACTGGGGAAAATTCCCTTATCTTTCTACCCTAAGTTTTAATAACATTTTCAAGTATATTATGATTGTTTTACAGTTTCATTACCAGTAACATATATTTTCTTTGGTTGGTACTAAAAAGACTTAGTATATCCATATAAATAATATTGGATTTAAAAGAATTAAATAGTGATGCCATTATTGCAAAGATGAAACTTGAAGATCCCTCTCTTAACTAAGGTACATTACATTCTGTTAATAAAGGTATCATTCAAGTAGCTAAAAATTTGATTCATAAAGTTAAGAATCAATCTGTACCAAACTAGCCTTCAAAATAGTTTTATCATGGTTTACAGAAACCGTCATGTATATTTAATAGCTTAAATCTATTTATTTTTCATAGATGTGAAAAATAAATCATCTGAAAGAAAACATAAATCTTTAAAACTTCCGCGAGGCATTTAGAGATATGAACAGAATTCTGCAAAACTTATTTTTGTTACATGACTAGATTAGTACTTAGTGTGAAATTCATTATGGTCGAAATTTAGACCAAAAACACAATATGTTCCTTTTATTTATCTGTTTTTACATGTATATCTTCTGGAAAGCATACTGTGTTGAAGAGAACATCAGCTTCAGCGCTTACTATTTTATGCCACTACTTTTATGCCCTGAAGTTATTTCTTCATCCCACACTACCCATTAACAACCTCTACCACTCTATCCACTTTGTTGGCTTTGCACATCCTGTTAACTGGTTATAGTTTTAACTGTAGTAGGTAGGTGGAGCTTTTTACCTAGATTGACAGTTACTTTACTTAGCCTTGCATTAATCAGGTGTTTTCGTTGTCAACACATAACCTGCCAGTTGCTATTCATGCCTTCATGATAACTTGCATGGCTCCTCTTTAATGGGTGATTTAAAGTTCAATATTTAATAATCATTTCTAGTGATAATAATCTTACCACGTTATAGATTCTGATGAATCTCTTCTCTGACTCTAATTCACTTGATCCGTTACTGGACTTAATTAATTTTCATTTAGGATTAATATTAGATTTAGTATTATCAACCTTATTGTAATGTTTTAAAAATTACGAGGTTGATGGTTTCTGTATGCCGCTCCTATCTGGCTCTTGGGGCACTGATTTAATCCTGGTATTAATATTAGCAGATAACTTTTTTGTGATTTTATGCGTCGATTTTTTTTTTATAATTTAATTTTCTTATAGCGTTGTATAATGTCTATTTCATTTGATTCTGTTTATTTTACTTTTTCCATTAAGCAATTTTTAAATTAATTTGTAATCTTCGGATTTATATTCTATTGTACTCTAAATTTCATCCCCTTATTTTTCACCTTTTTACCTTTCCTCCCAGTTCACGGTTGTAATATTGTTTTATTTACTGTGAGACTTCTCGTGTCATTCTGTAAAAGCCTAAACTTCTTTATCTCTGTACTTTCCTTGTATTTTTCTCAGAACGGTGGAATTCCTAAGAAATGTCTGATCTGTCTTTTGTGGTTCATTGTTTAATTTAACAAATTAAATTTAATTTAAATTAAATTTTTTGGTTAAAATTTAATTTACATAGATTTTGTAATATAAATCTAATTTTAATTATTAAAAAAATTTGTTATTTTAGTGGGAACTAAATTGTCTGACAAAGACGAATACATGAAAGAATTGATATTGAAAGCAATAACTCTTTATAAACAGGTTTTTGGTTTCAATGTGAAATACCTACCACAGACAGATGAATACCTCATTGACTTCGTTACACCTGATAATGACGAATTCAACATGGTTCTGCAATTTTCAGATGGCAGTTGGTCTGGTATAGTCAAGAATTCACTTTTCATTTTAACCTTAATCTAATATTTTAATATGTTTTTTTTTTAATATACTTGGCGTTCTGTGTTATTAACATGATTTCTTTCTTTTAGTTTCAAAGTTTGGTGAGCTTTCTAAATGTCCTAAAAATATCTCTGATGCAGCTAAAAAAGGAAACTTACGTAATATTTTTCTTTTGACCAGAAATGTTGTTAATACTCAATTGAGTTAAAATTATTTTATATTTGCTGTTATTCATTCCTTTATTTTAATGTCTTACTTTAAGTTTGTAAATGTGTTTTTTTCATTTAAAATTGTAAAATATAACTTTTTAATGCAATAGCTGTTTCAGTTATTAAAGGAAACCTTCATTGATGGTCATCTATCAGCTTTTATGAACTAAAGGTTAGCATATATATTAACTTCCGGCGACTTATATTATCAAATCAATAAAAGTAGAGCCTTCAACAAAATTAACCTGATATTTCGAAAGAAGATTGTCTCAAGGATTATATGATCTTGCTAGTTTGATCAATATCGAACGTCGTCGATATTTAACGTCTTGACAATATTTATTAACTTCATTGTTTCAGTAAATTCTTGATAATCCTGATAAGAGGATTTAAAAATTAATTTGTTAATAGTGAGATATATTAAAAAATACTTTTTTTTCGTATAATAGTGTGTGATTTATACTTTACTATAAGTAAAGTACATTGATCGTGCAAAAATTTGATCTCAAGATTTTGACGAAGCCTTTTTATGAAAATTTTTCTATGATGTCTGTGGGTGGGCCAGTATGTTAGCATTCCTTGTTACCACGCTACTACTGTCTAGAAACTTTGATGGATCAAGTTGATATTTTGCACAAAAATGGGTCCCGTATTGTAGATGATCCCTATTGTTTGTGAGGAATTAGGCATGAATTCTCAATTTTTCTCTTATTTAATAATTGTTTTAAGGATGCTTGGAGGTGCATCAAAGGACGATTCCACTTCTCAGAAGAACTTAAGTGATCCACTAACATATTTCCTTAAAAACCTATGTTTCCAATTAGCTATATGATCATAATTTATTTATATAACTAAATATTTGATAGATTCCTCTGTTTTTTTTTTTAGAGTCCCAGTAAGTTACTTTGATGTTGATTTATCAACACAGGTTCTAATATAATTCCGAAGTTCATTAATTGTACAATCTGTTAAAGTGTGCATTTACTCATACTGGTTAAAGTATTATGTCCCCACACAAAAACGTTTATTATTAAAAAGAAAAAAAATTTTGTGTGGAGACGTAATACTTTCCCCAATATAATTCGGAAGTCTTTATATCAGCATTCTTGAAACGCAATCATTTCTGTTACAATATTTCATATCTGTCTTGTAGAAGAGAAATAATTAAAATCAATGAATAATTTGCTAGAAATATAAATAGGTTTATATACAAAATAATATAAAATAAATAAGTATATTGTTCAACAAAAGATAACAATATTTACATATATACAATTACATCGACTAATTTGTTGACTAGTAATCGAATTTTCATGTAATAATGTTTTTCCAGTTTTAAATGAGATTGAGTATTTAAAAAACTAGAACCTTAGGAAATAACTGGAAATGAATTTTTTAGTCGATACATTTCTAATAAATGTTTACAAATATAAATCCTCTCAGGTATCTAAAAATTTAAGAAAGGAATCATTTAGATGACTGCGATACATGGCGAATACTACTCTCTTATCAACAGTACTATCAGAATGGAAAAAATAAAACACAGGTTATAAAAAAAGAATATTGCGAAATGTGTAAACCATTTTTTTTTTCAAAAGAATCATGATTGGGAAACGACAAAATGATTGGAGTTAGCATCATAATCATCAGAAACAATCAATACAAAAGCGGACCAGCCGAATAAGTAAAAGTAACAATATATTCTTGTTCTTCAAAAATATTGGTGTTTAATTTGTATGATAATTTAAATTTAATTTTTTTTTTTTCAACTACTCGTGTTTATAGGTAATTAATGATGAATTTTAGATTATGTTTAATTTTATTATGGGGAAAGTGAGTAATTTTATCTCTCTAAATATACTACATTAATCGATGGCGAACCTAATTCGTTTAAAATTAGATCAGCCATTTAGTTTTCAAATCTCTTTCACAAACTTTCTACTTCATTTATATTTTTCATAAAACGAATGCTCACATTCTATATTTACTCATACATGGAAATCATAGAAAAAGTTTTACGTGATACTCAATTATATTCATTTCTATAATTCCTACGAAATGAATAAGTTTTTTTCTATCCGTTTCAAAATCATGTTTTATGGATATCAAAGAACAGTGTAGTTGGTTTAAAATTGGACCAACTTTTACAGTTTTAATAAAACTTGTAGTATAGAACTATAAAATAGTTCAAATACATAATTTTTTTTTAGTCAGTTTTATTTGCAAACCTCCAAATATTTTGACAGTCTAGCCTGCGAATTATAAACAAGATTTCCTCCTCCTCTATGTCCTACCCTCCTTATAATAAACTCATTATGGTTTAAACTGCCTCTTTATAAGGTCCATACACAATTCCTTATGTATCACTGGCCTTCCAAATATCAATTTATAATTTTGTTTTTTTTTTTCAATTGTTACAATATTGTATTAATTTTTATAACCCCGAAGACCTCAATAAACATATGTTTCCTCAATAAAACTTTGTCTATAATTTCTAAATGTGTATATATATATATATAATAAAAACCAATTAAAAAAAGATAGCACACAGATAGACACAGGAATAACCCACTTCTATATTTCGACCATCGTCGTCGTCAGGAGGTGCCGTCCTGCGGGACTCTTCGCATCCTGATGACGACGATGGTCGAAATATAGAAGTGAGTTATTCCTGTGTGCTATCTTTTTTTGATTGGTTTTTATTTAAAAGTCCGTTGGACCGTTTTATTTAAATATATTTTATTATATATATATATAATATTACTCCATCTAAAATAAAAAAATATTGAATAATTTACGTTTAATTCAATTTTTTTTTGGTAGTTATTTCGCTTACACTTACTCCACAACCCTGCTTATAGCACCATTCATTATTGAGATAACAATCAGATCGAATATCTGCATTTGTTTTAAAGACCATGGCAATTAAGAGCATTATTTAATCTGTTTTGGCTGATTCTGTTGGCGGTTACCATCATCAGCTGGTTTTGCAATTAGAACAGTTTCTTCAACAACCGTCCTCGATTTGTTCAGTACATTGAGTAATTTATCTGTCCCTCCAATTTGAGGTTTTCCTTCTTCCATATGTATCAAGAAGGAAGAGAAGTATTTCAGTAAGTTTTCTGTAACAAATTTAGATGGGTTTTAATCAAAATACAAACAGAAAAATACAAAACAAAAACAGAAAAGTTGTTCATCATAGGTTTAAAGTAACCGTTGAATTTTGAACACGTTTATTTAATTTTTCTTGGACAGACGGAACTACAGTTAAAATTTCTCTTATTTTATTCATAAATACGTTTTCCAGAACATATTAGAACGTAATTCTGGTTAACCAGAGTTCGCTTTTTTGAATTGAATAGTATAATAAATTTCTTAAACATCTTTTAAATCTCTAAAAGTTTATTTTATAAATTTTAAATGATAAACCACCCTCCAAAAGAGGAGAGCTATTGAAAAAACTTTCTATTGACCATGCTAAGAGAAAAATACAGATTTTCAAATGAATCCGGCAATTATTAACGAGAGTAACCCAAGTAAAAGTTTCAGAAACTTTTGAAAATAGAGCTCTCCCTCCAACTAGAAGATACGAACAACAAGGCAACAATTACCGAACTTAAATTATGTGGCTTATCAAAATATTCAGTGTATAGATTGTGTTAAGTTAACATTGCAAGTTATAAAACTACTACAACCAAGCAAAGGTGGGTACAACCACCTAGTACGAGATATCTCGTTAAAAATTAATATGAAGAGTTCATGTTACTTTCAACTTACAAAAATAAATCAACAACGATGTAATAAATTAGACACTTAAAACCTTCTACCACATTAAGATAATTCAACAGAATTATTATTTCTACTATGGGCAATTTTTAAACAAGACTAAACTGTCACATTGTTAATTATTTTATAATAGTTATAATGAATACATAAAATATTTTACATATTAAGAGAGGAGCACGTTGTATTTCGTCATTTTTACAAATAATAATGATTGCTGTGACTTTTTTTAAATACTGCAATACCTATTTTGTGATCTCTCTATTTAGAGTATGAATAAAGTTCTAAATTTCACATAAACGAAAGTTGCTAGAAATTAACTATTAAATTTATGTATAAAAGATTATCGACGAATGTATTCAGGAAGATTAATATTTAACAATTACTCTTAATTAACTTACAGTTTTAAATTTCACAAATAAAAAGTAAAAAAGAACAAACTTATTAAACAGTATCAGATAAATATATAAAACTGATCGGGAAGAATACGTATATCTCTGATAATTAATTAATGGCAAAATATAAAGAATTGGTACACCCCAATTGTACACTTTTACATTTAAAGTAATCCGGTTTTTCGAATAAAATTTGTAGAGAAAAACTGTGAAATTGATCATGTGTACGTAGACATGAACCAAAAAGTAAACCATTTAGCATTTTCCAAGAAGTAATTTAGAATACAGACTGAATTAATTTCTAGTGAACACACTCTACGAGCAGTGAAGGTATTCAGCAAATATTATGAGTTCGGCGAATCGGTTGTTAAAATTACGTAAACCCCTATTCAGACATGTATTAAGTATATGTATATGTAAGTAGTATGTATATAGCCTATATATAACTAAACAATTTCCTTTAATTTGCGTAACAGTTACAGTACTCAATCTGCTCATGACAATGCAGATGTTGAGTTGGTCTAACCTACATTAGGCCTAGTTTTAACTTTTAGTTCTGAATCAAATATTGATTGTTTTTAGATCTAATTTTCCGAAATCGCCAGATTAAAGTAAGCGTTTGTTTAGATAAATAATTCAGGGATGGTTACTCGTCTTTGCGACAAAAATTTTCTGAAGGCCCTAGCTTTAATGATTGATATTCAGTAATGCCCTCCAAGCAAGAGGCACAACTTTGTTCAGAGGAGAAAACCTTATAAAGAGGTCTTTTAAAGCATTTGAATTGCTTAAGAACAATAAAGGGACATTTGAAAAAGAAATTGATGAGAGAGTTGCTTCGGACGCATTCAAAGAGATCCAGTTTACTGAAAACCACAGATTAGTTAGTTAGTTGTTTAAACCTACCTCGTCAAAAGCTACTGGAAGCAATAATAGAAAATATGAAAAAAAGACTGATCGCTGGTGATCATGTTAAAGCAACAAGCAATGAGCAGGAAAATTTCCTTGAGCTATTTAACTCGCTGAACTCATAATATTTTAAGCACAGGTTCCCACGAACCGGTGCGAACAACGATCTGTTTTCTTAGAATTTGTTCTTAAAAAATTTGAATCCCACCACTACCTACGAGTACAGTCTATTAAAATAGACTTTACTCGTCTATACTGTCTTTTGAGTATAGAGACAAAAATAGGAATGGTTATCAAAAAAAGTGCGTATGACGAGCCTGCCTTTAAAAACGCTAAAAGGAACTTGGAAAGAAAATCAAATATGCTGCAATTTTATTGTATTGGACATACAGTTTTTCAGAAATAAAGTTATATTCCTGAAAAACAATAAATTTTTACAAGAAATTATCAATTCAACTAATAATTGCCACTTTATTAATTTGGAATTTCACTAAAAGTAAGTACTTGAGCATGAAACTCATTATTCAGGAAACAAATGTTATTCCTTGATTAATATGTACATGAACTTAATCAAATCATTCAAAAGTTCTTTATTGCTATTCTAAAAAAACTAGAAGAACTTTTGACCTTCAAAACAATTTTTATGTGGATATCAACCAACACATTTAAATGCCACTAACAGCTAAAACCCCCCCAGCAACTTTGATCAATATTGCAGGGACAGATTTTTACGTACCAAATCACAAAAAAAAAAATTTTTTTCATTTGCAATACTCCATAGAAAGTGTATTATTGGTTCCAAGTTGAATACTTTGTTTCAAGGTTGGTTAACATTAACGTACGAGGTGTGTAAATAAAGTAGTGAGACTGATTTTTTTTAAATTTTCTATTCAAATATAATTACAATGTGATATTGTCACCTTCAAAATAGTTCCCTTCGGAAGCCACACAGCGCTGGAGACGGTCCTTCCAATCATTGTAGCATTGCTGGAACTGGATTCTGGAATGGCCTTCAGCTGGTCGGTTACAGCAGTTTGTATGTTTTGTAGTGTCCCGAAATGAGTTCCCTTGAGGTGATTTTTCAATCTCGGGAAGAGGAAAAAGTCACAAGGACTCAAGTCTGGTGAATAAGGAGGCTGAGGAGCAACAGGAATGTTTTTACTGGCCAAAAACTCGTTTATTGAGATGGCAGTGTGACAGGGCGCGTTGTCGTGATGCAACACCCACTTGTCTTTGATGTTTGGCCGCACACGAAGGACTCTTTTTCGAAGTCTTTCAAGGACCTCACGGTAGAAGTGCTGATTAAGCGTCGATCTGAACGCACAAGGTTCCGTACTCTGTTGACATTTTCATCGGTGTTTGCACTTGAAGGCCTTCCGCTTCGTGGTTCATCTTCAATCGACTCTTTTCCTTCTGAAAATTCCTTAAACCACCGAAAAACCTGTGCCCTTGATAAAACACGTTCTCCATAGGCCTCCTGAAGTTTTTCAAAAGTTTCGGATGCATTATGTCCAAGTCTGAAGCAAAATTTGATTGCACACCGCTGCTCAACTTTGAGGTCACTCATTTTTAAAACGCTCAAGAAAAAACCATTTCACGAAAACCAACGCTACGGACAAACAAATGACTGTGGCGAGTTCAGATTCATACTGGAGGCGCATCACACGTGCACCTGACGCTACTCAAGGCCACGCGTCTCCAGCGTTGCCAGATCGAAAGCGACGTTGCCAGTCTCACTACTTTATTTATACACCTCGTAAATATTAAATTTGATAATTATAACTCTTTTAGTTCTTGAAATATCCTCCTCACACTTACTTAATACACATAAGACAGACGAATTTGTGATATGAATTTTATTTAAAAAAACCTATATTTTCATTGAAAACTCCATATCGAAATTTGATTAATATCTCAATGCTGACATGTAGCATAGCACATAGAGAAAACAAAATTAAAAGCATTTAAGAATTAGTCAATTAATAATTTCCTAATACCTTTGTTACAACAAATAATGAAAACCGTTTCCACGCATCTTATTTTATTTTTAAAAAAAATTGAAAATATAAAATTCTTTCTGAGTATTAACATTGGAAAAATGGACTACATTATTAACACTACTTGTAAATATAAATTCAGGGGGAGCTGTGGTAAACCCAGATTTCTTATATAAGTTACAGTTAAGTGAATGTTGGGTAGGTGGAACTGAAATTGTAATGAAATTCCTTCATAGACAATAACTTCGAAAATGATGAGTTTTAAATTTACTGGAATGAAAGAAAAGAAAAACATATCAATACTGGAGACTATACAATGTAAGAAATAATATTTTAAAAAGATTCAAAAGACAGTAATTAGTGCATCAAATCATTATGTAGGCACTAACAAGATTTTTTTATCAATCTATATTAACAATAATTTCAGACTTTAATGAAGTCTGACAATGAATTTAGTAATAACGAGAAACTTGATACGATAAGGTCACAATTGATTTAACCCACAACTGAATTAAGAAAATATGGACATATGAATTTACGAAACTTGAGATTAATTTTGAAATAACTAGTTAAACGGAATACGGATTTGAAAGAATTCATGAAACAATAAGCTCATTGGATAACAGATTTATAGAGCCTAAACAAAAATTACAGAAGAATCGTACTCTTTAAAACACAAAAAAAATACGCTAAATAAAATGTACCTATATCTTGTTGGTCTAACTTATAATCATTCTTTATGGAGGCAACAGTTATAGTATTTGGATCTGCTTGGTGATTTACAAGGATTTGAAGAAGTTGTTTGAGGGTAGCTCTCCCAGTAGGAATAATTTCGGGTTCATTATAGCCAAAATCTGATTCTTCGACAGTAGATCTATTCAATGGTAATCTTTTCGCCTCGGATGGCCTTCCAAAATTATTCTGTAAATTTTAGGAATATAGTTAAACCAAATATTGTTACCTCTAATTTACATATAATAAAGAGAAAGTTTCGCAAAATAAGAAGAACTTCAAAGAATATACATACCGTATTATCACCTTTGGAAGTTACATAAACATGTTTCAACTGTTCTGCTAGTCCTAAATCTTTTTCTTTCAATTTTTCAAATTCGCTAACATGTTCTAAAAAAAAAATACAATATTACTGGGAAGTAATATTTCTCAGAGATGTTGTATACATTCCATACCTTTCATAAGAAAATCAATTTCTTTTTGGGTAGCCGCATGTTTGGGTGCTGGAACTGGCTTTTCCTTGGATATTACTTTATGAGCTCTATTTTCAATATTGTAACCCCTAACTGGCTTCGAGGCAACTGATAATATTTTTCCCATTATGTGAACATTCGAATTCCGTTCATAACCTTATATAACCTACACGTAACCTTGCTGAAGAAACCTGAGGGAACCTTTCAGTCATATATGGCGCAATATTTAAAAATACTTTCTTGTGAAATTATTTTCGTTAGATTATAATACCCTAATAACAAATGTTAACAAATGTCAATACAAAAAAGCAGTTAAGCAACTGAAATAAATTTGGATAAACCATAAGATTAAATAAAATCAAAATCAAATATACTGCCAAGCATAATCAATTGAACAAAAAAATGATTTTGTTAATTACTTAAAAGTTAAAACTGGGTACTTTGTATTAAATAATGATAAAAATCATTCAACAAATTTTAAATAGAGTAAATGAAAAATATAATATATTGATACAATACGAGCAGAATGAAAGAATTGGAAAATAAATGAATACGAATGGAAATAAATTAATAATGAGCGATTTAAATTATTTGTCTGTTTGCTTATAGAATAAATTAAAAATAGAGGAGAAATAAGTATGATTATTAAAACTAGGGTAACCAATTTTATAATTTCAGAAGGACGATAAAATTAAATAAAAACGTGCAACGTAAATAAATAAAGAATTTCATTAGTTCAAACAAAAATACACTAATTATGATTCAATCTCTTTTAATTGTTTAATTAACTTGTATTATTACATTTGATCAATAATTTTTCCATAATAATTTTCTAAAAAATTTCAGAGCAAGAAATATGCTTGATATGAAATTTTACAGTAATTCAATACAAAGTAAAGTTTCAATATTGATTTCTCATTGTTTAAAACCATTAGAAATTTATAGAAAAAACTGATAAATCCAAAAGGCTTGTTTGTAGACAAATACCTAGTTTCTTACAGTGTAAAGATCTCTGGTGGGACAAAACAGTACTGAAGCAGTTAGTTATACGTTTGACATCTGCAAGACCAATTAAAAAGGCAATTGAACTAAATTGCTATATACTGAGTCATGCAGCAATGATGAACATTAGTTATTACTGTTGTAGTTATACTAATGATATATGCATCAATGGTGTGATATACAAAAATAAGCATATATATTGATACGTGGATTAATCACTATCAGTATCAATCTAGGAATCTCTAGGAATTAAAGACTAATAAACATCTCCCATTTAGACATTTATATTATGACTGAATGGGACATTATACAATATGTACCCAAGAAGTCTGATATTATGTTTTCTTATAGTAAAGTTGAGTGCAGGCTACTCCAGATTTTTAATCATTTTATTCTGATTATTTACATTTATGTCTTACCCCCTCTCAGCTCTCTTAATTACCTTCTTTCTGATCAGACGTTTTTTGCATGCATTGTCGTTTATTCATTAACGTCTGCTGAAATTAACACTTAGAGATTTTGAAGATAAATGAATTCAATACAAATATGAGTAATTTAAATGAAATTGTTTCATAATTATTTTTGTTTAACAAACGTACTTGCAGGTGCCGATCCAAATACAAACTAACATCAGGTAAAGGGAAAAAGACTCTTCATTATGACATTACCACTTTGACCTACATCAACTTTATTTTCTCACGTTCAACTTGATTGAACATGTAAAATTTTATATAGGTCAATAAAACGATTTAGGTGTTCATAGCAAACAGATGCACACAGATATTATATATACAAATGCACTTTCAACTGAAATTGTAAAGTTTCATAATAAAATTCTGATTGAATTATTATTGTATAAATGAATAAACAAATGAGAGTAACACATAAAATACATAGAAAGTAAATTAATTATATAGCGACATACAATGTTTATAAACCGTATAATGTTTATAGTTATTACAATTTTTATGCTATTAATATTTTTATAATATATGTATATTGGTACAGAAATTTTCGATATGATCTTTTATATAAAGACCATGTTATGCTTTATACAATATTTTTACATGGAATAAAATTAAAAAAATGGCTATTATTTTTTATTCATTTTAATCACTTTTCGAGACTAGCTCTAAGTTGATTAAAAGTTGAATTTCTGAGTAAATGATTTCAGATATTTTAAGCTCTTTCTGAATAAATCTTGCACATTATTGAAGAATAACATTTTTGAGGTTAGACATCTTCAATTTTTCTCTCTCCATACACTTGGTTAAGCTAATTGTTTCAACATGCGAAAATCTTATTTACAGTCATGACTGTTCACATACAACGAAAAATAAGGAAGGTTTCAGATGCATATTTATTTAGTTAAGCCACTTTGTTTACTGAATGAGTTGCCATCTCGTTGAAATAAGAAGTGCTGACTAAAGTTTTCATATCTGAAATGATTTTTCCCAATAATATTCCCCGAAAACTTAAACTCAATTCTAAACAAATGGAGAGATGTTATTCCAAGCTTTGATTTTTCTTAGTACAAGTATTAGACTCACATGTGGAATCTACTTTTTTCTTTCAACAGCTTCAAAATAAACTTTTTTATTTGGTGTATTCATAAAAGAAGTTCAACTGTAAATAACTTATCATCGCAAAAAAAAAGAGAACATAAAATTATACTACTTTAGCTTCGTCCGAAGTGTTAATTTTTGTCACGATTTTTTAAATTGAGATCTTGTTTGACGATGTTACTTTTGGAATTTCCTTGCCTCTTTGAACTTTTAGGTTGGATTTTTTAACTGTAAATTCTTTGTGAAACTTTATTGGTTATTGTCACTTCTAACCTTTTTGGGACGTCTACTCACTTTTTGGTTTTCTTTTAATGCTTCTAGTTGCATCAATGTTATCTTGCAGTCTCTTCTTCGAAGGGGAATTCGTGTAATCATTTCACTCTGCCATACTTATCTATTTTATATTTTTAATAAAAACTTTATCACCTTTTGTAAAAGAAGATGTAAATTAAGTTTTTTTGTTACATAGATAGAGAAAATCAAGCAATAATGATAGAACTTTAAATTTTCTCAAACAGCAATAAACTACCTTGATCTGGTTTAATTTTGGACCAACTGAGTCAGTTAATTGTAGAATTATTGGTCATTATTTTAAAATGCACAGTTTTTATTATAGGTTCTAGATAAACAATATATATTTTCTTCTAGTTTTTTTGCTTTCAATTATTCGAGTTTTTTTGGTCTATTCACTGATGGCCAGAATATCTGTGTTATCAAGAAGAGGTACGGATGATTTCATGATTATGATAACTTTAGTATTTAATTATAAATTAATAAGATAAATTCGGATATATATTAATTATCTACTTAACCATAGACGGGACGGACTGGAAGAGATACCATCCCCGTTTATTGGCATAGTAGATTACATAACTAAGTTTTGTAAAAAGTTATAATTCGAAATTTCCTACAATACCTTACTTGAAAATCTGGAGTGGCCTATACTCAACTTTACTATAAGTCACCATTATATCATACTTCTTGGGTATAAAATATATAATGTTATATTTAAGTATATAAATGTTAAAATGGGAGATGTTTCTTAGTCTTCCATTCCTGTAGGTAGTACAAATAGTGATTGATTCACTTATCAATATACTAGCAAATGTACCCGTCTTTGACGGAATCAAATATTCTATTATACTTGGTATTCCAACATATCAATTATAGTATTATACTAATACTATAATTAGAAATTATAGAATAGTAGAAAACACCATTATTAGTACAGTGTTAAACAAATGCCTCTGTATACACTATATTAGCTGTCTGTCCTTCAGGTTCATGGAAGAACAATCAGTTGAAACCTCTGACTATTGAGCAAGTAAACTACAGTTGACCATGTGAGAAAAACTTGGTTTCGCTAACTTGAATTCCTGCGTTAGATAAAGTCTCCCTTTGCGACTTAGTTAACGTCATTGCGAAATGGACTCTGAGGGGACCTTGCAATCATTTGAATGGAAACAGACAGTGGTTCGGAAGACTCCCCAATACCACATCCAGTCATTATGTCCGCCTCTATGGCATATCTGTGTAGAGCACGAACTCAGAGTCGTGTCCCGTTGCACAGTTTTTGGGTCACTCATGTTTCGTAACATGAAATTTGTTACTGCTATAAATTGCAGCATCATTGGTGCTCCTACTTTAAGTTTTTACTCATGAGCAGGCAGTCCAGGAGAAATAAATTCAGAGTCAAGAAATTCAATTAGATAATGAACTGCTTCTTCATCACTAATCCAATCTCTTTACTGACTTGTAAGTTCTTTCCTCGGCTTCATATAGCGTAAGAACTTGTTTGTTGATTTCTCATGCCTGTTCATATTAAGGGCTGAGAATTGCTCGTTTACAAAACATTTATTCTCAATAGATAGTACATCCTTAACTCTGTGAAACACCATTTCAATGATGTCAAATACGCAATATATTCATGTGCTCAATTGAAATTAAAATCAACTAACAATACCTACTTGCCACACCTGTGTATTTTCAAAACAAACTTGTCTGTGAAGTTAGGAAAATACAGCTAAAAGTCCCATAACTTCGCTTCTGTACTGAATTAATAATCTATTTAGAGCCCATATTTTAAGTTAGGCATACACAAATCCAGTGTCAATGTTTCAGCTCACTATGTCTTATGGTGGCTGAGTTTACTTGTGACAAACATTTTTGCGTTAAACGTCCATAACTTCACTTCTACGTTGAATTTCCAATCAATTCATAGCCTATATTTTAAGTTAGACCTACACAAATCTACTGTAAAAGTTTCAGCTTTATATGTCTTATGGTAGCTGAGTTTACCTGTGACAAAGTTTTGCGGACAAACCGACAAACCGACAGAAATTTTTCTAAGGGTGGATTCGGTTTCTCCAATGTATGAAACGTAAAGAAAACTTGAAATGAGTCAGTTCTAAGCAATGTACAGACAAAATCATTATTTTATTTATAAAGATATGCTTACTTTTGTATATCACACCACTGATGCATACAATATTATTAGCATACCTATCGCAGTAATAACATTTTTGAAAAGCGAAAAGGTAGATTTCGTGTTACAAAATAATCTCTTACAGAAGAACATGACTTTTGTTTCAGTAGCCAGTGGATGTCTTACATACTTTACCTGACCTCCTTATACATTGAATATTTAAGACAAATTTTGCCATTTAAAACAAAAAAATACTCCTATTTTTTCTGAAAAACATCAGAAAAATCGAAGAAAATATATTGTTTTAAGATAATTTTTAATTTAAAATGTAGGATAATTACTTTTATTTTTCTTCAATAAATGTTTTACATTTTTAATTATGTTTTGATTTTTGGTGCTTTATAGAATTATTATATTGGGAATTTTATGGCTTCCTAGTATTTAATAAAATTACTTTTCTTTCCCTCTGTCAAAAATCATATATACCAATTTACTCTGAGCAAGTGTCATCTTTTTCGTTCGTTTTGTACTCTGTTATAATGTTGCTGTGAATGTATATTGAGAAAAAGTATATTAGTAATTAGCCAGTTTTACATCCTCAAATCAAAGTCAAGGCCGGCTATTCAGTATAATTTAAAACTTTTATAGTTTGGAGCTTTTATTTTTTGAAAATAATAAATATGAACTATTAGACTAGAATAGTGGAAAAAATTGATATTTGTCAACAAACATAACTCCTCTTTCTTGGTGAAAGAGTCCATTCATCATACTTCATGTCATGCAAAGATACTATAATTCATAAACACAAAAAATCTGATATTATGTTTTGTTCAAGGTTGCAATATATAGATTAATTAGAGCATTTTGTGAGACAAATTTATCAGACCATGCCGGACAAAGGAAATTTATGTTTATTGCCGGTGATTTTTTTACATATAAAAATATTATTCCTTCTATATCTCATATAAGACAATAAATTATTTACATTTTTCCATTATAAACATGAATTTTATTTCAGTGGATTGACTCAAAAAATGTCTAAGTCAATGCAAAGAATGGCAAAAAATATTACATTCCTTAGTCTAGGATAAACAAACAGGTTTTATAGCTTTATTACTCTTTGCCGTAATTGACATGTTTTTATAAATTGCGCATTCCTTGTTCAATGTTTGGTCAAATTTTCATGGTTTTTTAACGAGTCGTTTTGTACAAAAAACATTTAATGAAAATAGAAACTGTATTGTAACGCCCCTTTGGTGAATGTAATTTTGAAACAAATTGTCTCACATCATCCCATAATGCTATATTTTTAGGTATACTTTCATTTTGATCCGTTAAACGGTATGGCTTGTATTGCTCTCACAAACTTTGACCTTGAATTATATGTAAAATTTTTTATATTTTATTAAAAAAAAATATTTCCTGTTGTCTTATATTACATTTTTGGCCTTTTATAGAATTATTATACTGGGAATTTCATGGATTCTTAGTATTTATTAAAATCATATAAACCAATTTTGTCTTGTTTTGAGTGAATGTTATCTTTTTTCCTGCGTCTTGTACTCTGTTATATTGTAATATAACTGTTATTATATATCTGTTATAATGTAATATAACATAGCCTGCTATGAATATATATTGAGAACAAATATATTAGTAATTAGCCAGCTTACATACTCAACTCAAAGTCGAAGCCAGCTATTCAATATAATTTAAATCATTAATAGTTGGGAGCTTCGTATTTTTGAAAATAATAAATACGAACTATTAGACTAGATAGTCTAATTTTATCTCAGTGGATTTGCTCAAAAAATGTCTAAGTCAATGTAAACATTGTACAAAAATATAAAAAAATCAACAAGTATAGCAGGTGATCCCTTAGTCCAGGATGAACAAACAGTTTTTATAGCCTTATTGTTCTTTGCTGAGATTGAAATTTGATGAATTTTTTTTGGAAATTGCTAATGTTTTGTTCCATTTGTGGTCAAATTTACATGATTTTTTAATGAGCCGTTTAGCGTCAAAAAACATTTTCTGAAAACAGAAATCGCACTGTAACGCCTCTTTGGTTGAATGTAATTTTGAAACAAAATATCTCATCTCATTTTCCATATAATGGTCTATTTTAAGGTATAGTTTCATTTTGATCCGTCAGACGGTATGGCTTGTATCGTTCTCACAAACTTTGAGATTGAATTATAAGTCAAAATTTTTACATTTTATTGAAAAAAATATTTCCCGTTGTTTCAAAATTCTGAATATATTTCATTTGTAACCTCAAAGATAATGCCAAAATTTCAAAACTGTAGAGTTATCAGTTCAGAAGAAAAAAATGTTTTTAAAAAACGGTTTTGGCAAAAAAGTGACTTTCCCGTCATGAATAATTCTTCCTAAACAATAGGGATCTTCTATACTATGAGGTCCATTTTTGTGTAAAATATCAACTGGATCCATCAAAGATTCTGGACCGTAGCGTGGTAACCAGCAATGCTAACACACTCACACACCCGCCCACAGACATCATCGAAAAAACTTCATAAAATGACTTTTGGGACTTCAAAACATATAATTCCATCAAAATCTCGAGATGGAATTTTTTCACGATCACTATACTTATAGTAAAGTAAAAAGTCATGTTATTAAATTTTTTCACAATTTCACACATTATACTTTCTGGAAAATAACAGCCTAAGAATTTCATCTTTCAATATGAGATTATTCAATTAATTATCGTTCGACGATAAATTTCTCCATTTATAGCATACGTTGTCATTAAAATGGGAAGTCCACTAATTTTAGCTCATTTTATGTCATAATACAATGTTAATGAAATAAACAAATATTTCTAAGATTGATCATTTATCATGATACTGTTAAATGGTATTACTAATCGCAATGAGAAGGTAATGGAAACTCCAAGGAATCAAATTAAATTCCCCTTGCATTTAATATATTTTAAATCACAAACTTAAAGAAAAGAGAACTGGTACAAGAAATATATACATATTTACATACAAATAAATTATTCAAACAATTACGGTATTATTAAAAGATAACAATATTAAAGAAAAATACTTCTAAATATAAAAATAAACTAGTTTTGAACTTTCATACCTTGAAAGGAAATAAGCAGAAAATGTATTCCCTTATTTCAAAATGTTAAGGTAATATGAAAAAATATATTTTATGTAGAATAGGGAATAATAACAATGTGAAAACAACATATTGAAGTTTTAACATGTCATATATTATATTAGCAAAAATAAATTTTCTTTTTTTTTTTAAAAAAAAAAACAAAATATACTGGTGGTTGAATCATTACAAAACTATGTTTCCTTAATATGAATTTTATGAATCAGAGGATTTTAGTTTCATGTTTTTAGCAGGTGGAGGGTTGTTGAGTCCAGCTGCAACATAGTCGTCCCAGCAATCCTAACCAAAAAGGTACAATCATTAAGAATTCAAAAATTCTTAAAACATAAAAAATCATAGCAACAGCTCACTACAAGATCCGCTTTGGGGAAGCATATTATTTGAGGAATTTGCATAATAAATGAAATACATTTTTATTATATCAATGGAATAATAGATTGATTGATTTGAATTTGAATTTAATGCTTTCGACTTTTTAGGGAAAAAAAATGAAGAGAGAATTATACATCAAGCTATTATACGTCATTTCAAAATTACTTGGGCCATGATTGTTTCTAACAGAAATTTATAATACTCAATTAGAGTTAACTGCTTAAAGGAACTTGGAATACCACAAAGGCCATGCAGTCTTTTTCAATCAAGACACAGTGATTAGAGGAAAAAATATTGGACTAAATAAAAGATTTAGAAATTACAATAAAATGATAAATCCACAATAGAACAAAAAAAAATTCAAATACAATTCTTTATTTATTTACAAAGTATTCTAAAATATTAACAGTTTCCGTTATATTTAACTACTTACTGTAGATCTATTATTTTATTTCAATAAATCTGTTTAAATGGAAAGTAATCCTAAAACTGAAAATCCTGTTGTGATGAATAGAAAAAATAAAGAATTTCCCTGGAAATCATTCGTTGTTTTTCATTAGAACGAGGATGGGGAGAATGATGGTAATTTAGGGAGGGAAATACTAGCACTAAGTAGTTTTCACTAAAGGAAATTATGATATATTTCTTCAATACAGTTTAATGATATACTTTGATCGTCATTGGTTGGTTTGAGATGGAAAATTATTTAATAAACAAATATTTTCATTTATATAACAATTGTTGTTTACAATTGTGTGCTTTTTGTTAATGACAAAATAACAAATACAATACTTTTCTATTTGGTTCTCTATAAACTACCATCTTGCACGACTATTTTTCTCAAAATGTTTATCGCAGTAAGTATACTGTCTACACATAGATAATAAAATCGAAACTTCAGCTTTGTATTATGATTACCATCACAATTCATAAGTTACAAATAACTCAAAATGTTAAAATTTATAAGAACCAAAGAAGGTTATTTTCCCTAAAGCAAAACAAAAATCTTACATTTCTCAGAAATACGGCTACATATAAATCACTTTTTTTCAAGTTCATAACAGTGTATGTACACTATGAATGATCAGAGAGATTCGTATGCTGTCAAATAAATATTTTCGTATTACTTTTATAGATTGATATTTATGCATGCAGATTTTATTTCAAAGAGTTCAGTAATCTTCTCTAAATATATTCTGGTTAATTTTACTGGAATATGTTACTAAATATAACGAAAACTTCTTCAAGACGATCACGTCCCGAAAATTCATGTTTCAGATGACACTACTATTGCACATTATATTAAAAGCCTGTATTAAAAACGAAATGTTCAAATGTTGATTGCACCATGATTTAGTTTCAAAATAGTACTGAGACCTTCAATTATTTAAATACTCACAACATAGAAATCCACAAGTAAAGTATTAATTTTAAATAGAAACAATGTAACCATGAACAAACGAAACAAACTTTAGGTCTTAATACATTTGTACCTTTGGATTGACTCCAATAGGGTTATTACATGCATGACAGGAGCAGTCAAAGCAAGGCCTATCGACAGAATAGCAAGGACAACGATATCCTCTGCATGTCACTCTGCTAGGATTCACTTGAACACCACAGTGGCAAGATGTAACCATGAGACCAAATGCTGATTTCTTTCGCAATTTATTCAATCTAGCCATCTAAAAGAAGAAACACAATAAAATTTACAGATAATTAAAGATCACTTATTGATTTTCTTCCTTGGCTATTTTTGAAAGTCACCTTTTCATCCATTGTTGGAGAAGCACTATTTTCACGCTTTATAGTCAATCTATTACCACTTCCTGTATATGTACAAGAGTATATACTTCCGTTTGATATATTTACTTTGCTATCATCTACACTAGTGCTTGACATGTTTTCTGTTTGAGTTTCAGCATCCCTGAATATATTGACCGAAAAGGGCATATTATTAAGATTACTACTATTAAAATCATCTTTAAAGCCTGCACCTTCTTTAATTATATCAACTAATGTTTTACTATTTTCTATGAGATTAGAATTGCTACTAGTTGAAGATAATGATATCAGATCCCTTAGGAGGTCTGAATTTGTAACATACATACATAACTTCTTATAACACTGTAACAAAGTCCTAAGATGTACATTTTCAAAGTACTTTGAATAATCTTTACACCAACTACATGATGGTTTCAGTTTCTTTCTTTCTCCTCTGCAGGATCTACATACATGATGTTGACAATTGCTTTCTGTTGGTGAATAAGGTTCAATTAACAAATTACTGCATACAGTACATGATAAGGCTTGCCTCAAGGATGGAAATGCTTTATATAAATCAACCAAATTAGAGTTGTCATCAACTGGTTTTTGCATTATTAGCCGGCATGCAGAAACATAAAGACTTGTAGCATTCATCCCAGTACTAAGAAAATTTGGCAAAACAACTAAATAATCAGTGTTCAAATAAGAAAACTCGCACTTATGGGTTTACAACTAAGTTAATGTTGTTAACACGCAATTAATGCCTTTTACTTTCCTGCAAAATAAAATTAATCCAATACAGTCGACATGATTGATATCAGGGGTGACTATATCAAAATCTATATGTCAAATCAAAATAAAGAGTTAACTAGTTTGAACCCTTCTAAAACGTTTATTATAGTTTTTTTTTTATCTCAATAGGTTATAATCAAATAAACTTTGGTTAACCACTTTGGAGGAAAAAAATGTTTTGAACAGTTGGTATCCGTGATAGGTTATCTCCCCCAACTGTCAACTTTATTATGGTTGCAGGTCTGTGTTAAATTGATGTTCGCTTGGGGTCCACGAGAGTTGGAGGGATTTTCAGTTTTAGTAATAATAGTGTTAATTTGAGTGAAAGTATAACGTCCTGAAATAGGATTTTTGGTGAATATAATGGTGCTTCTGTGAGTGCTGTGTTTAATAAATACTGTTAGTAATCAGACCTTGGCCCAACCCAATTTCTTGAAGTATGTTTTGTAGTTTCTTCAAAAAAGTGATTTCTATTTAATATTTATTCTTGACAGATGATCCATTATAACATTTGTAATTTATTCTGTTTGGAAGAAAGTAATTTTCACATATCGTTTCTTAAATAATGATGGGCCCTAACAAAATTAACAGTTACTGTACATTATCTCTTGAGTGATAAATATTTTCAAACAATAAAATGTGGACTTAAAAATGTTATAATGAGTGAAGTACAACGCCCTAAGTTGGCCTCTTCAGTCCCTCCAGTCCATGGAAAACCTTGTTCCGGAAGACTCAGCAATCATCAGAGGAATTTAAGTCTAGATTTTCGGTAAGTTGTTCGTTAAACTAAAGTATTTTGTTGTAACTCTGATAAAATTGTTGGTATGTGAGTATCTCACTTATAGCTTACATAATAAATATTGTGCCGTAAAGATTCTTGTTAATCTTGTTTAAGCATTAAATTCGACTAACTTGGAGAAAGCATGTGCATAACTAGTCTTCAATGTTTATATTCATTGCACTGTAGATAATAGAGAATTTTATTCTTAATTTTTTTTTCAGTACTCTTTAAAAGGCTTCATTTCTATACTAGTAAACACGAAATATATCCTATTTGCTTGATATTTATCTGACTTCTTTAATTGTTTATTTAATTTATTATTTACTATTAAATATTTAGTTGATTTTCTGGTTCCATGAGTCCTATATACAAAATTATAGTAAATTTTTTTACAAGGGTACATTTATTTATTAAACATGTTGCAAATAAATTTCAACTTCATGCATTTATTTAAAATTTTAACTATTGTTTGGTCCATTTATAAAATAGCAGAAATTTATCAGGTAACAGTCAGTTTTCCAGGTTAAAATTAAATTTTCAAATCGTATTTTCTTTATAAATAATTAAATGATGGCTTTGAAGTTAGATATGAATCTTTAAAATACAGATACCTGATAAATTTTGATTATTTATGTATATGTTTGAATATAAATAAATAATCAATTTACTGTTGTTTAGATGTTGATTTTCATTTCTTATGTTTGTAGTGAAATATTTATATACATAAATGTATATAAAAAGATTTCACATAAGCACGTGAAATAACAATCAATGATCAAACCACAATAAGAAATGGGAAAACAAGACTAAGATCTTTCAACTTTAACATGCGGTCTTCGTCAGAGTCAAAAACCATGTGCTGTCAAAGTTTATGTGAAATAACAATCAATAACATCCACAATATTGTGGTTTGATCATATATATATAATATAGTTCAGTGTACATAAAGAAACATAGAGAAATTAAAAACACACACTTACAGTCTCTAATTTTCGGTTGAACCGTCTTCAGGAGAGATAAGAGAGGGAAACCAAGCGCACTGGTACAGAAGACGGTTGGAGACCCAGTGCGCTTGGTTTCCCTCTCTTATCTCTCCTGAAGACGGTTCAATCGAAAATAAGAGACTGTAAGTGTGTGTTTTTATTTCTCTATGTTTCTTTATGTACATTGAACTGTATTTGTCCATTTCGGATCGTATTTTGATCGAAAAAGTGTATATATATACACACAAAGTAAAGAAACACACAAACTCAAAGGTTTGAGTTTATTGAGTCCCGATAAACTTTAGTTTTGTTTCTATTCCACGGTCGATACTTTTATCAATATTTAGTATATTTATATATATAGATGTGTTATCTAATCGGGATTTGGTCAAATTTTCTAGGTTCAAAAATCAAACTCTCATTGCCAACGTTTCGGTTTTGTTTTAAAACCTTTTCTATAAGTAGAAGTAATAATTTTTTTATTAAGAAAATGGAAATTTACATTATTTAAAGGAACAACAATCTAACCGGACAAAACCTTCGACTAGACAGTCGAAGATACAATGTCGATTCTCTCCACCAAATCCCCTCTGACTCCAACGGCCTTAATCTACGAGTACGACTTCGAAGAAGCCTATATTTGGCTGCTCAGTGCGCATACTGCACCTGGCCTTATTCTAAAAAGAAGAATTACTGAAATTGGTTTAACATTTTTCAAATAAAGTAGCACTAAGGGTTACTCTGATGAAGACTAATTATTTTGGTTAATCTTGGGTCCTTTTCTGAAGTTATTACTGTGGTTTAGACTTTAATTTTTATCTCACATCCTTATTGTGAAATATTATATATATATATATATATTATGAATTACATTATTGCAATAAATTATATTTTGTAATATCTGTTAGCCTTTAATTATCAGTTGTAAATCATCATTCCTTCCTTTAAAGCCGTTGTTTTCTTTTGTAATATAGTTTGAATATGAAAAACCGGGCTAAATTGAAACTGATAAGATTGTTTATTTTGAATTTACTTTTTTGTTTACAGTGAAGAGTTGCTAAGTGGGTCAGTTGGTAGAGTAAGTGGTTTATGCTGGCGAGTACAGATTGCATGTCGGATAAGATCCTTCCTAACCATGTGCGATCGAAATACATGCTCCCTTCCTAGATAATTAATTAGACAGTGATACCGCAAATCAATCTCAATTATCTAACTCAGAATTCATATAAATCTGTGTCAAACGAAAATATTTATATAAACTTTATACATAATTATTTTCATCATATTATTGTAAGAGTCCGTCTTACCTTTGCATCATTGTATAATTACTTTCATTTGCCCTTTATATGAAATACTAGCTGACTTTGCGATCTTCGTACATTTGGGCTTGTAGTTTTCTCAAATAATCCATTTCGGTCTATATCGGTATGAAAGAAATGTGGTATACTAGAAATCCCCTCTGACAACAACATAAGGAGTACATTTATATAAAGTTGTACATATATTGACATTCCAAGTTATAGTAGCACAGTAAGCAAGCAGTAGAAGGTCTCTGGTCTGGAACTGCTACTTACGGCGTGCACTATAGTGCGCGGATATATTCGTTGGTCTATTTATAAAGAGTAATTATAAAGTTGTACATTTATACTTAGTACTAATCGCTAAGTATATTTTACTTAAATATTTATTATTATTATTATTGAGAGTGACGTGACTATAACACTGCATCTTAAAAAAAAAAACTATCGTCTTCCCCTCTTCTGTACTATAGTGCCCCAACAGTTAGCTTCAACGCCTCCAAGAAGCTCAACTTTTTTGCTGGTTCCAGCGGTAAAAGTTTTTCTATGGTTTTGTTTAGTGTCCCGAAGCACCTACCTCTGTGCAGCAAAGTTGCCTTACAGTCAGTCAGCAGGTGCAACGGTGTTTCTTACTCTTCTTTGCAGAATCTGCATAAACCATCATTGATAATGTCCATTCAGGTTCCCTACGTTTCTGAAGAAAATAACTTCCTTTCTCCTTCTTCGGGAGGTTCTTCTTCGGGTCCCTAGGTGCACTTGTGGGAGGTTTGCTCCCACTAGTTAGCGCTTTTGGACCTTCTGCGATTCCAGAGGATGGTCTCCAGACTTCCTTCTTCTTAGTATCATACAGGAGAAACTCCCTGTATCCCTATCGGTGGTATTATGTCCGCTCCTGCAGAGCACCGCATACCGCAGTAAGGCTATTTACTCAATGGGGTCGCCTGGTACTCTTGAGGCTCTGTTCATAATGCAGTAACCCCTGTATCATCCATCCTTCGGCATGGATTGTATAACACCTGAGACTGGGACAGGGATAAAAGGAGGGGATTTGTGGATTAGGAAGGATGTGGAACGAAAGTGGTCAGGCCCAGCCCTGATCACCTTTCTCATTAGGGGGTCAGGGTAGCCTACAATATATAATAATAAACTGAACACAGCCGTCAGATAAAACACGAATGTTCTAAGGTAATATTATAAAGACACATTCCTTTCATTAATGTTATTTTATGTTGGGTAAATAAATTGAATATTTCAATTTACAAGTTTTGTTTGTTTTAAATATATTTGATTGTGTAAATAACTTGAATTGATGTTTTACTTATTTATGTTATAAAATGAATGTTCTTTTTTACTTTTGAATGATTTTTATTTTTCTAAATATACTTACTGTTTATATATCTTGAATCATGTTAAGAATACTATATCAAAAGCTTGGGCCATATAAAAATCAGTTTCCATGCCTTCATAATAAGAAACAACAATTAAAATTATCCCTGTCAATCATGTTCAGTGAATTTATTTCAATAACTATTGCTATAATTTCTGAATGACATAAAAGGTCACGGGTAGTTTAGGAATAGAATAATAATATAGTTTAGATGTGTTTTAAACCAGTGTAAAGAAACAATTTATTGTTAATCAAAATCTTTAACACCAATTGACTCTAATGAAGTAAAAAGCTAGATGTTTGCATTAATGAAAGTCCCGTTGGTGCATTAATTTGGTGTGATGAATAGCTGGCTGCCACTTGGTCCGAGTTGGCCTAATCTCGGAGCCTCTCATTCCTATTAGTCAGGTTATTCACTAGCTGACTCACTCGACCCCGCCTCTGATAACCCGGGGCCACAGCTATCCTCTCAATAAATCACTACACATTTCGGTATTTCACTCTTGGGTATTCTTGAAATCAAGGTTACTGGAACTACTGAAACAAATTACCCTCTGGCTCTACCTGATATCAAAGGTGTCTTCTCCGGCCAAAAGAGATATAAGGTTTCCGTAATTTATTATCCAGTTTGAAAAACCGTTTTTTTTTTAAATTAGCCACTCTTTTTCAGCAACAATCAGTTGATTAATAACTGTATATGTTGTTTTTTTTATTGTTTAAACTGATCCCCTTGCGGGTGATAACGTCAGTCGTTTACCGGCTTTTTGTTTGATCGGTGATTCTATAGATTCTACATTGGAAGTCCTAAATTTTGCCACAACTCAAGTGCATTTCGATTAGGAATCTTTAACGAGTACCTGGCATCGAACAGGCTCAGAACGTCCTCTCCGAGGAACGACGTACTCAGATTTATTCATCTACCGCGTGAATAAATCGAGGGCCAGATGGGGATCGAACGCCGGATCACGAGCCCAGAGGCGAGAACGTTAACCACTGAGCTAACCTGGCTCGTAAACATGACTCTAAGTACACAAATTATTGATTCAATAAGAACACTAAATTCCAATCTTTTTCGAGGGAAATCTATTTTGCTGAATATTAGTAGCATGAGTGATTTTAATGATTTCACTATTTGTAAAGTACAGTAATTTTGACTAAATTCGATGACTATATTTTCACAGAGTTTAGGGCTCTGGAGGTTGACTGATTTGTTTTGTTCTATCTTTATAATTTTTGTTAATGCTTTTGAAGTATAGGTATTAATACAATAAAAAAAAAAACTAAGTCATTGAATATTTCCTGACTTATTGGTAAAATATTTATTTAATGAAAAGTTGAGTGTATACTCTCAAAATATGTATGTTAGATTTCTGTTGCTTACCTTTGTAAGCTGGTTGTATAAAATCAAAGGAAAAAAGTTATTTGGACTATAAATAAAATGAAGTTAGCACTACTGATGGCTATAGCACAAAGGACTAGCTATGTGATCGATTAAGGTCTCAATAGCAAACTGCCCGATCCTTTATTTATTTCACTTGGTACTTAAGTACTATTTTGTGTTTCCCTACACCTTCTTGAAACCTAATTTCCAGGTGTTACACTTTGTGCTATTTTTGCAACCCAGTTATAAACATTCACTGAAATTTTATTGTCCTGGAATTTAGACTGCATATACAAATGATTGCAAGATTTTGGTGAGATGCCAAATAGTGAAATATAAGAGAAAGAGTTTTTTTTTACTTTATGATTTAGAATATAAATTCTGCCTAATGCCTCGGACTAGATTTTAAGCGGCAGAGAAGTTTGGCTGAAGAATGCTCACATTTTTGAAGGGCGACTGATTTGTTCTATCTTTATAATATTTGTTAATGCTTTTGCAGTATAGGCATTAATACAAATACCTATTGGTATTTATATTAATTATTTTAATAATTAATATTTTAATTATTAATATTAATATAATATTAAAATTAATTAATTATTAATTATTTTGTATTATTTGTAATACAAAGTCCTGCCTTATTAGTAAAATATTTATTTATCGAAAAGTTGAGTGTATACTCTCAAAATTTGTATGTTAGATTTCTATTGCTGTGTTTTTTACCATTAATTACAGAAATTACTTGAGTGAAACTCATATATAGTGATGCGCTTATTTCAAGCTGGCTAAATATCACGATGTTATGTATGAAAAGTAGAGATCGATTTAAGCTTTTGCAGTTTTTTACAATTTAAATAGAATTCCATTACGTTATCAACGTAATTGGTTCGTATATAAAAAATTAGAATTAACGTAAATTTTGTACAATTTGCTGCAAAACGGTAAAGATAACGTAAAATACGTATTGATTTAAATGCTAGCTATTTTTATTGGAAAATGGAAGTTCTCCACTTTCAAAATAACTGGCTATATAGTTGATGCATCTTCAACTGGATCGAAATTACACGGGGCAGATAGAAAAGTTTTAATCGATGAATGTATTTTTCGCATTTTTTATTTAAATAGAATAACGTAATAACGCATAACGTATGCGTTAAATACGCATACGTCAACGTATGCGGCTTTCATATTGAAAAGAAGTTCTCCAGTTTATTTCTGGATTTTTGTTTATGTAATTTTGGTCGTTTTTCACCGTTGAAATGTTTTAATGTTAATGTATTTTTCGCAATAAGATCTTGTAAAGTCATCGCATCTTTCTGTTATATACACGATAACACAAGATTCACGATACAAAGTGAATATAGCGGAGACCCATGTTAGTATATGCAAGTGGATCCAACTGATTGTTTAGTTAAGATCTAAAGGTTCCTAGTAGGTTTTCTGCTAATGAGTAGAAGGATTCATCCATCTGCCATAACCTGGTATTTTATTAAAAGAATAGTACATGTTTCATCCTGACTTGAGGGTTGAAATGTGCACAATGACCCCTGAATGTTAAGGTTACCAGCTGCTATGCTTAAGTTTGTTATTTTGCTGTATAAGAATTGGGGCTGGCTATTTCTAAAGTATTAAGAAGATTACGTGAATCTTCTGTAGGTCGTGCTGACTCACCAGTGGTAGACGATCGATGTCCCTCTGTTTAGAACAGTCTATTCTGTAAAAGATGTACCTTAATATCTATTAAATTGTATTACATAATCTACACGTAATATTCTTATTCATAATTATTATAACTGAAGTACGCATTTTTTTTACTGCTTTCTAATAAATTAGGTTTTCATCATTGATTCAAGGTGGTCACTAGTGAGTAGTCTATAGACTGCCGTTGGTGTCAGAGATTCACGAGTTGTTCGCTCGCTCTGACCCCAGGGTTTCAAGAAAATCTGATCTATGAGTTTCTCATTGTTTGTGGTCATTGCAGGATTTGCAGATCAATAGGGTCCTTGTGATCCAGGATAACACAAGAGTGCCTGGAAAACAGAATCTGTATTTAAACAGAAAACAGAAATAATAATATTTCCCACTTTTTTTTTTGTTAGAAAGAAGTGTCATTTACAGCATTGGCCATTTGCTTGCCGATTTTGCATTTTGCATCACTGGACGTTACTTTGTAAATTGGTTGGTACTAATTCACATTTTTAGAAGGTTCTGAAATTTCACGTAAATGACACTGGTTACTGGTAACTAATACTGCTACTTTTTTTCTCAGTAAACCTTCAGGTAACTGTTGCTAGTCAGTGAACATAGGAAGTTAGTTATCCTATTAGTGCGAGTGTAATTTGTGGGAGATGTCTATTCTTTAGTAACTAGGACTATTTTCTTTATAAAGTTAGCTATGCAGGATGTCTATTCTCCAGTAACTGGGATTATTTTCTTTCCAAAGTTAGCTATGCAGGATGTCTATTCTCCAGTAACTGGGACTATTTTCTTCCTAAAGTTAGCTATGCAGAATCTCTATTCTCCAGTAACAGGACTATTTTCTTTCTAAAGTTAGCTATGCAGGATATCTATTCTCCAGTAACTGGGATTATTTTCTTTCTAAAGTTAGCTATGCAGAATATTCATTTAGTCAGTTCTTATTAGAAGAATTTACCAGAGACTGGACTGTAGAGAGACAGTAGATACTATATACTGACTGTACAAGTATTTTTAGCTTGGTCAGAGAAAATCAACTACATCTTTTCAGACCATCAACTCTTTCTTTCTCTCGAAAGAAACTTCGTGAGACTCATTGAATTAAGATTTCTTTGGTTCTCCTGACAGGTTGATTTGTATTATTTTGAGATGGAAACAAACGGGTATCAGAGGCTTTGAGGGAGTACATAATCCTGAAGTAGTGTTGAAATCATATTGGCAATGGTTCCTGAACCAAAATCGGTGGACTCCTTTCAGCTGATGTCCACAAGTCACTGTGCGAGAGGCACTGGTGTCAAGTTAGGCACTTGCAGAGTGTCAAGAGGTGTCCAGAGATATAACTGTTTTGAGCTGACTTGCGCAGGTAACCTTGAAAAACTGGTACTTCTCTCGTATGAGCACTGGTTCATTGGGTGCACCCGAGACGCCAATGGTTGAAGCACCTAGCTGAATAGTTTACGGCTTATTTCTGTAAAACCGCCGACTGTTGTAGGTCTGTAGATACAGTAAAGGGTCAGTGTAATTTGTGTACATTTCAAGTGAGTTTTAAGTAGTGACCTTGAATTAATTGCGTACCATCGTCCTGGTTTAAGATGAGCGCCTTTTTATTCCCTCAGAGAGACTCTATACACAAGATTTTTCAATCTCCCTTATGGATAACGTAGATTATAGCGATCTAAAAACTGGGTGTCACTGATACCGACAACAAACATCATAGTATATATTACGGTGACCTCTTTGTAGTGTTTTCTTAATTGTAGCTCAAATCAAATTAATAGCTTTGTTATGTAAAGGCAGTGTGTCATACCGGTGAATTTCATTCGTGTTCAATGTACAAGCGAGTAATTTAGATATGCTGTCTCGATTGGTATAAAGTTGCTGCAATTTTATTAAATGGTTATGAATTAAGAGAACCATTCGATTAAAAAAATAAAAAAACAATTATCCGAAAATGTTAATTGGAAATTAATGGAACAGTGATATATGTAGGCATATATATATGAAAATACTAAATAGTCCAAACCGGGCGTCGAATTCCACCGACAATCCTGAAAGCATGTACCTCTTTCTACTTCTCCCCTTCTACTCTCTTCCTGATGACGAACTTCGGTTCAAAATATTGATCCAGTAAATGTTCTCGTTCTTTATGTGTTTTTTTCAGTTTTATATATATATATATATATATTATTATATTTATTTATTTAATTGATCTTATTCTATGTATTTTCAATTGTTTCTTATCGCCTTACCAACTCTGTTATCTTCCTTATTCATGCTTTTAGGTATTTTTCCCTTTCATACTTCATTTATGTTCCTGTTGTTTATTTTACCTTCAATCAACCAGAACTGCTTATCTTAATTTTAATTTTATCTCTTCTGTTCGTCTCTACTTCATTACTTCCTGAACCGGGCGCGCGTGGTGGTGATTCATTCTCTTTTCTCCTGAAGACGGATCATCCGAAAATTTGAGTTTGTAAGTGTGTCTCTTTCTCTGTGTGTTGCTTTTCTTCGTTTTTGAGCTGATATATATATATATATATATATATATATATAACAAGATTTCATAAACCAGTGAAATAACAATCAATGATCAAACTTTAATATGAAATGGGGGAAAAAAAGACTTAAGATCTTTCAACCGTAACAAGCGGTCTTCGTCAGAGTCAAAAACCCAACTGAAATCTTGTTATATATATGATGTGATGATTAACATATATTAATATTATTAATATATATGATATGAGGTATTAAGATTATTTAAAGTTCATGTTTTATTTTATTTAACCTTGGTTTTCCATTTTTTTAATATATTTTATATGTTTTTATTTAACATAGCGAGGAATATGTATTCACAATATTATGTAACGTGAATGTAGTTTAACATTTTTTATTATATATTATTCAAATGGAGAAATACTTGGTGGAGGAGACGTAGTTTCGATTGTACTGCCCCTCACCCCAGTGTATTCAATGGGATCAATAAATAATTCATTCATTCATTGTAACCTGAATTAGAAAGTTTTCAGGTTAGCTGATGTTTCTTTGTTTAACGATTCTCTAGTCAAGGACTGTCCAGACTGTGATGAGGTTTTGTTTTGTGAAGGTGTTTTGAAGATGAAAAAAAGGAGGGTGGTTTCTACTCTTAGATTGATATGTCTTAGTACCTTTGAATCGTCGTACACCTTGACCGGTGTGAATAGTCATGACACCAAACGATATAATAGGACCTTGGCGGCACTGGATATTCTAGCCATCGAGAACTGTATATCAATAACATTTCTTTATCACTATTGCTTTTTTTTTATGAAAATAAAACTTAATGAACTTGGCACCATTCCTATTGTTTAAATGCAAGGTCTCCAATAAATTTATAGCACGATTGATGAACTAGTTCCCTCTGAGGACTCCTGAAAACCAAAATCGCTGGTATTGGCCTCAGCTGTATAGTTTACTCATCGAGTCTTCATATGGATGTCTGATAGAAGGAAACCAATTTTCCCATTTTTTAGAATGCATGGTTCTTCTTCAATCCAAGTTCACTCATTTGGTTTTCATGAGTTAGTTTAAACAAATAGTATTCAGATAGAATTTACTTAGCTTACCTTAGCAAACTTTTGGTACAAATACCTACCCAAATATTGGTGGATACCTCAGCATATATGTGCTTCAATGGTAGTATGACTGATTGTTTGTATAGTTATATGAGGTTCCTTTCTGTCGCAACCCTCTTTTTTTTCTAAATAGCAAAATTTAGAAATAATTTAATATAACTAATGATTCTGACATCTGTGCGCAGACTATTCAGAACCTGATTTCTTAGTTGTAACAGAAAGAATTAATCTTCCGTCTGTCTGTTATTCACATAGAAAATTATTGGAATCTTAAAATCCACATCCTCTACTCATTCTGCTACCGTAGTCTTCTAGTACATCAACCGTATGACATATAAGAACTGAAAAACGATTACGAAAAATATTATTGAAACATTGGGTTAAATTCAAATAAATGTCAAGAATTCCATGTATTCACTTTTATAAAAATGAATGATTTTCCCTGTTTTTCTTGATTGTTTCATATTGCTTCTTGAAATCATATGAATGATGTCCTTTTGAATATTGTTGCTTATTTAGACGTCAGACGACGGAATGTCGCAATATATACGCCAGTATTTGTTCTTGTACTTGTTTAATACTTTTATTGGCTAAAGGTGGCGACTCTTTCATAATGATGTTTTGAACATTAATTGTTGATTTGGTACATTGTATGAGGGGAATGCTTCATTCGACACTACTGGTTTTTTTTGCGATACTTGCTTGGTGTTGTGCCGGTGATATGGAACATAAGGTCACTTTTTCATCATGATGTCGCTTTGAATATTAGTTGTTGATTTGGACTTTGGACAAGAGGGATGTCTCATTCAACATGCTGGTTTTTGCGATAGTGTTACGTGTCGCCTATGATACGGGCACAAGGTCACTGTTTTGACATCTCAGTACTCTTCTCTTCCTCTTTCCTTTGAGTTTATTTTAAATTTAAACCTAAATGAATGTAATTTTCTTGTTAAAACCAATAGTAATTTATTAATTCAGTGTAAATTTCTGTATTAATAATATATAACAAAATCGACATTTAATGTATTATTTTACCAGCTTACTAGTAGTGTCCATTACCATTACTTCTTTACCTCTCATATATAATTTGTAAACCAAAGAAGCATTATTAGTCTCATTTCTAATTTTTTCCGAACTGGTTTAAAGGTTGATTTTTATTTGATGTATTACGGAGAAATATTATATATATATCAATGATCAAATCACAATATGAAAAGAGAAAAAAGACTAAGATCTTTCAACGTAACAACATAACAACGTAACGTCAGAGTCAAAAACCCAACAGACGAATACCGCTTGTTACGGTTGAAATCTTAGTCTTTTTTTCTCTTTTCATATTGTGGTTGATCATTGATTGTTATTTCACGTGTTTATGTGAAATCTTGTTATATATATTTATATATATATATAAAATAAAAATTTCTATCTGGACTCGAGCAATTCTGACCTAGAACTCACCGAATCCTGATAAAAAATTTTATCACTGCTCGGTCGACGCTTTTTATCGACAAATGTATTTATATAAACTAGGATTACTGAACTCACTACTATATTTCGATGCCCTCGTCATCAGTAAGATAGATGTGAATCGCACCAAAGGTTTATAACGACTGGTTTGCGTTCAAAAAGAAGCACTCAAACAGTATAGTCAACTTTCGGAGGGAGGGGAGACATGAAGATAAAGAAATAAAAGCCAAATAAAGATTAAATGAATGAAAATAATTAACTAAAAATAAAATTAAAAACTATTAACAAGTTGTAAAAAACCAAACTAAAAATAAAAATAAATAATGATACTGAGTATGATCTACCATTTAGAAGAGTAATAAGTCCTTCTTCTGAAGCTCTCAGAGTGACTTTCAAAGTAGTTTCATTAATCTGCCGCAGGACTTGCACAGGGAAACAGTCATTGAAACTGAGTCCGTCAGAACTGGCATGAGTAGCAACGGGAAGTACTCTGGATTTGCGAACGGACAAATGTGTTGTTACGAACCTGTGATTATTCATATGCAGGTTTAGCTAGCATGGTGAAAGCAAAACCCACATAGAAGCAATCACACTGGGTGCAATCCAAACGTACTGGCCAGAGGTAAAGAAGTCTTGTGCACGATAGGGTAGGTGCGTTTTGCTGAGGAAAGAAGTAAAGGAAGGAACGGGATTCTAGTTTATTCAGTTCGAAGAATCATTTCATCTAATTTGTTTTATATATATATATATATATATATATATATATAAATAAATAAAGATTTCACATCAACACGTGAAATAACAATCAATGATCAAACCACAATATCAAATGGGAAAACAAGTCTTCGTCAGGGTCAAAAATTCAGCAGAGTCAAAAAACTCAGTTGAGTTTTTGACTCTGACGAAGACCGCTTGTTACGGTTAGAAGATCTGAGTCTTGTTTTCCCATTTCATATTGTGGTTTGATTTTATATATATATATATATATATATATAAAGATTTCACATAAACACGTGAAATAACAATCAATGATCAAACCACAATAAGAAAATTGGAAAACAAGACTAAGATCTTTCAACCATAACAAGCGGTCTTCGTCAGAGTCAAAAACCCAGCGAACGTTAAAAACGCTGGGTTTTTGACTCTGACGAAGACCGCTTGTTATGGTTGAAAGATCTTAGTCTTGTTTTCCCATTTTCCTATTGTAGTTTGATCATATATATATATATATATATATATATATATATATATATATATATATGAAGTAAATATATATGCAGGACATTGTTATTATATATGCAGTATATATGCAGGACATTGTTACTGTCCTGCAGCACAATGTCTTCAGTTTTGAGGACCATTTATATCATCAGACCAGAGGAACTGCTATGGGTACCAGAATGGCCCCTTCCTTTGCCAACCTTTACATGGCCAAACTTGAACAGGATTTCCTCTCGTCTCATGCCCTCCAACCCCTTGCCTACACCCGGTTCATTGATGATATATTTTTCGTATGGCCTCATGGCAAAGATTCTCTGGAAACTTTTATTGAAGCCTTCAAAACTTCCTGTTCATCACTCAATTTCACCCACTCCTTCTCCTATACCTCCTTAACCTTCCTAGATGTAGTAGTGTCCCTAAGCGGCAGGACCTTCACCACCTCCATACACACAAAACCTACCAATGCCCAACAATATCTACACTTCAATAGTTGTCACCCATCCCACACAAAAAAGTCCCTACCTCGTTCCCTCTCCATCCGCATACACCGTATTTGCAGTGACCTCTATCAACGACAGTGTCATATCGACAAACTTAGGGAGAAATTCGTCCAGCGGGGCTACTCTCCCAGGTTTGTTGATAAACGCTTAATACCTGCCACCAATCAATATCTTCCTAGGACTGCCGCTGAACCCAACAGTTCTCCCTTCCTCGTAACTACTTTCTTTCCTGGGGTCCATAGGATCGGGAATATCATCAAGGACATTTTTCCTCTCCTGTCCTCTTCCCCCTCCACCTCCTCCGTCTTCCGAAAACCCCCTCGCCTGTCCTTCAGAAAGCCTCCCAATTTAGGAAACCTGTTTTCCCACAGATCCCTTGAAACTCCTGGGATTGGGGTGGTGCGTGCTGGTATGGAGAAATGCGGCCGTCGCCTCTGCCTTACCTGTCCTTTAGTTAACCCTTCACCTTTCTTCTCCTCACCAACCAACTCTTTCCGCGTCCCACCTAACACCTCCTGCTCATCCAGGAATTGCGTCTACCGACTGAACTGTAGACAATGTGGAGCATTCTACATTGGTATGACTTCTACCAAGCTCAATGAGCGTTTGAACAACCATAGAGCTTCGGTCGGTCAGCGCAAACAGCTTCCTGTAGCTATCCATGCCAATAGCCATAACCTTTCTTTTAATGACTGCTTTTCTGTTCAAATCATTAAGCTAGTGACCACTGATGACCGTAGTTTGACATTAAGAGCGTCTGAGGAGGCCCACATATGGTTAGTGGGGGCCCGATCAGATCCCGGTTTAAATCAGAAGCGTTAACTTTTATTTGTTTTTCCTTTTATTTTTAACTTATATATTCATATTCATATATATATATTTTTTTTATTATTTTATTATTATATATATATTTTTTTCTTTTTTTTATTATATATATTTTTTATTTTATTTATTTATTTATTTTTTTTATTATTTCCTTTTTTATAATTTTTAATTTATAATTTTTAATTTTATAATTTTATCTATTGTTTTTGCTTTCTCCGTTCTCCGACGTTTAGTGCCTAGCTCCTTTTTTACGCTAGTGCTGCTCTCTTCGGTTGACTCTTTATTTCTTCATTCGCGCTCCGTTCTTCGACGTGGGGAGATCTCTCTCACTTCGTCCTCTCTACTAGTCTACTCTCCTGATGACGAACAACAGTTCGAAATATTGAATTCTGTAAGTTTTCTTTGTATTCTCTTTTCTGTGTCGTGCTTTGTGTAATTTAAATTTTTATATATATATATATATCTCAGGTCAGTTGGGATTTGCCTCTGACGAAGACCACAACTGTTTTTTTTTATTAAACTAAACCGCGTTTAACACTGTTTTTGAATGGACAGCTTCATTGTGTGATTTCAAGACTATATCCACATTTACTAAGTGCTTCTAGACACACCTTCGCAACCTTGAATGCTTGGGAAAGTTCCAAGTGAATGAACATGAAAAAAGGTGCATCCGGAACGCCGTGCATTCTCCTCAAACCGTGTGTTTCTTCATTCACCTCAATAACTTTCCTCGTTCGGTTAATATTAATGCTTTATACAGTCCAAGTATATTTATCTTCAATTGAACTAGTTATATTCTTTTTTTTTTTCTTTCAAAAAGTTTATAATACTCTTGTTCAGAAAGGAAATCACTTATTTTTTTTTATATATTACAGTGTTTGAAAACTATAATTTATCACAGCTTATAAGATTAAAAATGCAATATAATGATTATAGTAAATAAAATTTATGGAAAGTTCATAACGTTTTCAAAAAACCGAAATATTGAATGATATTTAGTTTTGAGAAAAATTAGTCTGCTGTTATTAAAGCTATAAACAAAATTTAGGATTTCTTGATAATTTTAGGCAGGTTTAATGAAATACTCGGATCGCATTTTAGATTTTAAACTTTCCTGCTTAAATTAAGTATCCTATTGTAATATGTTGTTCTGTTTTCATTTTCTTTTATGTATAATACTACCTGTAACATTTTATTTAAAATTTTTTTTAAATCGTTATTTCATGCTGTTGAAGGTGATATTAATTAGAAAATTTATTTGTAAATTAATTTTTCTTTTGACTACCACATTTAATAACTGAAGTTTGTTTGTTTACAACACTACACTTTTAATCCTTCTTGCTCTGGGGATGGACAGTACAGCTCATTTGTTAATTGGCGTTCATTTGAGTTATGAGTGGTCTTAAATTATTTGTTTAAATTAGTTGTTTTACATATCAAAGACATAAATTTTGCCTTATACAAGTTGGTTGGAGTCGGTATTTATGATAACTATCTGACGTCGTATTGGCTTGTTGCCAAAGTCTACATATTCTCTCCGAAGTACTGGGTGGATCATATAATATATGTATATCTTCTCGTGAAAATTATACTCTTATGACGGAATGACGAACGTCCGATCTACAGTTCCATCGGTAGTTACTGACTGAACATGGAATTAGGTCATACCCAAACGTGAAAAGCAACAAGATTTCGTATTGAATATCTTCATAGTTACCAAGCTTTACTAGTCCGCTGCATTCCTTAATCATAACAATATAGGTTAGGTTAGGTTGCAGTGGCAGTCCCACAAGGGAACACACGTACGCCAAGCATTGGCTCTTTGTGATACCACACAATGAAGATTAATTGTGTGTTAAACCGACGGTTTAACGTCCTTCTCCGAGGGACGACGTGCTCAGATTTATTCACCTCCCGCGTGAATAAATCGAGGGCCAGGTGAAGATTGAATCCCGGTCCTATCAGTTCAGAGGTGAGCACGTAACCACTGAGCTAGCCTGGCCCCCTAACAATAAACCTTATTTGCTTTATCAGAAGAAAAACTACACAATTCTCCCATTCATGTATGATTGATTTTCTTTTATAGTTATAGAGTTTTATTATTCTTATATACGTCATATTAACTCTTCAACTTTCTTTAATTAAGCATGCATTTAACAATTCTGTTTCAATCGATTCTGATAAAAACAGTCTAAAATATGGCACAAGTTCAGCAGGTTATCCGTAATTCCAAGTTGAGTTTTCAGTTTTTAGAGCCAGACTTCCTTTTGTAGTAACTGGAATGTCTTTAGGTTTTTTTTATGGCATTATAATTATAGGCCGTTTCTTTGATAAAACTTTAGTTTTCAATTGTTAGCTGTTTAGGTTAAAAAAAAATGAAGTTATTTATTTTGAACATTGATTGTTATTTTATGTTTTTATGTGAAATCTTGTTTTATATATATATATAAGAAACGGTCCACAAGGGCTATAAAATTTTAAATTACACAAAGCACGACGTGGGGAGATCTCTCTCACTTCGTCCTCTCTTGTAGTCTACTCCTGATGACAAACAACAGTTCGAAATATTGAATTCTGTAAGTGTTCTTTTTATTCTTTTTTCTGTGTCGTGCTTTTTGTAATTTAAAGTTTTATGTATATAATATATATATATATTTATATATAGTAAATATATACTGAGTAGCAGTTTGCTTCTCAACGCGAGTACTTCGCACTTCTTCCCGATGACGACGGATGTCGAAATATCGAAGTGAGTTCTTTAGTGTCTTTCTGTGTTCTTTCCTATGTGTTGAAGTTTTTATATATATATATATATTATTATATATATATATTATAAACTGATCAAACCACAATATGAAATGGGGAAAAAAGACTAAGATGTTTCTACCGTAACAAGTGATCTTAGTCTTTTTTTCCCATTTTATATTGTGGTTTGATCATTGATTATATATACATGGAGTTTAAATAGCAATGCATAAGAAAGGCAATAGGAATGAATGCTGTGAGGTCTTACATTTTGTATTATCAGAGATCAAAGTAAAAACGTTTTTGTTTTTACTTTGTTTGCACTCTGATGACAAAAATTGGTGGGCCTCAGATCATTTATTTATATTGTTTTCCTTTTCCTTAGTGGTTTAAACAACATTGATTTCATCACGTGATTATTGTGATGATTCTGAATATATGCATATATATATATATATATTATATATATATACTTTAATATTTGTATAAATAGGCAGCAGATCTTCTTTCAGACATGCATCATTAAAGTGAACCGCAGTCTCGGCATTCATGATCTTCAGACTGAGAGATTTGATTCTACAAACTAACTTCCTGCTAACAGGATTCAACTGCAAAAGGAGCTGGCCAAATGACATGTAGTACAAAATCAATGAGATAGTCAATAGACTATCTCATTGATCCTTGTCTAGTTGAATCCTGTTAATAGGAAGTTAGTTCGTAGAATCGAATCTCTAAGTCTGAAGATCGTGAATGCCAAGACTGCGGTTCACTTTAATGATACAACTTTAATATTTCCATACATAAATCTATTTTTTTGAATACTAGAGTTTATATTCATTTACTTTAGCATATGTTATTTTCATATATATTTATGAAACGAAAAGTTTATTTTTTAGTTGAGAGCTTAATGTTTAAGTCTTTTTTTTTTAAAACCGTTTGAATGCTATAAGCTAGTTTTGTTTTCTGAATCACGTGTAGAGTGATTATTCTTGTTGCATTAAGGGGATGTGAGGTGTTTGGAGGTGGAGGCAGGAAGGGCTGCTCCCTAAGGCTCCACAAATAGCCCTTACCCTCGGCCTCGCTTCCTTCTTAATGCTTTCTCTCCCCTCGCCCACATTCCAAGTGCATTCCGGCTGACACACCTTTAGTTATCTCCCTTTATCCATTCTCTCACTTTTAATTCAGAGTTTTCAATGAACCAGATTATTTGCAGCGATAATAGGGTTTTCTTAGAGATAGCGCACGGTATGGCATATCTCTAAATATAAATTTCTATTTAAAAAAAAAATATTTTCTATTAAAAAATGTTAAAATTAATGCAGATTATTGTAAAAAAAATTTAATAAGAAATGTAAACATGTTATTAAATGAATTGCGATTTAATGAAAGTAAATGAATATTTCTTACACGTGTGAAATAAAAATCACTCTACATTCTGTTGAATCAAACATTCACAGAGATTCTTCTGATGACTTTGATGAAGACATTTAATGGTCATAAAATCTAAATTTCATTATATATGAATATATATATATATATATATTATTTTCTATGAGTTGTCCGGGGAAAGAAATATGATCCGTTGAAATGCTGACCAATAGGATTAAATGTCCTATTGGTCAGCATTTCAACGAATCATATATATATATATATATATAATGATTTCACATAAACACGTGAAATAACAATGAATGATGAAACCACAATAAGAAAATGGGAAAACAAGACTAAGATCTTTCAACCGTAACAAGCGGTCTTCGCTGTTACTGACGAAGACCGCTTCTTACGGTTGAAAGATCTTAGTCTTATTTTTCCATTTTCTTATTGTGGTTTGATCATATTTATATTGTTAAAAGTATCGACCGTGGAATAAAACGGTTGGTCTCCAACCGTCGCTTCACAAGTGCGCTTGGTGTCCCTACCTCAACTCTCCTGATGACGGTTCAACCGAAAATTAGAGACAGTAAGTCTGTTTGTTCCTTAGTTCTGTGTTTGTGATTCATCGTGAAACGTTTATTGTCCTTTTGGATGGCTGCAAAGGCTGATAACAACTGGCTGGTATTCTTTAAGAAGCACTCATAACGGTATATCCATCTTACAGAGGAAAGATAAAGTAAATAATAGCATGAAACAGGAATAATAGCAAAAATAAATAATAAATGAATGAAAAATTTAAATAAAACTATTTGCATTGTAAAAAAAATAATCTCTAAATAATAATAAGTAGGTGAAACAAAATATTAATAATAATAATAAAATAAATTAAAGAGCAATCAACGATTGAGGTTAATCCCAGGAGCAGATCTACCTCCCTGAAGAATATATTGACGTATGTACATAACTTACAGTGGTCACACCTCACTCTGCATTTGAATAAATCACCACTAACTGTATTCCCTTTCCTTTCTCCTTTCGCTTTCGTGTTTATTTTTTTTTATGTAGGCCTTCTGGTAGAACATATCTACGATCTTTTGTGTGTAGAAATAACCTAGATTTTTCCGGTTTATATCATATTTCTTAACCGTCTTTTTGGAATTATGACGATTCTAATCAGATTAACTAAGAAATGTTGAAATGTATTGTGTCAATTTGAGGTATAGGATTTTAAACGAAAGAAACCTGGTTGACTTTAAAAAGGAAGACTTTGATTCTGCACATGCTCCATGACCCCTTTAAGGTAGCCCTTCTTCTTGACTGTTGAGTGTCTGGTTCTCAAGCAAGTGTAATTGGTTGCAGTCGAGAGTCTCCTAGTATGGCCTTGTGATGTCCTTCAAACAATGAAGCTGATTTCGACTCAATGCTAACTACATGCATGCTGTACAGCTGATTAAACAATTACGTAACTCAAACCTTGATCGGAACATAGATTTCTCGAATATACTTGTGAAATTCTACAATGGTATTTCTTAACACTGTACCGTAAAACGTGTAGAGTTTGTGAACAATAGTTCTGTGTGAGTATATATTAATCCCAGCTTATAAAGACGAAAACAGTAGAGCGTTTGAGGTTTTTAATTTATACGTCTCTCTTGAGGAAAATGTGTAAAATTTATATAATTTATGTATATAATTTTATTGTGTTTCAAATTATTCGTAATAGGAGGAAATGCAAATGATTTCAAATTGTGTTATTTATGTTTATTTATTCTTTTTTTTGTGTTATCTTTTTTTTTGATATTGTATTTTCATCATAAATTTACGTCTTATCTTAAATATCAGCAATATTGGTTCACAAACTGTTTGAAAATTTTTGTAATATTTCGGGCAGAGAGATTGCCAGAAATCGATGAAATGCGAGTGGTGTATTAAAAGGAAACGTTGAGTTCTATTAGAAGTTGTGGAAACTTAATTTAATTAAAGCGATATATCGTGTCTAGATTAGAAATGATTCATGATGTAAAATTATTTTGTATAGTATTTTTTTAAATAGGAAAAAATGGTTCGTGGTGTTATATATCTTGATATCATGTGGCAGGCTTACAATAATGAAAGTCTCATGTAGTGATGTTGTTCCTCACGCACATACATTACACATGCACTGTAGATGGAAGTAGGCACTGTTTGATAATATTAATTAATAATACCAGCAGCCATGTCAATTTATACTTTACACAATTCCATGTGGCCTCAACTAAATCAAACAAATGGATAATCAATTTCATTGATTCGTTGATTCTGGTATATCGAGAATCGTTGACGTTTTTTTTTTATTTATCGAAAACCTACATTTATAGGCTTTATGGCTTTCAAGTGGAAATAGTGTGGCTATGTCCGACGACCAACGAATATTTACGTGCATATCAGTGCACGTCGTAATTAGCGGTTCCGGACCAGAGGCCCGCTGCTGCTTAATTCTCACTCTACTGTTTTTGTTAAAGCTAATAGACATAATCAAGAAGGGAGATGTCAGTCTGTCAGAGGAAGAAGAGTCGTATAGGTTAGGTAGGCGCTTGTTTATTTGAGGCTCTGTATAGTTTAGAGATCATCATATTTAGCTCTGGTGGGAAGCTATTGAGACTCCTGGGACTGGGAAAAGTTGGGAGCTGGATTCAGTTCCTAAACTAGAAGATTTGATGGGTGGGGTAGTTTTTATCTTCATTTTTAGCAAGTCAATTAATGTAGCAATCCAATAGATTCCAAATCGTGTACATTTCTGACGTATCATGAAGCCCTATTTATAAGGCGCTTCATTTATTCTGTACTATTTAAATGCAGTTCTTGTTCGTGGCTAATGTATGATACAGTATTGATTATCAGTCGACTTGGTATTTCAGGTCCCTCATCCATCCATGTAGTAACCACGCCGCATGTTACTTTACTTTGGTGATCTATTGTTATCCATGGCATTGCATTGTTGGTATTTACCAAAACTTTAACTATATTAGTAACATAATGTTGTCTTTTACTAATATGTCTTTTACTATGATCATCTTTTTAGTCATCTTTGCTAAGCAACACAAATATATTCATTAGCAGCATTACTCAGCTAATACTGCTATTCTTTTCAATACTCTCTCCCCTAGAAATTCCGCTTCACTGTTTCAATAGGCACTCCAGAGTAAGTAATTAAGTTTTCTGACTTCAGTAGCCCCAGGGACTATACAACAATAATAATGAAAAGCCGTAAATGACTTAAAGTTTTTCGAATAATAATGTTTTATATGGAAACTGATATGACACTACTATGCCCCTGTTTCCCATTTTTAAAATCTATTCTACCAAAAATCTAAAAATTATAAGTTTATTTATTACAACCATGCACGTGGAGTGATTTTCTACTTAGATAGTAGTAGCTCTACTGATGTAACATTGCTATCAAAAAAATATTGCAGCATTCTTTTTAAATCATATGAGATTTGTAAGAACTTCAAATAAGACATTCGTAAATGTGTATATATGTGTACGTGGGCGCGTCAGGGTCGTTAGATGTATAATGGGAAAGTTTATAGTGACACGGGTCACATAAAATAATGCTATAGGTGACACTTTTTGACCGACTAATCGTCATCACAGTGTAGATAGATGACCTCTATTATTTTTTGGACAATATTGCTTCACTTTTACATTATTGAAAAATAAAGTATGGGAAATTCAATTGCTTTAATGTCTCTTTAGGCACTATTTTTTTCTCCTGAAATTATATTTCTACAGATTTATAATTTTGCTGTTTGATATTATACTAATAATGCTAATAAATGAAAAAAAAACGTCAGCTTTGTTTATAGTATTGTTGAGTGTAGACCACTCCGCATTTTCCCAAAGTTTTTAATTCCGTACATAAACCGTCAGTTACTGTTTGGTATTTACTCATATAGGAAAAATTACAGAAAAGATTCAATGTTGAAGATGTTTCCTGGAAAATAATGCGTTTTCAAACTTAATGTTTGCATCATACTGTTTATCTGTAAGATGTGGGACAGTTTTCTCTGAGTGGCTGCCTAGGTAGGAAGAGGACACTATATGCAGCCTAAGGAAGAAGACAAAGTGCTTCACATGATTGTTTATTCATAAAACTTGTATCGAAACTAGTTTTGTAATTTTTATATTAAAATGTATTAATTGAAAAAAAAACATTAAGCTTTGGTTAACTCTGCCAGTAGTATTTACAATAATTAATTTTTAATAATCAATTTGTTATAGCTAATTTTTAATGAAGTATATAATTTTGATTTACTGTTTTAGTCATAAAAATGTCAGAATATTCTAGAGATCAAAATGTTCTGTTAAAGTGTTCTTGAAAATTTTATGCAAAGATGAACCAATTTTTCCTTGTTTTCTATGGACTTCGTCTTTAACTTTCTTTTAGTGAAACAAATTCACTCACTTTTAGGACAGGGGAAATAAAGCTTCAAGAACTTTGAAATTGGGGTTGATTTAAAATTTATGAAATATCGTTCATCCTATATGGCGCTAACTCTTCGAAGTGTCCCCTTTTTTGAAGATGGTTTTTGTCAAGTACAATGTTCTTATTAAGACAGAAGTTCAGTCCACGAATTGACGGTCAATGTTACGAGATCCCTTTTGTAGTAGGTTTATTTTTGGGAATAACAGCTTTCATAGATCAAGAATACTCCTCTAGTTCTAGCGTTTGTAGCACTGGAAGAGTTTAGTAAACAAATCTTGCACACTTTGTTTTAACAAGAAACTATTTTTGACTCTCCTAACTTTCTTGAACTGTCATTGAATACTAGTTAAAGAATTCCGAGTTTGTTTTTACTACAGTGATTATTTTGTTTAATTAAACAACAGCTTTGAATAGTTGGTATAATGTTTGTGATTCGTAAGTTTGCTAGTAATGACTAATAATTATTCGAGTTCCCTCTGTAGTCACCTTTTGTAAGAATTTGTAAAATAGTCTACCCACAGATTCTCAGCTGTATTTTATTTTTTTTTTTTTAAATTACAAACCACCCACCTGGTGAAAAGTTAATTCAAGTCGCCCACGGATCAAACAAAAAAAAATCCATCAGGTTAGAAACTCCATGTTAGGTCATTGGGGTGGGAGCGAAGTTAGCTCAGTGGTTAACGTACTCGCCTCTGAACTGATAGGACCGGGGTTCGATCCCCACCCGGCCCTCGATTTATTCATGCGGGAGGTGAATGAATCTGAGCATGTCGTCTCTCGGAGAAGGACGTTAAACCGTCGGTACCGAGCTTATACTCGTTAATGATCCCTACTATAAATACGCTTGAGTTAGGCAAAATTTAGGACTCCTACTATACGGTAGAATCAACCTTCATTGTGTGGTATCACAAAAGGCCAATTCTCGGCCTACGTGTGTTCCCGTGTAGGACTGCCACTGCAACCTAACCTAACCTGGGACATTAGGGTTAATTAATTTGGTTAGGATTAATATTGGTTTGGTTAAGATAAGTCATGTGTTTACGCTTCATGTGTTGTTCAATGTGCGTAATGTTGCAGTATGTTTTCCAACGGGTGAACGAAAAATGATAATAATCAAGACAGTTCTTTCCTATAAATACTGCTATATTAGATTTTTTCATTTTTTATTCTACTCTTTCTCGACAGTTTTAAAGGAAATCAGAATAAATTATAATTAAACTATCAAATATAAAGAATATAATTCATACTATAAATGCCAAAAATTGTCATTCTTTATAAAGAAATAAAGAGGATAATTTAGAAAAGATAATTTTTGGCAGTTATTGTAAATTAACATAGATTTTCAATTCCATTAATGGAATGAAGAGAAGATGAATTAAATATCAGATATGAAAGTGAAAGAACCTGATATATGAATTCTCCATGAGAATACCTCCATCACTGACTGGTCAATGTCATGAAGTAATCAACTGGTAAGGTTTAACTTTCTTTTTTATAAAAATAGTGAAACCTATTTCAAAACTTTTTAGAAATATATTTGCAAAGAAATATGCTTTCGACTGCTTGATTGATTTACGTTACTTTTTCCGACTACATTTTCATGCAGTAAATTTTACCTTCTGGAGTGATTGATTTTTTGAGAGTTTTCATGTCAACACAGTTCATCATCTCTATATATAAAGTTCGTGAGTTTGTTTGTTTGTTCACCCATTTTCCGTGGAGATAGAGACCTGAAATTTAGTATATATTATTTATTACCTGAATAATGTCTATATATAAAGTTTGTTTGTTTGATTGTTTGGTCACCCATTTTCCGTGGATATAGAGACCTGAAATTAAATATATATTATCTACTACCTGAATAATGTTAAATAAAAGAAAAATCTATATTCCCAAAATTGGAGCCAGAGTAGCAAGCGTCTTGCGTGCTCGCCTATGACAGTAGTGCAAATGTATTATATATACCATAAATGTAACAATTCTTTTTTTTTTAAATTTAATATTTGTGTAATATATACACGGGAAATAAACTAAAGGCATGGAGCTAGGGTAGCCCAGTGGCTTGTGTACTTGTCGACAACAGTAATGCAAATGTATTATAAATAAATATAACTAATTTTTTTTTATTTTATATTTGCGCAATTTAAACACTGGTATCACATAATAAGGAATCGTATTAGGGGATCAGGGTAGTCTAATAGCTTGCATACTCTCCTCGATTTTCTACAATATTATTTAATAATATTTCTCATTAGGGGTCAGGGTAATATATAATAAATTATTATATTACAGGTTATAAATGAATAATTTTAGAAGCAAACTTGAACACAACCGTCAGATAAAGTAGGAATTTTCTAAGGTAATATTATAAAGACACATCCTTTTTTATTTTATAAAAATAAAAATCTGTTTTTTATAAAACAAACTTTTATGTCGTGTAAATAAATTGAATATTTCAATTTACAAGTTTTTTTTTGTTTTAAATATATTTGATTGTGTATATAACTTGAATTGATGTTTTATTTATGTTATAAAATAATTTTTTTTTACTTTTAAATTTTTTTATTTTGCTAACTATACAGACTGTGTATGTATCTTGAATCATGTTAAGAATACTACATCAAAAGCTTAGGCCATATAAGAATCCGTGCCTTAGTAACAAGAAAAAACAATTAAAATTATCCTTGTCAATCATATTCAGTGAATTTATTTCAATAACTATTGTTATGATTTCTGAGTGACACAAAGAGGGTCACGGGTGGTCTAGTTTGTTTATAAAATGTGTAACTTCGCGAGGTTCTTTCAAGTTTACACCCATAGGGGCAAGCTTCAAAAAAAAAAAAATACATTCTCAAAATTGGTTTGTGTTGTTCATGTAAGTGGTTCATATAGACCCCTAACGTGGTTCTGGACTGGGGGTTCATGCAGAAAAATTGTATTTTGATTAGAGTCGATATCACTCAGTAAAAGGGTCCATGTGAAGTTACATACGTTTATGAATATGTCATTACCAAAAATATATTTAAGCATAGCTTAGGTGACCGTTAAAATATTCAAACATAAGGCCGAATATTCAAGTCAGTTTGTTATAATGTTCCAATGCTTTAAAATGTTACAATTTTTTGTGTGTAATGATCAAAAATAATATTTTTAGAATTTGTTTGCGTAAATGTTGTAACATTTTAATCTTTGTTAACTACTGGACTGCCTGTGACCCCTTGTGTCACTCAGTGTTAAGAAATTATAGCAACAGTTAATAAAGTACATCCACTGAACTTGAGTGACAGGAATAACTGGTATTGATATTTCTTGTTGTTAAGCTATAAAAACAAAGATTGTTGTATGGTCCAAACATTTGTATAGTATTGTTAACATGGATCCAGCTGTATACACAATAGCAATATTTAATAAAACAAAAAATAATTTAAAAGTTATAAAGTTCATTTATTTTATTACACAAATAAAGAAACATCAATTTAAGGTATATACACAATCAAGCATATTTAAAACAAACAAAACGTGTGAATTGAAATATTCCATTTATTGTACCTAACATAAAATAACATTAATGAAAGGAATGTATCTCTATGATATTACCGTAGAACATTCGTATTTAAGATGACATTTATGTTCAAGTTTATATTCCTAAAATTATTCATGTTAAACCTCTAATGTAATAGTTTATTATATATACTATCGGAGTTTTATACATCTGTTTAATGCTTAAGTTCCAAATACAATTGTTAAACCAAAACGTTGGCTTTGAAACTTTGATTTGGACCTGGAAGACTGACCGATTCGTGATATATAAAATTTGTTTTATTTTATATGTGTAATAAGAATTAAGAGTAAATACGTGAAATAAAAAAACATCGTCTAAACAACAATAAGATAAAAATGGGACTGAGGTAAAAAAAACTCGTCAGGTTTATTCTATAACATAAAAAGATTTTACGCTGGAGTCATTACTTTTACTTGACTTACGTTGAGAGAATTTATTTTTCATTCTTCTTTCTTTTTAAAGCTGTTATTTGTAAAGTAATATATTAGTCATTGTTTTCTTTAATATTTATTTGAGTAATTCGTTATAAACTTGAATAACAGGTATTCCAAATTTCACCTATGCGCAAATATTTAAACAAGAACATTTGAGTTTTATAAGTATATAGATTTTGTTGTTTTAACAATATTTTTATATTTGGACATCATGTTTTAAATATTATGAAATTTTTTACCTTTCATTACGTAAAAAATTTGTTGGAAAATTTTCGTGCATAATTTTTTTTTTAAATATAACTATGTGTGTAGGGTGTCTAAATATGATAACAGAACTCTCAGGAGGTCTGCAAGCAAACAAAGATTGAGAGAAACCCGTGATTTAAAAGGAGCTACTGTCCAAATTTCATGTTCATTGGCATCCAATTATTGATGATGCATGATAATTGCATCCAGCAAAGTTCGTGCTTTGCGTTCTTGAATCAATCGCTAGGGCCCCTTTTCAATATTATTTCAGTTTCTTTATATACAGACAGTTCTCATAATTTATATTATTAATATGGCAAACCGTCATACCTCGTAAGATGATCTTGGAGTCGTTGGAGCGCTTTCGGACGTTGTCCACCTTCGATCGCAACTAACCTAGGTTAGTTAGTTAGTTGTGATTGAAGATGGACAACGTCCGAAAGCGCTCCAACGACTCCAATATCATCTTACAAGGTATGACGGTTTGTTATATTAATAATATAAATCATACTATCCTCAGTGGTAATAATAATATGCAAGTTCTTATAATACCCAGTTACTATTCAAATTACATTCTGCAACATTAAGTTTCAATCCATTGTATTTCCTTTTCAAAGATATTTCATAAGAAATGACGTTTGGACGGTATCGGTATTCCATTACTTTAACATCATCAATGATTGTTAGACCTCGCCTTGGTCCTCTTTCAATTTGCATGCATTAGAAAAGCGATCTTTTTTCTCTTAAACTTCCTCTTAACGCTATTTATCTCTTTTCAACTAAGTTATATTGTTACTAACTTAAGACAATTCTTCTTGTCTCCCATGTTTTTTTTATCTAATTTTTGTTTAGTCCCATTTATTATTGCGATTGCTTTTTTTTTAAAAAAAATATTTTTGTTTACTTATAATATAGTGGAAGGTTATTTATAATATCCATACTTGTACCTTAAGAAAATTCTATTCTTTTATAAGACTTCGTAAAAAAGGCTATCACTCTACTTTCTCTATAATAGTTATCAGAATTCTTTCTCAACATATTTTGTTGCCATATTTTTACAATCGATGTAAGATTTTCTTCAATATTATTTCACTAATCTTTACCTATTATAGTGTACCAATTAACCCGATGATTTTTGTTTATAGCATAGTTTGTTTATAAAATGTTTCAACTTCGTGAAGTTATCTCAAGTTTACACCCGTAGAGGCAAACTTAAAAAAAAAAATTACATTCTGTGTTGTTCATGTAAGTGGTTAACATGAACCCCTATGGTGATTCTGGACTGGGGGTTCATGTAGAAAAATAGTATTTTCCAGTATGTTGAAACACTGGCAGATTGTAAGAGTCCAAATGCAGGTTTTCTAAGTGAATATTACAGGAATGAATGGAAATTTGAGACTCCCAGTGAATATTCAACTCGTTAATGTATATCACCTTTAACTAAAATGGGAGCTAATAACGAATACATCGTAAATTACAATACATGTTGAACCTCCTTAATCCGGTATTCTTTCAACAAGAAATCTCCCCCAAAATGGTTTTCTCCATAATTTCTAAAATTTAAGTTTACATTCAACGTAGTTTTTGCGCTAATGAAAGTTGATTATTTTACTTTGTGTAACCATTAAGCTTTTAATAGGTAAATTTTAATTACAATTATTATCTCTGATAATTTTTCTGTCAAGAATTGAAGTGACATAGATGTCTTGAATAAAGAAGTTATCTAATATTTATGTATGATTGAAATAATGATGATTTCCTTATTAATATGTCAACTTGCCTCCTATCTCTGTAGATTAAGTACTAAGCTTTCGTTAAGGCCAGAGTTATTAAGTGCTTTTTTTGTGCTAATAGAACTGTTCTATGTCTGAACTATTAAATGATAATCGACAGGTAACTGATTGGAGCTCCTTAAATGAATTATTAAGATATCGTTTTTTTGAAAATAAAACAAATTTTTGAAAAAAATTTTGAAAATGAAAATAATTTTTGTGAAAATTATTCTTTATTACTGTGAACATCTGGAAATTATTTCAGAAATGAGGAAGTTCACCGCTTATTTCGACTTGATGAAATAAGGCTGATGTATTAGTGAACTATGAAACGAGTGGTTCTCTATGAAATTTTAATCATGGCTGAATCTCAATCTTAAAATTTTCCTTTTGATCATCAAAAAGAAAACAATGTCTGTGCATGCATTTTTTAAAAATAAAATTCAATGATTATTAAAGTATTATGTATTTGCTAAAAAATTATTGTGGGGTCTAGATAGCTTATTGGGGGGCCAAGTTAGCCTAGTGGTAACGTGCTCGCCTATGAATTGGTAGGAGGCCAATCTGTCCTCGATTTATTTAAGCGAGGGTTGAACAAATCCAAGGATGTCATTTCTGCGAGAAGATGTTAAATCGTTGGTCTCAGGCCTGTACGATTCAGGTACCTAATACTCTAAATACACTTGAGTTAGGCAAAATTTAAGACTCCCAATATAGAATCCATCTTTATTGGGAGGTGTCACAAAGGATCAATGTTCGGCTTATGGGATCGCCACTGCAATCTAACCTATATAGTGTTAAATACATCCAAATTTTTAATACCACAAAGGTTGGTAGATATTATCTCTATATATAAAGTTCGTGAGTTTGTTTGTTTGTTCACCCATTTTCCGTGGAGATACGAGGATACCTGAAATGAAATATATTATTATTTATATATATTATTTATTACCTGATAAATACAGGTAATTACATTTAATAATGTTAAATACAAGAAAATTATCACTATATTCCCAAAATTGGAGCCAGCGTAGCAAGTGTCTTGTGTACTCGCCGATGACAGTAGTGCAAATGTATTATATATAAATTAATAAAATTTGTTTTTAAATTTAATATTTGCGTAATATAAACAGTGATAATAAACTAGTAGCATTGAGCCAGGGTAGCCTACTTGCTTGCGAGCTCGTGTTATTATAATAGTCCGTCTAACTTGTAAATCGGTGTTATAGCTGCCAATCTCGAAGTCACTTGAAGACTTACAACGTGTATAACCGGTTGCTGGCGTGTTATAACCGTGTATAAGAGGCTATAACACCTATTCACGAGGTAAGAGAGACTTTTATTATAATATTATACTCGTATAGTACTTTACAATGTGGCTCGTTCATGATTCAGTACCTGTTTAAATCATGGCTGATTCACATAAGCGAACGTCACATGGACGATATGTCACCCATCCAAGTACTAACCACGTCCAATGTTGCTTAACATAATTAGAGCCTGTGTATTCAACAAGGCTGTGGCTATCAGCCTTACACTATTAGCTTGAACTATGATCCAGTAGGGTTGGCGCAAGTATCCTATACAGTCCCCCATCTGTTGTTATTTAAATGAAAGTAATCCTCAATAAAATAACAAAACATTGCATTTCTTAAATAATACTATTCTATCATAATAAAATTTTTTCATAGACCACTAAAATTTTGATTTATACCCTAAATGAGCTGCTTCTTAGAATGCTTCAAGGACCTCGGAAGTTTATGCAGATGTATTGTGATCCGCTGATCTAAATCCTTGAAATAAGAAATTCCCAGTCTTAAAACTGAGAATAATGGGATTTTGGAAACAATTATTATTGGGTAGAGTATAAAAGCATAACATTTAAGATTTCAATAACTGCCCTAGGAGTTGAAAAATTATTAAGTTGATAGAACGATCAATTGCGTCAAGCTTTAAGGAAAGTTAGGAAAACATATTGTCCTGTGGTGATAGCCGTATTGAAAACAACGGAAATACCCTAGTTATTGTGAAATAATACAGGGTTTTTTCCAACATTACATGGCTACTGAACCCCAGATTTGGAGAACAAATCTTATGGAATCACTTTTCTATTCACAGAAATGCTTCATAAATGGAATAATACCTGTTAGGAGTAACCACTCCATAAGCCTTTGTGGTTAGTTTATTTATGAATTCAGTTTTTGCTGCAGCATATCGGGAAATATCTCTTTCTCATATTTATCTGGTTGAAAACCGCGTATAAACCACATAAACCAGCATATTCTATCAGAATTCTATCAAAGATTCCAGATATTTTAATTATAACGTTGAATCGTTACAATATGATATTATTTTCATTAGGTTGAAGAGAAACTATGTTAATTACATTATTCTCTGGAAGTCTCTGCTTTACCAAATATGTATAACCATTAATTAACATGACTGTTAAATCTCTATATTTCAATTCATTAACCTAATATAAAATTGGTATATTACCTGTGTTTCATATGTAGTTGAAACACCAGCATTTACGAATACCATTTTAAATGCACTAAGAAGAATTCCTGAGAATTCCTGAATTCCTGAGAATAATGTATTAGTAAGTACTGGCAACTAATAGACAACTGTCAGAACTGACATGAAATATAGAAAGTCTGGTCGAATATGCTACGTCATGCTTGGGAATGCCAGTTCGAAAATGCCAAAGATAATACTCGGAGATAATGTCATCGATACAAGAAGAAACGGAAAAGATGTTGTTTGGATGGTGTAAACAGAGAATAGTGATGATCCAAAAAGTAGAGGAAAGTCTGGAAAATTGTTTTTAAGAAGCCAAGATCACATTTTGTGGGGCTCAGGATGAAAAAAGAAAAAAAAAAATTATTTAAATGATTACTACGTGATTTTGAATAAATAATTGATACTGGTGAGTGAATGCAGGGGTCAGGTAAATCAGTTGGGTGCAAACATGCTAGAGGCAAGTAAGAAGATTAGTTGAAGTTTAGCTAATACTTTCCTGTTGAAATGGACAAGAAAACTTTCTGAATTTCTTAAATTCAGTGGATAAGAAACAGTGGATACGAGAGAAAGTTCATTTGGCTATGAACACTTGCACGATTGCTTATTTAAAGGTAGATTACTTTCTCAATGTAGTTTTGTATTAACTTTTCGTTTCTTGTTGTTTGTTGTCTACTTCTTTCGATTGTTTAGTTTTATTTAGAAAGTTGGTGTTTGAAATCTACTGGGGGTTAACATGTAAGTGGAGTAACAGTGAATGCGTTAGCTCAAAGGCAAATTATGAAACTGCTTGCAGAGAGAAGGAGCAGATAGATCTTCAGTCTGCTGTAGTCATGAGTGGATCATTTATAAATTCTGTTCAAACAAACAGTGTAATCTGTAATAGATCTTCAGTCTGCTGTAGTCATGATGGATCATTTATAAATTCTGTTCAAAGTAACAGTGTAATCTGTAATAGATCTTCAGTCTGCTGTAGTCATGAGTGGATATTTATAAATTCTGTTCAAACTAACAGTGTAATCTGTAATAGATCTTCAGTCTGCTGTAGTCATGAGTGGATCATTTATAAATTCTGTTCAAACTAACAGTGTAATCTGTAATAGATCTTCAGTCTGCTGTAGTCATGAGTGGATCATTTATAAATTCTGTTCAAAGTAACAGTGTAATCTGTAATAGATCTTCAGTCTGCTGTAGTCATGAATGGATCATTTATAAATTCTGTTCAAAGTAACAGTGTAATCTGTAATAGATCTTCAGTCTGCTGTAGTCATGAGTGGATCACTTTATAAATTCTGTTCAAAGTAACAGTGTAATCTGTAATAGATCTTCAGTCTGCTGTAGTCATGAGTGGAGTGGATTGTGTGACAGATTGTGTGAAATTCTGTTCAAAGTAAGAGTGTAATCTGTAATAGTCCGTTTCAGCGTTTAAGTAAATACCACAGTAATCAGGTTGAACGCCACTGAAGTATTACAAACCGAAGATTCAAATATCAAAACAGTGCTTGTTAATAAAAAAGACAAATTCTTACTATGTATCATTAACTTTTAGATTCATGCCTACCAACATATTGTACTACAAACATCTAAATTTGATGAATGTTCATATCCAAATATTATTTTTTACTATAATAATATCTAAATATCTTAAATTTCGTGTGATTCATGAGTACCAATACATATATGCATATTCCTGAAAATCTCAAAATAATTTTTTTATGGTCAGTAGAGTTTACTTACAGTATTGTAAAATTGTTGATTTCATTTGAGGATATATACAAAAGAAAATGCGATTTAAATTTTTTAACTTGGATATTTTTTAAAATTCTTTTCATATTATTATTATTATACGATATACTGTCATTTTAATGAGTTAATGAAAAAAAAAAGTTTATTTTCTTAATGGAAGGTTAATGAGTAGCATTTGAAATAGGTAACCACGAAATCTCTCCAAATACATAATTAGAAGTTAGGAAACAATGCTCTTTTAGTTTTGATTGACTGAAGAAAGTCGTAATTAATTCACAATGATGAAAAATTCTTCTGATTATTCCACTTGCTTCTGTAATCATTATTTAAAACTATCTTGGATTAACAAACTTTTCTTCTTCTAATAAGAGCCCTTACCTAATATGGAGGTAATTATTAAAAGTTTGAATAGTATTAACGATTTCTAATTATTAGTATTATTGTGTTTCATTATGATATTTTTTTTATTTTAAATAATTGGTTGGACCATTTTCTTTATTTAAAACGTACTTATTATTTGTTAGTTTGGGAGAATACGTCTACACTGTCTCATTGAAATGGAGCCATACATTTCAATTAAATCTATATTTATTTACCCATTTTCCGTGGAGATAGAGACCTTAAATTATAATAATCTTTACTTTTGTTGTGATTGGCTTTGTTGAAGGTGTATTACGTAATAACAAATCGTATTAGGGGGTCAGGATAGCCCAGTGGCTTGCGTACTCGCCTCGACTTTCTACAATATTATTTAATAATATTTCTCATTTGGGTGTCAGGGTAACCAATATACTTATAAAACTCTGTTGTTCATGTTTAAATATTTGAACACGCTCTAAACTGAATAAAATAATAGAAAATTTGTGGGAATCGAACCCACGAGCTTGGAATTGGAGGTCCAGCGCTTTCCGTCTCCGCCCTCAAGTGTTTCGACCTCAATAATGATTTAATTATGATAAATTTAGAAAAAGAAAATTTGATGAATAATCGACTAGAATAAGAGACTCTACTGAAAGTTTTAGTTAATTTATGTAAAACAGAATTTCAACCTGGGCAATTACATGTAGGGTCAAAGAGAAAAAAATATAACTTTTTTTTTTGTAAATTCAAATTGTACATGAAATGTAAATAAAGATAACTGTCTTAAAAATATCTTCATTATCCTCTTTATTAGAAATAAATTAATTTAGAGTTTATCTGGACTTACGAGAACATGATTGCATTAAAAAGGAAGGTGTTGGATGACCTAACGGGACATGGGTAGTTCAGTATGAATATAAAAGTAGTTTACCTGTAGAACTACACAAATTAAAGTCTCATGAGCTATGCAAGGAGTTACTGTGTGGCATTTACTAACAAGCTAGTACTCTTCCTACTTAAAAGTAGGAAAAGAAGCTAAGTCTTCACATACATGTGTGATTTTAATTACATAACGTGTTTCTTACACGTTGCGTTCATCGTCAAGTTGCTGATCTATCCTAACGATGAACAACACTAAGTGTTCGAAAAGCCTTGTGTGATTAAATCCTTTTTGTGTGTGAAGACTTAGCGTTTCTTTTCCTCTCTAATCATGAATTTAAAGTCTATTTTTAAGAAGTGGATTACACGTAGTGTTCATCGTCAGGTTACTGAAGCTGATCTATCCTGACGGTGAACAACACTAAGTGTTCGAAAAGCCTTGTGTGATTAAATCCTTTTTGTGTGTGAAGACTTAGCGTTTCGTTTCCTCTCTAATCATGAATTTAAAGTCTATCTTTAAGAAGTGGATTACACGTAGTGTTCATCGTTAGGTTACTGAAGCTGATCTATCCTGACGGCGAACAACACTAAGTGTTCGAAAAGCCTTGTGTGATTAAATCCTTTTTGTGTGTGAAGACTTAGCGTTTCGTTTCCTCTCTAATCATGAATTTAAAGTCTATCTTTAAGAAAGGTTGATGAATAAAATTCCTAGAGTTAATACCATTAAAGTCGGATTTTTTGGGAATAAAAGAAGTCTATTATGAATTTTTGAATACTTCATTTTCTGACTTGCTGTTGACGTAAGCATAACCATCTTCCTGATTAAAAAAAAGCCCATTCAAACTGCCTACCTGGCAAGATTTTTTTTGCAAAGGTTTGAATTCTTGCTGACAGTTACGTGTTTTAGTTTGGCCTTTATATAGAGATAGCGGAGTTTTTCTTTGTGAGTTAAATTGACTTTTTTTTTTTATTGGTATAGCAGTTTCTTTCGGCTTTAACAAGAGACCATTCGATGATAATTTGATGAAGCTAAAGATCACCATAAAAGATTGTGAATCATTCAATTGGTTGAAATCTTCAAAGATCATAGAATTTAACGAACTTGACCTTTAATCATTCTGTTCTTTGTAATTACGATAAGATAAATGTCTTATAGATAAACCATTTCAGTCACTTCAATACACCGATCTTTTGCCTGCTCACACACTTGTGCCTGTGTGTTTTTTTTTTCATTGGTTGCTGCCATCATTTCAATGTCGCCTTTGTGTTTGTTTAATTTCTCTTTGATATTATTACTTAACTAACGTTAGTCCGAGGAGTCTCTTCATTTCTGCCAACACTATTGTCCCATTTTTTGCTAAAGGTTTTCTTTTTTTCTTACACTACAGTATTATTTCATGTAGAAGTACTAATATATATATATATATTCATTTACAAAATCCGTTTGAAAGATAACAGAAATTGGATCCAGACTACGTACTACTCTGTAATGAGGTTCTATTATTATGTTTAAACAGGCTACATAGCCAGTGATACATAATAGTGCCGTGTGTTTTTACAACATACGCGTAGTAAATATACACAGTGTAGGGCTGTTTTATTTTAAACACCTTTGAAGGTATTACGATTGAATAGTATTGAACAAGAGTATTCGGACAGATCGGGAGCTCTCTATGAAGCAGTTAGTAGCGTTCAACTTCCAAAAGATTTTTAGACCATAGTGTATTATTTTATTGGAAACATATAATTATATATGTTTTTCTATAAAATGTGAGTGAGTTTACTATAAAATTCAGATTGGGATATTCGATGATTTGGCAAAAGCTGTAAATTTAAACTAGGAATAATTTTGATATACTCAGGGAGCTCCACTCATATTGTAGTCGTCTCCTTCTCAAAAACGTTTACTCATCAAAAAATCTCCCTTTTTTCCAAAAAAAACTTTTGCTCCATAATTTTTAAAATTGAAGTAAACATTCAGCGTAGTTTTTGCGATAAGTAAAAGTTTATTGTTTTATTTTATGTGCCATTAAACCTTTAATATTGGTAAATTGTGATTACAATCATTAATCTACGATAATGATGAAGTGAATAGATGTCACTTCGTAGGATTGAATAGTATAGTACAAGGGTATTCGGGCGGAATACTAAGTGATTTCTACTCTACTTGTGGGGGATTCGAGGTTTGTGTTGGGCACCTCGTCACAGATTTGGTAAGAAATCTCACTTGTAATTATCTCAGCTTCTTGGATGCTAACTGTGCTTACCCCTCTTCCAGACGACAGTCTATTTATCACATGAGACTCCCTCTTGCTTTGCTGGAGGTTCTTTTAGAGAAGTAAAATTGCTTCCCTGCCAGAAACTGACTCTTAATTTCTCCTCTTTAAGACTTTAATGAAGGTTGTAAGAAGAAATTCTCCCTTGTTACTCTCCTAGTTTTAGGACGGATATAATATCTTCTTCTTTAGTTTCTTTTATATATATATATTGATCTTCCTCTCATTCCTCTCTTCAGGAAGGAATCGAACTTTTGATACTATAAGTTTATCATTCTATTTTATATCATCGTGATGGTTTATTTATCAACTTTTGTTGTCGCTCAAGGATACCGTCTCTCATACTCATTAAACCGTCAATGAGTACGATTTTAGTTTCAGTCAAGATCATTACTCTATTAAACTTATGTATGGTTAAAATCTAGGACTTCCGTTGTTATTATTGATTGGAGACAATAATGGTAGTTGAAATATGTGCAATTTTAGTTTATGGAATGTGAAAGTCCTCGGGGAAAGGAGAAGAGTTTAAGTGAGAGGAGAGTTTGAAATGACGAGTTCATTGATTGGTCGTTGGGTGTTTGGTGATAGATTCTTGTTGAATATGTGAGTGTTATCTTAAAGAATCCATTTGAATGAGCACATTTTATTGCTTGGGCCCCCTATTGTACCTGGCTTGAACCTTAAAAGATAATATGTTGGGGAAAAATACTAATGAAATATTTATATATATTTTTATTTTTCGTTTTATTTTATTCATTTAGATTTTATTTTTTGATTTTATACTTATTTATTTTATAAGTTTTTATTTCCTTTTTTTACTTCTACTCTTATCTCATACTTTTACGATTTTTAAATCTTAATTATATTCTACGTTTTTTTAATTTTATGTTCTTTCTTTTTATTCGAAGATATCTTCTGATTTGACTTATTTGCAGTTGCACTATCGGGGGACGATCGTCGGTTCTTCGGCACACTATTATTCCTTCCCTTTTTTCTTCCTGATGATGGTTGTATAAAAATTTTAGACTATAAGTGTGATTACGTATTGTGTGTAATGTGTGTAATTAATTTTTCAAATTTTTATCATTTTAATCATGGCATTTTTTTACCCTATCAATTTTAAGTTCTCACTGACAGTAATAACGTACTTCACATAAATATTCCCTGGAAATACTTTATTTTCTAAAATTAATTTTTGAAGAATGCCATTGTTCAAGATGTCTTGATATTTTTTCATTATATTTCCCGTTTGCAAAGAAACTCAGGTCTCTAGGGAAATTTATATTTTATAGGTTATTTATTTTTCTCTATATTTCACGAATATTTCTACGTTTAATAGGGGATGGATTTATTTAACTGATAGTTAAACTTTTACTCCATAGATAATGTTGATGTTATGAAACATCAACAAGTTTTTTGTAGCATAAACAATTTAATACTTTTAAAATAACTTATATTAGTAATTATGCAATTATTGCATCAATGAACTTACAGGTACAGTAAGATTACTTTGTTTTCCCCATATTCTTTATAATTTCACTTTGTGAATTCTATTTGGTAGCATGATGATAGCTGGACGTATAAAATATGGAGACTATAACAAAGAGATGGTTATCAAACAGCAATTTCCTAAATTCATTGTTTTGACTTTCACACTGAGCAAATGTTTTTTCTGAAAGAATGTAATTTAAGGAAGGTCACGACTTCCTAAACCAGACTTTCGATCAGGTTAGTGGTTTTTCCTGTAAACTCTCACCTGGTGTTTAGAGGGATAGGAGTTTTCTTAAAGTGATGTCATGGATGTGAATTATTTTCGACTATGTATATGTTAACATGTTAGCCAATGAAATTCTACTTTTTGAGTGATAATCATGTAAGCAACACTAGTTATATGTGTTTAAGAGGAGATTTATGTCTACAATCGGCTTAGCAGCTTAGATTGAATCGTGTAAACCAGTTGTTCTCAACGCGGCCCACACTGACCTCCAGGGGTCCAAGGAGGATTCTTGGGAATCCATTAGGAAGAATAGTATTTTGAGAGTCCGTGACACGCGGTTAGTGCCCAGTGTTAAGTTTATATGTATATATGAACTGATCGTTAGAATTTTCAAATACAGTAAATAAAACCTAAGGTCCAGTAACAAACCAGTCAGTTTGTTAATGTTCCAATGTTTTAAAATGCTCTAGTAGAATTTTCTTTATGTTATATCAAAAACTGTTTCTTTTACAATTTATTTCATCCTACATTATAAAATGTTAACAAAGAAAAATTTATTAATTTTTTAAAAATATATATATATTCCGATATCACGTTGTAAATGTAATGAATTATTTCATGGTTTCTATTTGCCCAAAAACAAATGTTTGTAAGAAAAATGTACACGCACATAATTAAGTTTTTTATGTTTAAGAGGGGGGGGGGGTCCAGAGATAGTAAAATAGCTCTCAGGGGGGTCCAGAGATAGTAAAATAGCTCTCTGGGGGCTAGAACAGTCTGTAGTGGTTGATTAATACCTGCTGATAGAGGAAGCAGAGCTCAAGCCTATCACTGTAGCTCCACAAGGGTATCCAAGGAAGGTGTTCAGGGCTCACCAAATCTACGCAACCGTGGATTAGAAACCACATCCATTTCGAGTTCAAAAATCACTTGACTGACTCGCAGACAGAGGCCTTACCGCCTCTTCATGTTTAATGTGCTTTAGGTGATGTAATAAATTCAAAAAGGGTTCTTCTAGTTCTACAAGTGAGGACAATATTTTACCGAGGAACTCCAAGGGTATTCTCCTGATCGTCCACCTTCACGACTTGGACGTAGCGGATTGGCACTTGATCACGGAATTTAACCCACATAAGCGAGCGAATCATGGTCACTTGACCGCTAAAATATAAAATCATGAGTAACTGATTACCATTTTTTACTGTTTACAGAGAATCTATGCTTTTTGGAAATTTCATCATTAGAAGAAAAATGTTAAGCGCCCTTTCAATTCCTTATATTGTTAGGTGCTTGTTAAAAAATAACTCCAAACTATAAAATCACTCTAATTAAAGCAATGAAACTGGCACCTTTTATTTGGGGTAATTTTTTGTACTGTTTGACATTCCTCTAACTAATTTTGACTATATTTGCTCTGAGATAATTTCGACTGCCTATATTCTATGTATTTATCAAGAGTTCGTAAATAGCAAATCAACTTCAGGTTGAAACAGAATATTTCGTGCTAGAAGTGGGAAATGTCATGTGGAAATATTGAAGTGTGGATTAATTTTGGCAGATATAGTTAGTTATATTTCAGGTATTTCACCTATTTATATGACAGTTCATGTATGAAATCTGTTTTAAAAAAAAAACAAGCGAATTTCCCAAAATTCCCAAGATTTCCTAATGACACGGAATGAAAAAAAGTGTTGTTTCATATATGTACTGCGAAATTTAATGATTTTCCATTGATATAATATTTACATCTATATTAACGGTTGTGTTTAAATATTCATTCAATTCCTCTGTTTTGGTGTAAAGGCCGATATTTTTTTTAAAAGGCCTGAGAATGTCCTAATGTTTTTTCTCTGTGAAGTGTAATATCTGAAGGTTGTGCGTGTTTTTGACGGCTATCTGGCCTCAGTCAGATAATGGCCTTTTCATTATCGGATAGATAGTTGGGGGGGGGGGGGGGGGGGACATTCATTGGCCACTGTCATGTTGAGATTGTTCAAACATTAATAAATAATTTCAACCGTTTGTACTATCATTAACCTTTTATTATAGCAATTGAAAACTAGGTCAGATAAAAAACCAAAATGATCAATAATTGATAGTATAAGTTAGAGAATATACTCTTTTGTGTATTACTATTATTGTTTGAAAAAAAATTGTTTAAGAAATCAATTCCCTTATATTATAATTTAGCGATTCAGAAAGAACCATTGAATACGCATTTTCTAAAAATTTAATTAATGATCATAGTTGATATTGTCCTATCTACCGTCAAACAAAGATTAAACTGCTGACCTAGTTAATTCAACATTAGAAGTTTCAAATAAATTTTCTCATCCTGCAGTTTATGATTTATTGAAGGTATTCTTTTGTTTATTTATTTTTTTTTAACCTTATATATTTTAAGAAGATACTTTTTTGCCGAGACCAAGTGAATTTTATTGATTAGTTTATGTGGACTATAAAACCCACTTTCGCAGTATTTCATTTTATAAATCTCGTCGGTAATGCATTGATTTGAAAAAAGAGACAGTCTGTTATGAAGATGGTATCTAAGTCATCTTAGTCATAAATTTTCACATTTTTGAAGTCCGTTAAGTCCAATGAGATGGTAAGTTTTTCGAATCGGTGCTTATGTGTGTGTGTGTGTGTGTGTGTGTGTGTTGTGTGTGTGTGTGTGCGTGTGTGTGTGTGTGTGCGTGTGCGTGCGTGTGTGTGTGTTGTATGTGTTTGCTTGTTTGAGATAGTATATATTTCAGAGTATCTCAAAATATTCTTATATTAACCATATTTTAGTTCATTTACTGTTAACCCTGAGACGAAACGCTATCTCGACAACAATATTACACTCTCTTACGAGGTACTTATTCTGAAAAAATCGTTGTTTTTTTGACTTGAAAACTTTGATTTTGATTACAATATATGAGGCTCTGGCTTTTTAGTTTATTTTCTTCTACAGGGTGGTTTCCTGTAGAAATTGTCCTTTAAAACTTTAGAAGACGTTTTAGACTAGAGATAAATTAACTTCTGAAGATAAAGATACCGTTCAATATACAATAAAATGTACTTAATAACTATTAAATTTGATATCTGTTACGATTAATGCAACCTTCCTATATTCAATGTGATTACGAATTATTAATTGGTTCTTCTTAGTGAAGTTTACTTGTACTTCAAGTGATGAATAGATTAATATATTAATATATACATTAATAGAATAATTAATATGTGCACAAATATATAACATTTTTTTATATCTTTGCATTTTACCTAACAGTGGGCATACAAATTGAGGTCAGCTTTTTATTATTAAATGATTATTATTTATTCAAATATATATATTTATAATGAAGTCTGAAACAGATTTGTATATAATAAAAAGAGCTATATTGTTAATAATATTATTAAATAAACCTGTCTCTCCTCGTAAACAGCTGATGTAGTCGTCCGACCGGTTTCTCTTGTGGTACATCTTTCAGTAGGTCTTCAATGGAAGATATCTGTTACGGGCTTTTACAAGATAACACGGATTTACTTAAAATTTTTCTTTTACTAACCTCTGTGATACTAACTATATGCATGCATAATATGCATAAAAGTTACATAATATGTATAATATTTACTGATTAATAAATAATGTTGAAATTGAATTGGGCTAAGTAAAATATTGTCATTTTAATGAATTGAATCGAAGTTTGAACCATTATTCTTAAATTTTATAACAACAGCTATACGGGTTTGAACTAAATGTTTTATGAGATAAAATAGACTTGCGTAAACATCTTTAAAGTTAATAAAAAAAATATTGCATTAGAATGGTTGAAAGTTTGAGAACAGCTTGTTCGTAAAATAGAAGTTTGCTGTTGAGAGGTAGACTGCTAAATATTTCAAATAGAAGAAATACCAACTGATATTTGAGTGGTCAAACAAACCTGTTGAATGGTGCGAGAAAGGAATCACATTCTGTTTTTAACTTCATAAAATATTTTGAAAGAAAAAAACATAGAAACAAACTTTTTTCAGTTAGTAACTTTTTATGAATTACCTGGATTTATTATAACGTTTCAGATAAATAATATTCCTTTTATATTAATGTGATCCGTAAGAGAACTGTGGAGTCCAAAAGGAGACACGAAAAACTCCTGAAGGTGGCTGCTACTCTTTCCGCAGTCAAACTCTTGACTCCACATGTTTTAGAACTGCTACATATATTTGCTATTTTAAATGTTGAAGTATTTAAAAAAAAGTAATCATTTGTTATGTACTACTGTTTTCAATACTTCTCACAGTGGCTTTGTTCAAGACTATCATTTTATCATCAAGATTTTTTCAAATTTATGTTGTTTCACACATCACTGAATGTTGTTTTGAGCCCAAAGGTCAAATTGACCCGATGCTGGTAAGCTGAAAGTGTACTTTAACTCAGTGGTCTTTCACACTGCATGGCTGCATTATAAAAGAAGACTTAAATCGATTTCCATCTATGCTGTGGCAACATAAAATAATTTCAACCATTTTTACATATATAATCAAGTAAACCTGTGAAGTACGTGGACTGCATGTCACTACAACACTACTCTCAGTGTTCCTATTCCATGTGAACTACTTTTTTCCTCTCTAAATTAGTCTCCCAATTCGGAGAGAGTTTATTGTAATTTTTCATATTTTTATATTACATGTGTAGTATGAATAATTTCGTATTAAGTGGAACAAAATGTTTAAAAAAAATAATGGGTCTATATAGTAAATATTAACAGGAAAATTAATAAGAGTTATTAGTAAGAGATATATTAATCAACAAATTCAAATAGGAGGAAAAAATAAAAAAAAGAAATTTTGTAATGGAATAGCAATGTTATGCATACTCCCAATGAATGGAGTAACTTATAATATGTAATTACGAACTTGATAATTGTTCAGGATAGGTCTGGGTGGAACTGTGACCCATTATGTCTTTTATGTATATACACATGACAAGAGCTTCCTTTTTGAGTTCTAGCTTATGTTGGGGGATATCCAGACAACTCTAGTGAGTCTAGAAATTCTTGAGTTAAAAGTGTGGTTCTGTTCCTAGACAAATCAAGTTATATGACAGTATTGTTTACTTTCTCCTGGAACCTAGATAAGTGAACCCATTCAAATCATTAGTTGTGCAATCCGTAATTGTGTGGTATTTACTCATTCTGAGGTAAAATGGATAAACCAACAAAACTTCATTTGTGTGGAGACTTTTGTTGGTTTATCCATTTTACCTCAGAACAAACCCATTCAATGAACCTAGATTAGTGGACCTAGATGTGGGTCGGCAAATGAAGAATAAATATATTCAATACATTAATCAACATTATGTGCACTGATAAACATGTCTTCATGCAGTATAATCTATTTATTTTCATTCTTTTCAACTCTGTCTTTACCAATATTTATCAGAAATTTCGAGTATTCCTCATCTTCTTCTTGAACTCTCATATTGGGAGTTAAATGTAAGTTAGTTAATTTGCGCCACAAGTAAAACTGATACAAGCATTATAGATATCAGCATGAGTTCCTCTCTTGACAACTGGAAGAAGTTGTCATTTCCTGAGAGGCTACAGCCAATGCAATTAGTCCTAAACTCCTTAATGTAGAGATCATGCTCGTAGTTTTATTAAGAACTTTCTTGTACCTTCTGGTGCATCGGGAGCCTTACTCCCGCATTTTTGCAATATAATTTTATTGCAATAGATATATCAAGAGAAGAAAATGTAGGCATTATGACAAAGCATTTTTTGATTACGGACATAATTGTGTGCTGATAATATATTACTTATATAAATTTAATAATTTCTGTAGTTTCTGTGAACTGTAATAAATATCATTTGTTGATATATTAAAAAATTATTTCATATTTCATCGATTATTTTTTAAATTTCCTCTTTCTAAATTGATTATAATTAAATAATTATAATTTAGGTCAAGAAATTATAATTTAATCTTTAGATGTCATTTATATCAGGTTTTGGAAGCCTGTTGTACAAAAGTCTGTTTGGCGCAGAAACAAGTGGGCTGGACCTCCAATACCAAGGTCTTGGGTTCGATTCCCACAAAATTTCTACTATTTTATTCAGTTTAGAGCATGTGCAAAATATAGCAAGAACATAATAGTTTTTTTAAGTATATAGATGAAATATATATAAGGGTTATTGTATTTTAGAATTAAAACTTTAACTAATGACGTAATCGCAATGATGATTAGATTTAATGTATTTCAATGTTACCTAGATTGTTCTGAAATACAGGTATTGTCCTGTGGAATTTTTTATTAGTTTGTGAAAAGTTGTTTATATCGGGGAAAACTTTTGTAGTGGCCAGATAATCAGATTGAGCGAAGTTTCCAGAAAATCAAATAAAACCATTCTGCTTTCAAAAGTTATATATTTATTCAAATATATACTTTTGAGTGCTCTACAACACAGTATTCAGCTTTTTGATTGGATTATATTGGTCTTTGTCAATCTATTAAATGAAATTGCAATGTATTTTATAAAAATAGTTGCTTTTTATAATGATAAAATTTGAATTTTTTAAAATTAAACTGGTTACATTTTTTAATTTTATTATTTATTATTATTTCTGTGTAGTAACAGTAGTACAGGTACTTTATTCACAGTACTAGGGCTCAGTTCAATAGAAAAAATGCTCGTCCTTTGTAGTCAGTTTCTATGTGGTTTTTACTCATATTTTGAAACTTATCCATAAAATTTAAATAAGTTATAAGTTTTTGTTAGAAATAATGTGACTGCCTTGTCCTCTCAACCTTCTTAACAGTTTATTTAACTGAAGAAGAATAAATAGCATATGTTAGAAACCTTTTTTTTATAAACTTTTTTTGATTATTTTTTTGCGGTAGATCGCCAATGATACACAATAGTATACAGTTTTAGGGTTATACTATGAGTCGTTCTCTTGGTCGTCAATGAAGTGTGCTTTTTTGGTCAATTTCCTGGGATGTGCGTCCCAGGATATAAAAGAATAATATATCCTTTTTTTGTCGTATCTGGATCAGAGAAATTTGAAAAACGATGATCTTATGCACTTTGGTTTTAGTAAAAAATGTTAATAAACATTTCTGAGGCCAAAATGGATAAACAAACAAAAGTTTCCATACAAATGAAGTTTATTCAACAACAACAACAACGCGTTTCGAACACTTTGTGTTCATCATCAGGAAGACAAAGTGTTCGAAACGCGTTGTTGTTGTTGAATAAACTTCATTTGTATGGTGCCTTTTGTTTGTTTATCCATTCTACCTCAGAATGAGTAAATTCGAGGCATATCGTACCACACAATTACGGATTGCACAACTAATGATTTTAAAAAAAAATTATAAATAAATAATGAGAATTACTTAAAAAGTGATGTAGAATAAACATGGTTCGTACTTGACATGGTTAACCGCTTTATTGATTATTCTGCAGAGATTTCTGTGGGTCTGTTGGCAAGTCAGAGGTGCGAAGCCCAGTCAAGAGAAGCCACCAAACTTCTATTCAAATCTTCTTCAATATTCGCTTAGTTGCAAATTGTTGATGGCTTTGTTATATTCATCCCATTATTTTCATTTCTTACAAGACACGTGCCTTATTCAATGTAGATTATATATAGTGATTTACATAATAATCTCGTATGTAGGGTAACTTGATAGCTGAGACCGAAGTGTCAGATTAGTGTCCCATGGTTCGAATGTGAGCTGTGGAATGTGGGCGTCTCTGCTGTCACCAAGAAGTAGAAGAATTTTTTTTTTAATTTTAAAAAAACTCTACATGATTATTTTTGAGGAATCAAAACCTTTAAATAGAATGTTATCTAAGAACTATGAACCGTACAATTATAATTATTTTCTTCAATTACTCATATAAAATGAATCATGATCAATAACCAAAGTAAAGTAATTATCCGTCTTTACAATTCTAAATGCAGGCAATGAACAAACGCAGGCATATCAAAACTAGTTTAATTTGTAGAATGACCTTTGTCACGCTTAGTGGCTTTCTGACAACTGCAAGTTGCTTTAATTGCATTTGAAATTCATTAAAAAATACAGGACATATATGTGCCATGATGCACAAATGCTACAGCACCAGTGAAAGTAATAACAGGTGCAAGGGATCTATGCTCTAAATATAATGATGCTTTTTGTCCACACTTAACCACCATGTGTAACAGTGCAACTGAAGAATTTTTAAAGGTAAAAAAACTGATGTATACATTTTAACAAGGTTTACTATCATGTATAATTATTGTTGGAGAGTATAATGTGTTTTGCAATCTGAAATATTAATCGGTACTGCTAATTCAGATCTGATATTATAGAATACCCATAAAGTGAGCCACCCGTTTGGAGACTATAAGATTATCAGTGATTCACAAGTCCTAGCTCTTCTAACTCACTTATATCGGTCCCTGAGGTGTTATCCAATTCCTGAACCACTAGTTTTTTTGGTTTATTTAGATGTTCCATGCTTCACTTTAGGGAACATTAATTCTTTTTGTGAACCAAGAGATTTTTCATAGTAATGTATTCTATTCAATAAACAATGTAAATCTGATCAAATTTATAAATTATCTGTCATGACATCTTATTTAAATATGTCATTTTATATAATTTTTACAATAAATGTAAACTAAATATGGTAAAATATAAACTATGTATTTTATAGATTTTAAGTTATAATTAATTAGTAATTAATCGTTCTTATGAACAAGATTAGATTTAAAATATGTCCGTTAGTTCAGTTTAATTTTTGTACAAAGTAAAATGTAAACTGAATATGATAAAATATAAACTATATATTTTAAGTTTTTATAATTAAAAAATAATTAATCGTTCTTATGAACAAGATTAGATTTAAAATATGTCCGTTAGTTCAGTTTAATTTTTGTACAAAGTAAAATTAAACTTGAATCAATGGTAAAATATAACTATATATTGTAAAGAATTTATAATGAAAAATGTAACATTATCGTTACTTATGAACAAGATTAGATTATAAAATATCAAGTCTTTTAATAATAATTTAATTTTTATCATACAAAATAAAAAGAAGCTATATATGGTAAAAATCGATTGATATTTTAAGTTTCTTATTCAATTCAAGAAATAATTAATCGTTCTTATAAACAAGATTAGATTTAAAATATGTCCGTTAGTTCAGTTTAATTTTTGTACAAAGTAAAATTTAAACTGAATATGATAAAATATAAACTATATATTTTGTTTTTCTAGTTTTTATAAGTAATAATTAATGAATAATTAAGTGTTCTTATGAACGAGATTAGATATAAAATATGTCCTCTAGTTCAGTTGGCTTTATGATCATTAAAGGTATAATACTTATAGAGCTTCTAATCAAGGTAATCATCACTACAAGTAGTAAAAGAAAAAAGTAGTAATGGAAAAAGTTCGTAAGCACTTTCGAGTTTTACTCCTTTTTGAAAAGAACTTCTACTATTCACGTCAAGTAACTAATATCAAGTCTTTTAATAATAATTGCAATTATTTATCATACAAAATTAAAAAGAAGGCTATATTTTTTGTTTCAAAATCGTTGGATGATTGTTCATTTCTTTTCTTCAAGTAGTATAGTGTAGAGTTCCATTGAGAATGGATTGTAACCATTTATAAAGTCATTGTGCTAGCTCTTAAATACAGTTGAATTTTCGTAACTTGCATCGTTTACTATTTTATTTTTAGTATTTTATTACTTTAATACTAGACTGATAAATCTATGTTTATCAGCCATATAAATCCTGGTTTTTAACATTATCTGCAAAATGAAAATTTGATTTTTCATTCTTTAACAAGTCTTTTTGTTACAAATATTTTACAAGGGTATGAATTTCCAACAAAAATTTTTTATATCAGAATGTATCATTATATAAATGAATGTAAAGAATGAAATCTATTTTTTTCTTGTGTGGACACTTAATTTATAATATTTAGGTCTACATTCGTTTGAGGTATAGTAGAAATATTCTTGACTAGAATCCCTTAAGCCGATCGTCCCTTATATTAGAAAGCAGAAAAATATGAATTTACATCAATAGGCTTCTAAGTACTTAATCCGTTTTTGTTTCAATATTTGGTGATTAAATAATTTAATAATTTTCACAACTACATAGTCGAATACTAAAATCAGTTTGTTGTATATCAAAACTGATATACAAATTACTGTTGTCGGCGAGCACGCAAGCTACTGGGCTACCCTGGTTCCATGCCTTTACTGTATACCAATGTATATATTACGAAAATATTAAATTTAAAAAAAAAATTTTTACATTTATATATTATATATTTGCTCTACTGTCATAGGCGAGCACGCAAGACACTTGCTACCCTGGCTCCAATTTTGGGAATATAGTAAGAATTTTCTTTTATTTAACATTATTCGGGTAATAAGTAATATATATTTAATTTCAGTTCTCTATCTCCTCGGAAAATGGGTGAACAAACAAACTCACGAACTTTATATATAGAGATTGAAGAATAGTATTATGCTATAGTAGACATTAAGTAAGTTTACTACCACAGATAAATAAGGTTTAATTTATATATAGAATTAGTAATTATAAAGTCTGTATACTTGGTATTTTGATGAGACTGTTCAAGTAGTATAGTGTAGAGTTCCATTGAGAATACATTGCAATCATTTATAACGTCATTGTGCTAGCTCTTAAATACAGTTGAATTTTCGTAACTTGCATCGTTTACTATTTTATTTTTAGTGTTATTATTACTTTAATAGACAGGTAAAACTATTTTCGTAACAACTGAAGAGATATTTCTGTTTTTTTATTTTTTGTTTTTGGGATCAAGATTTGGAGTCAAAGAGAGAAATATTTTTATTTATAGCATTGACTTTGTTGTAGATTGGATTGCTGTGGAGCCCCTCTTAATAGTCTACTGTAAGTATTTGAAGCTATTAGCACTTTGTCTCACAAGCTTAAGTGGGTTCATGTTTTCAGCATCAGCTGTTTACTAAAAACAGTTGTGTTGGAAAACTGCACATTTGCTTAGCGGCTATAAATATTGCTTCATGCTATACATAAAGATATACTGGCAGATATCATTTTCATTTTAATGTATATATCACAAGCAAGCACGATCAACTATGTATATTAATTTGTTACTGTACATTTAATCAATTAAGTGTGCTTTTTTGGTCAATTTCCTGGGATGTGCGTTCCAGGATATAAAAGAATAAGATATCCTTTTTTTGTCGTATCTGGATCAGAGAAATTTGGAAAAACGCTGATCTTATGCACTTTGGTTTTAGTAAAAAATGTTAATAAAAATTTCTGAAGTAAAATTGATAAACAAACAAAAGTTTCCATAGAAATGAAGTTTATTCAACAACAACAACCCGTTTCGAACACTTTGTGTTCATCATCAGGAAGAAGCCAGATTTGCCAAATGGCAACGTGCTCTCCTCTGGACTGGTTGATCCAGAGTTCATTACCCACTCTGGTGCTAGATTTATTCACGTGGCAGGTAAATAAATCTGAGCACTTCGTCCCTCGGAGGGGACGTTAAGCTGTCGGTCCCAAACCTGTATGTCAGGTACTCGTTAAAGATCCCTACTCTAAATGCACTTGAGTAGGCAAAATTTAGAACTCCTAATGTAAAATGTTCTTGTGTGGTATTATAAAGAGCCATTGTTCAGTGTATGTGTATTCCCTTTTGAGACTGCAGCTACAGCCTAACCTAACCTAACCTACTGTACATTTCTATCCAGTTCAAATTAATGAAGGAAATATCACTGATGATCATAGTAAGATATAATTTAATGTTAGCAGACTGAAAAAATAATGTTTGATTTAAAATATAGTTGCGCAGTTAAGGAAACTTTAAACTTTGAGAAGTGTCACCAGATAAGATATTATAGACTTTATCATTAAGGAAAAACGGACTAAGGAATAAATTTTGCTTAAAGTTTTTGAAATATAAACATTTAGATATTGATCAAAATAATGTCATCAACGTAATATTATGTTGATCATGATCACACTATGATGGTGAAGATATTATGATAAGATAACAAGTTATTCGGTTTTAAGCTGACTTAGGTTCTAGGTTACTGCTTTAGCTCTTAGTAACAAGGCACGTCAGTAAATGAACGTTGTTTCTCAGTGATATATTGAGATAAAATTCACATTCTTTTAAAATGAAATGATTATTTGCCTGCAACGCTAATAATTGAGGTGTTGGCTATTATTTTGTGCTGTTATTACTTGGCTCCTCATTGGCTACTTCTTTAAATAAGTAGGAATAATTTAAATTATAATCGTAAAATCAACATATATAAAAGAAGCCTGCTCTAATTATTAAAATCATCTCAAAAGGGAATATCTCTGACGTGTAGAAATATGTTTAAAAAGAAATATCAAGATTGGTATTTACATTCTTTTGAAGCTCTACCAAAATAGATAAATATACTAAAATTTAATATTTTTGTGTTTACAGCTATGAAACGTTTAATAAAAACTGAAATATTACTGTATTATAGCTATTTATATGAGTAGTAAGGCTTAACGACCTTGTGGAAGAACTGTCCAATGTATTTCTGAAAGCAGAACGTGGCCTACACACTTCTTGAGTTTAATGCTTGTGAGAGGAGATCCAGTGTGTTTGTAAGATTAGCGATAACAGGGAAGATATTAAATAATAATGTAAAACAACTCGTCTCGTATAAAACATGAGAAAATAAATCTCGGATTTATATGAAAAATTTATATGAAAATATCAAATTGACCACTTTTATATTGTATTGTAGGGACTGATCCTCTCTCGGGTCAAAACGTCAACCCTTATGGTCTTTTTGTTGATCAGACGTTTGGGTACAATTACTCAGATCAGTGTCTAGAACTGTACCCAAGTTCTTCCCCTTTACCAATTTATAAAGGTATACAGCAGGGTCAAAGCCCCGTAAAATGACCAGTAGTTACTTACTGAAGTATCGGAACTAAGGCCTTCAAAAAGTAAAATGTTGTATAGGCACAAACCAAATAGACGGTTCATAGGACTTTAGTTAAAATTTATAACGAATGCAATACAAAGCGACACAGCCATAATTACCTTCTTTATCTTTGCTTACTGATGACAAGTAACGAGTAAGTTATGTCTGTGTCTATTCCTGAATTTTCACAGAAAAACTGCACCTTTTTTGGGCCTCTTTGCAAACGATGTTTCAGTGGCCTTTAGATGCGGCTTTATTTTTAGTGTGGACTTCACCACAAGTGTGTTACTGAACTAGCATGGTCGAATTATTACTGGTTCAGTAACTGAAAACATACTGTCAACCCAGCAAGTAGCATTTAACAATATTTGAAAAGTGGAACAAAATTACAACGTAGACTACAGTGCCTCGAAAGATTTGTTGGTCGCGTATGTCTCTTTTGTTGTTAGGCGTTAGGAGATATTAAAGTTGTAAAACGTTAAAATGTTTAAAGAATTCAAATATACAATTGTTTTGGAGGTTTAACTTTATAATAAGTCTGCAAATTTCAAACATTTGAGGTCTACTATTACTCTTTTTAAAAGTGTTTTAGATGTAGCAAGTTATGATTATGAATGAATTATAGTCTACAGGGAATGCAATGGTTACGTGCTACATATAATACAAGTTAGGTTGTTTGTTTATATATTTAAGTCTACGAGATACATTAGGCTTACAGGTGTTGGAGGTTTAAGTATCTATGAGGCTCTCATGTGTGTGTGTTCGATGCTTGTATTCTTCATATATGTGCCTTTGCTTATAACATATTACAATCCAGCTTTAAATTTCTTTGGCAAGAGGTCATTCGAGTTTCCAGTTCAACTGTTTATTTCATTGCATTGTATGAACGTTTGCCAAATGTTTACATTATAGTATTTTTATTTAAATATAACAGTCCTTTGGTGCCAAGAACAAACAAAAGGAAGGCAGATTTGTATATCCAGGTCAGTTTCAACCTTCTCACAGAACTTGTGCTTCCCCTCTCCATTTTTCTCTTTTACTGTTTTATAAACAAAACATACATGCTATTCTAAGGTGGTTCAATCAGTGATTATGAACTATTTACTCATTTTACGATAAAAAATTAATCAAATAGTCGCCACATATAGACATTTTAATAGGATAAACAACTCGTTTCGAACACGTAGTGTTCTTCATCAGGCATTAACTAAAAACATACAATGTTATCAGAGAGTTATTTATAGTACAAAGTAAATAGTGCAAAATAAAATAAGGAAGAGAGTACGAACCTAAGGGTGGGTGTCAGTGGTACAACTGATTAGGAATAGGATGGAAGTGGGTGAGGGTATGGAGTATACATCTGTTTCATATTGGAAATCAGGTACATTTCTTTGTTATTTTTTTCTAAAGGCCCTGCCTAACCTTTAGAAAAAAAAATTAACTAAGAAATGCACCTGCCTTCCAATATGAAACAAATGTTTACTCCATACCCTCAACCACTTCCAACCTATTCCCAGTACGTTGTACTACTGACACCCACCCTTAGGTTTGTCCGCTCTTCCTTATTTTATTTTGTACCATTTACTTTGTACTATAAATAACTGTCTGGTGACATTATATTTTTTTAGTTAATGCCTGAAGAAGAACACGTTCGTAACGCGTTGTTTATATATGGAGTATATAAACATATTCCTATATATATAAACCTATGTATATATGTATATAAGGACTGTTATATTCCTATGTATATAAACGTATTCCTATATATGGAGACTATTTCATGAACTTTTTACCCTACAAAACCTAAATATTAGATTTTGTATTAACCTTAGATTCTTCTATTAATTTCTTCATTTTAATTTAACTTGATTTTATTTGAAGTTTGACTATAAATTATAGAGAATACAGAATAGAACAAACTCTTTCCAAATATCTATGGAAGATATTTCGAGTGATTTTCGAATTTCATAATCACGGGAAGATGAATTGATTGAAATGTCAGCCTGGTGTAGAGAAGCGAAGGCACGCTCATCTTTGATTTGCCTGGCTAAAAACATATCATCGATATATATTTTGAGCAACTATGGCTTGAATCGCTGATCATAGTAACTGCTTTGTTAGGTTCCATATAAATGTAATTTATAGCTGTATAATGTTTTCGGTTGGACCACAATTTTCATATTAAAAAAAAAAAACAACATATTTATGTATTATAAAAATGGTGGTTGAGGCATAAACATAACGAAATGCAGACAATGGATAAGCACACTTACATTCTCTGATATCGGTATACTTAGTCTGGCACCCGTTGTCCTCTGACAGGTTGTGTCTTCTGTTTTGATTACACTTGCACCGGATATTATAGACTTATATATCCGTTCTATAACTTAAGAATGAATTTGTGTTTTTGTAAGTTCTATCTTACTTGATTTTGATCTTAGTATATGAATATTTAAAAGGCTTCACTTCAAAACACCAAGTCATCAAATAGATGATTTGTATTATACACAATGTATATGAGACAAGTAGCCTCATATAGAGTGCCAATTACTGTATGAAATTCTAAAAGTGAATTCAGATACTTTGAAACGCAATGGATGTACAGTGGTACCTCGGTTGTCGACCATAATTCGTTCGAGTTTGTTGGTCGAAAACCGATTTGTTCGAGAATTGAAACATTTTTTCCCATAAGAAACAATGGTAAGTATTTTAATCCGTTTTTCCCAAAGAAAAATACCTAAAAAATTAAGAAAACTTGTATCTAAACAACAACAAAGACCTAAATGTGTACATAATATAGACTAAACATAAAAAAGAAGTAATATAAACCATTTTTTATCATTTACATACCTTTTGAATAGCGGTGTGATGGCATACAGGGTGACGCTGCGTACGTTTCGGCTCCACTCGGCTATTTTCGGTTCACAGCCCGAGTGTTCGAATTCGGAAGCATTTTTAGCTCAAAATTTTTCGGTTGAAAATCGAATTGTTCGAATAGTGAGGAGGTCGAAAACCGAGGTACCACTGTATAGGTATATAACAACACAAAGTGCATCATGTTATTCTGAAATGAAACCAACATCTTGGACCAGATGCAGTCATCGTCACAAAATGAATGGATTTTGAAATGACAAGTAAGGTCATGTACCCAGTTTAGAATTGCATAGTATGGTTTGTTTGTTCATCAGTGTAGGAATAATATCGGTTGATCTATATTAATTAAAGGGTTACTCCTTAGTATGTCTGTTATCAACTCCTAAATAAGGAGTAACCATTGCGCAAGTCGTGGCACACGTGTGCTTTCAACCATTGAACAGTTTATGGTGCTTGTATTTCCTAATTGGTATTGAGCAACCCTTGGCGCATGTATTTATTCCTTTCTAACGCGTACTGAGCAACTTGTGGTGGTCATAGTTCTTATAGTGTTTCCTACCTCCCATTGAGTAGCTCGTGGAGATGTATTTTTTCCCAAAGGACATTGAGATACTGTTGGCTTATCCAGTTCTTCCTAACGTGAATTGAGTAACTTGTGCCACATGTAATGATTCTTACTACGTTTTGGGCAAGTCGTGGCACATGTGTGCTTCCAAACTGGTAATGAGCAACTCTCAGCGTATGCAGTCTTTTCTAACGTGAATTGAGTAACTTGTGCCACATGTTATGATTCTTACTATGTTTTGGGCAAGTCGTGCCACATGTATGCTTCCAAGCTGCAATTGTTGCAATGTGCAACTATCAGCGTATGCAGTCCTTCCTAACGTGAATTGAGTAACTTGTGCCACATGTAATATTTCTTACTACCTATTGAACAAGTCGTGGCACATGTATGCTTCCAAACTGGCATTGAGTCTCTCACCATATGCTAACGCACATTGTTCAACTTGTGGCACATGTAGTGCTTACTACCATCCATCGAGAAACTTATGGTGCATGTTCATAGTCGTTCTTTATGGACATTGAGCAACTCTTAGCCCTTGCAGTAATTCCTAACACTCACTGAGCAATTCATACTTAGTGGCACACGTACTGCTTCCTTAAGTGCTCCGAGCAACTTGCCATCCTTTTAGTGCTCCCTCACGCTTATTGTGTACTTTTGAAAAACATAGAAATAATAAAAAGTTATGACCACATATGTATTCCTGTAATTAATTCTTATATTGTTGTAAATAACATGTGACTTAGGGAAATGCCTTATCAATTTGTGAATTACCACAAAGAGCATGACACATTTTAATGTACATTGCGTGCTGTATTGTGCTTTATCACCTTTCCGAATAGCTTTTCGTGATGTAAACTTACTACTTTTTGTTGTTTTTTTTAGAGTATCATATAAATTTTTCTTTTACTTAATCTTTACAGATATATAAAATAATGAACAAAAAGTAATTTTTGAACCGGATTGAATTTAAAGTTCATTGAATATTAATTGAAGATATAAAAAGTATTGTTTCCTTTCTTTTTAGGCAGATTAAATTGGACAATCTGTGAAAGAATAATATGTATCGTATAAGAAACTTTACCTTATTCAAAATTTGTCTAAATACAAATTGATTTTACATTGTCAGTTTAAATCTCACAATCTCTTGACTTCATACCTGTTCGGGGCTGACTTCTTTATCCCTCTTCGAGGGATTCTGACACAAGATTAATATCTGTCATATGAAAAATATTGTGTTATGACCAAGATTTAAACTTGTAATCTTCAGTATTATCGTCAAAATGTTAAGAACGCTACAAATGGACCATACCTAACCCCTAGTTTGTTATAAGTGCAATCATTGTTTACTGTTTTATCTGCAAGTGATATAATTTTTATTCCTTTTTTGAGAACAGTATATATTATCATTTATTAAGTAAAGAAAAAGCAGTTGAAAAATGAAATGGAAAATAGTTGGTAGGCAAAATGAAAGGGAAATGAAAAAAAAAATCAATAAACTTGATTTTTGCTAATACCGAAACGGGATTAGCACCATACTTAAGTGTCAGCGTATGTAAGTTTACTGGCGTATTCTTTTTAAAAGAATTATGAAAAGAATTAATTCATGAAATAAAGGTTTATTTTCATTTACATTTCATATGAAATATAGAGTAATGAAAGTTTATATTTCGTTCTTGTCAACATTTCGATGACGAGTTTGAATAGAAATAGAATGGTTGGGATACCTCATTCCAAATAACCAAATTTCAAATTCAATTCTTTATGGGCTAGGGACCGTACCTATGTTGCACATTTTTAGAGAATACATTTGATCTGAAAGAATTTCGCCTATTTGTCCTTCGGTAGAACTCTGTTCACACAATTTTGATTAGTATTTTGTGTGGGAGGCTAGCTCAGTGGTTACGTGCTCACCTCTGAACTGATAGGACCGGGGTTCAATCCTCACCTGGCCCTCGATTTATTCACGCGGGAGGTGAATAAATCTGAGCACGTCGTCCCTCGGAGAAGGACGTTCAAACCGTCGGTCCCGAGCCTGTACGATGTCAGGTACTCGTTAAAGATCCCTACTCTAAATACATTTGAGTTAGACAAAATTTAGGACTCCCACTGTAGAATCAATCTTCATTGTGTGGTATCACAAAGGGCCAATGCTTGGCCTACGTGTGTTCCCTTGTGGGACTGCCACTGTAACCTAACCTAACCTAGTATTTTGTGTTTCTATCTTTTAAGATGACATTTACTATGTATATGCTGCTATTCGTGAAGAAATTATCTTTCAAGGTCAAAAATTTAGAAAACTATTGTAGAATAGATATAATTTTAATCTTAAGAGGTCTTCTTCACAAGAATATAAAACCGATATTAAACGGGTATTTTACGATTGATACAGATTTTAATTAAGCAGTAAAAGAAAGATAACTATTAAATTTAATTCTAATTGATTAAACCGATCAAAGAGTTCTGATTTATTGTTAAACAATAAGTCGTTATACTGACCTGAATGGTATTTTATATCAGTGCTCCTGGTGGAAAATAAGGAAAGGTTTGTTACTAAACAGCTGCATGAACTTTAAAAGAAATTCCGTATGATTTCATTTATATTTTATATATTTATAATTTTAAAAGTGATAATTGTTAGTATTAGTAGTTATTATTTCAATTAATGACTTCTATTGTGGATAAGCTAACTAACAATGCCTCATAGTTTTAGGACTACCATAGGATTCCTTTGAATTCGGTCATCCGAAGAGGGCAAAGCCTGTTACACCGGGAACAGGGCTTGGTACTAGCAGTTAATCTGGTCCCATCAGGTCGTCATTGTGAAGAGTGTTAGTACCTCTAGTTAGGAGTGTTAGTTTATGTTAGTACCTCAAGAGAAACAATTCATAGAGAGAGATTAAACCTCTCGTTGGCTAAACGCCACCTGCTCTGTGCTAGTTATGTGAACTGAACATATAAGGGCTCGAAGGGGTGATATCTAATCGTCCCAAGTCTGAGTTCCGTCCAGAGCCGAGCCTCTACTAGGCAAGTACCAGTTTCAGTCCAATCAGCTGAGTTCAATGTCCGCTCTAACTGATAAGGGTTTGAGATCTCTAACTCCCCGGTATGCTAAAGAGATATCCTCCCGAGAAATTACTGCTTCCCACACAACGACGACATGGGTTTACCAAACTTGGCTGAGAACCAACAGCCACTACGAGTCCATCCTCAGTTGACGGGATGGAGAGAGAACCTCTCCATGGCCCCCGCCGTCTGTAGTACCTTCTTATTTTAAGAGTTTCAGATCAACCTCTAGACCAAAGGTCCTACTGAACCTGCTCAGCTACAGATAAGGTCAGTGGCCTTTTTTGCCCCTGGTTCAAAGAACATAAATATTGGATATATTTAAGCCAATGAATCCTGTGATAGAGCTGCAATGGCCCACTAGGGGGCGGATAATGATTTTAATTTAGTTTCTAGAAAGCATATATTTATAGAAATGGCATTGGTTGTCGAGTGCCGTCTCATACCAGATGTTTTACAATTCTTATCCGTCACCATCTGAAGCTAGAGTACAACAAACTTTCGCTAAGTCAATAAATAATCTTCCTGTCCAACGTATTATTAACTATTATCTAGACTATCACCTATTAGAGTGGTTGCATTTGTTTTAAGAATGCCAAGCCAGGTCAATGGTCTTGTTTACGTGAAAGTAAACAGAGCAAATAAAGTTAAATGCCCTAGGAAGAAGATGCATTATTTTAATGGTTCCAACCTGTAGAAGAAATAAAATTACGTGCTGCACGCAACACCTCGCTTTTATAGTGCTTTCCTCTTTTCATAAATATAAATAACAGTACAGTTGCATTTATGTAATTTATTAACTTAAAAATAATTTTTAAGAATATAGAAAGCTTTGATTTATGAGTAGTGAGGCTTTGTCGTATTTATTGATAATTTACCTATCATTTATCCGAAGTATTTTGCTCTTCATGAATATATTATTGTGTAATTACATTCTTAGAGGATGATTAGTTATTTGATTTTGATTTTTTTTTTGCAGCAATTGTGAATATGTCATGTTCTGCGCAGTGTTTGAGTGGTGAATAAATATTGAAGATATCTTATCATCAGGAGTACACAGTGTAATATATTCTCGGCGGTAATCTACATCAGTTGTTATTCGACATTTTTGACAAGGCCTAGTAACAATGGGACTTTCCCAGCTAGGAAAATAATCGACCTTCGACACTGCGGTTAGGGTTTTGTTTACTTCTACCTCTCTTCAGCATCAGCTCTTGTAATAGTTATAATTATGGTGGAAAAAGAGTACTTGTAGCAATTTATTATCCAATTTTATAAACAGTTAATCTCAAAGTCCGTTGGATTTGTAATTTTGTTATGTCCTCAGCAATATCTCTGGGTTGGAAACCGATCCTTTTGACTTTTTGAATAGAACATTAACGTTACCTTGGAGAGTTTGATTTTAACCTACTGTCGATTTTTTTACTTTATTTAAAGTAATATAAATTGTTTTAGATAGTTTAATTTAGCTTTTATTTTCTTTTAAAACTTAAACTAATTGTAATTAGTTTACAATTAAAAGTTAATTTTAATTAAAAAAGGCAGGATAAGCCAATGTAGTCGGTCTTCTCTAATTTAATATCCAGTTAAGGATCCCATTTCGAGTAGGGATTTTAACGAGTAACTGACAGTTGGGTTTTTGACTCTGACGAAGACCGCTTGTTACGGTTGAAAGATCTTAGTCTTTTTTCCCTTTTCATATTGTCGTCGGATCATTGATTGTTATTTCACGTGTTTATTATTATGTCATTAATAATATACATATATATATTATTATGTAATAATCTAATGTATATTATGTAATATTACTATATTACGTAAGATAGATTATGCGTTACCCATCTAAAATTTATGCCAAGCATTTTAACTTTAAGGCAGTAAAATTTATTTTCCATTGAAGTAGAATATTTATTTAGGAAATCTGAATACCTCAAAATTAGGATTACTGGGCAAGAAAAGTTGGATATAGTTTTAAACAAAAAAAAGCTTGCTGTTTCTAAAATATTTTTTTTATCATATTTACGAAAATTTTTAAACAAAGAAACTATATATTTCATGGAAGAACAGTACCTATGATTAGGTAAAAGGATTCTAATGTACTATTTCATTACACTTATCCTTTTTTACCTTATAATTAGAATCCTTTCTGTTTGTCTTCCCTCTGTTTTTCATCCACTAATACCTTAGTAACAAACCTAGCTACCATTAATATTTACGAGAATTTATAAACAAAGAAACTATATAGTTCTTCATGGAAAGAAAGAGTAGATTTCAATAACAAGAGTTTATCTATTATTTCCACTTGATTTCGTTGTTCTTGTTATTTGTACCTCCTTTCTGTTTGTCTTCCCTCTGTTTTTCATCCTAATACTTTAAACCACTCGATTATCGTTAGATTTTAAAAGAATTATTTGTACCTCCTTTCTGAAAAGTTGTCTTCCCTACTGTTTTCATCTATTATTTCCACTCGATTTCGTTGTTTTGTTATATGTACCTCCTTTCTGTTTGTCTTCCCTCTGTTTTTCATCTATTATTTCCACTCGATTTCGTTGTTTTGTTATATGTACCTCCTTTCTGTTTGTCTTCCCTCTGTTTTTCATCTATTATTTCCACTTGATTTCGTTATTCTTGTTATATGTACCTCCTTTCTGTTTGTCTTCCCTTTGTTTTTCATCTATTATTTCCACTCGATTTCGTTGTTTTGTTATATGTACCTCCTTTCTGTTTGTCTTCCCTCTGTTTTTCATCTATTATTTCCACTCGATTTCGTTGTTTTGTTATATGTACCTCCTTTCTGTTTGTCTTCCCTCTGTTTTTCATCCGCGAATACCTTAGTAACAAACCTTGCTACCATTAATTTGCAAAATTATTAAATTGTTATTGTATCATTTTAAGGGCAATGTTCTTAAATATTGTTTAATATGAAATAGTTCGAAACATTCATCTTTTTTTTAACAGTTAACTTTTACTTTATTTACTGGTTATTTTCACAATTGATATTTTGAAATATAGAAAGCGCATTTGATTTTTAATTAATTTGAAATCTTGTTATTAATTTCATCATTTCCTATAAACGAATGTGATCTTTATCTTACATAATATTCCTAAGAAATATGATTTTTTTTGGAACAAAACAACCGTGTCGTGCTATGAGGTAAGCTGCCTGAAGCCTGTCATGCTGGAGATTCATTTCAGTGAATTTATATTAATTTATCTTAATTTAATAACAATAATTTAGAATGTATTTAATGTGTAATGCTTGGAATCATCAATATTTATACTATTCAGGCAAATCCATCCATAAATCTATTTTTTCAAAATTTTATTTTTAATTTTACGATTATTGTAATTGTAACTTATTCTTTAGTGAGGGAATGATTAAAATTTAAAATTGTAATTATTTTTAACACTTTTATATAAATGTAGATCAATGATCAGACCACAATATGAAAATGGAAAAAAGACTGAGACCTTTCAACTGTAACAAGCGGTCTTCGGTAGAGTCAAAAACCCAACTGACAGTTGATCGGTGATTCTAGAGATTCTACATTGGGAGTCCTAAATTTTGCCTAACTCAAGTGCATTTCGAGTTATAAAGGATCTAAGTGTATTGAAATACACTTCGAAATCGAGGGATCTTTAACGAGCAACTTGCAGGTGGGTTTTTCACTCTGACGAAGACCGCTTGTTACGGTTGAAAGATCTTAGTCTTTTTTCCCTTTTCATATTGTCGTCTGATCATTGGTTGTTATTTTACGTATTAATTTGAAATCTTGTTATAAATGTAGATATACGATAAATAAATTGATTTTCACTACTATATTTATTTTATTTGTTTGAAGAAAAAGAAATTTTCAAAGTTTAATGTTTATAAACAAAACTGAAATGAGAGATGAAAAGTTAAACTAAATGACAAGGATCATTGAAGAAATTCTTTACTAAGTTTCAAACTATTGAATCTTAGTTTCCAACTGTATCTACTCGTATCAGTCGGTTGAATGATTAAAGTTGAATTATTACGTCTATGGGGAATCACAGCTTGAATGGAAGTTTTAAGAGAAAATGAATGATATTATATGTCATTATATTATTGTCTAGACAGTTCCTACGTGCGGTTTAATATTCTTCATTCATTTAGTTGTAAAAATGAAAGTTGAATGGCTTGAGTTTGTTTTGCTAGAAGGCTAAAAGATAGTTTTGCTTTCAAAATGTCTGCAGGTCATTTATACGGCTTGGTGGATTGCCAAGTGACTGCAATTGATCTATGGGTTAAGCAGAAGGGGTGGGGTAGGTGATTTTCCTTGGAAATGGTTAGAATAGACTCAGTAAGGGTTTGAAAGGGCCAATAACCCTTCATTCTGTACAGTTACAAAGACCTCATTGATTTCTGAATTTTCTTCCGTATGCCAGTCTTGTCTTGATGCATCATTGACTTACGTTTGTTCTATTGATCGAAGTCAACAAAAGGTAATCTATCTTCAAAACAAAGTTGCTTTCCAGTCAAGAGGATACAGGAAGATACTCCGGGCAATTTGTATTCTCTCCTATTTATCTTAACATAATTAATACAACTTTAATGATGTGATCTTACTCCTCCATCGTTTAGTAAACATACCAAAATATCTTTATTACATAACTGCATTTATAAATATCTTCTTCATGAATTCTTAATTGAAAATGAAAAACAAATTGAAATATGAATTGCAAGATTGTGATTTTGAAAGAAATCATATAGATATATATATAATATGTAATATATAATAATGGATGTATACAGTAAACTATTACATACACCACCATCATACTATCTAAATATACTATATTTACTTCGCCTAAATTATTTTGTATCTTCTGAAGAAAATTAATTGAGGTTTCTTGAACTGTTTTACGTTTAAATTTGATAATATTTCTATTATTCTCAGTGTTAATCCTTACTTACAGCTTTTTTTAATTTTTAAACCGATCCTTTAGCGGGTGATAACGTCAGCCGTTTACCGGCTTTTTGTTTGATCGGTGATTATACAGATTCTACATTGGGAATCCTAAATTTTGCCTAACTCAAGTGCATTTAAAGTAGGGATCTTTAACGAGTGCCTGACAGGGTCGGGACCGATGGCTTAACGTCTTCAACGAGGGACCGTTGTACTCAGTTTTATTCACCTTCCGTGTGGTGGGCTTCGAACCCCGGACTACCAGCCCATAGGCGAGTATGTTAACCACTGAGCTAACCTGGCCCCTTTGATAGATTTCTTGAAATGCAAAAAGTGAAAGATGTATACAACATATCGATGATAAAGACAGAGATAGAAAACAATTATTAATTAAATTAAAAATGTATAGTAATGAAATGAAAAATTAACTTAATTCGTTAGATAAAATCAGACAATATCGACCGGGACGAATCGAATAGGATGATAATAGGCACTAGACAAGGTAAAATAGCCAACGGCCATAAGCTTGTTGAGTACACCCGTTCCTGTTAGATCACCGAAGTTGAGCAACGTTGGGCGTGGTTGTCTGTTAGATGGGTGACACCACTGCCGGGGGCACCTTTGGTAATGTGACTCCATCAACTATTAAATCGTTGCAGAAACGTTAAAGAGTCAAATTATTCCCCTTATACGTACAACCCAAAAGGTGTTATACGCCTTTAATTATTAAATAAATAAAAGGGCATATATAAATAATATAAAGAATAAAGAAGGGCACTAAAAAAAACTTTATTATACACTATATTATAGAAATATAATATCAATATGCATATATAATATAGTTTATAATATAAAGAAATTGCATTATATAGATAAAGTATAGGGTTAAGTATAATATACTATATTACGAGGTGTGAATAAAGTATAGAATGGCAATTCGGTTAAATATGGCAACGCGGAGCAGTGAATCAGTCGGTCAAGTGAACGTGTGATGCCTCATAAAAAAATAACTGCCAAAATCTTTGTGTCCGTAGTTTTTTTCTGAAATGGTTTTTTTCTTGAGACTTTAAAAAAATATTGGGAGCTCAAATTGAGCAATGTTGTGAATCAAATTTTGCTTCAGACTTGAATAATGCAACCGAAACTTTTTAAAACTCAAGAGACTATTGAAACGGTTATCAAGGGACAGTTTTTCGGTGGTTTAAGAATTTTCACAGGGAAGAGTCGATTTGATTGATGTAACATGAATGTAATGCCTTCCATTTTAATACCGATGAAAATGTCAAAGAGTAGGAACTTGTTCAGTCGACGCTTGACAGTCAGAATGATTGGAACATTGAATTGAATCATCACCTCGTGAGACATTTTGACATGATGGAGATGAGAAAAATGGGTTTGCATCAGACAACCGCCCTGTCCACTGTCATTCACAACGAGTTTTGGCACAGTAAAAACATTCTTGTTCTCAGCCACATATTCACACTTGAGTCCTTGTGACTTTTTTACACCGAGATTGAAATCCACCTAGTGGAACTCATTTCGACATACAAAACATACAAATGCTGTAACGACCACTGAAGGCCATTCCAGAATCGAGTTCCAGAATGCTACAATGATTGGAAGGACCGTCTCGCGCTGTTGTGCTTCCGAAGGGAACTATTTTGAAGGTGACAATTATCACATTGTAATTTATATTTGAATAGAAAATTTTTAAAAAAAATCAGTCTCATACTTTATTTACACACCTCGTATATAGTATAGAATACTATAGTATAAAAAAAGAGCATTATAGGGTAAAGTATGAGTTCCAAAGCCGGTCAAGTTATAAGTACAACGTGCCAAGTAAGAAGGTGTTTTTTTCTAATTAAAAAAAATATTAGCAAAATCCTCTTTCGTAACAACGATAATTTTCTTTTCTTTTCTTTTTTACTTTTAAGAACTTTAAGAAATAAATTCTGAGGGGAATAATTAAACTTAAATTCATTCTTTTATATAGACCATAAAACTCCTTTGTATTATTTTATATTCACTTTCTTAATACGTCAAAACGAATTCTTTCGAAACAGGCATATGTCTGTTTAGATTGTAGAGTTGTTTGACCTCACCAGGGACATTGAGTTTATGTTGTATCCTTTATTTTATATTTCATTATATTTATTTTTTTTCGCCATTATTTTTGAATTACCTGATTGAGAAATTAAATAATAGTGTGTAAACATGATCACAGGGGTAAGTAGTGTGCTGCATTTCTTCATGTGTAATTCAAACTAATTGCAGTCTGAGGAGGAAAGATGGAAATGATGTAACTCTTCCTTACTGTGTCCACACCAAGGACAGAATGCCCCCTCCTGGCTTCAACTTTTCTGAGTTCGTATCACACAGAAATAATCACATGATTTATTAACTTGTTTGGTCAGCTGAAATAGTTCTAGTTCCATCAGTGAAAAGGAATTTTAATTGACAACGTGATTAATCTCAGCCTTATTAGATTTCTGTCAAAATATTCAGGCAAAGAGGAATCCGATTATATTGGATAGTATACAATGAAAAGAATCGAAATTGCTTAGTTTTTACTTTATTTTTGCCTGAAATATCAATATTTTGGCTTTTCTAGTTAACCACTACATTTTTCTAAAATCTAATAAACGAGATGGCATTTCAAAAATTGTTTTTAATTATAAATTATAGTTAGTTCTGAGTTCCTAGCATCCACTAGTATCAGGGATCTGTCTAGATTTATTGTTCTCTCGATATGGTTCGAGTGGACTAGGGACGGGGAAGAATAGCCCCAATTCTCTTTTTGTGGTATCACAAGGGGCCGGCTTGCGCCCTATGTGTGTTCTCTCTCTCGGGACGGCCACTGTAACCTAACCTAGTTCTGAGTTGTTGAAAGCAGTAAATAGTGTATTTCGTTATTTTAAACTATTGAATGTATCAAACAATATGGAAAAGGTAGAAGAGGCGAAGAATTCGTGCAATGCAAATGACTGAAGGTCGGAGAGTGTTCCATAAAGCTTGGAATCCTCCACCTTTCTGAAGTATGAATTACCGGTCACAGGGTGAATCACACTCCCGTAATTTTATCTTTTTTTTGTTTTTTTTGTTTTATCTTACAATGAGTTCTACAAGGACTAATGTGTAACTACCTCTACTTTCTAATTTTTTACCTAATCATTCACTGAGTTATCAAACATATTCACTTATCAACTAAGTTAAATCAGATTTATTTTATATATTTTTGTATGCAGAAGAATCACACTAAACACTTGATGCAATCAATGAAGTTTAAACCACACGAATAAAGGAAAAAAAATAGAAATACGAGTAAATGCTCTAATGACATAAAGTGAAAGGCCTCACAGTATTTATTTCTATTATTTTTCTCTTTCCTTGTGATTTAAACTTCATATTTTTGTAAATGTATTTTAGAAAATGTAGAGAAACTATAAATACAGAATATACAATACTATATGTATTTATCAACGTAAACCCATAGTACGAAATTCTAAATTACGACTACGAGGTTTAGATTAAGAATGTTAGATCTGTGGAATAAATTATAATCCTGGTTTTAGTCACAATCTGAATGGGGTAGTAAAATAAAAGGAAAAAGTTCTGAGTTTTTAGTGTTGACTGTTTTCAAAGAACTGGCGATATAACACACGAATGAAGCTTAGAACTTTTCCGTTTTTTTACTACTTTTCGTGGTGATTTCCTTGATTATAGAGACACGGGTGTCTGTTGTGACTCAAGCATACACTCACTCACTCACACACATACACACACACATATATATATATACTCAAAATTCGAAAAAAACGATCCAAACTGGACGCAAATCAGTTCAAAAATGAAGAAAAGCAACACACAGAGAAAGAGACACACTTACAAACTCAAATTTTCGGATGATCCGTCTTCAGGAGAAAAGTGAATGGGCGACCAAGCACGCAGGAAACACAACGGTAGGAAGCGCAAAGTTTCCTTTGGAAACAAGGACTTTCCCGCCGTTGTGTTTCCGGCGTGCTTGGTCGCCCATTCTCTTTTCTCCTGAAGACGAATCATCCGAAAATTTGAGTTTGTAAGTGTGTCTCTTTCTCTGTGTGTTGCTTTTCTTCGTTTTTGAACTGATATATATATATTCAGAAAAATCACAATCAAACACATGCTGAAATCAAAGAGGTCCAAAAGCAGATGGAAAAAGAAAACCAATAGAAATACATGCTCTGAGGTCTCTTAGGGCAAATAAAGTAAGGAAAAAGAAGATAACAGAAACTGTTAACCAGGAGGAAGGTAACAAAACAGCTGGAAAACTTAATTGACAATTTAGGTTAATAAAAAATAATGTACTACTAAAATAAAATAATACAAAATAAACACTAAAAAATAATTAATTAATAAAAAAAACTAATAGAAAGGATATAATGTAATTCCTGAAAATAATAAAATTTTTTTATTAATTTTAGCCGAGCCATATGAGGCTGAACCAACCGAACTCACAATTAAACGTATTGGGTAATTATTATTATTATTATGGGTACATACAAATAATTACCCAATATTGATTATTTGATCAACCCCGTTGCAAATATGGTAATGATGGGGTTTTGATAGAAATTTAGCGATTAGTTCGGGTTGATTTTTTAAGATAATTTTAATCTTTGTACTTATTGATCTATTAACCCTTTCTAAAGGATGGGACCTTAACATCATGGTAAGGGGTTGAGAGGAGTGGGAGGGTAGAGAGGTATTTTAAAGGGTGTAAAGTGCAGGAAAGGGCAATAATCCAGGGAGATATTTCCCTCCAAAAGACGGGAAATCTTCTTATCGATGAATACCTAGTCCTATTTCTGTTATCTTTTCCCTTTCTTCGTCCCTGTAGTAAAATTGTTTTGTCTAATTTGACAAAAGCCCATAAACTAAAACTGACATGAAAATTGTAAAATGAAAAAGTAATACTTAAATTTCTGAATGTTTGCTAAAAATTTGTCAAAGTCTCTTTGATAATTTTCATTCTTCGTTACTAAAAAAGAAAAAAGTATATTTTTGAGCCAAAGTTAGGTAAAATTAGATTTTAAAGATTGTGAGCGTAAGAAAAATGATCTTATTCAGCTCAATCCATCGGATTGGAGGAAAGTATCCTTTGATTATGTTTATCGTCAGCTTAGAAAGATATGTTAAAAATTTTTAAAAGTATATAAAAAATCTTTCAAACCTTAATTGAGAATAGCCCGTTGAATCAAAATAAAAATAGATAGTCAATTCTGAATTTATCTGACAAAATATTAGACAATAATACAGTAGCAGCATTAGGATACGGCTTAAATTTTGTTCTTAAAAGTAGAAATTTAAATTATGTTCAGGTTGCTAAAGGTTTTTGCAATATATTAAAAGAAAAGGAATAGGGACTTACAAAATGGAAAACTATTTGGTCAAAAATAGCCAATCATATATATATATATATATATATTCACTGTTTTGTTATTGAGGGCTAGGTCAAATAAAAGAAAATAAACTCCTTTCTAGGCCGACGTTTCGATGTATTTGTACATCATCTTCAGGGCTAAAATTAGAGTAAGACTATAATACATTTATCAAAAACAATCTACAACTCACATAGAGAAATAACACACACTTTTGTTAAAACCAACAGATACATACAAAAGGTTATTTTATAATCAGAGTTGTTGAGTACACATCTATTTAAAAGTATCAGACAAAAGGAAATTAGTTTTACCTTGGAAAGTGTGCTACTGGTTATTTAAGTTACATAAGAACTAATTGGTTATAAATCCGAAAAACACTACTTGTTAATTCATCTATCATTTCCACAAAACAGGGCGGGTGAAACGTCGGCCTAGAAAGGAGTTTATTTTCTTTTCTTTGACCTAGCCTTCAATAACAAAACAGTGAATAGAATAGGTCAATAACAATTTTTGAGTTTATATATATATATATATGTATTTAGGTTTACCGAAGGAAGGAATTTATTCATCACGCAGTGTTTATTTAACATGAATATATAAAACTAATCAACGGCATTAGCATTGCATGCCGTTAAGACATTAAGACACGTCTCAATGGATGTTACAGTTTAGATCTGGATGACAAAATTATTATATATATATATATATATATATGCTTTTAAAAACTGGATGTCTGTTTCCACTTGATTTAATTTTGTCTTATATTTTTCCAAAATACGAAATTTTTTCTTCAACTTTTTGGAAAAATATAAGACAAAATTAAATCAAGTGGAAACAGACATCCAGTTTTTAAAAGCATGTATTGAAGAAGGACTGCTCCCAACTTTTACAAATATATATATATATATATATATATATATATATATATATATATATATATATATAATAGCTAATAAATAATTAATAATTACTTATTGATTCAATCATATCAATAAATAAATACTAATAAATCAACTTAGGAAAGTTGATTTTTTAGTTGTAAGAAACTTTCATTAAATCATGGAAGTGAATATATTATTATTAAATTATGGCGTATTTGAAGGGTATTTATTCAGGTGTGTTAAGTGTGTTGAGTTTCTCGGAAGTTTTAATTAGGTAATAGTATATTTTATACAATATTGAAGTGAGAGGATAATAAAAAATGTGTTCCTTAGTTGTGTCGCTTGAGTGCCTTAATGTAATGCTTGTTTTGTTACAAGTTTTTACATTGTTATTCCACCTGAATTATATATTTCTACATGAAATATTCTATATTTTGTCCTGTTGTTATGAAATCAGCTTTAAATATAGATGAAAATGTCAACTGAAGGATTTCATTTAACCCCAGACAGCTAACCTAATACTGAATTTTAATTCAATTCTGTCAGACAGATGATATCTTTTATAAAATATCTTTTATGATTATATGTTAGTTTTGTAATAAAATTGATAAAAAAAAACAATTGAAAGGCAAACACTTGCAGTCTCCTTTTTTTTGGGTTGAGGAGAAGATAGAATATAACTGTGCATATTACGATATTACATTGGTTAAGATGACTATTATACAAGTGTTAGTTGGGGTAGTTGAAGGGATTGCATTGGATAGTGGATCATATTAAGAAACAGTTAAAAAAATTGCTTAGGACAAAGGTTGAATTAAGTAGAATAGTGGACTGGATTGCATCAGTTACTGGGATGAATGTTACATTTGATGGGATTGGATGGAATAGTAGATGAGATTGCATGATGGGACAAAGACAAGATTACATAGGTCAAAGGTGAAAATTATAGAGTATAGTGGACTGGATTGCATCAGATACTAGGATGAATGTTACATTTGATGGGATTGGATGGAATCGTAGATCAGATTACATGATGGGACAAAGACAAGATTACTGAGGTCAAAGGTGAAAATTATAGAGTATAGTGGACTGGATTACATCAGATACTGGGATGGAATTACATTGGATGGGATTGGATGGAATCGTAGATCAGATTACATGATGGGACAAAGACAAGATTGCATAGATCAAAAATTGAATTACACAAAACAGTGTACTGGATTGCTTTTAATACTGGATTAGTTTCTCTGGGACAGTGGATTACAAGGTTGAGATTACTTGGTATAGTAGATGAGTTCACATAGATTAAAGCATGCGATTACATCGAATAGTGGACCGAAATACATGGGATAGTGGACAAAATTCTAATGAGGCAGTAGATGGGAATACATGAGTTAGTTGATGAGGTTACATTTGATAGTGGACGAAATTGGCGTGGGTTAGTTGCCCACATTACATGGGATACTACAGAAGTTGATCGGGATACTGCCATAATTGATTCTCGGGCATTGGAGCACAATTTGAAATATCAGCTTGTAACAGTGTCATAATGTATGTAGGTTAGTAGTTGTAATTTTGTGGGAGTAGCTCATTTTCTTCCTCTGTTGTTTATTTTATATATTAATTGCATTTTTATCTAATATTGATTTGGTTGAATCAGGTTTTGTGATAAAAATGTTAAATAGTTTAGCGGTAAATTTTGATTATACTGGTATCTTTTTTTTTTTGTTGAAAGCAGAGTTTTGAAAGGTGTAAATTTAATAAGCAGAAAATAGATGAGCCTTGTTCATAGACGGCCGCGGTGGCGACTGCGTGGGTGGTTTGCGTGGCGTCCCGTTCCGCAGAAGATTGCGGCAACTAGGTCACGTGGCTCTCGGCTTTCCCAAGGCCGCCACTTTCACTGCGGCCATCTTCTTCCTCCACTTGTCTTCATGCTTGGTGGTTTGTTCCAACAACCGTAGCAACTAGAATGGAGGTGCCTGATTGAGATATTCGTTTTCCTTGTCATGAATACCTCTGGACTCTGAACTGTCATGTATAGCCGCAATGATAGTCGAAGTGAATGTATTGTTGGTGCAGGCATAATAAAAGAATATATTAAGGTCTTTTTATAGTAAAATATTCATAGCTGTTTATTTCACCCATATTTGGTTTTGCAGTTATCTGTAGTTTACTCTGAGAAGAGAACTCGTAGTGTTATGTGAAATATTGGCACTCCTCTGTCTACAGTATATAACATCTATATCACCGAATATAATAAATATGTAATGGGTCGGGATGATACAATTATAAATAAATAAAGTTGAATTTATATGAGGAATAAAAGAAATTGACTTTACTGTATGAAAAAAAAACATTTTTCTTTGTCCAAACTTTAATTCGTTTTTTAATTATTTTGTATTCATGTCAAATGAAACTTATTGGCAGGAGGCAATTCCGTGCAAAATTCCTTAGTTCTGTGTTTGTGATTCATCGTGAAACGTTTGTTGTCCTTTTGGATCGTTTTCTTGTTTACAATATATATATATATATTAAAAATAATTATGTGATTATAATGAACGTTTGAAAAGATTATGGGAAACTGTGCTTTTAAAAACCAGAGGGAACGCGCTTTACCTAATTAATCTTGTAAGATACCATTATCACCATTTAGTTGACATGTTGGCAACTGATATTCATTTTACGAAGTATTAATGGTATTTCCTTTGGTGGTAGTTTATTAATATCAACTTCATAGACTCCCAATTTTGACAAAGTGGAGTCTTTAAGCCAATGTTCGTCCTTTACAGGAGTAATAGACATTTCGATTACTGTAATATTTGTTATCTGCTAAGAGGTAAATAATGAATGTGTGATTAGGGCTTTGTGCAAAGTTATCTGAAATGACGCAAAACATAGCCTTCAGAAATATTCAAATTCAGCTTTTAGTTTAGCAATCAGAAAATAATACACTGATATATTTATATAAACTCTATGACTCACTTCTTCAGTGATGGATATACCTTATAAAATAGATAACACAAATATTGATTAATTCCTGAGCTCCAGTTAAGTATTGAATTATAAACTGAAATATACGGATTAAAGAGGAAATTATAAGCTTTTTTTCTTCTTATTGAGGTGTTCCTTTGAATAGTTGGTCTATAAGGTGTTTGTCATGATTTTTGAAAATGACATGAAGGGAATTATGCAAAGTTCAGAAACCATCTGCCTTCGTCTTGGTATGTATTAATCCCTTAACTAGTTTTTATGTCAAACTGGGTCAATATAATGGTGCAGTTAGTTTTCGTTACTGAAAATTGTGCATTAACTTTAAATCCTCTATAAAATCCATGAACCCCCAACATAAAAAGGACTTATGAATTACCAATTCATATAAAACAAGAATTCGTTTTCACATATATTAAATATGCAGTAACGTAGCAAGGAGGAGGGGGCGGGCTGCATCGGTTAGCATATGCCAGGGGGCAGCATTTTGAGGGGGTAAAATAGAAAATAGAAACAATTAAAATTATAAAAACCTAAATAAATCTGTAATTTTTTACCAAAATGTGTTTTTAAGATAGTCATTGTTTTTTATGTCTGTAATAATGTTTTTAAACGTATTTTTCAACTGTAATATTTGCAAAATAAAAATAGATTTATTTTACAAGTTTTCAAAAACTAGTTTTTTAAAGTGGCTGACAGTTTATCATATCTGTTTGCATGGCCAGTTAAATTAGAATTTTTTTATGATTTGAATTATACGTTTTTCTTTTTGAAAAATTTTTGGTTTTCTTTGATGACGACTGTGTTCAAGTACTGTAATATCAAGTACCTGTAATAAGTTGGTAAGTTGAAAGTCTGGGACTAATAACAGCAGTCTGAAATTAGTTCCTTGGTTGTAATTCTAAGAAAATAAATATTTTGAGGACTTTCTGGAATTTTGAAGGTTAACGGATTATTATCGGCCAGCGGTGTGGGGAGGGGGGTATAAATCGTATGACCTCCCTGGTTGGTAACAATAGTTGCTACAAGTATGCGTACACCAGTCATTGTAGATGTATTTTTAATAGTAATCCAAAATTTCATCTCAAGCCATACTAATATATGGTTCGGGACAAAGTTAGATGTTTTCTGTACACTAAATTGTTTATAAATAATTTTAAAATGTCTTTAGACTGCTTTCCTCGATCTGTGTTCCACATTGTGACTACTATTAATAGAATTGTGTTATTAGATGTATACTGATATGACACTCATGCCTCGGTACCATAGATCAACCCTTGACGGGTTGCGGAAACTACAGAGCAGTCAACTCAAGTATGAAGTTCCGCATGATTGTGAATAGGATACCAAAGGGAAGTGGACCTACTGACCTCCTGCAATGGCCACAATCCCTAGTTGATATTCACTATAATATTTATTTTACATTTGTTATGTATAACTTTTATTTTGTTATATCAGCTCAAATAGTTGTTTTCCGTTATTTTGATTTTTTTTTGTGAACCCGTTCATCTTTATTTAAAAAAAAAAAATTGTTTTTAGTGGGTTTATGAATTTGAAATCATAATCCAATTAGTGATGTATTTGCTACTAGATTTTCGCTTGAAAATTATTCTAATTTAATAAAAAAATGATGCTAATAATTTTTGTTTTAAGTATATATATATATATATATATATATATATATATACATAATTATAAACAAATTGCATATTATATATTATATAATATATACTAATATATATATATATATACTTTGAACATACATATATTTTTTGTATATATATAAAAAGCTTTCACATAAACATGAAATGTGGTTTGATCATTGATTACGAGATTGATTACATATATATATATATATATATATATATACTGTGGTACCTCCTTCAACCCACTTCTTCTCCTGAAGACGACCACCATAACGGTTGAGATATTAGAAAGTGAGTCTTTGTTATATTTCTTTCTATATTTCATAGTATATACTCGTATATACAAAACTAAAGTTTATCGGGACTCGGTCAGTTCTTCAGGTTCAAATTAAACTCTCATTGCCAACGTTTCGGTCTTTATTTAAAACCTGTTTCATAGGCCTACTTAAGTGGGCCTCATAGTAGGCCTATGAAAAAGGTTTTAAATAAAGACCGTAACGTTAGCAATGAGAGTTTAATTTGAACATGAAGAACTGACCAAGTCCCGATAAACTTTAGTTTTGTTTCTATTCCACGGCCGATACTCTTTTATCAATATATATATATATATATATATATATATATTAATAAATATATAAATATTATCTTATATATTATATTTATCATAATATATATAAAATATTAAAATATATATTAAACTATATTCAAAAAAGAACACAGAACTGAAACAGAAACTTTCATTTCTGTCTGTTCTTTTTGTGTGAATATAGTTTATTTAGTTCGTGGAAAATTTCATTAAAACATATATTAATTTTTTTATTAAAATTTAAAATAATAAATACTTAGAAATTAATATATTTTAATTATATAATTTAGCTAGGTATGCCATTGTATTCATTAGGCCGAAAGGTCAAATCACGTTAAATAGTTAGGTGAGTGTTGAGATGGTGATTAAGAATGACCGCAGAGAATGTGTGCCCTGGTTTATAGGTCTTGGCAAACTCTTTCCATGTAAAAATGTAATATTGGGGTGGACAGTTCTTTTCGTACTAGGTCGGTAGAACAATTCCCCTTGAATGAGGTCGCTCTGCTCCGCTGTATTCACCTCTATTGCTGGGTCTCCTGAATTGGAACTCCACTCAGCGATATTTATCGCTTGGCTTCGCTCTTCTAGTTCAAACCGTATTGTTTTTCCCTACTAGAGTCTTTCTATCTCCTGATTGCGCACTTATTTAAGACTGTTTTTCACTATCTTAATATCCTTGAAGGTTTAACTGAATTAAAAAGATCTCATTCTGATTAGTTTTTTAAACTTTCTTTTAAATTAAAGAAATAAATAAACTTATTGCTTTACTTTAGGCAGTTTTCGAATTTATTTCAATGAAGATTATGATTTTTCTTTAATATTGAAAGAATCATCTCTTACCTATTGAAACCAACAAGGAAAATCAGTTAAGAAAAAAAAATATATATTTCAAGACAAGATCATTATTGTCGTCCAAATTATCTCCATCAAGGAGTTTAATTCTGGTGATGGCGTAAAGCTAACCTGTTTTTCTATTCTCTAACCATGGAGTAACGCTCATGTGGTGTTATATTGGTGCTTGTACCGTGTGATAGTTGACGTTCAGTATACATTCAGACCTATGTGGAATAGTAGTATAGTTCTTAGAAGCTTTATAAGATAAAAGGTACTGCTAGTATTGGTAGCTTCAGAAGATTATTCTAATTTAATATTAATTATAACAGACTAATACATTATTATTATTTTTTGAGGGTGACTATAGCATTGCGTCTTAAAAACTATTGTACTCCCCTCCCCCCCTTCTGAACTATACTGCAGTTAGTTCTAACGCCTCATAGAAGCTCAGCACGTTTGCCGCGTACAGCGGTAAACGTTTTTCTATGGTTTTGTTGAGTCTTCCGAAGCACCTACCTCTGTGCAGCAAAGTTGCCTGACAGTCAGCCAGCAAGTGCAGAGGTGTTTCTTCCTCTTTGCAGAATCTGCACAAAAACCATCATTGATAATGCCCATTCAGGCTCCATTCGTTTCGGGAGAAAGTGACTTCCTTTCTCCTTCTTCGAGTCCTTAGGTACACTTGTGGGAGGTTGGCTCCCACTAGTTAGCGCTTTTGGACCCTCTGGGCTTCAGAAGGATGGTCTCGGGACTTTTTTATCCTTAGTATCATTCAGGGGAAAATCCCTGAAGCTCTATCGGTGGTATTTTGTCCGCTCCGGCAGCGCACCGCATAGCAGAGTAAGGCTATTTACTCGAGGGGGTCGCCTGGTACCCTTGAGGCTCCATTCATAGTACAGTATTCCCCGTATCATTCATCCTTGGGCACGGATCACATAACACCTTAGAATGGGGCTGATATAAAAGGAGGGGATTTGGGGATTAGGAAGGTTGTAAAACGAAGGTGGTCAGGACCAGCTCCTGATCACCTTCTCCTCCTCTTTCGTTTGTCCCTGCATATAACAGGTTAACAAGGGTAGCCTCGTGAAGGCCGAAAGTCGGAGTTGAGTGTTAGAGGCTATTAGAGGCGCTTAATCACTCCATTTACCCCGATCAATACATATTACAAATTTAATGGTAGCATCTGTATATGGTGAACGATAATTATTATTCCTACCAGAATATTACTATTGAGTGTCAGAACCTACAAACCATAAGTAAATACTAATATCGTGATAGTAAATTTATAAAATGAATAATACTAATATTAGTACGGTTAGAAAACTAGGACTAATTTCAATATTAGCACCTATTACCCAATATTGAATACTAATATAGTGTTCATTTCAATTCGTCTAACTGTAGTGTTCATGTAGTCTTTATCATTAAACGATATTACTAATATTAGTACATTAAGTAGTTCCCTAATTTAAGTCTAGTGCCTACAGACCAGTTCTGATTACTATATAGAGTGCTACATTTAGGTAGTGAGAAATAGAATATTAGACTAATTTAAATATACGTCATTGCATATTACTGGCAGCAAGGAAAAATTTGAATATTTAAAAAATGTTAATATTTAATAATCTGTAGTAATAATAATTTTATTATTATCTGTTTTTTAGTGTTAATTCAATCTCTTTATATAAAGTTCGTGTGTTTGTTTCTTTGTTCACCCATTTCCTGTGGAGATAGAGACTTGAAATTAAATATATATTATTTATTACCTGAATAATGTTAAATAAAAGAAAATTATCGCTATATTCCCAAAATTGGAGCCAGGTTAGCAAGTGTCTTGTGTGCTCGCCGATGACAGTGGTGCAAATGTATTATATGTAATCAATGATCAAACCACAATAAGAAATGGGAAAACAAGACTAAGATCTTTCAACCGTAACAAGCGGTCTTCGTCAGAGTTCCAACTTAGTTGGGTTTTTGACTCTGACGAAGACCGCTTGTTACGGTTGAAAGATCTTAGTCTTGTTTTCCCATTTCTTATTGTGGTTTGATCATTGATTGTTATTTCACGTGTTTACGTGAAATCTTTTTTTATTATACGATTATACATTTTATCGTATGTAAATGTAAAAAAAAAATTTTTTTGTACTTTAATATTTGGGTAATGTAAACACTGGTAATAAAGTAAAGGTATGGAGCCAGACTAGCCCAGAGGCTTGCGTGCTCGCCGATGACAGTAGTGCAAATGTATTATAAATAAATGTAACAAATATATAATAAACTGTTACATAAGAGGTTAAAAATGAATCATTTTAGAAACAAACTTGAACAAAACTCTCAGATGAAATAAGTTAATATTATAAAGATACATTCCTTTCATTAAAGTTATTATATGGTATGTTGAGCAAATAAATTGAATATCCCAATTAACAAGTGTTGTTTGGTTTAAATATATCTTATTGTGTATATATCTTGAACTGATGGTTTTTTACTTACGTCATAAAGTAAAGTAAAGTAAATTTTTGATCATATTTTCCATGTATTGACTGAGACAGTGTAATATTTAGATATGTATAAAAATAATGTTCATACTGTCTATCAAGTAAGTTTAATTTAATCCTGATTCAATGTTTTCTAAAGACTTGTTCTTTGTAAGTTGTTTGTTAATCATGCGGAGAGTAGAGTGGCTTTTGTATGGATACGATTGGTCAATAATATTATTTGTAGCTTGGAAAATATGGTAAAATTTTCTTGGGAAAATACATTGCAAGTGAGTCGAAGAATAAATTGGTATATATCTTCGTTTTAATAATGTTTGAGATTTCTCTTTTGAAAACAATGGTCAAGTTCCATTAATACGAAATTGTATTGTTTTGTTTCATTTTCACAATAGTGTTACAGGTCTGTAAACCAATTTTTTTTTGTAATCTTCTAGATTGCAATTTGCTGAATCCATCTTCAAATGCAGTTCATGATTAGGGGTAAAGACTTTCTCCTCGGAAGCAGTGAGGCAATAGTATAGGCCAATGCTCTAATGGTTGTTAAAACCTGTTCACGTCTGTTAGAAAACCTCCTTGCAATTACTACTGACTATTACTGCAATAGATAATATACGCCCAAGCATTTCCTCCTGTTCATTCACCTGATAGGTACTTAAGTTCATACGTATTAAGTTATGTGCTTGTTGCTCGGTATAATCTGTGTTCAAATTAATTTAAAGCAGAGTTCTCAGCCTTGTTTGCCCCATGTTCACCGCTCGGAATTTGTCACAATGTCATTTCCCCCACGTCCCTCCAAGATAGTCTTTCAAAAAGTGCATTCTAAATAATATGCAAATTCTAATGTAGTGCAATCAGTTATTATGTGGTATTTACTCATTGTAGGGTAAAAATCTAATGAAATGGTCTCCACATATAAAAATTTAATGATATAAACAACGTGTTTCGAACACGTAGTGTTCTTCCTCAGGCACTCATCCTTAGTTAATGCCTGAGGAAGAACACTACGTGTTCGAAACGCGTTGTTTATATCATTAAATTTTTATATGTGGAGACCATTTCATTAGATTTTTACCCTACAATAATATGCAAATATTAGAAAACTTTATTAGCAGTCCATTGCAACTGCAACTTTACATGGGCCATATTTATAATAAAATTTTACTAATTAAATGATAATCAGAAATATTGATGTATATATATCAATTCAATCTAAATCTATATATATATATATATATATATATATATATATATATATATATAATGTTCGTGAGTTTGTTTGTTTGTTTGTTCACAATTTTTGAAATCCTCCAAAATGCTTGTGTTTTCATAGGATAATATATATTTCATTCTTTCAGTCACACCACATATAACAAATCAGACCAAATTATTTTTACGTGGAAATCGTTACATGATGTCCCAGAATTTTCCGTGTAAAGCGAGATTTTAACCCTAAACATAAGATTGGGATTTTACCAAGAGTTCACTCGATGTTGTTGTACGTAAACTGAACTGCCGCGTTCCCAGATTCGGAAAGACACTAGGCCCTTAATGTTCCTTGAGAGAGTAACTACTGATAAGTTGAAGTTGCTTTATAGTATGTATGTAATGAAGCCCTGACATCTGCCTCTTCTCTGGGCTAATGCCTGTATGTGCTCTCCTATGGTTGCCGTAGCGTCCATGTACCACATGAAGATATTCGGGACAGAGCGATCTGCGAACTCCCTCTTTCAATACCAGTAGCGACGATGCTATTTCCACAACCTACAAAGAAATATTTCATCAATTACATACTTTATTCAATTCAATTGCCTATTATTTACATGTTTTGATAAGCATTTATGTTATTTTTGTGACTGGTTATGAATTCCATAAAATGCTCATCCATGCCAACAGACATGGTGGCATGGATTAAGTGTAATCAATTATATATAATGGAGAGATTAGAAGTTTATTCAGTGATGCGGGTCAGGATTACAGATAGGGGCGCGGCAACACTGATCTAGTGTCGAACCAGCCCCATTACAATGTTTTCGTTATCAGTACTTCCTCTAACTAGACCAACTATACTTCCTATGATGCCCTCACTTCTTATCAATGAAAATGAAGATTATATTTTAACCAATTTAAAAATAACAGTATTACTTTTAAACTTTCTATCTATGTTCACCTTTTAATAATGTACTATACATTGGTAACTTAGAATGCATAGGTCACAGTAACAACGTATTGCAGAAAACCTCCATTGATCGATTAAACTTTCACTGTTAATAAAAATTTTGACTACTATTCATTCGATAGATTCAAAAATTGGGTTTTTTTTTTTTTTAGTATATAAGTCAATTAAATTTCCTTGTTTATTATGACATATGAGTTTTCTGCCCATTCCATGAACGTTACTAAAGATTCTCTTAGTTCCGGTTATAGATTAGAATTTCTCAATGTGATATTGGAAATCACTCATTCTCTGGTTTCATGTTCCATACATGTGTACTCGTTATGTCACTCCATTTACCTTTTCTTATTTATGCTGTCATTCGATAGAGTATTCAGAAAAATAAATTAACTCAATTACTTATAGGAAGGAAAACTTCATGGGTAGACAGTTACCACGTTGAGCACCCCCGTCTTACACCTAGTGATGTTGAACTCTGCTGAATCTATATATTCATATGAATGCCTGGGGTCATAGTAAATGATTAAGTTTTATTGTACTTAAGATCCACTGACGAGTGTGTTCAAGTATACTTGAATAATCTGATTACTTTAGTATATACATTTTTTTTTACTACCCTTCTACATCTTTCTATAGGTTGAACGTTTTTCGAGTTGTGAAAGGGGCAAAAATGTCGTTCATTTTGCATTCATCACCCTTTTAAACCACAGATGAGCGATTTTACCGAGATTGCCAACAATACTTCATGTCACCTATCCAAGCGTCTAGCACACCCAATGTTGTGCAACTTCGTCATCAGTGTATTCAACTTTATTATACCAATGGCTATTACCTTCTCTTGAGTATATCATCATCCTATTCAATTCATTCACCTCGATATTATCTGATTTCATTTAGATTCAACAAACAAAACCTCTTTGATTATTATCTTAATTAAATCATTCGAGTTGGAAGTTTTGAAACCATATTAGTTGCTTATTAGTGCTTTTTAATATAAAATATTTTCTTTGGAGATACATTATTTTTTTAAATTATAAATATAATAAATTTATAATGAATATCGACTTATTTTATTTGCTTAGTAAAATACATTTTATATTTCTATGAATTATTTAAAACGAGATATGCTGATAATTATCAATTGTGACACACTTTGTGATATGTATATTGGTAAGGACATCACCTTTGCTGAAATGAGAATGCATAAGACTGATAAATTCAAATTAAATTCGTAAAGATAAATTTCAACTTTTAGTTATCTCCTTTGAATTAACTAAAGTAAAAGGTGAGAATGTAGTTTGTAAATAAAGACGTTAAACTAGAGTAAAATAATAATAATGGTTATGAAAAGACTAGCGCATTAGGTTTAAGTCTGCTATAGTGTCGGTAATGATTCGAAGAAGCAAATTACGAAGTAATTTTATGTATATAAAATCAAATTTATCACGATCAGACCATGTTCTTCATGTTCAGGGGTATACTCTCAATGCCGACGTTTCTGGTTTTATTTAAAACATTTTCATATGCAGATGTAGACATACTTGTGCCTATAAAAAAGGTTTTAAATTATTATTTAAATTATTGTCTCACCGTTTACTTATATATATATAGACTTTAACACATAGGAAAGAACAAAGAAATTCACTACAGAATTCACTTCGATATTTCGACATCCGTCGTCATCAGGAAGAAGTATGAAGTACTCACGTTGAGAAGCAAACGACAACTGAGCTCCAGAGTAACTCGTGGAACCACCAATGCTGCCCCCCAGCGGAGGAGAGGAAAAATAGAAATCCCTCCAATATTTATTTATAAAACAAGATAATAAATATAATATGAAATAATAATGAAGACAACGATAAGTCTGTAAATAAAATTTAAAAAAATAAAATTATAAACAGTGAGAATCAATAAAATAATAATAATAACATATATATATATACACCTGACAAACGGAAAGACGATCCAAACTGGACACTGTTCAGCGGTTGCCGTGTCGGTTACTAGCCGTTGCGTGGTCTCCCTTTCTCTTTTCTCCTGAAGACGGATTACCCGAAAGTTTGAGTATGTAAGTGTTGCTTTTACTTTCTGTGCTACCTATCTTCAAAAAGAGAATGGGTGATCAAGCATGCCGGAAACACAACGGCAGGAAACCCATATATATACATAAAATTAACGGTAGGGGTTAAGACCAGGAGGAGTGCGAGCCCCAAGGAGGCATATGAATGCCCCTTCAGAAGCTCTTAGGGTGACATGCGGATTAGACACAGGGATTTGTTAATATATATTATATTATATATATATTATATTATATATATTATATTATATATATGAGCCGTTTATTTTGAAAGTGGCCTAATTCCATTTTCCAAAAAAATTTAGCTAGCTATTTAAATAATTACATTTTTACGTTATCTTTACTTTTTGCAGCAAATTGTACAAAATTTATTTAAAATTACTAAGTTTTTTTATAACAAAAATTAGTTGATAAATAAAATGACAATATTTTTAAATTTTGTAAAACGCAAACCCTTAAATATCTCGATTTTAACATAAATGGAATTAGGCCACTTTTAAAATAAGCGGCTCATATATACGAATGAAATTCGTCTTTCCATGTTGTATTCAGCTCAGAGAAAGTTTGTTAAACAAACAGAAAGAATAAAAGGAAAAATACATTTTTTTTATAGCTATAAATATCTTGAGTATTATCAGGAATTACTAACTCGTGCACTTTATTGTGACAAGTAATAATCGATGTGGCCTTAACATTCCATATCCACTTAAACAACTTGAGCTAATCAAAGTATTCCTTCATTCATAATCGGTGGTGAAAACTTCATATAGAGATTATTTTAATGCTTAACTTTTTAATTTGATAAAGCTGAAGTGTATTTGTATAGTTCATCGGTATGTTATTAATTTACAAAATGATCCTCACTTTAAAGAAAATTAAAAATATATTTTCTTTTTCGTTTGGTTTGCGTAAAAAATACATTAAAATTAATAACAGGTGGAATTATATTTTATTTCATTAAATCAATTTGGTGTTTCATTTAATTTTACATTACAGTTTTAGTTATGATGTCCTCTTTGTTGATGCTTCATGCTAATAATATAGTATCATTTTATCAAGTGATGTATTTGTTATAAAATGATGGATACATTACAAATGATAGTATAGGTATCCATTAATGCACATTATAATTCCGTACAGTAAATATTTCTGTGAGTTCCGTAGACCTGGTCCTCCCAGTGTTTCAGATGCCATCGTCTTGGGCACACCCAGACCTGGTGTAGGGAGATCCCTCGCTGTGTTAGGTGCCCGGGAGCTCTTCATTATTCTTCTTGCCCTAATCCAAAGAGAACTCAGCCTTCCTGTGTAAACTGCTCTGAAATTGCATACTGTGGTCTTACGTTTGTTTGTGTATATATGTTTGTAAATTTTGTAGCAGTCTTCCTTCAATACATAGCCCAGCATTGATAACCTGCAGCTTTAAGGCCGCATGTGGCTTTTTGAATCATAAAGTGCTTGATAAAAATGTTTCAAAATATGAAAATCATAATTCTGGGAATAAAGACAAAAAAGTCTGGTGTGAAGGAAGAAAACTAATATCAATCATTACTTAAAAATTCTAAGCTTTCAAAAAATCAGTTTCTTAAGCTAACAAAGGTAGTAAACGAGGCCAATAAGGACACTGCTTAATCTTTTGAAAGATGCAAAACAGTTTTAGATGCACTCATCGAGTAATATAATGATATATTCAAGGAGTTTACAATATAACTGTTACATAAGAATTCGTTTACCCATGATTTGTGGTCTTTTGGGGAAGTGGACAGTGCTAAAATGACCTTTATTCCTAGAAGGGTTCTTCACACCTGACATAGCCAAATTTGGCTGATCCCTCCTTCTTAACAACTTCAAAATTTTCCTAAACAGTAATCTTATTATTTTGTCAATACAAAATAATAACAGATTCCCTGTAGTTGACATGCTTCGATTGTTCATCAGGCCGTAAATAATTTTTGATTTGATTGTCCAATATGTATAAGTAAAGTGGTGTCATTGCAGAGGAGGTGGTTGTCTGTGCTGATCCCGTCTGGAAATTGTCTGTCGGTCGGAGTCACGACCTGATAAGGCCTACATGGCCTTGATATGACTAATAAAGCTGTAGAACTCTGTTGATTTCTATTTCAATTCTCATAGGCTTCAGTTTTTTATTAATCAGACTTCAGACCTTTTCTTTTTTAATAGTTTCGTTTGCCACTAGGATTTTTCGTGTGACTTGTTATTCTGTATCTAAGTATGTGTATTATTTGTTTTTTGGATGTTATTCAATATATCTTAGCCTGACCTTCTGAGACAATGAAGTGGTAGTCATTCCAAGTACAGGTGTACATTAGTCTCAAAAATGATTATTCTAAATAAGTAATAATAAGTAAACTATTATTATCATTATTATCATATTATTATCATATTATTATCATGTCGGTATCATTATTCCGACATGATGCCTGTCGTATAGGGTAGGTATGCCACTTCTGAGGACAACAGATAACAGTGTCGAAGACAGTGCACCAATATAACATCTTGGATGACAAAAGAACAAACAGGAGACCTCAAGACGTTGGAGGATGAATCGAAAATGACCTAAATTGGTGTTGATGAACTAGGAGTGGGATTTGACAGAAGAGTATAAAATTGTTCTGCTGAAAGTTAGAACTGATTCGGGTTTTAGGACTCAGAAGGAAAAAACCCCCAAGACTTACTTAAATATTGAATGATTGATTTTGAATTAATAATTGATATTATTATGAGAGAATACAGTGGTCAAGGACATTACAATTGCACTAGCATGTTTAGTGTACCGCCAAATCAAGAGCTAATCGAAGAAACTCAGCTGAAAGGGAAAGTTACACAGACTTCAAACAAAACGGATTACAATGCTATATTACAAGTTTAAGATCTTTGTACAGGCTGCAAATTATAGGATGGATTTTATTTTTTACATAAACCTAATCCCTAGTGGTCGTGGTCTACCAAATACCATTGAAAGCAAGAAATTAAAAGATCATTGGAATTAACTGTGTAACATATAAAGGAATTTATTACTATTCTCAAGGCGTTGCTATCTGAGTTGGGATGCGTGAAGCGCATTTTTTATCGTGATCACGTCTTAGCAGCGAACATGCTGGTATAGTTTAAGAGTTAATTATGTTAAATTATTGTAGTTTAAATGATGAACATAGTAATAGTGATCTCATATCTAATACATTTTCCTTTGAAGAAGTGCGAAACATATTTGAATTTCACTAAGCATATGTTTTGATAAGTTCAGTGATTATATTTCTTGTATCTTTAATGTGTTCTTTCACTTTCTAGTTTTCAACTCTATCGAGTGATCCTAGAAACAGCAAGTAATCTATTTATGCAAGTATTACAACTCTGAAAGGAATCCAGCGAAAATTAGGGGGGGAAAAATCGTGATAATGCATGGTCGTAGTAAAATTTAACAAAAGAAAGTTATCTGAAAAGGAATTTGTGTGCTTTCAGACTCCCTCTGTTTTCTCACCTTTTGGTCTAGTATTAGTTTTGTTGTATTATTCATTATTTGTGAAATCTATTATAGTGTCGTATTTACTCAAAATGGGAAATTTAAAAACAAAATCAGTCTCCACACAAAAGAGCTTTATGTTAAAATTCCAGGTTTAGATGTAAACCTGAAGAAGAACATAAGTGTTCGAAATACGTTGTTAGTTTTAACATAAAGCTCTTTTATGTGGAGTGTATCGTTAAATTTCCTATCGTTTTGTTGTTTGTTTTCCAATACCACACTTATCGTCGTTAAATTTTTAATGCTGTTCTAGGAGCGAAAAGTGTGACTCATATATTATTTGACATCTGTTTTAGTAATGGGCGTGCCACAGTATGGATTCGATTCTAAAGTGTGTATCCTAAATTTTGTATAGCTCAAGTGTATTTAGACTAGGGATCTTTATCGAGTACCTGGTACCTACAACCTGCGGACCGACGTTGCCTCTGAGGGTCGCTGATCTACTGTAGTAGTCGGAGATCATTGATTAGTGAACAGGCCACCAGTGAATAGTTTTTGAGGTCAGCGAAAAATGCCTAGTGTCTTCGTGGGATAAATTAAATTTTCTAAAACTAGTATTTGTTGATATTAGGAATGATTAACTTACACCTGACATCATCTAATCTTAGGATCACAATATTTAAGTCCTGTCTGAGGAATGGCATGTACAAGGATTTTCCACTGCTAGATGGAAAAATCTAAGATCATATCACGAACTTGGGATGGGAAGCAAACCCAATGGGAAGGACAATAACCACTATACCCTGACCTAACTCTTTGGAGTTTGCCCGACGTGATTTAGTATAACCTAAAGACTTCCCTTATGTTCGACTCTTTTGGCATCCACCTGATGAGTTTTAACATAAAGAAATCAACGTCTGCATGTTCAAGAAGTTTTTTTCATGACATCGTCTATCTGAAATTATACTCCTAGAAACTGTATATTAAAATCGTTTTCCTTTAGATATTTGTTGGGTACTGTGTTTGCTGAAATCATTATTCATCAATTTCAGTGCTGACATACCTAAATAATCAGGGAACACTGTGCCTATTGCCACTCGTTAGCAGAGAGCTGAATTCTCTTCTATTTCTTTCAGGTCTACTGGCTGCATGCCAGAAAGAGTTCTAATTAGACAGTTCGTCATTTCTGCCAGAATTCATTTTTCTCTTTTTTCTTTATCTAAGTGTTAAATATCCTAAACTTTTAGAACAATAATTTACTTAATATAATCACAAATATAATAAAAAAACCTGTTATTAATGCAATTACTGATCATTTAATATTTGTTTTCATGGCATTTATAGGTTTGTTTTTTGAAAATTATAGACAATGTACCTGTATGAAAAGTTTTATTCTGAAAACAACCCGTTTTGTACCGTAATGTTCTTCATGTTTTCTATGCTTAGATTCCATCATAGCTCCTTTTGAAAAGTCATGCTCATCGAACTAGGCATCAATGGTAGATCTAAATATCTTCCATATGTTATCACCAAAAAGCGATGCAGTCTCATATGTATGGAGTATGTAATTGTTCAGGTTAAGTTTAATCTGAGATTCCAGCATAATGAAGCTGAAACGTTATGATCATAGAATTCATACGTCATCTTGGCTAGTCATGAACACTTACATTCCTGTTTGTCTGTAATGTTCGGGTTGAGTTTAATCTGAAGATGCCTCATCATAGTAAAGATGAAATGTGGTTATCGCCATAGAGCTAATACATCATCTTGGCTAGTCGTGAACACTTATATTAATGTGTCTGTAATGTTTGGGTTGAGTTTAATCTGAAGATGTCTCATCATATTAAAGATGAAATGTGGTTATCGCCATAGAGCTAATGCGTTATCTTGGCTAGTCATGAACACTTACCTTATTAATATCCTGTTTGTCTGTAATGCTCGGGTTGAGTTTAATATGAAGATGTCTCATCATACTAAAGATGAAATGTGGTTATCGCCATAGAGCTAATGCGTTATCTTGGCTAGTCATGAACACTTACCTTATTAATATCCTGTTTGTCTGTAATGCTCGGGTTGAGTTTAATCTGAAGATGTCTCATCATACTAAAGATGAAATGTGGTTATCGCCATAGAGCTAAAACGTAAGCTGGCTGGCCAAGAACGCATACATTCCTATAAAAAGATTTCATATAAACACGTGAAATAACAATCAATAATCAAACCACAATAAGAAAATGGGAAAACAAGAATAAGATCTAAAACTGAGTTGGGTTTTTGACTCTGACGAAGACCGCTTGTTACGGTTGAATGATCTTAGTCTTGTTTTCCCATGTTCTTATTGTGGTTTGATCATACATTCCTATATGTCAGTAATGTTTATCATATCATGCTGTTCAAATGGAGGCAATCAACCTTCAAGTTTAAGCCGTGACATTTTACTTTCTTGTAAGTCTACAATGATCAAGTTAACCTTACTCTAAAGTTGACAGTTTACTGGAAGTCAAATATTGAGATCTATCTACCTGCTGGTCGATAAGTTTATCACTAGAAGGCGAATACTTCATGTTGTAAAAGATGATTCACTTTACATTTTTTTTAGGTTGTAATGATCAAGTTATTTATTATCTTTGTAATACGATTTCCTGGATTAAACAAGCTTAAAATTCCAGAAAAATGCCTTTAATAACCATAATGAATATTTTAGTTTGATAACATATGTTATCTGCTAAATATTGTCACCATAGTGTTGATTTATTCATTAAGCTTAGTGAAGTGTTTTCACCTTTTTACTATAAGTGGTGAGATACTAGTAATACCAGGAATACGCGTGACGACTACGTAGGAGGAGCGTCAGAGTTGTAATTATAGTAGGTGGGAAGGAGATTAGTCAGGCCGTTGCTTACGCATGTTTCCAGCTAGGAAAGGAACAGATGTTGGTGGAAGTGAGTCACAGTTTGGTCTCAGTTATAAATAGGGCGCTAGGTAGACATCTGACATTGAATGGAGCTCACCGGAAGACCATGTAATCTCACCGTAGACATCCCCCCCCAAAAAAAACACCATCATTCTCTGAAGTCGTTAGCTTTCATTCTGGTATAAATTGCATTCTGTTGAGGGTTTACAAAAAAATTAATGAGGGTGTCTAAACAGATGGAAGTCTAGAATGTTGAAGGATAACCGGAATAAGGTTACCTATTGAATGTCTTAAGGTCTGTTCTGCCATGTATTACACACTACTCTATTCCAGACCAGAATATTCCAGTCCAGATATCGACTGTCAATTGTCTATTCAAACAGTTCATATATATATATATATATATATATATATATAAAGATTTCACATAAACACGTGAAATAACAATCAATGATCAAACCACAATAAGAAAGTCTTGCTTTCCCATTTTCTTATTGTGGTTTGATCATTTATATATATATATATATATATATATATATATATAAATTTTTAGTTTTACTTTATAGTTTTAATGAAGAGACGAGGAAGGAATTCCGGAAATTGTGTAAGAAACAGATACAAGCCAAATATGGGTGTTGTTTAACAATATATATATATTAGTGTATATTGGAGCAATTTCTCTTGTAAACATATTTTATTAAAGTAGACGTCTACGAAATTATTTCTTCGATGTCTCTGGGACAACTCCTTCATGAAGTCACTCCCTAATATATTATTGAGTAGCCTACGAAATTATTTCTTCGATGTCCCTGGGACAACTCCTTCATGAAATCACTCCCTACCAAAGAAAACTAGTTATAAAACTAGAAAAGACCAGCAAAAAGGTCGTGAATGCGGAAGCTGCCGTCAACTTTAATAATATATATATGAGTTCAAATTCCAGAAAACGTGACCTTTCCATGGTAAACATTTTAATGGAATTTAATTTTGTTTAATTTGTCAGTCATTCTCACATTTATAAGTTGAAAATTTTCTATTGCTTTCTTCGTCATGTTGTAACAGCGACATATTGTTCTATTTGAGGTAGCTTACACTTTTAATGTTCTTATTTTTTAAATATTGAAGTTCCATGGGTATTGATTATAGTTATATTCACATTTTTGTTTATCCTCACCGAATCTGTGGTTCCAGATGACATTTGGGTCGAGTCCTATTGGTCGATTCAACCAATTTATTTTTTAGATGCTATATATTGATTATTTATCTTCTTGTAATTATTTTTTCTTAAAAAAAATTACTCATTTTATTTTTTAAGTTAATTCATAAAGTCAATTTGTGGTGGATAATGCGTGAAATAATAATCAAAAATGTGAGATATTACAGTTTAAAAGGTTTACAATGTGATGGAAATAGGGTCGGGCGGAAGAGGACCCGCCCTGGAGATGGAGGCCGAGGCCATGGATAAGAGCTGACGGCTTTAATGGCATGGGTCAGACCCTACTCAGTCATCTCTGTTTATTAGATCAATCTTGCGGCCACTCGGAGTATTTCTAGTAGCAAGGTCATTTGAGAGATGCTAGATATTGATTGACTCAAGCGAAACAGATTAATGATCTACTTGTATTAGATAGACTTCCATCGTCTGCTTCATCAAAATCAAAGATTTGAATCAAAGTCTCTATTTCTATTCAATGAAAACTTGATTTATTAACTCCAGCTGTTAACGTTGTCGCCTTCAGATAAGCTTGGTCATTCTGACCTTGACTCAGTTTGGCAAATTAGAAAAATGAATAAAAAGGTCAACCATAATTTTTTAGCCAGCTATCTCAGCAAATGCAAATATACCTACAGCATTGGAGAAAATTTATAAAATTTTATTAACAAGTACGTTAATGAATCTATAATACAAGAAAAAAATGCTAAAATTGTATTAACATGTACTTTGGAGTCCTTATTTGTAGTTGTATAACTGAAATTGTATGTTGAAGTGTGGATCACCTCGAGACAGGTAAAATTATATATTATAGTATACGTAACTTGTTCAGGGGATTAGATGCAGAATCTACAAATTATTGAGATGTTAGTGTTACCTGATTCCATAATAACACAATAGTTTACCATAATTCGATTTGAAATTCTATGTATTTAGTATTTAAAAACAACTCAGAATATACTCTAATAAAATTCTGGTTTTAATAGCGACATACAAATTATTTTTTGTATAATTACAAATAATAATTACAAATTATTATTTATGAGTAACAAATGGAAGGTGACGTAGCAGTTGCTTTATGATATATACTTTTATTTGGATATTATGAAAAATATTTCCACATAAACAAGTTTTGTTGATGAAACAATGCGTTTCGACCATAGTGTTCTTCACGCTTATTTACTTGCCATTGAATTTACCTCATATTTACAGACTGCATTTTCTTGTAGTTTTCATAGACTTATAGCAGCATTATAGTTACTAAAGCGATTAACAACTTTTTCGTTACATACAGAAGAATTCGTTTTCGTCGATTTTTAGCTACAATTTTTTCTACTTATAGACATTTAAAAAAATGTTTCTTTCATACTTATAGTAATGATAGTTACTTTTGCATATTAGTTGTTTTAGAAATGTTTATTTCGTAAACTACTTGAAAAATAATTTATGTATTATTAATTAAAATCATCCATGAAGAAAAGTACGTGCGGTGCTTTGATGGTAGAATAAGAGCCATATTTGAAAAAAAAATACCAATACGATTGAAACAAGATTAGAGGATTAAAGTAAAATCCTTTAATTGTTAGTGAATATATATTATATTGGTAGTTGATAATACATTCTCAAAATGTATTTCACCTTTTCAGTAATAAACATACTACAATGATTCTCTTCCTAAGCTTGTTCAGGATAAGAAGGTCCTGTGCTGAGTAATTATCTTTTGCTAATCGACTATGATAAATCCGGTATGAAAGTCCTTGTATTTGTTTCTTTGGTACTCTTTTCTTATGGAGAAAGGACGACCTTCTTGTCTTTGTCTTATTCCCTTAACCTGTGTGAATGAAAGAATTATAGTTATAATACCAATGTAACTCGTGACATGCAAACACACAAACAACTGAGGAGAAAGTCAATTCAGCAACTTATTTTGCAATGGCCATTACAAAAACAATCGGGAAAATATCACTTTTGTTCTTTCTTTGTCTGTACCATAGTTATACATTTGTTCTGATTCAAAATTCTTTTTATTTTCATATGTTTAAAATTATTTTAAGCCTTACCATACTGTTTATACTTGAACGTTAGTTTTTCTAAACGATGGCCGCGGAAAACTAATGTTAGGTTTCATTTTAACTATGCTTTTCTCGGGAGAATAAAAATGTCATGATGTTATCTCCTATTGGCAATGTACGTTTGACAAAACTGTTCATATTATTTGTCACTTAACATACATTTTATATATTTTTTCTACAATCAATTTATAATTATTTGCTTATTTAACATTATGTTTTTGAAAAGTTAATAAATATACAAAAATGAAAAAAGAAACACACCAAGTACAACTCTAATAGACGTGAATTTTAAATACTTTTTAAGATTTCATTGGAAAACGCCCCACTCTTAGGAAAAAATTTTAAAAACGATCTAAAAAAAAAAACTAAATCTATGCCACATTGTTCCTCAGAATGTATTCCAGTTCTCCTCCTCTTGAGTGGTCTACCTTTTCGTCTAACGCTATTCTCTAGCATCTATTGTTCAGCACCTCATCTGTGACAGTTCAACTCAGAATATGACCAAAACAGCTACATTTCATACGCCTTGACTATGTTCTTTGAAGACATTAAGCGATACGTCAAATTGATTGGTTACTTGAACCTTATGAAATGCTATGTAGAAGACATAAATACATAATAAAAATTATTTTTCTCTTTTACTGACTCTATGCAGAAAGTTAATGTTTTTAATATCCCAATTTATTTTTTGTTCAAAGTTTTAATAGATTTAAATTGTATTTATTATATATATTTCAAAGAATTGAAACATCAGATGTTAAGGTGAATAAAAATGGTTTATTAATACAATTTCTCGAGAAAAATACCTTCATCACTGAATTGTATTCTTCCCTGTCCAAATTTTGAGCCAATTTGTTGTTTTTGTTTTCATAAATTTCATGACTATTTCAAAAGTTGAAATATTTTTTAAGAATATGTTTTTAACTTTTTTATTAGTATAAATTGCTTCCTCGAATTTCCCCAATAAGAAAAAAAAATGTGAATTTAAATTTTGCCATTTTTAAGAGTTTGGATTATTAAAAGTAAAAAACTTTCTTTTAAAAGTAAAAACAAATCACATTTCTAACTGATTGTTAACCAGTCTTTTTTTAAATTAATTTATTTTCAATTATTTTAATCTAAATATTTTGTTATCAAATTTTCAAGCTGAGGCGATTATTCTGAGTTACACACCTTAGGGCTGAATAAAAAAAACCTTGCTTATTGCTTGGTAATGAAGTAATGATTCATGTCTCAGTTAATGTATCGGATTTGATTGACGATGTTAGTCAGTTAGGCAGATGTTAATAATCTCTCTTATTTGTGAGCTTGGGATCTTAAAGTATGATAGAGGATGATGCACTTCACTGTATAAATTGAACTTGGACATGGACCTTTTAGCATGAATCAAGATTAACCTTTACAATACGAATTTAAATGGCCTAGTGAGAACAGCTGTGGAACTAAAATAGATTTGAATCAGACTTCTATTTCATCATGGTATTCATAACTCAAACCATAATTAGAAAACCAAATCTCATTCAGTAGTAAGTGCTCGAGGTGGAGTGAAGGTGAGAAATTCGCTTAAGCAGTACGCGCATGGCTTTCTTTCTCGCTGCAGCCTGAGGTCCAAAAGTGCATCACTACTGCCCGCAAGGCGCATCACTTATTTCATTGTAAGTTTAATTGCTTAGTAAATGAATGAATTTAAAGTTGATAAACACTTCTAATAGTTGTTAATTGTTGTACCAACAAACCCAAAAATTGATTTACTTAAAGTTTTATCTTTATATTTTACCCTTTATAAAGGATTGTGAAGAGCGGTCACTATCTACTAGCTTTAGAGATTATGATGAAATTGAGCTTACAATATAAATTAAGCTCAGTTGGGTTTTTGACTCTGACGAAGACCGCTTGTTACGGTTGAATGATCTTAGTCTTGTTTTCCCATTTCTTATTGTGGTTTGATCATTGATTGTTATTTCATGTGTTTATGTGAAATCTTTTTAACAATATAAATTAAATAAATGTTGGTAACTGAGTATGCTAAATTGATATTATTGGAGAATATTGACTAAACTGTAAGCAACACTGCAAATACCTAGTGCAATTTAGGTATTTGTGATGTTTTGCTTGCTTAAATGCAGTAGAGATAATGGAGTGTCTCGACTTTTGAATTTTTTCTGGATATGACATCCAGAGAAAGAAGTTTGAACACTATTATCTTAAGGAATAAGCATTTGATTTTTTGGAAATCTGTTGACTTGTACTGTGCAAAAAGTAATAGGCATCCTTGTGGGAATATTATCCACTTAAAGGATTTTCGTTCATGTGAAACAGAGGAATATAACCTGTTATTGCTAAGCTACACTCCTACCATAAGACATGCACATATGATGTGCATTGGCCCAATATTTTGGACTGTGACCTCGCACTAGAAATAAGGCTCCTCCTCAAGCTCTGTGTAACGGTGAATGGCCTGGTTTACCTGCCCTAATAGTCTCTTGCTAGAATAGTTGATCCAGTCCCTATCATCTGTTCCCTTACCTTGTAGACTGGTTATGCAGGTGCTTTTGTGGGGTCTACCTCTCTCATAATGAAGTTCCTGCGCCCTTGTCGGTCCCTTCCATTGGAGTTCGTCTGACCTCAGTTACAGTCTGCAGGTTTAGAAGTACAGTAGGAGACGAGATCTTATTCAATCGCATACATATTTATTCCCCTGTAGCCAAAACTTAGAGAACATTAGTACAAGTTTTAGAGAACAATGTTCTGATAGACGTAGAAAATGATGTTGAGGACGTAGAAGATAGACAGTTGGGAATCAGACTTCTGATTCTATGAATATATCTCATGAGGTCTAAGTGAGGAGCCTCTGAGTGCTAAACTGAAGTCGCCTCTGTAAGTCTGCGAAGTACCATCACGCTCATTAAATATAATTCTGATCCGTACTTTATCTTTAAACTTACTTATTCCTTTTACTTTTCTTTTCATATTAATAGTTGTAAATGGGAATAATTTTGACCTTTCTAAGATTTCACCATAAAAGAAGTTTCGACAATTCTAGTTTAAGACATAATACTGGAATTTTTCACTTGAAATGATCAATTTTGAATTAAATTTTTGAAGTTTTATTTTTTTTTCATCCTATTTAAAATTTAATGAGTTCTGTAACTAATTGACTGATACTCAGAAAAGAATAAATATTAATGCTATATTGTTGATAAATTGTTTAAATTAGCTAGTGGTTTTTATTGGTTATCTTGGATCGGATCAACATATATATAAGGAAAGAGGTTTGATCTTGGAGGGAGCGAGTCTAGGTAAGTTTTAAGACATTGCAAGGGCTTAGAGTTTCAAATGCAAACCCTTGTTCTCTTCCAGTTTCTCATTTTATTGACTTCTCAGTCAGTTTCTTCTAGTTTCCTTCAGAAATCTAATCTCTCTTCAAGTTCTTCTTCAATAGTTGATTTCTGCTTGCTCTAACAATAAGTCTCATTTTTGAGTTAAAACACAGAAAAAAAAAAGGGAAAACCATCACTCACAAAATTCTTTCCAGAAAAATTTTGTCTTCAGAAAAGTATTAGAATAAAAATCAGAAAAAATGATAAATTTTGTTAAGACAAAACGACGTCTACCACGTGAAAGTAAAGTCATAGTGAAGGATAAAAAACAAAATAAGTAAAGAAATAAAATTAAAAATTATAAAAAATACGGAGTCTAATTCTTAAAAGGTATAAAAAAAGGTAAAACAAAAAATAAGCTCTTAACATTTTTCAAATATTTTGTGCTTTTATGTTTTCTTATTTTTATCATATTTTCAGTTGTGTCATTTTTCATATTTTGATTTTCTGACCATGGTATTGGCTACAATAAAATATCTACTTAAAAATGGTTCTGACCAGGTTACATTATAATTTGTCCTGTTTTTATTTAACCGTACGACATTGAGCTGAAATGATTGACACATGAGTATTTTTTTCTTTCGGTGTGTACCCAATGTTTAAACTCCATTAGAACCCTTATTTTTTTTTACGAAGTGACATATATATAATTTTATTCTAAAACTGATAAATACAAACAAATGGTATACTTTTCTCTATAGTTTGGCAGATTTCGTCTTCAGAAGTAAACTTCAGAAGAGAGGGCGAAATAGATTACAGATTGTTATGTACTATTTTGCATGTAGTGTCACAATCATGAATAAAGAAAATAGAAAAAATAATAAATATTCAAGAAATAAGGAAAATTTAGTAAAAATAAACATCAAATGGAGGACTAAATTGAAAAAAGAGATACACAGAAAAAGGGGGAAATATAAAATTATGTTCTCAAAATATCTCAATTATGAATTATTATTCAGATTATTTTTGTGAAGTTCAAACGTTAATGATAACCCTACATCGTACACAAACGATATTCTAAGTAACCAAAAAAGAAATCGCACATTACACTGAAAATTAACACTAACGTATACAAACGTTTATGATAAAATATTTCTCTTTACTGCACTGATTCGTTTATAAGTTTATAATGAACAAGACTTATTCCACCAAAAAACTGAGCACAGAATGTAGTATCTAAAATTATAAATATTTTATAATTATAAAATGAATTAACCACTATATAAGTCTAAAGTGAAACTAAGGTTTCTTTTGTATCTATAATGAGTGTTGCTGGAGTTTCAAAAGGAATATTATATCGTTTAACGAGTTTGGTTGCAACTGGTCAAAAGATAATAGTTTCTCTTTAGAAATTGATGTTATGGTTTATGTGTTCACTTTTTATTTTATGTGGTTGTTTTAAAAACATTGTATACATAAATAGTTATAAAAAAAAACTTTTCTTAATATTTATCCCTTGGTCAGATTTGTGAGTAATGTTTATGATTATGACTTGTGGTCTACAAATCGAAATACACTTATTTTTATCCATCGCTTGTCGCCTTACATTTGCAATGAGTTGGCCTTCGTTATTGTATATTTACTTAGGTTATTCTCTCTACTGCTTCACTGAATTCGTTTCCAGGTTCTGACGAAGAGAGCTTACCTTACAGGTGTGCTGATCTCTGTTTAAAAATTGATAGCTTGTTTTCTCCTAGCATTGTCAATACGTACTTGATTTAAAATTCTGTGAACCTTTGTTTCCATCTCATTTCTATTCCTCTCAATACAGACCTGACTGAGTTCAATTTGGTTAGTTAATTGCAGATTTAAAGAAGCTTCAAATGTATTATATAACTTTCCCCTATTATGTTATTTTAGCTTTGCTGATGTGTTATCTGAATATTTATATGTGAACTAGAATATATGTGATTTGTATGTTGATTCAACAAACAAATTTTATACTCTATGTTGTATTTATGTATTCAAGAACAACACAAGTATTATGTTATTGTTGAAGACCATAGTTTTTATATTTGTATTTATCAATAGAAAAGAAGGTTTCCCTTTTCTTTTTATTGAAAACAAAAATTTTAAATTCTTTGAAAGCACTTATTTCTAGTATGAAACTCTGTAGAAGTAAGTGGGGGAAATCTTGTTCTTCTTGAGCATTTCTTTAAACGGAGGAGGTTCAGGTTTGGCGTCGCCATAAGCACGATTTACTGTTTATATTCATTATTTCTTTACTAATCGTGTTGTTCGAAGGTTTGTAGGCATGTTTTTGAGAGCTTTCAGGGTCTACTGAGTTTTGGAACAAGAAATTGAAACTAAGTATTTCATAGTTTTTCTGTTACAAAATGTTTATTTCTGTCTATGAAAAAGTTTTTAAATAAAAAACGAAACATTAGCAATGAGAGTTAATTTGAACCTGAATAGCTAACCAAGTCTCGATTTGTATACACAATATATATATTTTGTATGTAGTAGGTTTTATTTTTGAGGTCTAGGTCATATATAGGAAAATAAACTCCTTCCTAGGCCAACGTTTTGATGTATTTGTACATCATCATCGGGGCTAAAATTAGAGAAAGAACTATAATACATTTACCAACACAATCTACAACCTACATAGAGAACTAAATTATTGAGAACAACACACGTGACCTATATGGCCCAGCCCTCAAAAACAAAACCGACCACATACAGTAGAATAGAAGAGGTCAAGAACATTTTTTTGAGAAATAATATATATATATATATATATATATATATATAAATCTTCAGCTCACTGCTACTACTACTACTACTACTACTACTACTCGTTGGCTCTACGTCCCGTGGAGGGACTGGGCCTGACCAATTATTGCCCTCCAGGCTGCCCGGTCTGTGGCGACGGTGCGCCACCGACGTACACCTAGCTTCCTCAGGTCCTCTTCCACACCATCGATCCAGCGAAGCCTCGGTCTCCCTCTTAGTCGTCTCCCACCAGGGTTTCCTCGATATAGCTTTTTCGCTGCTCTGTCCTCAGGCATTCTCTCCTTATGACCCGCCCACCTAAGCCTTGCTTTCCTTGCTTCAGCAACTACATCGGGGTGTCCATATAGCTCCATCACTTCTCTGTTGGGGCGGATCCTCCATTCTCCATTTATCCGGACTGCTCCAAAAATTTTCCTCAGGATTTTTCTCTCCCACCGGCACAGCATATTTTCTTCGCTCTTGGTGAGGGTCCAAGTTTCCGCTCCATACAGAACCACTGGGCGCACTACTGTTCTGTATACTCGCAGCTTGGAGGCTCTATTTAACCGTTGGTTCTTAAAATTCAAAATCATTTAAAGTTGGCTCACTAGTATTCATAAATTCGATAATTCTCAATAGTAAACTGGTTTCAAACAAGTAGTACTGGAAACATAGAAAACATATTATTATCCTAAATATTATTAGTAATATAGAATATTTATATCGGTTCATAACATTTAATGGAGTTGTAATGGCCAGGGTACTTGCTCTGACACTGTCAACTTTGAGTAACATTTTCCTTTATGATAGGATTGCATGTATTGCTTCCTATCTTCAACTCTGCTTACATAATTGATAAGCTAATACTGAGACATTCCTATTTAAAAGGTTCTTTTGAAATTCGTTCAAATGACTACTTTTTTCCGGTAAAAGTGGAGAGATTAAGCAATTTGTTACATTTTTCCCTTTCAATTTGTCTTTTCTAATTCGTTTATCAAACGTTATAATTCTTCGACTCATTTCTTTACTAGTTTTATGTTAGAAATGGCAGTTGTTTCACACCGAAAATTCACGTTCATTAAGTAAGCTATATTTTAAGTAAGCTATATTTTTTTTACTATCTCTATCTTCCTTCCTAATTATAGCTTACTCTATCTATATTTTTGGTTCATTTATATGGAAACTATGATAAGGTAATAGTTTGTAAACCGTTTGTTTGATTACTAACTGACACTAAACAGGGTTAGAGTAGCCTAGTGGCTTACGAACTCGCCTCAGGACTGGTAGATCCAGGGTTCGATACTTGCTCTGGTCCTCGATTTATTCATGCGGGAGTTGAAAAAAATCTAAACTTATTGTCTCTTGGAGAGGACTTTTGTCCGTATATATATAACTGAACATCCGAACCACAGTAAGAAATCAGAAAAAATACTAACATCTTGTAACAGTAACAAGCGGTCTTCGTCACAGTCAAATATTAATTGAGATTTGACTTAAATCAGTCCAGACTTGACTCTGACGAAGACCGCTTGTTACGGTTGAAAGATCGTAGTCTTTTTTTCTAATTTATTACTGTCATTTTGACAGTGATTTTGGTTTCACGTGTTTATTGTGAAATTTTGTTGCATATACCTGTATAAAAGGTTTCACATAAACACGTGAAATAACAATCAATGATCAAACCACAATATGAAATGGGAAAACAAGACTAAGATCTTTCAACCCAGTTGGGTTTTTGACTCTGACGACTTATTCTTAGTCTTGTTTTCCCATTTCATATTGTGGTTTGATCATTGATATACTTGTACTTGCGTAACTGTATAATTTAACAGGTTCCTATAAATTATAATTCAGTATTAAGGAAATTTTGGTAATTCTGTACCCACATAAGTACAAAATTAAATGAAAATTTAAAATGTCTAATATAACTAGAAGAGCGGAAAAATAATTTTTATTTTGATATAAAATATATTTTCCATGATGTAATATTGCCATCATAATAAAGGAATCATATACTACATTTTCAAAAAATGGACTATACATTTGACAAATGTCATAAACATTTGTCAGATGGTGCGGATTACAACGTTTTGAAAGCACACCCACTCACCAATCCACCCACCCACGCGCACACGTTTAGACACCTAAAAATATGAAAAATTATTGAAGGGAGCTCAAAACGTATAAATTATGACAGTCAGAAAATCTTTGTTTTCATCATATCTATATTTTCTTACAGTAAAGTAATATAAAAATGTATTCAGGTTGGTTAAATTATGTAGTTTTATATCAGTTTAATAACAGCAAATAACAATATTAAATATTAAGTAGTCACACGCCGAACTTTACTTTAGTAGTGTCACATTTCAAATATTTGAGGATTTCATGATTTCGAATACCTGTAGATGGGTGTAGGTGAATGTTAAACAGTTAAATTAATAATCTGAATGACTGCATTGTCTTTCCAGTGTTCGTCCCCTTCTCAACCTACCAGAAGCCCTCTTATGTCTCACTCGTATGGCTGCGATTGAATTCGAATATACTTACAATAGAAATGAATGTGCAATGTTATTGTCGGCACATTTGTGTTTTTTTGTTTAAACCGATCCCCTAGCGGGTTAAAAAGGTCAGCCCTTAATGGTCTTTTCGTTTGATTGGTGACTCTACATTAGGAGCCCTAAATTTAGCCTAACTCAAGTCTATTTAGAGTAGGGATCTTCAACAAGTAACTGACATTGTGCAGGCTCGGAAGCGACGGCTTAACGTCCTCTCCGAGGGATGACGTACTCAGACTTATTCACCTTCCGCTTGAATAAATCGAGGGCCAGAGTGGGTATCGAACCATGGACCTACCAGTTCAGGCAGCACATTCCTCAATGCTAAATTTCCTTTAGGAAACTCTTGTCAGGGTAGCTTGCTCGGTGAAGATACACAACTATCTAGTTTTATCTTTTTTACGTGAACACAAATTACTTTTTTTCTTTTTCTTTGTAATTATCATGATTAAAGATTTAAATATATCTTAAAATTATATAGACTTTCGATTGTAATTCTTAAATAGCACACTGTAATAAATACTCTATTGGAAAAATTACAGCAATTTTTTTTAAAATCGTGACTTAAATTGTTTGACGTCTAAATACATCAAAACAGATTTAAATGATGTTGTCATTAACTTTTTTTCTAAACATGTCTTAAATGACTTTCAAAATAGATCCAATCGAAAATAATGGAGCTTACAAGTACTTATGCAAAATACTGGAAGAATAATGGTTAGTGCAATCTGCTTAATAACTTCCATTGTAGGAAGTTCTTATTAGAAAAAAATAAATATATGTAATTTAAATCAAATTGAATTTTTTTTAATATAAATTCTATACAAGTTTACATACATTAAATCGTAATATGCTGTATTTCCTATACCTAAACTGAAATTTTGATTCAGATTAAACAGCTTTGGTAGCCCTGACATACTTTCTTGGTTGATAATGTGGTGGCAGGAATTATGTTAAATATTTTTACGAGATGGCATTTAAAAAACTAATCCAACAAAAAATTGTTTTTCCATATCGATTAGAAACTTTGAAATAGTTGTTTTGTTTAATTTGAAGAACTTCATATTGAAGAATAATGTTCTAATATAAAGATTTCAGTTTGTTGGAATACTCAATTTTTATTTTGAGCTATAAATTTTGAGTTATTAATGTACCTATCATCATTCGAAAGTAACAGAAATCTGCGTAAAGTTCAACTTTTCCGTATATATTTGATTTCATAACTAATAAAATTTGATACAACAATTTGATAATTTAAGAGTTTAGGAAGTCTTCTTTAGTTAGATGATTAATTGTTTAATAGATTTTTTTACTGTTACTATTTTCTTTGTTCAGTTATTGAAGGAATATCTGAGTTCGACTGAAAGTCGTGAGAGTACTTTCATAACTATGAAAGCTAGAGCGAATACCTTCATGTACCGATTTCAAATAGATTAACTAGAGAAAACGCTTTAGCCTTAAATGAAAACGCAAGGGATCACATGTTGCGGAGAGAGAGATTATTCTCTTGTCCTTGACATTAGGGGTTAGGTTGCAGTGGCCATTCCCCGAGGGAAATACAGAGGCCAAAGATTACCCCTTTGTGACACCATATAGTGAATATTCTACATTGGGAATCCTAAATTTTACCTAACTCACATGTATTTAGAGCAGCGATCTTTAGTGTGTACCAGACTCGGGACCGACAGCTTAGCATCCTCCCCGAGAACGACATACTCAGATTTTTTTTCATCTTTTAAGTGAATAAATCTAGGGCCAGAGTGGGTATTGAACACCGGATCTACCAAGTTACAGTGAAGCTCGCAAGGTACCTGGCTCCAACTTCAACATTGCCAATGCTGTCAGAAAACTAAGCGTATTCATGATGAGCCTCATAAGGAAGGACACCAAATCAAATTTCCTGTTTTCAGGAAGTACATTTTTTTCCCGACAGAGATTGCTTCTTAATTCTAATCTAACAATATAAATATAGGGACAAAGTAATTCTTTGTCCCTATTTAATTTAAATACCTGTAACGGGTTGATAAAATAAAAAAAGTATATATATAAACATTCTGAAGATGGTTAAAGACAACCGAAACATGTTAGTGCAAAATCTAATCAAGTAGTGATGTATAATATATTTATAAACAGGAAAACGAACCAAAAGGACAACAAACGTTTCACAGTAAACCACAGACACAGAACAAAGAATCGAACACACTGTCTCTAATTTTTGGTTGAACCGTCATCAAATGACAGGAAGTGTGTTCGTTTTTTTGTTCTGTGTCTGTGGTTTACTGTGAAAGATATACATATATGTATATATATATACACTTTTTCGATGAAAATACGATCTGAAACGGACAAATACAGTTTAATGTACGTAAAGAAACATAGAGAAATTAAAAACACACATTTACAGTCTCTCATTTTCGGTTGAACCGTCTTCAGGAGAGATAAGAGAGGGAAGCCATGCGCACTGGTTAGTCTCCAACCGTCTCTGTACCAGTGAGCTTGGTTTCCCTCTCTTATCTCTCCTGAAGACGGTTCAACCGAAAATTAGAGACTGTAAGTGTGTGTTTTTAATTTCTCTAATTTTCTTTATGTACATTGAACTGTATTTGTCCATTTCAGATCCTATTTTCATCGAAAAAGTGTATATTATATATATATATATATATATATATATTCTAACGTTGGTAAAAGCTGGGAGCGGTCCTTCTTGGATACATGCGTTTAAAAAATGAAAAACGCATTTTACATGTTTAAAATGCGTTCATTTTTTAAACTGTATATATATATACGAGTATATATACAGTGTTTTTAATTTCTCTAATTTTCTTTATGTACATTGAACTATATATATATACCGCCAAATATATAAGTACAAGATAATTGATTTTGAGATTATAAGCAAAGAACACAAGCGATAATTCTCAACTCTTTAGGTCAACTTGTGATTCGGTGACTGAGTACATGATAGATACAAGCATGTTGTTAGTATCTCAGAAATTACTGTTAGTTACATACATTAAAACGTGAATTGATCGTTTTACTTTTTATGCTGACATTGTATCAGACGAGATGTTGTCGGAAGGGAGAGAATGAACGACACCAATCAGTCTTCCAGATAAGATAGTTAATAGTTTTTAATTTGATTATTGTTGTAAAGTAAATAATCAGATTATGTCGTAGCAGCTATGCTGTGCTTTGTATACCTGTGTTATATATTTTTATATCTTCTGGCACAAAGGAATATAATAAACTGGCAGTGCCTGTGTGTTTGTTAATTTGTTTGTTATCATATACCTCCTAGGTATCCCCAGTTACCACATATATTCTGAAACTCCATGAATCAGGCTACTTATAAATGTATGTTACGTAATGACGTCATTTACATCTTTTATATCAAACAACACTATTTTAGGTCGCTTTAAAGGTCGACCCATCTATACATATTCTATAAATAAACGATATAGATATTGTGAATTACCAATTTTTGAAATGTTTATCGACTATTTCGGATTATGTTTAAGTTTAAATTTGTAAAAGTTATCAACGATAAAATCTAAAAAAAAAAAAAGAAAATTAATAGCAACATATTTAAATTTAAATACTTTTAAAACGAAATAGCTTTAGAGGAAATCTGAAAAGGCAATCTATTACAAATTTTATTCTCTACAACATTTATTGGTAGCATTTTTCCCTGTGACGTCATTTAAAGTTACATAAAAACTGTAAGAAGATAAACAATTGTTTTTAATTTGATGATCCTTTAGTGTTTCACTCCCTTTACTCTTTAGTCTACTGGTTAAACTAAGAACTGTAAGTGAATTTATGGTAATTGTTTCTAAATTTCTAAAGCCAACACTTAAAGGCTTTCACTTTTAATGCTCTTCTAGGGGTGATGTTCGTATCATTTGTTATCTGCACTCATTTTTTACTTGTGGCCGAATCACATTACCGGGTCAATAAAAATTGTTACGAATAATTCTTTTCTAAATTCATTCAACCATACATTATAAATAATTCTTTGATTAATTAAATTATATTCGGTTTTATATGATACGTATTTGAGACAAATTTCGATTCACTTGAAATTTAAGTTAAATCTCTATATATAAAGTTCGTGAGTTTGTTTGTTTGTTCACCTATTTTCTGTGGAGGGAGATAGAGATCTGAAATTAAATATATATTGTTTATTACCTGGATAATGTTAAATAAAAGAAAATTATCACTATATTCCCAAAATTGGAGCCAAGGTAGCAAGTGTTTTGCGTGATCGCCGATGACAGTAGCACAAATACATTAAATTAAATGTAACCAAAATATTTTTGAATTTAAAATTTGAATAATGTAAACAAGGGTATGAAGCAAAGGCACGGATTCAGAGTAGCCAGTCGCTTGTGTGTTCACCGATGATAGTAGTGAAAATGTATTACATATAAATGTAACAAAAAAAAAATTTTAAATTTGTGAAATATAAACACTGGTAATAAAATTAAGGCATGGAGCCAGAGTATCCCAGAGGCTTGCGTGCTCGCTGATGACAGTAGTGCAAATGTATTATAAATAAATGTAACAAATATATAATAAACTAATGAACCGAACTAGAAACAAGCTTGAACAGAAATGTCAGATAAAATACGAATGTTCTGAGGTAATGTTATAGAGACACATTTCTTTCATTAATTTAATTTATGTTAGGTAAATAAATTGAATGTTTCAATTTACAAGTTTGGTTTCTTTCAAATATATTTAATTTATTTAAAATGAAATATAACCTAAAAAAATATAACCTAAATATAAATGAAATGAAAATTAAATATTTGTTTAAATGAAATATCCGGTTTATATAACCGGAATTGATGTTTTATTTATTTATATGATAAAATAAATGATTTTATTACTTTTAAATTATTTTTATTTTATTAAATATACTTACGGTGTATATATCTTGAATTATGTTAAGAATACTATACCAAAAGCTTGGGTCATATAAGAATCTGTTTCCATGCCTTAATAACAAGAAAGAACTCTGTCAATAATATTCAGCGAATTAATTTCAATACCTATTGCTATAATTTCTGAGTGACACAAAGGGTCAAGGGTAGTATTCTATAAAAACAGAAATGATAAGGCGCGTATACCAGTATTTTATACTAAAATACTTCTCAGAAGTCGGATTGCGCTGCTAGTAACATACTTCTTGTCATAGTGTTTGTTTTATGACTTAATAACGTCATATGACAAAATATCGAAAAAAATCAAATGTATAATATAGATTTCTAACTAGCTGTAAGATATTATTGATATAATATATCACATGTAATTATCAATAACAAACTAACCAGTGTGTTTGTTGCTTTTCAGCAAGTTATGTTTTGATATATTTGCTTGCAGTATTTGCTGAATTGGTCACTGTATATACAGACTCTTCAATATTAGCCAGTATTGAGATGGGATTGAAACAGCAACCTTGTTACCTCGTTTTCAAGGTTACAGTAATTTCAAATTGAAACGTGCAACCTTCATTTGTCCTTGCATTAGACTCAACTTAATCCAAAAATTCATGAATTTAGGAATTTCCTTTTATTGATGACTGGTGATAATAAAAAATAAAGTAACATTTTTTTTGTAACAATTTAAACGAATACTTAATAGAAAATAATAGGTAATATATAACAAGAAGGCTTTTTGTACTTTGACTTTCCGACTATATTAAGTAATTCTGCCTAGAATTATTTTTCATATTTAACTAAGTTATTTGCAATGTAGTGTCTGTTGTGATTTGAGTTCTACTGTTGATTTTTCTCTCTGCAAGTTTGTATTTTTGTAAAAAGCTGCCTTCTTTTCAATTGAAAGTCCACAATTAATTCTTATTTTACTGAATAGGGCAGTGGGGCAGTCTACTGTTAATAGACTCCAGTGTACTGGTGAAACGTTGTCCTTATACACTTCTAAGCAGCAGTCAGTTACCTATTAACTATGAAACCCTCATAAATGTATTATATAGGTTACAGTCATACTTAGCTGTTCAGGGATTTTAGCTATATTTTCCTTTTCCTTCTTCTTCCTTTCCAATTATATTAAATTTTATGTTTTTAATGACTGCTGTTTAACACTGTCTACGCTTTACATTATTTTTTCTCGTGATTTGTAGTTATAGTTGTAGTCAACTGTAATTTTAAGTTATTCATGTAAAATTTGAAAAAAAAAGTAAAAATAATGTAGTTCTGTGAAATCTGACTTTCTAAATATTTTCGAAGTGAATATGTTTTATTGAATAAAGGAATCAAATTGTATAATTTGAAATACGTAATTTATTCATTGGATATTTTTAAAGGTATGGGCCATTTCCTGCAATACAAGATAGTCCATTAGATCTGCGTAATCATCAACTTTTGAACTCTTTTGTTCTGTTTGTCAGTTTGTACAGACTTCTTAATTTTTTTCTATGGAAACATAACCTGTTTTGATCGTTGTGTACCTTAGCTTTCCAACCCATTACACCATATGGAAACATAACCATACAAATATGAACTCCATGACCTGTGTCAGTGTATACAGAACAGGCCATTATTCCTGTAAAAACACAGCTATGAAATATGAACTCCATGATCTGTGTTGGTATATACAGAACAGGTCATTATTCCTGTATAAACACAGCTATGAAATATGAACTCCATGACCTGTGTAAGTGTATACGTAACTGTAAGAGCACATACTGTACTTTATTGTCTAAGCGTATTCTAGTATTAGATTTTACAAACAGCTCAGGTGTTACATCGAATAGAAAACATCCGCAATGTTGGTTCGGTCGCTATTTAATATGCCAATGATCTTCTTTGATTGATCTCCAGCATCACTAATTGCCTGTCGTCAAACACTTCTAATTCATTTCACAATGTTCGGTTCTTTAATTAAACAAACCTCTAAATACTTTTGAAATATAGATTTACTTATTAAGTAATATTGTACGAAATATTTACTGTAATGAGTGTTTTCGTTCTTTTGGGTGTTGATATTTTTTATCAGTTAGTTATTTTTCCGGTTTGGACTGTTTTTTTATTACATGTTGTATATATATATATATATATATATATATATATATACGTATATATTATCATCAAGAAACCTATTCACAAAGGTAACAAACGTTTCAGGGTAAACTAAAGTACACAGTAAATAGAAAAACACACTTACAGTCTCTAATTTTGGGTTTTACTGTCATCAAGAGAGAAGTGATAGAGACATCAAGCGCACTTGTGAAGCGACGGTTGATGACCCCAAACTAAGAAAGTTGTTAGTATATTTTCTTATTTTTTATTGTGGTTTGGACGTATATATATATTTGTTGCGTCTTCAACATGCTTGGTCTCCCCCCTTCTCTTTTCTCCTGAAGACAGATTGGCCAAAAATTTGAGTTCGTAAGTGTGTTTATTTACTCTGTGTGTTACCATTCTTCGATTTTCCACTCGTGTATATATATTACATATATATAACTATAATATATATATATATATATATAAACTAGAATTTAAAAAAGAACAGATAGAATGGAAACCACTGAACTCACTACTATATTTCGATGTCCACGTCTTCAGGAAAAGAAGTGAATCGCTCCAAATATATACATATATATAATAACTGGAAAAACAACAAATAAAAAATGAAAACACTTACTGGATCTAGGAAGTGTTTTCGTTCTTTATGTGTTCTTTTTTTCAGTTATTTATCTGTCCGGTTTGGATTGTTTAGTAATTTGATTTATATATATATATATATATATATATATATACATATATAAAGTTTATAATATTATATAGATATAATGTTTAAACTACAAGGATATATATATATATAATCACAATAAAGGCGTGATACGGATCAATAAGTTTACACCATATCTGCTTCACTTTTTTCTTGTAGTTTAAACTTCATATATTGTTTGTGTTTGTGAGTGGTGCGTGTGTGTGTGTATTTTGAATGTGTGTGTGTGCGTGTGTTGTGTGTGTGTGTGAGAGAAGAGAGAGAGAGTGAGAGAGAGAGAGAGAGAGAGAGAGAGAGAGAGTGAGCGATTGAGAGTATGTTATAGCTAACTGAAAGAAGGTAAAATACGAATTTGAAACTAAGGTGATTGTATTTAATGTAATGAGTGAGTTATGGTGTTAATTGCACTTTTATTTAATTTTAATGATAACATCATTTTGAATAAGTGGTTGTAAATCTATGTTCTTTTTTTTAATATATCCCTCTACTATTTGGTTTTTATTTCGAGTAAGGTGGCTTTTTTCTTGTTGCATAAACTTTGCCCTTGATGTGACGCCAGTAAAAAGAAACTTCAGAGCGTGAAATCGTGTGGGCGTGACGTGAACGCACTTGACAGCCGTCGATTACAGTCTCAACCTACTGAAATTTTCAGCAGATATTTTGCAGGCTTTATGAATGGACGTCACTATTTCTTTTGTTACTGTATTAATTGTTTAATTGTAAATTGAATTATTATATTGGCATGTAGTGATTCGGTTTTATTAGTTTTATTATTTCAAGGAAACATGATTAATATAGGCTATATTTCACATGTTTGTTTTTTAAAAATATCGCAATATTTTTATTCACTTCCTTCTCATTTTTAAGTTAATTCTCTTTTTTTTTAAACTCATTTTATGTCTCTGGGGTTAGAGAGAGTTCATTCAGGATTTCGACTATTTGTAAAAAATTACCAGACCTAATATTGGACGCATGCATTTCACCTTCCCTCCCCCACCCTCAATATTGGATGCTTGAAAATCAGTATTTTGACTGTCGATACAGAAGAAGGCTTTTTTTTAAAATTGTTATTGTAGGCAGAAAAGTTGAATTTACATGCTGCTATTAACAGGTTTATTCATGGGACATATTTTTCTGTCCCATCCCATGAAAATTTATGCCTCTTCCATTCCATCCCACGGGATATCGTTATAATATTACTATGGAATACCGTTCAAATAAAATTATGAAATTTATGAAAGTTTAGGTTTTGTATCTACTAAATAGGACTGCATATACTGAAAGTAACACGCAACGACAAACATTTATTAACTTTATGGCAATTCAGTATCATTATGACACTTTCATCTTATTAAACCATTTCTGAGTCACTCGTTCATTCCGTACGTTATCAATGTCCCGGTGATCGACTGCTTCTACTAATTCAGTTAATTCAGGTAATCCCTGAAGCATGTCCACAATTTTCATCTTACATGCAAATCTGACATAACAGAGTTTATAACGAGAGCTGGTGATATCTGTTTTTGTAACTTGCTCAACAACAATCTGGCTGTACTAAATAAGCGCTCTACTGCTGCCGATGACGTAGGTATGACGAAAACAATTTTCGCACTTGCTTTTGACAGCGGAAACCTAAGTTCATTTTTCCAATTATTTAATGGTTGTGAAGTTAGTTACCGTAATTTTTCAAACATGGTGACTTCATTCTCAATGCATTTGTTCCTCCTGGGTCCCTCAAACTCAAAATTTCTCCTGGAGTGACAAAAAGTCAAAATCCCATCCCATCCCATGGGACGTTTACCATGGGAATAACATTCCTATGGACAAGCCTGGCTATTAAGATCGAAGCGAATGAATCTTGCGAATGTTATGCAATGATTGTTATCTAGCGAATTAACTAAAAATGCTACATAAATACTTGTTACCCTGAACCATAATTACTTCTAATACCCGTAGTGGAATAAAAAAAAAAAAAAAATATTGGAAGAAAAATTTTATTTTATTTTTTTAATTTTTATTTTGAAATTATTGAAAGGAAATTGTAAATGGAGGGATAAATTTATTGATCTTAAAAGCAAAGGTTTTATGTAAATAGGTGCCGTCCTCGCTACCTTGCATTCCTTGTCGGTTTCCCTTGGCTAACTAAGTAGGAAGCAGTTACTAAAGCGATCCATTCAATGAAAGTCTCCAGAGTTCTAGCGAAAGTGGATTAAAGACCGGTTGGTGACAGAAAGTTGGATTAAGCATGTGCGTTTCGAATGTGCATCACTTGGTGAATGTCACAGTGAAATGTCGCCCAACTTGAACAAGTGAAAGCTGAAGAAATTTAACTTTTCCTGCTTCTATTACTTTTGTTGTTTAATACAATTACAATGTTTAATTTAAGGATGATATAATTAAAACTTAGGAAGACTCAAAGCAAAAGTCATCATATACGAGATGTTTTTTATGATGCGATATATCATATTTTACTATAACCATCATATATCACATATGATATATGCACATTGATATATGATGGTTATAGTAAAATCTTCTCGATGAAGACGCGTTCTCTTTTATAAGGAGTTCTTTAGATTCCAGGGCATGAGTAAATACATGTTACAGGTTATCGTAATTCAAGAATTGATAAATATATTTTTTTGAAGCTGTAGCAGTGGAATTTGTCGCTTAGCAGATTTAAAAATATAAATTAGCAGATATAAATTATTTCAATATTTTCTTACATATTGAAAGCCAAAAGTCTAAGTATAAAAGAATTTTAAAGGAAAAACTATTTTGGTGGGTAAGTCTCAATAAAATATTTTTATTGAGACCTATTTTTATTTTTAGTTTATGCTCTGTGCAGTTTAAACTATGCCATCACAAAATAGAATAATATAGCCGATAACCTCAATGGTTGCTCTAATTTTGTTAACAGATTCATTTATTGGGATGTAAACATGCGAGTTGCTGGGGTAACCGAACTTCTTTTATAAACATCCTAAATTCAACATGTTGTACATTAAACTGTTTCATTCTTTAACTCACGATGATATTAAGTTTTTTTTAATTGTTAAAAAAAGCCGATCTGCTATCGGGTTAAAAACGTCAGCCTTTTACGGTATTTTTATTTGATCAGTAATTCTACATTGGGAGTCCTAAATTTTGCCTTAGTTAGGTGAGGTTGCAGTGGCAGTTCTACAAGGGAACACACTTAGGCCGAGCATTGGCCCTTTGTGATACCACACAATGAAGATTGATTCTACAGTGGGAGTCCTAAATTTTTCCTAACTCAAGTGTATTTAGAGTAGGGATCTTTAACGAGTACCTGACATCGTACAGGTTCGGGACCGACAGTTTAACGTCCTTCTCCGAGGGATGACGTGCTCAGATTTATTCACCTCTCGCATGAATAAATCGAGGGCCAGATGGGGATCGAACCCCGGTCCTATCAGATCAGAGGCAAGCACGTAACAACTGAGCTAGCCTGACCCCCAAACTTTGCCTAACTCAAGTGTATTTAGAGCAGGGATCTTTAAGAAGTACATGCTTAGGACTGATGATATATCTCTCCTCTTAATATCATCTGCGTGAATAAATCGAGAGCCAGGTGGGAATCGAACCCCAGACTACCAGCCAAGAGGAGAGTACGTTAACCACTGAGCTAACCTAGCCCCCTAAGTTATGTTTAGAAATTAGTCTTTTTTTGTCTGTATGCATTTAAAACAAATTATATTTGCATCAAATTGTTTTTGAAAGTGACATAAATATATGAAGTCGCGGAGTATTTCTTCCTAATGGATATTTGAAACCTATTGGTTGTTTCGAAGCACCTCTTGAACGCAATCATTTGCCCACCATTGAAATGTAGGTGCCAGTTTCACAAATCTTGCAAACCCTTTTTGCAGATCAACATGTAGTATTTTACTGATCATGTACTATTAGGTATCATTTTGCCAATGCCACCTTGTTAATAAGTAATGCTACACAACCACAGAAGTTTTAAAAATCCCTCTGCGGATTTTATTAAAATACTTGTAATAACCTCCTCTGTAGAAATATTCGATGTTTAGAATATTTTTTCACTTACTTTAATCTATTGTTCTCAAACTTTCATTATCCTTTCAATATTATCCAATAATTATCCTCATTACATAGAATAATCTTAACCTTGAGATATATGTTTTTAAAAGAGGGGATACGACACAACTTCTGAAAATCTAAAGTTCACGATCATTGTTCATCATCTACATCCTATACTGACAGTGCTATTAATACAAAGGCAGAAATAAAAAAAAATCTGGGGTGGTTTACACTCAACTTTGCTTTAAATAAAGCCGTTATAAAAAATGTATCACCAATGATAACATACAAGTAACAAATACTAGTAGCAGCATTTAAAACATACATTCAAATATATTATTGATTGCTAATATATTATTATATTATATTATTATTCAATATATTATTGAATAATTTAACTAATTATTATATAATTATTAATACTTAACTATTATTTATAATTTATAGTTATTAATAATTTACCGTTAATACTTAATAATTAGTATTTATTAATTAGTAATAAATTACTAATTATTTATAAAAACAATTAAAAGTTAATAATAATCACATATATTTATTAATTAATTATAGATATACCAATAATTTAATTGTTCATTGGAATAAAGGGCAAACCAGGCAAACTAAAGTATTATCAATTGGACCCAGTGGTATTTCCCAGGTTAATTATTTTTCCAGTGAGTTGTTTATCATAGAAGTGTTATAAAAACATAATCAGTAAATAGTAAAGATAAGATTATAATTAATAAAGAAACTAATATTCTCTCTCCATATGTATTATATTTAATTTGGCTAATAGCTAAATCAATGGAAATGCTGAATTGGTTAGTTTAATAATTTTTTATTCATGGTTGTTAACAACAGCACAACAACATTAATAATAATAATAATGACATTTTTTGGGTAAGGAGGTGAAATGCATTTACGCACATTGTGCTGGGCTCCCAGTAAACCAGACTGCCAACTAAAACACCCCCTTTTCTTCTTGGACACTAGCCTGGAACTGTTTCCCACATTACCTCAGGCTAGGCCATTCATTCCCTTACGAAAGGCATCCCTGGATTTAGAATGAGTTATTCTAAATTAGTTAGTCGAGATTGGAAAACATTCCATTATATAATATATTATTATATTATTAATTATTACATTTATTATATTAATATATATATATATATATATATGTTTCATTAAAGCACACAGCAGCCTCTGTGTTAACGACTTTTAAGCTGGTCTGCTCCAATTTACGAACAACCTTGCGGTGGGCTGGTGTTAAAAGCCATAACTGTTGTTGTTTCTTATTTATATTTTGTGTCGTATTAAAAAGTTTTGCCTTTCGTCTGGAAGTTGTGATTTTCTTTTTACATCTGGTAATGCCAAATTAAAACCAGCTTAAAAGTCGTTAACGCAGAGGCTGCTGTGTACTTTAATGAAACATGTTTACGTGAAGATTTGCTGCCATCATACACAAATATATATATATAATTAATATATTAATAATATTTTTACTATTATTTATTATTATCATGAAGTCATTGCAATTTTCTGGAAAATAGTTTTTTAAGGAACTTTCAGTGTTTGGTCGAAAGGCTTTTACAAGTAAAGAAATACTGTCAACCATGCATTGTAATTGGAAGAAAATCTGGAGTGGCCTACACTCAACTTTACTTATAACAACCAGTAGTTTGCGAGAAAAAAAATGTTCTCTAAAACAACATTGTGGCCAAAAAAGTGACTTTCCCATAATTGCTCCCAAACAATAGGGCACATCTATTGTTCACTATGAGGTTCACTTTAGTGTAAAATATTAATTTGATCCATCAAATAATTAGTAAATAATTATGTTTATAGTTTAAGTTAAACAAATAACCCATCCCAAAAGAAAGGAATAAATGAAGACCAGAAAAAAAGTTATAATATGGACCAGGGATAGATTTTCTTCTTGGATCCTGAACAGCTGAGTGACCCAACCTGTATTGGAAGTTGTGATTCTTGTATTAATAAGTATATGAGGCCGAAGGTTGTACTTTGCGGCGCCTATGTTTGGTGTCTGCGATATCTAATCGCACATTTGGTCAATAATTACTCAAGAAAATAAATTATCGGTAATCTTTTTTTTTGTTATCTTTTGAAGAGGGAGCTTTTAAAGCATTTGTTAGCAAGTTTGTTTTAATTGCTCATTGTTGGTATTGTAACTAGATTAGAGTCAAGGAAGAGACGAGGCCTTGGAACTCCAGACTAGTTTAGTTTTTTTTAAAAACTTCCCTTTCAATCTATTCTAGGATATTTATCCTCTCCAGTTATATCTGCTTTTAATGCATAAGGTTTTTGAATAGTTTATTTTTATTTAACTGCAGTGGTTACATTAAGAAAGGTTTCTTAGTTACAGTTACACAGCTTGCACACTTACACAGTTAGTCCTGTTCTCTGGAAGAAAAGTGCGACTGATTTACAATTTGACACCCATTTCAACTTTGGTTGAGCCACATTACCAGCTTCATTTCACTATGGGAGGCCTAAATTTAAGTTAATCTTAGTTTAATAAGGCTTGTTAGAGTAAAGATTTTTAACCAGTACCGAACGTCGTACAGACACAACTTTACTTCTAAGAGCAGGAGAATCTGCAGAATTTGCTAACTCCTGCCTGAAAAATCTAGGGTCTTGACAATATTTGAACTTCCCACCTTATGTACTCTGGGCATTCTCGCTACCTCTTAGACCACACCTGAGCTTCATTAGAAAGACGTTTAAAATAATTTATTAGCTTCATTTTGCTCTTCCTCTTTCTGTCTGAATGAAATCAAATGATCGATATTTGTGCACTAGTCATTAAAAGTTCCTATCCAAATTTTGCATGCACGACTATCCTTGAAAACACGATATGCAATTATTTTGTATACTTTAACTCATAATTATCTCTACTCTTTAAAGGCAAAAAAAATTTTTGGGGGCCAGGTTTTAGACCAGTGGCAACGTACTAGTCTCTGACTGGTAGATCCGGTCTTCAATAAGCACTCCAGTCCTCGGTATGATTGACAGGGGCCTTGTTATTAAGGGACGGAAACAGATTCTTATATGGTCCAAGCTTTTAATATAGTATTCTTAACATGATTCAAGATATATATACGGTAAGTAAATTTAGCAAAATAAAAATCATTTAAAAGAAAAAAAAATTATTTTATGACATAAATAAATAAAGCATCAATTCAAGTTATATACACAATCAAATATATTTAAAACAAACAAAGCTTGTAAATTGAATTATTAAATTTATTTACCCAACATAAAATAACATTAATGAAAGGAATGTGTCTTTATGATATTACCTTATAACATTCATATTTTATTGGACTGTTGTTTTCAAGTTTGTTACTAAAATTATTCATTTTTAGCATCTAAAGTAATAGTTTATTATATATCGTAGGCTACCCTGACCCCCTAATGAGAAATGTTATTGAATAATATTGTAGAAAATCGAGGCAAGTACGCAAGTCACTGGGCTACCCTGATCCCCTAATACGATTTGTTATTATGTAATACAATCACAACAAAGCCAGTCACAACAAAAGTAAAGATTATAATAATTTCAGGTATCTCCACGAAAAATGGGTGAAAAACAAACAAAGAAACTCAGGACCTTTATATATATATATATATATATATATATATATAATTTGTAGTAAACTTAGAAAGACACGTGAAAGACAGGCACTTTAAGTTTTTCAATAATTTTTCCTCCAAGACATCTTAAAGAGAAAAATTGAACCAAAAAGGCGGAGGAATAAAGCAGTTTTTGCTACAGACTCAATTAATCGTCAAAAAGTGTGATAAAAAACCAAAATAAGGAATATAATAATTAAAAATAAAGAAAAAAGGAAGTGATAATCATTAGAAATCATTTGTGAGCAGCGCATAAAAATAAATTAATATAAAATGTATATATATTGCTATCTTAGAACCAAAGAGGAAGTGTGTAACAGTCATAAACCATGTTATTTCATCTTTCTTTATAGTTGCTATGAATCATATTCTGATTTATCTGAATTCCCTCCAAGATAGCTTTTTGTTTGTAATGATCATCTAGATGAATTTATTGAAAGCTCAAACTTGGAGCATTGCCAGTTTTATATGGTTGCAAAAACTTATAACACTTCAATCTAACTCAGAGAGTTACTGTATATTACTTTTGTTTGTGGTTGGTTCAATTATTGGATTTATGTCGTTGCCATTGTTCTTTTCCAGAATTTTCTTTGATATACGGGAATTTATTGTATTAAATATACCAACATGTATTTTTAAATCGTTTCGAACCTGACTTGTTTTAATTGTTCTTCTACTTTCTAACGACACATCCCAACTTACAACTATTGCTTTGGTACACGCATATTGTTAATACCACTGAGGTTAGTATGATTTATGTTAGAAATAGATAAAACCGTCATACCTCGTAAGATGATCATGGAGTTGGAGCGCTTTCGGACGTTGTCCATCTTCGATCGCGACAAACCTGATATGATCGCAACTCAATAATATGATTTTGGAGTTGTTGGAGCGCTTTCGGACGTTGTCCATCTAACGCAGTGCTTCTCAAACGGTGCGCCCCAAGATAATGGAAGATTAAGTTTATATAACAGATTTATATTTTAGTTTTTGCACCATTTTAATTTATTTGAGAAAACACCAAGTATGGGGTTTTCAAGTCTGAGTCAAGTCTCGGCTACTTCATATTTTGAACTGGAAGGTAAATTTCTTTAATCTTTAAGCATGAATGGATAATACTTCATCTGTGCCTTTACTCGGGGATTTAAATCATTTTTACTAGCCCTCCCTCTCTCTCACTCTCTCTGTCTCTCTCTCTCTCTTTCTTTCTTTTTCTTAAAAAAACTATACATTTCAATTTCCAATCATTTTCCTGTTATCAAATCACAGGACTAAATTTTCTATATTAAAATCAGTGATGCGCCCCAACGTTTTGGTTTGGTTTCATAGGTGCGCTCCAAAGTTTTGGTTTGGTTTCATAGGTGCGCCCCAAAGTTTTGGTTTGGTTTCATAGGTGCGCCCCAAAGTTTTGGTTTGGTTTCATAGGTGCGCCCTGAAGTAAAAAAGTTTAAGAAGCGCTGATCTAACGGGTAGGTTTGTTGCGATCGAAGATGGACAACGTCCGAAAGCGCTCCAACTCCATGATCATCTTACGAGGTATGACGGTTTTATCTATTTCTAATATAAATATTGCTTTGGTATTGATTCTTTTGAAAAGTTGCACATCTTAGTTGCATTACTTGTACGAGTATAATGTAGATATATTCTGAATTATTAGATATTGGCAAAGACTAGAAAATAGAAGAAGACATTCTAAGAAACAGAATTGTTCCTTAATTGTTTAAAAAAAGTAAAGTAAAACTATTAAGTTCTATTATTGTGGTTCTATTATTCTTTATTATTGTGGTTATTTCTTAGATCTAAGTATGTTTTTACATATAGAAAATATAAAACTAAAAAGGTATGTACAAATACCGGCAAAAATACAAAATTATTTCGAAATCCGTTGTCATATGGGTAATATGTTATACGCTTGAGTGCCGGTCATTATGTTAGTTGATCCTTCCTCCTGATGACGACGTATGTAGAAATCGGAAGTGTGGTTTGTTGGCCTTTCCTTGTGCTATATTACACTTAATCTGATTCATTGTGTGTGAATTGCTTTCATTTTTATGTATATTTATATTTGTGTATTTCTGGGTCATCCCTTTATTCGTACATTTTCATTGATTATTATTCCAATATTTATTCGTATTCATTTTCTGGATAGTTTTCAAACTTTTGAACTTACATTTTTCAATTACAGAGAAAAATGTAAACTAGTTTATCAAAAGAGTATTTTCATATTAATTTTTTTGTGTTTTAAATATACTTGAACATAAGAATTACAAATTTTTGTAGGAAATATACTGATTAAGAAGAAACTACTTTCTAAGATTATCTAATATATATATATACGAGTTCAAAATCCAAGAAGAGCAACACACAGAATAAAGAAAGACACTTACAAACTCAAATTTTCTGGCAATCCGTCTTCATGAGAAAAGAGAAAGGTAGACCAAGCACGTTGTGGACGCACCAAGTTTCCGTTTATCAAGTGAATATATGTATATAATTCAGTGTACAGAAAGAAACATAGAGAAATTAAAAGCACATACTTACAGTCTCTAATTTTTGGTTTGAACCGTCTTCAGGAGAGATAAGAGAGGGAAACCAAGCGCACTGGTTCAGAGACGGTAAGTATGTGCTTTTAATTCGTCTATGTTTCTTTGTGTACATTGAACTATATTTGTCCGTTTCGAATCGTATTTCCATTGAAAAAGTATATATATATATATCTGAAAAAAAAAAAATAATCTCAAAATTAGAAACAGTCAGGAAAAAAGTCGTTAATGCAGAGGCTGCTGCATATTTCAATTCAACTTGTTTAAAAGAAGATTTGCTGCCTACCTTACAAATATATCGTATATATATGAACATGTGAAAGAAAAATTAACTGTGTGACTCTGGCAAAGACAGTTGTTTTGGTCAAAAGGTCTTTTTTGCTTTTGTTTGTTGTGGGATTCAGAATATGCTAGAAAGTAAAACTCTGACGTTAATTCCTCAAAGTTATATTATGTGTCTAAAATGATTCTGCATTGGGATTCCTAAATTTTACCTAAGTCAAATATATTTAGAGTAGGGATCTTTAACGAGTCCCTGACATCGAACAGTTTCAGCATCGACTGCTGAATGTCCTCTACGAGGGATGTTCAGATTTTTTCACCATTTGCATAGATAAATCTTGAACCAGAATAAGAATCGAACCCAGGTCTACCAGTTCAGAGGTGAACCCATGTCACTGAGCTACTCTGGATTCTATCGACAGTTTAGTCTCATTTCCGAATATGCTGTGATTTAGACGAAAATATATGTGCACGTGTGAATATATAGTGTATATTCATAAGTATATACTGGGGCGGAGCTTCTTGCAAACATGGATTTATAAATTTAATGCCAATTTCATCATTGATTACTCATTTTTCCAGAAATTTTGCAGTTTTCGTGAGTTGCCACAGTAGTAAATTTGAACTCTTCGATGCTTTTACTGTTGTATTCATTATTATTCATGACAACATACTGTATGATTTGTTTTTAGCTACAAACTATCTTATAACTACTATGTTAACTAATTTTATATTCTCGACATTTTTCCGTCTATTAAGCCCATTTCCTAATTTGTACGTGTCTATAAATATCTATATAACAATATTACAAGAAAAAGAAATGGCGAAATGTTTTAAGGCCGCTCTAGGTATCTTTTGATAAGATTTTTTTTGAAGTCATTAAACTGTAGGTTAATCGTTTTCCTTGTGTTGTCCTTGTTTAATTAGATTCTAGTTTAGCAGTGTTTTCCCGCTTTTAGTCGCATTCATGGAATTCCCAGACATCTAACAGTCCGGCACAGTCGACATTAGTATTGAGGCCTTTCGCCTGTAAAGTTTCATCAGAGAATCAAGTACTCGTAGATTATTAGTTTGTTTGCAAAGTTTTTCACACATGTTGTGCTTTATTGATTATCTTTTAGTTAATCATGACAGGTATAAACGTGTTTAAGGTAGTTTTGTAGATGTTTCGTTGTTATGTTTCAGTTGATCATGCTGGTGTGTTTTGTTTTTAGATCGATGGGGATATCGCTGCCTCCGTGTCACCAGAATGCTCACCAGAGGAATCGCAGCCTCGACTCGGTCCTTCAGCAAATACCAGAGGTCGACGTCACTCCTAGTCCTCAAGAGGTCTCCACAGAGCCCCCAGGCTCAGACGACTCAGGCATCATTTGCAGGTAAATCTCTATTTCTGTCCTTTCTAAAACTTAAAATCTTATATATAATCATTGTCAAATCACAATAAGAGGGAACACACATCAATTATAGAGTAATTCGTTTTTTTATTTTCATCCTTTCATAAAATTTGTTTTATAGTTTAGAGACAATTTTTATTGGCACTATACTTACAAGGTTAACAACTAACAGTGATATCAGTATAATAAATTAAAATAACCTGTTTTGATCGCTGTGCACCCTAGCTTTCCAGCCATTTACACCATGCTAGTGATTTGATGGAGCTTCAAATCAGACAGGGAAAAGTAAAATGAAATGTTTTTGCTGTTAAATAATAAACTCTAATTTATAAAATTATTATATCGATATAGCTTTTCGATCACTGATCTTTGAACTTTAAAGTTCAAAGATGGGTTTCTTGATGATTAGACTAAAAATCCTAAAGAAACCCTTCTTTGAGCTTCAAAATTATTATATTACGCCGTTTTTTTTTTTTTCATTATGAAACAAATAAGCATATTGCTTATTTTTTCATTAAATCTAAAATGTTTAAAGTTGTATAATGCTCATGCCCATAGTATCATGCTCTGGTCACTTTTCCCATTTAGAATAGATAAGCCAATTCCTTTTATCTTGAAAACGTAAAGAAATTTAAATGGAAAAATAAATACCAACACACCTAAAACATTTCAAAATTGCAAATAGTTTATTCTAATAAGAATAATTTATATAGAAAACCGTTCAAAAGAATTTAGAGTAGATAGTTTGGAATTTCAAAAATATTGAATTATTTATGATCAACACCTTATTTTAAACTTGTTCATTAAATGGAGTAAAACTTATTTAGGAAGTAATGTTTATCGAAACTAAGTAATTATCGCAAAAAAGGTTAATGTATTTTAATTTAGCTAGTAATCTTCAACAACTACTGAGCACATCATATATTTTATTGATGAATTATTTAGAAGATTAGAGTTGACTCTTTCCAATATTAAGAGTTAATACATGTGGAGTATTCATTTTTTCATTTATTTAATACGTTTTTCATATTTTATACATAGAGAACATTTAGTTTATTATCCGAACTGAAACTATGACAAAGACATGTTGAATAAAATTTGTTTTTAATCAAGGACTACTAACAAGTATAGTCTTCTACTACATATATATTTCATTAACTTTTCCTGTATACTCTTCTATGAATCTTCGTCTTACTCGATTTAAAGAGGTATTTCTCATAAAAAAAAAAACCGAAGTCAACAGAAAATTTCAATCAGGAAGGAATATTTATTTAAACAGAAGAGAAAGTAAAATAAACTTCATGTATTTAACTTTATCGACAAAAATATCTGCACGGATTCGATATATAAACGTTTTAAATTGATTTGACCCCAAATTAATCTACAGGTATGTGTACGTGTTTAGTAATATTATAATTACATTATGAAATGTATAAACTGTGTTATTCGTATACTGTCGCTGAGGTGAATCGATTGGTCTTCATATCATGTCCAGCATGAAGAATAAAACGATTATTCATTTTTTATTGTAACTTTCACTTACTCTATGGTACTTATCTAGGTTTGACTATGAAAATTTTGAACTATTTTTTTTTTTAATAGAGGTTTGTTTGGTCCAGTATCAAACAATTATTAAAAAAAAAACACCTTAGGCCAGCGTTTCGTCTTTATTTCTAGGCGTCTTCGGGGCTACATCAATGCAAAATTAATTAAAAAATTATTTTTTTATTTTAACCTAAACTTGTTTATTGATGAACCTCGGAAGATGTGTAGAAATATAAAGGAAGCATTAACTTAGAAGTGTATTATTGTGATGATAGACCAAACCACATAAAGAAAAAGGGTATATATATATATATAATATATATATATATATATATTATATATAAACGATTTCACATAAACACGTGATGATCAAACCACAATAAGAAATGGGAAAACAAGACTAAAATCTTTCAACCGTAACAAGCGGTCTTCGTCAGAGTCAAAAACCCAACTTAATATATATATGTATATATCATGATTTGTTTTCTTGACCCAATGTTTATATGATGTAATTTATTTTGAGGGTTGAGGTCTAATGATTTGAAACTAGTCCTTTTGCCGACGTTTCGACATATATTTATGTCATCTTCAGGGCTATAACATGATTGTTTTACAATTAGCACTACTATTACTTCTATTTTGGTTCTTTATTACATTACTTTATTAATATGTACAGTAACAGAGAGGAATTTATTGATAAATCAGTTATTTCGACTATGGATTTATTTACATTGACATAAAGATATTGTTATAATTATTTTATTGCTTTTACAATTATTTCATAAGTATAGAGATCAATATTTGGTTACCTTGGAAGTCTGTTTCCAAGGTAATCAAATATTGATCTCTATATTATAATGTAGACCAGTCCAAATTGTTTTTTTTTTTAAATTTTTGGTTGAATATATGTTAAGTAATGTCTTCTGTGTGTGGTTTAACTTCTAGTTATTGAATCTTCTTTTATGTTTTTGAAAATGCTACGATCACAATTGATGTATTATGGGTACTCAATGGCTCTTAAGATGCACAATATCAATGAAGGGCAGTGCACTTGGAATGGTTTCAAGTTTCCTTTACGAATGATATGTAAACATGAGTTTACTAGGGAAGGTAATAAGTTTGGATGCATCTTGGCCACAGCCGTAAAGTTTTTATGTGGGAGATGGCAAATCCTCGGGTGAAAGTAAGACTGTCGATCCCGAGTCTATATAAAGGCTGGTATTCATTAATAGTCCCTACTCTACTAAACTTGATTAAGGTAATATTTAAGACTCTGGATTTGGAATCGGTAATGTTGTTAGCCCATAACTAAGATAGGTGACAAATACGAAAGGAGTGATACTTTTCCTTTCTAAATAGCACTGAAGGTGAAAACCTATTAGAGTGGGTGTTGGAGACAATGGAAAGTAAAATGAGAAACTACTCAGAGTTAATGTTTGCGACAGGAAACCTCATGTAGGTTTTGTTTAAAAAAAGAAATGAAGAAAATTTAATGACTCTAAACTCGGTCAGTCATAAAGATTATTTTACCTCTTTGAATTTATAAGGAAAGGCGTAATTCTAATGGTCATAGTAAAATGATAAGCGTCAACAAATTTTTTTTTTATTGAAAACCGATGTTCCGAAGTGAATACAACATAAACTATATTGGTACATAGTTAGCATTATAAAAAAAAAAATGAATATCAAAATTTTTGATTTATATTAATAGAATGGGAAACCGTCGCACCTCGTAATACGATCTTAGAGTTGTTGGAGCGCTTTCGGACGTTATCCATCTTAGATCGCAATTAACCTACTCATTAGATGGACAACGTCCGAAAGCGCTCCAACAACTCCAAGATCATATTACGGAGTATGATGGTTTACCATATTAATAATATAAATCATAATAACCTCAGTGGTACTAACATTATGCATGTATTAATTTTTTGGATGTTATTAAGTTGAAAATTTAAAAGTCAGCCAAAAGTAGAACTATGGTTACATGAATGAACCTATTGAAAACATAGCCAGTGATTTTCAATTTTAAAATTTTTTTTATAATTACTTATTGAAATGTATGTTTTAAATGCCAGAAGATATGCAAGTTTTCCCTCTATCAACCCTAAGACTGGCAGACGTATCCTGTCCTATCCGACGGATTTATATAACTTTAGTGACTTAATTAGTAGTTTCTGAAAAAATATGTCTGTTGGAAGTTGTTTCGATTGCATTTCAAACTCATTACAAAGTAATACATGTGTCCCTTAGCCCATAAGGGGTTACAGAGTCACAAGGTTGACTGATTTTTCTTTTTAACTCTAAATTGATTGTTCAATCAACCGTTTAATGTTAACATGACGGTATTCTTGGAGTACGTGTGAGACCTCAGTCTGGTAACTGGTGAATATGTGAGCCGCACTGCACAGTTGTGCCTCACTTACAGCCGTTGTTTCGTTCGCAGAGACTGTGCCAGTCGTGATTGGAGCAATGCTATTGCCCAGGGTTACACCATCTTTACTGGCAATAGATTTACTTCACAATGGCCCTCTCTCTCGACTAGTTCCCATTCTACTCCACTTCTTTACATTTAGTCCATTTTTTTAAAAATTATTCCAGAACTAAAAGTTTAATACGAGTATTATTGGAGTTTACGTTGGAATTAAAATATTAGGGGTTGTGAAATGGTTATTTGTATGAATAAATGTACTTTACTTTTATAAAAGGAATTATGCTTTAGTTCCAATTAAACCTTTTTTCAATTTATTTATTTTTTATTTTTCGTTCCTCTCCCATAATTATCTCTCTTTCTTTTCTATGGTCATGACAAATTTAACTTAGGCCTGAAAGCATAATACGCAATTGTGATTTTTTTCATTGCCTGCGTTATCGTACTCAACTTTCTATAGACAGTAATCCCTTGCTAGTTCAGTTTTCGCGGGTTCAGTATTTCGCGAGGTCCTGAAATGTTCAATTATAATTAAATAATATAAAAAAATATTCAACTGTAATTGCAGTAAAAAATATAAAAATACAACCCGTAATGAAACTTCAGTAATAATAACAATAGTTATTATTAATAATAACAATAGTTATTATTACTGAAAAAAATATACAGGATTCTTCTTGCACGATCGAGAAAGACATCAAACAACCAGTGACTTGCTGGGTCAAAATATATTCTACAGTATTAAATTAAAGGCTAATAAATGCTATTAAAAAATATTCAATAAAGTCTGAAAATTAATTAAAATATTAAAGCATAAACAATTGTAACTAGAGAATAATAAAAATATCAAAAAATAGAGGTTGAAATTAAAAAAAAATAACGAAAGATGTTTCCTTTGATCTGATTGGCTAATTCATATCACCCAACTTCCAACTGTACAATACATAAAGGCTATAATTCTCTCTCTCTTTCTCTCTTATAGTCGGTAAAAACGTAATTTTTTGTATTAATTATTTCTTATTTCTTTTTGTTTTTCATTTTTATTTACAACACAGAACAGTATTCAGTAAGGTCAGGATTCTCTCTCTGTTGGAAAGGTCGTTGTGTCAGCTTTAGAGGCTTTTATAAACACGCGTCCATTATTCGCGGATTTTCGCTTTTCGTGGGTGTCTTCGGTCCCCATTATCCGCGAAAAGTGAAGGATTACTGTACTCACATCTTCTCCAGGCACTCATGTCTCCTCAAAAAAACCCATTTTTGTTGTCATATAAACCCAAATATAAATAACAAATGAAATAATATATGAACCGTTTGATATAATAGGTCTATCATACATGTATATGACTTATAGGTCCATTATACAATCGAGATTCGGTCAATTTTCTAAGTTCAAAATCAAACTCTCATTGCAGAAGTTTGGGTTTTATTTTAAAAATTTACCGAATCTCGATTTCATGACGCACCTATTTTATCAAACAGTTGATATAATATTAAATAATATATAAACTAGAATGTTCAAAAGAACACACAGAAAAGAAATCACTGAACTCACTACTATATTTCGATGTTCTTGAAATATATATATATATAAAATATATATACTATAGCTATAAAATATATGAGTTTGCTTCTCTATGCGAGTACTTCGCACTTCTTCCCGATGACGACGGATGTCGAAATATCGAAGTGAGTTCTGTAGTGTCTTTCTGTGTTCTTTTCTCTGTGTTAAAGTATATATATATATATATATATATATATATATATATATATATATATATATATATATATGATATATTGATATATATACACTTTTTCGTTGGAAATACGATCCAAAACAGACAAATGTAGTTCAAAATAGACAAAGAAACATAGAGAAATCAAAAGAACACACTTACAGTCTCTAATTTTCGGTTTGAACCGTCTTCAGGAGAGATACGAGAGGGAGACCAAGCGCACTGGTTCAGAGAGGGTTGGAGACTCCAATTAATTATTAAACCTAAAAAAAATTATGCACTCGTGTTATCGTGTCTCAATTATCTACTCTTATAATTCACTGAACTATAAAAACTCTGAACCGTAATTTAATAGTGTTTTCTTAAGGTGATGTTAGCGAAGGAGATTTGGTGAAATGAACAGAAATCGTCAGTAAGGAATGAGATCATTATAGCTTATAATAAATAGAAGTAATTATCATTCAGGGAGTGAAGCCATAAAATATTATTCAAATTGATAGTGCACTTTGAGTATGTAATTCGTTTTCAACAGGTCAAGTACAGGTCAAAATAACACTCCCCTTTCTAAGAGGAAAAGTAACTGACTGTGCCTTGAACTCCCTTGAAACATCCCATATTCCAACAATGCTAAATAACGAAAGTAGCAATTCTTCATTCCGTATTCTCATGGTGAATGATATCCTGTCGAAATATGCCGATAATTAATTCAGACATGTGGTGTATGGATGACGAGACAAGGAAGTAATACTCATTGGTTACTGTAAAAATTATGCAAGATTCCAATTCAAGTTCAGTAAGGCCTGTCGAAACATCTTTATGAAAGACGCCTGCCTGCATTAACAGAATTTATAGTAAATTATTGTATCTTAACCTTTTTAATTTCATGAAACATCTGATTCTATTGGTAATTCCTATGAAACAATGTATTCTTACATTTCTCATCAGTTATTCCAAATATTATTTTAAATTTTGGTCTTTCCATGGATAATGGATTTTTTATTAACTTTATATCAGCTTAAAGATATACGTATTAGTGAGTAAAGATTAAATTAAATACTGTTTTCTTGAAATACTTTGAAAAATGAATGATAGATTGAACCCACTGACAGTATTTGGACAATGCAGTCAAGTTGTGTGTTTGGTGTTTTTAGTGAATCCTTGAATCAAACTGTAGAAGAAGATTGTTGTTATTGTTATAGAGGTAATAAACTGCATATTAGTTATAAAATGAAATTATGTGATTCAAAGTTTGAAACCTGATGATGTCTAGAGATACTTCGCCCTTATTACAGTATTTGAGGAAAACAAACTTTGCTTTTAAGTTTTGTGACTTATTATCTTCTACTTATACTATAAGCTTCTGTGCCTTTTGAGGTTTAATTAATCAGGCACTTTAATAAATTTTGACTTTTGTGTTTTGTTTTTTCATGTTACTCTATGGTACATTGATTTCGTATAATACTTTCTTTTTTTTTTTTTGTTGTAATTCATAGTAAGAGTATAAAAGATGCATGGGCAGTTGACCTCTGAGCTGCTTCTCTCAACAGATGCACGGCTGCGAATCCCCTAACTCTTTCTTTTTTGTGTGGGCTGTCTTGAGAGTGTATGGGTAAATTGTCGATATAGTGATAACAACTGTAAATATTTATATACATATTAAAATAAAAATAAAATTCGTAGACGAATTTAGTTTCTGTTGGTCGTGAATGTGTTTGGTTAGACTGAGGGAGGGAGACAGCGTGAACACTGGGAACTAGTTGATTCCGGCCAATCACTTCCTGCTGGCCTTCTCATAGTCTGAGAGACTTTCGACTAAGGTCAGCTTTGTTTTAAAAGCAAAAGACCAATTTGCGGTTAGTCTTTTACTAACTAATTTTAATGTAGAATTATTCCCCCAAATCATACAAAATGCATCCTCAAAATACAGTGGTACCTGGGGATACGAGTTTAATTCGTTCCCAAACCTTGCTCATATGTCAATTTACTCGTATCTCAAAGCATTTTTCCCCATTGAAATCAATTGAAATGCCATTAATCCCTTCCAGCCCCAAAAATACTTTCCCCTAACTGTTTTTGTTACGTAATTTTGAATAAGAAAAATGCATTTATAAATGATAAATATTGTATAAAAACATAATTAGAGAGAATGTAGAGGTGGTTAGAAAAAACTGGTTTTATTAAGTTTACGTACATATGTAATTAGTACTTTGGTTATTTAAATTTAACTTAGATATAACTTAAATGCTACTGTATTAAAAAAAACTGTCCAAGGAGGTTTGTTTTTCCTCCCTTTCAGAATGCTACGGAAATGAGTTAGGCAAGTTTCATTATATAGATCCGATGCACGACCAGTTGCAACTGTTTCGGGGTGTTTCTTTGCCCCGAACTGTGAAACTCTCTCCCACATTCCCAAGATCTTCCAATTGAATTGATCTTCCAATTTTCAAAGGTAAACTGAGAACTGAGTGGGCCGTAGGCGGTATCGTAGAAAAAAGAAATGTACATATTTATAAATGACCTGATACAATTGGCTGTTCCACATATCTCAAATTCCACTCGTATTTAAAAAAAAAATTTTGCTCATTTGACAGCTCGTATCTCAAATAACTTGTATGTTGAAGCACTCGTCTCCCGAGGTACCACTGTACATCCCTTTTACCATCTTCACCATTACCTTAACATTTTTCTCCGGTAGTTTTTTCTCAATGGAATAAACCTATTTAAATAAAGCATTCTACAAATGGCTCAATTACATTAGCTTACTGTAAGTGAGTTTGCTTCTGTATGTTGTTTAAAATTAAGGATTAATTGAACCATTTTAGTACTATTCCCACGTTGTCACTCAATAGTGTCAGATATTTAACATTGAGATGTTGTATTCAATTTTAATTAATTCACCCGATGTTCCTAAAGCTCTTATATGCATATATTTTTTAGATGTAACCGCAAGAAGAACATCAAGTGTTGAAACGCGTTGTTAGTTTTTTTATAATAAACTTTTTTGTATGGAGACATAATACTCTCCCTAATCTTGTTCCTTTGCTTGACGTGAAATCAGTTGATCGCTACTCTAATGAATATGATTGGAGTTACGTTTGGACATTAAGATACCGTAGAACCCAGACGATACCGTTTTTAATTTTTTTTACTCAACGCCGATGAAGCATGGTTCATTTCTCATCGGATGCCATAACCAAGAGTGAGTGAGCCACATTACTCGCCGTGACTATATTCAGTGACGAGGCTACCCTGTTAACCTACTATGGTATATGCAGGGACAAACGAAAGAGGAGGAGAAGGTGATTAGGGGCTGGGCCTGACCATCTTCATTTCCCATCCTTCCTAAACCCCAAATCCCCTCCTTTTATTCCAGCCTCAATCTAAGGTGTTATGCGAACAGTGCCGAAGGATGTATGATACGGGGTTACTGTATTATGAACAGAGCCTCAAGGGTACCAGGCGACCCCCTTGAGTAAATAGCCTTACTCCGGTATGCGGTTCTCTGCCGGAGCGGAAAAAATACCACCGAAAGAGCTTCAGGGATTTTCCCCTGTAAGGAGAAGGAAGTCTGGAGACTATCCTCCGGAAGCGCAGAGGAGGCTGAAACATAGGGAGGCTGAATGGACATTATCAATGATGGTTTGTGCAGATTCTGCAAAAAGGAAGAAACACCGTTGCACCTGCTGATAACTTGTAAGGCAACTTTGCTGCAGAGAGGTAGGTGCTTCGGGACACTCAACAAACCATAGAAAAACTTTTACCCCTGGAACCAGCAAAAGTGCTGAGCTTCTTGGAGGCGTTGAAGCTAACTGCTGGGGTACTTTAGTACAGAAGAGGGGAAGTACAATAGTTTTTTTTTTAGACGCAGTACAATAGTCACCCTCAAATAATATATATAAAAAAAAAAATATTCAGTGACAACTAATCTGTCACACTGTTCATCTAATAGTATTGCTTTGAGGTGAGAAGTCTACAAGTATAACCTTGGAAACAACATAACTGCAAAATTGTATCTACGAGTAAACACAACTAATTGTCCCTTGCAAATAAAGTTGAATACCATGTAGACGTTCAAAACAAACAGGTAATTAAGTAAAAGTAAACAGATAAAACTGCACTTGTTTAAACAACTGACAAATTTTCGAAAATTACATCCAAAGTGACGTTATCCCGTGAAATAATCACATAGATCTATAGTAAAATAACTATTTTTTATGAATTATTATCAAAAATTATCATTAATGAATTTATTTAAACAAATGACTACAACATTTTAAAATGTTGCCCAAAAACAAGCATTCTAAGCTTACATTCATTGCGTGCATTACACTTGTACATAGTAATTCTGAGTTTGCTGTAATTTGGATGTTATCGTCTACCTCCTCATCATGTAACATCGTCCTCTATTATCCTATATTCTCTCTTAGCTTCAGAGCTTTCCCCTTTTAATGAATCTCGGAAGTTATATACTCTTTAATAAGATTTTTCTTCTAGTTTGTTTACGATAGATGATTATTTTATACAATGTTTTCACTTTTTATGAGAGTTACTTTTGTGTGGCTTAGGGACTAATTTTAAACTGAGTTGTATCAGAGGAGAGATACCTCTTGTTAATGGCTTCATCCAGATTGAATTAATCAACTAATTATAGTTATATATTGTATAGGTAAGTTATGGCATCTAATAGAAATATGTTTTATTCACCGTTTTATATAATTAATATTATTACTTCGTTTCCTGGATTTCAAAATTATATGCTAGCATCAGATGAACACCAGACCTGTTTAAAAATCGTCCAGAATAATTGTGACCACCTTAGCGGCAGGGCTCTTTATACAACAGACGGATCACTACATAACGCGAATTCGTAATAAGCAAAAAACCTGCATCCCTTTGAAATATTCTTAGCCAATCCAAGCGTAAATCTCTCACAGCCCTTAAACCCCCTAGAACTTTACTTCTTGAATATCGTCCACGACAACTGCTTCGGTGACACACGAACGGAATTTATAACTCTTGACCTGGAAGAAGGTGCTGATGTTTATTGATAGTATTAGGTACATTTGCGATTATTGTAAAGCGAGTCGGAAAGTTGGTTACAACTTTGGAAGGTCTTAATAGCGAATAATAAAGAGTATGTTACCATTAAGGTTTTTGCGAAAAATGCGAGTGCGGAGAGAGAGTCGTGAAGATGTGTATAATTATGTGAGGTTCTGTGGCAAATACAAGTCAGGTGAGAGAGTCGTGAAGATGTGTATAATTATGTGAGGTTCTGTGGCAAATACAAGTCAGGTGAGAGAGTCGTGAAGATGTGTATGTGAGGTTCTGTGGCAAATACAAGTCAGGTGAGAGAGTCGTGAAGATGTGTATAATTATGTGACGTTCTGTGGCAAATACGAGTCAGGTGAGAGAGTCGTGAAGATGTGTATAATTATGTGAGGTTCTGTGGCAAATACAAGTCAGGTGAGAGAGTCGTGAAGATGTGTATAATTATGTGAGGTTCTGTGGCAAATACAAGTCAGGTGAGAGAGTCGTGAAGAGGTGTATAATTATGTGAGGTTCTGTGGCAAATACGAGTCAGGTGAGAGAGTCGTGAAGATGTGTATAATTATGTGAGGTTCTGTGGCAAATACGAGTCAGGTGAGAGAGTCGTGAAGATGTGTATAATTATGTGAGGTTCTGTGGCAAATACAAGTCAGGTGAGAGAGTCGTGAAGATGTGTATAATTATGTGACGTTCTGTGGCAAATACAAGTCAGGTGAGAGAGTCGTGAAGATGTGTATAATTATGTGAGGTTCTGTGGCAAATACAAGTCAGGTGAGAGAGTCGTGAAGATGTGTATAATTATGTGAGGTTCTGTGGCAAATACAAGTCAGGTGAGAGAGTCGTGAAGATGTGTATAATTATGTGAGGTTCTGTGGCAAATACGAGTCAGGTGAGAGAGTCGTGAAGATGTGTATAATTATGTGAGGTTCTATGGCAAATACGAGTCAGGTGAGAGAGTCGTGAAGATGTGTATAAGTATTTAAGTTTCTGATGGTGAATGATATGAAGTGAGATAGTCGTAAGATTCTTGCAACTATGTAAGGTTCTGTGACAAATGAGAGTCAGGTGAGAGATGTGTATAGCTATGTAAGTTTCTGATGGTGAATGATATCAAGTGAGCTAGTCGTAAGATTCCTGTAACTATGTAAGGTTCTTTGACAAATCAGAGAGCCGTAAAGATGTGTATAAGTATGTGAGGGTCTGTAGAAAAATGAGAGTCAAGTGAGAGAGTTGTCAAGATGTATATAATTATGTGAGGTTCTGTGGAAAAATGAGAGTCAGGTGAGACAGTTGTGAAGATGTATATAACTATATAAAGCTCTGATTAAAAATGACAGTCAAGTGAGAGTCTTGAAGATATCTATATTATGTAAGGTTCCGATGACAAATACGAGTCAAGTGATGCCGTCTCACTTCAAACAGGAAAAAAAAACTGTATTTCCATTTTATTATATTTCTTTGCATATGATATGCACTATGTAGAACTGAGCTTCTCTTGATTATAAGAGTGTGATTAATAAACTTGTAATCACTAATTGACCTTGGGTGTCTGATTGTTAGCTTTGAAAGATATTACAAGTGATTGCCACAGTTGACGATGCCTTTATCATGTGATTAATCTTATGTGAACATCCTAATGAGTTTACACCCAGTTCTAACTTTCCCTACCCCTCTTGTATTAGATTACTCTTGTAAGATGGAATTTCTCTTTTAAGATAGGAACTAGAGACCTTCCAAAATAAGGAACACGGCTTATAATTAATCTTGTGTCATTTATTCATTTAATTTATATGAATATTACAATATATATCACAGATTTACACAATTTGTGTGTGTGTGCGCGCGCGCGTGTGTATGTGTGTGTGTATTGAGCGTTTATGATTCTTCAGGTGAAGGAAAGAGTTTATTTTGCAAATGGCCAGAATGATATGTTGTATTACCTCTCAGGGGTTATTAGGATTTATAGGCAATTAAGTGTGGCATGCGTTGCAAACCACTGATGTGACCTAATCGTCTCATGTCAATCACAGAACCTGTCTTATTATTAAGAATTGCAGTAATGAAGTGGAAAACTAACAATGCTGATAAAAACTTCCACCTTAAAAATTTTGAAATTTCGACTGCCAAATGATTAGATTATTGTTATTGGAATTTTTCCTTCAGTTATGAGCTTAAGAATTATTTTCATTAAGTTGGCTAAAAAGACACATTGAAATAATTTCCTGTCATTTTTCCTTTGTTTCTTTGATAAAACTGGCATGATAAGATAAAATGTCGTATGAAAAAGATAGAGCCATTTATGTACATCCATTCTTATGTAATTACTTTGTCAAAATTGTTGCAAAACCTTTCACACCGGCAGTTATGAAATACTGAGAACTCCTTGTTGGTAAATTATGTTCTATGAAAGCATTCACAGAGAAAAACAATGTCCTTAAGAAGTGGTAAACAGTTAAAGGAATCAAAATAGATTGTTTTATATTTGTATTTAACATGAATATGGTCAAACATTCATCCTTATTTAGTGAAGATTTTTTGTATTAAAAATAGCTTACTAAAATAAATGAAGATATAATTAATTTTAGTAAGAATTAAATTTATAATTACTACCAAGGACGTCTAATAATTGAATTATAGTTTAAGAAATTCGTAAAAAATAACAAATATTAGAAGGGTTTTGTGATTGTAATTAGAGAGTGAGGAGGAGGTATTCATTTAATCTGATATATCTGTTATTTGTTGGTTTCGTAAAAAAGAGTACTTTATTTTGCTTTAGTGGAAACTTATACTGTCACTGTTTCACTAGTTTTATACATTAAACTATAATAAGTTAAAGTTTAAGTTAAATTATAATTAAATTATTTATAAATTTAATTATAACTTAATAATATGCATCAGGTTAGACAGCTAGATAATTAAAATGCTACGTTAAAATTAAGCAACATTTTTATGGGCTAAATGTTTCAAAAGACAACTCTGTTTTTCTGTTATCTTTTTCAAGATGATAATTGAAGATAGTTTAGAGTGGTGTTTCCCAAACTTTTTCGAGTGACCGCCCCCTTGGTTCTATAAACCTATAACTCAACACCCTTGAATAATAATCAGATTCCTAGACTAAATAACCAAATGAGTAACATTTTCATAATTAAATTAAAATAAGTACTAATCGAATATTTATTTAGAATCCAATAGATGTATTGTTTCATAGTATATTTATGCAAAAGAATTAATACACAATAAAAGAAAGTTAGGTGAGAATATACTTTTAACATAAAAATGAATTATCAAAACGAGTAATTTTAAGAAACTAGTTCCTAGAAGTTTACATGTTGTGTTTTCACTTAAATTTAGATATTATATTGCATGAACATTTTCAATTTATGGAAATAGAATCCCCGCTCCTTTTTGTATTAGTGCCCCCCGATATCAAAGCAACGCCCCCCCGGGGGGGGGGGGGGGGGGCGGTACCGCCCACTTTGGGAAACACTGGTTTAGAGGGTTTAATAGAGTGGTTCAAGGATGTGGGCCACATGGACCCCCAAGGGGTCTATAGAGAATGACTGGGGGTCCACGAAGGCAAATAGTATTGGGAAGGTCCATGGCTTCCATGCATTGTATATTACATCAGGTTAGCACAACCAATAATACATCATATGTTAGCTTAGCGAACTGACCGTGAACATATTCAAACATAATAGTTAAAACAGAAGCCCCTATATCCTCGTCAGTTTGTTATAGTATTCCAATGTTTTAAAATGTCCTATTGCAATTTTTTTGTTATCTTATATTTAAAAATGATTTTTTTACAACTTATTTCAGCATACTTGATAAAATATTAATAAAATAAAAATTTTTTTTTATTCTTTTAAAAAGATGTTTATATTCTAATATTTCTAAGTGAAATGTTTGAAAATTTATATAATTATGCTTTTTAAGCATACGTGGAGGGGGGGCAGTGGGAGGTCCACAGATTGTAAAATAGCTCTCAGGGGGTTCACAAGGAAACAAAGATTGAGAACCCTCTGGTTTAATAGATTTGATATTTTCTTTATAAGTTAGATAGGCGTTAAACTGTTGTCTCCTGGGTAGAAATTTTTAGCTCAACTGATACTTAGCTTGTGTTTAACTTTTCAAAATGCAGGTTAGTTTTGAGTTACATTTAAGATCTTTCAGGAGGATCTTGAGTGTTAATACCCCATCGTAAGATTGATGAAACACATAGGATCTGTAATTCCTTTTATTTAACATTCTTTTGAAAAACACCGTAAATTACTTTACTCAGTGCAACACAATTATTGGATCGGAATAAATAAATCTATAATAAGGAAAAATCTGCTTGCCTAAGTGAAATCCTGAGAGAGGTGCTTTTTTAAATTTTAGCAAGGACTGCCTTCGAAGGTACGGTGTAGTCCTTAAGGAGTGCACTTCATTTACAGCTAGCTTATAGTTCTAGAACATGGGTGGGCAACCTTTTTGAGAGTGCGTGCCAAAATCAGCCAAGTCTCTGACACAAACTTTTACCATGTGCCAGCCATTTTTTTTTTTTTTTTTTTTAGAACATATTTGGTATCTCTTAAGAACTTTTTAAACGAAAAAATAATAAGTGACCTCAGTGCAGTAAAACATAGTATAAAAAACAGGAAAACAAATTATTTAACCTTTTAAAAAAAGAAGGTAAGTATGGCAACAAGATCAACTTCTTTTTCTTGAGATCACTTTAGCTTCGTAGAGCTTAAACCTCTTCACCACCAGGACGTACATATACTGTCATGGCATGAAAGCTTATACCCCTAAGAAAGTATGTTTTTTTTCTGTGCTTAGGGTAACATGTGCTTGCATCTGTGCTAAGGGTAACCGGTGCTCTTGCATGCCAGAGACAAGTCATCGGCGTGCCAAGTTTAGCACGCGTGCCAAAGGTTGCCCACCCCCGTTCTAAAACATCATTTCCGTAGTTCAGTACACAGTGGCTTTCGGATTACTTGTATTGTACAAACAAAAGTATGGCTTTCATTTAAACTCAAGGATGAGGGGTCAGAGTAGCCTTCTAGATTGGTAGATCCGGAGTTTGATACTGTGGACATCTATTTATTTAAGCGAGAGGAGAAAAAAATCTGAGCATATCGACCCTTGGATAGAATAATAAGCCATCTGTCCTAAGCCTGTATGATGTCAGGTACTCGTTAAAGATCCTTACTCTAGATACACTTGAGTTAGGGATATTTTAGGACTTTTTAAGTAGAGTAGGTGTTCTTTGTGTGGTATCACAAAGGGTCAATCTTCTGCCTATGTGCGTTGTCTTTTAGGAATGCCACTGCACTCACCCAAACTAGCCTGAAGGAGGACACATATAGACCAAAATTAGGTTCTTAGAGATCGCACACAACCAGGTTTACTTTACGTGAAGATCCATATTTTGCTTTGTCATCTTTAACAATTATCTAGTGCAGGAGTTCTCAGTCTACTTTGGCTCGTTCACCCCTTTCGAAACGTGTTCCAATGCCATTCCCCACCTCGCTCTTCCTAAGATAGTCTTCTCCAAAAAGCACATTCTAAATAATATGCAAATATTAGCAAAAGTTACATCTTATCAAAAGTTATTTTTCCCTATTAGGATATATATTATTACATGAACTATGTTTAAAATAGTTGTACAAATTAAATGCTATTTTAAAATATTAGTGGATATATAAAATATTATTCAGTTAAAATAGTTTTTAATTTATAACTAAAAATTGAAAGTCTATAATTGATTTCCTAACTCTGTTAACTTACTGTAGTCACAATTATTCACCCCTTGAAAACTGAAAATTCACCCCCATGAATTTCACCCCCATTGAGAACCCCTGATTGAGCGTTCTTAATATATTAATAGATTAGGACTGATGACTTAACATCTGTTTTGAGGGTAGCGCAGTTTTTCCATGTGAGAAAAAAAGAACAAGAAACATGTTCAATTTGTATAACATTTAGCAGGGAGCTGACTAACTAGGAGACTACAGCTAATACCTGTATGTTGCATAAAAGAACGAAGTGTACAAATCAATGAAAACACAGGAAATTTCCTCAGAATATTCTCAACATTTTCATACAAAAGGGAAAACATACAAACTTAAATGTTTGGTTCAACTTCTTCAGTAAAAAATTTGACATTGTGCGTTTTTCTACTGATGTTTTGGTTAGGTTAGGTTGCAGTGGCAGTTCCACAAGGGAACACACGTAGGCCGAGCATTGGCCCTTTGTGATACCACACAATGAAGATTGATTCTACAGTGGGAGTCCTAAATTTTGCCTAACTCAAATGTATTTAGAGTAGGGATCTTTAACGAGTACCTGACATCGTACAGGCTCGGGACCGACGGTTTAACGTCCTTCTCCGAGGGACGAGGTGCTCACATTTATTCACCTCCCGCGTGAATAAATCGAGGGCCAAGTGAGGATCGAACCCCGGTCCTATCAGTTCAGAGGCGAGCACGTAACCACTGAACTAGCCTGGCCCCTACTGATATTTGTTTGTCTCCTTAAATTTATTTCTGTTTTTTAAATATACTCATAATCTTACAAGTTTCTGATATAAATTTATTGTAATAACATATTTATTAATTTATATTTAAACTATGTGTATGACTGAATGCTTAAAACAGTTTTATTGAAATACAATTAGAAATAGGTTTGTCTCCAACAAACTGTAACTTATAATCATTGATTTATTGCTGTTTTAGGGCGGAAAGTTGGCTCATTTGTTATTTGGTGACCATTTTAATTATAGGCAAGCCATAATCGCAATTCTATATTTTAACTACCTCAAGTGTATTTGAGTAGGGATTTCAACGAGTACTTGACATCGTACAGGCTCGGGGCCGAAAGATTTACGTCCAGTCCATCACCTGCATGAAAGATCTTGATCAAAGTCAGAAATCTAAGTACCAAAGACAAGCACACTACCTGGTAGACCATATTTAACCCCCAAAATTTTTAATGTTAACCTCTATAGATTTATTATTATTTGAAATCACCAGTAATCTGCATCAGTCAAAAGAATAAACTCTTTCTTGGTTAGTTAAAAAAAATTGTTTTGTAATAATTTAATCGAATGATGAACTGTTTAATAAAAATTATATTTTGATCGTGTTTTAATATGAATTGGGGGAAGCCCAACCAGTAGAAGGGTTATTCATTTTCAAGTTCTCGTTTCATACAGGTACTAAGTCTGTGGATTTGCTTGATCCCCTGTTGACACACATCGATTTACTGGAATAAGCCCTGGCTTGTGTGTCCCTGTCTCCTCTTCCTGTTGCCTTTTTTTTTTTACTAATCCACTCCCCTTTACGATAACGAACGTGTTTACTCGATTTTTTCATCCATAAGAATAAAAAAATACTTGTTATTACTTAAGTGAACTAATTTAATGTGAAATATTGTTATTTATCGTGAAATATTGTATATTAGAGAGTGTAGAAAATATTCAGCTCCTGGTCCCCTAGGACCAACGCTACACTACGATAAAAAAAAAAAAATATTATAAACTAGAATTAAGAATCATTGTAAAATAAGTTAAAACAAGAAGTTATATTATTCATATGGCAAACCGTCATATCTCGTAAGATGATCTTGGAGTCGTTGGAGCGCTTCGGAGGTTGTCCATCTTCGATCGCGGGTTATAGTAGGTTAGTTGCGATCGAAGATGGACAACGTCCGAAAGCGCTCCAACGACTCCAAGATCATCTTACGATGCATGACGGTATACCATATTAATAATATAAATCATACTAACCTCAGTGGTAATAATAACATGCATAAAAATAAGAATTATCGCTTTGTAAATGAAAGAAATATTGTATACATTTGATGTTGATGCATGTAAAACACAGTGGAACTTGCTAGAATAAAAAAATAAATAAAAAAAAACTACGATTAAATTGATTTTGTATTTTACTTTTATTATAAAAAAATTAAGTTTCCTGCTGTTTCTTATACCTGTAATCATTTAGATATTGTCGCTACAGCATGATTGCGTAGGTATTAGGTTTCGACTAGTGTTTGTAACTGTGTTTGCCTTTAGTATCCAAGGTAGGGCGTTTAAATCAAGCAATGAAATTAGATTTGTTCTTGTGAGGATTTGAATATCTGAACATCCCAGCCCTATGAGAGGTGATGAGCTTCAAGCCAGCTTTACTTTCAGTTATTACTGTTACTCATTCGCAACCCTTTAATTAAATACTTGGTCTTAGTAGCACTGTTTAATTTGCCAAGCTCCATTTTATAAAGGTTAGATAATAAGACGAAGTTCCTCTGGAAACTAATATACTAAGTAATAAATTTCAGTAACCATGGAGTCATACTCAAACTACAACATTAAACTATCTACATAAAGAATTAAAGGAAAATATACACTTTATATATATATCAGATTCAATAATATATCGACCGTTTGATAGAATAGGTGTGTTCTCTAATCGGGGTTCGGTCAATTTTCCGAATTAGACAGTCTAGTCGAAGGTTTTGTCCGGTTAACATTGTTGTTCCTTTAAATAATGTAAATTTCATTTTCTTAGTTAAAAAATTCTTACTTCTGCCTATGAAAAAGGTTTTAAATAAAACCGAAACGTTGGCAACGAGAGTTTGATTTTTTATCCTGGAAAATTGACCGAACCCCGATTAGAGAACACACCTATTCTATCAAACGGTCGATATATTATTGAATCTGTTATATATATATAATTAATATATATATATATATATAAACATCCAGAAAACGTTCCAAAAAGGAAAACAAACGTTTCAGAGTAAATTATAGAAAAACACACAAACTTTAGTGTTCCTTTTAGTGTGTACCTACAGTTTACTCTGAAACATATAGACTTATATATAGGTTCCTACCAGTTGTCCGGAGGAAGATATATGTTTATTTTGGTATTGACCAGAAGGAATAGAGTTTTTTTTTTACAAGTAATTGAACTGGAGTTGTGCTGATATCTTCAAGAGAACCCAGTTACTCACTACACTGCGACGCCTCCGTGGTGTTGATCATTGTTAATGTTGTTGCACAGACCCTCTGTAAAATTATGTCAGCAAAAAAACATTATTAATTTTTTTAGTGAACTACTGATGTGAATTTGATTCGTCAAACGGTGTCTCCTGTTGCGTAAACAAACTTTTCAATAAACCCTTCCACCCACCCACTTAACATATGCACCACACACGGAGAAACATCAACAAAAAACTTACAAAATGAACTGTAGGCAACCCAAAACAGGGAAATCAGTAAAACTTTTGAAATAGAATTTTTTCATGATCGGCACCATACATTACTTATAAAAAGTAATATTTGTTCTTTATTGCTGATGATGTTGGAGCGAAACAGAAATTGGTTCGTTTTTATTTTCCATGTAATTCTAACAACTAATTCTGTTAAATATCATTATTATGTGTATTATTTGTTTTATGGTACTCATTACAAACTCCATAAATGAATTACAACTATAAATAGTGTTTATGATATTTAATTGCTTCTTTTGATGTATTCATATTCCTTTTTGTTCAGAAAATTTTAAAGAAACAATGAGTGAAGAAACAAGACCTAACAGTGTATTATGCGTTAAAATATAACCATTCTCATAAATATGTACTTTTTAAACAAAGTTTACTCCTTGATAAATTAGTTACCAATGTCTATTGTTTTTGATGTTAATTTTCATTGCATTCTCTACAATTATTTTTTCTTATTTCTTTAATTTATTTTCTTTAATTTTAAGGAAAATTTAATATATATGAAACTTATTCCTAGAATTTAGTCGTAATTAACTTAAACGAATCTTGGAAGGAAAAGTTGAGGATGATAGATTATTAGAATTAGTAATAATACAATCCGTCATACCTCGTAAAGTCTCTGAAAAGCTCGACCGGTTTCGGGTCCGTCTGGATCCCATCTTCAAGAGCACCTAACTGTGAATGTTATTTTCCTATAACCTACCTATATATGTCATCTACATTGTGGAATCAGTGTTGTTTGTGTAGTTAAATAATTTTTTTTGCATATTTCTTTAATTGCTAGATGATAGAATAGTTGGGGTGTAAAAAGAAGACACCATTCGTGACCTAAAGGTTTAAGAAGTGGTTAAAGCTTCCATTGGAGTACCTGTTTTAAGCAGCAGTTTAAAATGTTCAAACAGCTTTGTGGATAGGCTCCTTCGAATAGAGGTATAATACTTAACATGATAAAATCAGGGCCGACCTAGGAAGGGGCGGGGTCCCCGGGAAAACTCAACCACTGAGGTACCTCCCCTCAAATTATTATATATATAAACAATTTGTATATTTACCGTCGTCCCGCGGAGCCCCCTCAAATGCAGAACCCAGGGCGGTTGCCCTAGTCACCCTTGCTAAATGACGGTCCTGTTAGGTATAAAGCTTGATAAAATATCGGCCATAGAATGTAATAAATCACAAATTATCAGGAATCAGTCGGATTTGAACAAAAACCAACAGAAACTTTTGGTTTTATTTAAAAGAAGGTTTTCATAGATCTACAATACAAGAGAAAATAAATGCTTCCTTTCATTGATTTAATTTATTTTATTAAGATATGTAAAGGTGAAAATATATTTTATTCAAATACGGTAAATAAATAACTTGAACATTTTTGACGCTATTTAAAAGTTAAAAGAAAACCATAGTACTAATATCTTTGACCTTTATAAGGAATGTTTAAATTTAATATTATTTACTAAACTTGCATGATATTTAATACCATGCTAAGGGTGCATAGCTCTATTTAATAAACATACTGTAAAGTTTATAGACTGATTATTTATTAATGTTAGGTATATTTATTTATTTATATGGATCAAAATTCTTTTACCGTACAAGATCTATTATATGTTAACAGTAATTATGACATAATAAACTAATAAACACCAATTATACATAATAGTAATAATTATAATGTTATAGGATTTCTGAGTGTTTCAATCATAAGACCCAAACTTAAAAATCTTATAACAAATGAATATTGGGTCAAGAAATCATGATGAGTAATGTTAATGCTAAATAATCTGCACTGCTCTGCAGACCAGTACACTTAAAAATTATACGAAACAATCGGGAATGAAGAAAATAATTATTTTTATGGCATAGAACATAGAATAATTTGGGCGTTTTCAAAGTATTATATCTGAAAATGTAGTTGAGAAATGGGATAAGGCAATCAATTATATGATTTAAATATTGCGTATTGTTCTTGTGCTATACAGGAAAATAGGAGCATATTTATAGATAAAATATAGGACAGTAATTCATTGTTGGTTGATATTAAAGGTCTTGATGGATTCTGATCGTAACATAGAACGTGTGTTTAGCAACATAAATATGAACGCGTCATACCGACTTGTTGACTCAGGTTAACGAGTATGTACAAGAACACAAAAGACTTCTCTTACTGCAATCCTTGTTCAAACAAATTTATTATTAAAGTTTGCCAGTTTTGTATGTATCTTTAGAGAAAATTCTAAGAAGAATATGACATAATCCATAAGGAAAACAATATTGCATATGCAGAAATATCATAATGTCACTCGTGGCTGTACAGTCAAAGGAATCATACAATATTCAATAGGAAAGTGAAAAACTTAAAATTCATTTATACTTCAAATATATATATCAAAATAATTTATTATTTATTAAATAGTAACATTTTTATTGAATAATTTCATTATAATAATAATTATTATTTAAACGGGCATATTAAAATAGTTTTTTAACCAATAAATGAAACGATTGATGACGAGGACAGTGAAGTATGGTAGTGAGTTTCTGTTTCATTTCTGTGTGTTCTATTTGTCAGTATAGTTTATATATATACAATTAAAAGAAACGGTCCAGCGGACTTTTTTAAAACAAAACAAACTCAAAACGAAGGAAACACACAGAAAGACACAGACATAACTCACATCGATATTTCGACCATCGTCGTCATCAGGAGGTGCGAAGAGCGAAGAGTCCCGCAGGAAGACAGGGCGGTACTCCAGTAGTACCGGGCAGTACCGCCCTGTCTTCCTGCGGGACTCTTCGCTCTTCGCACCTCCTGATGACGACGATGGTCGAAATATCGATGTGAGTTATGTCTGTGTCTTTCTGTGTGTTTCCTTCGTTTTGAGTTTGTTTTATATATATATATATATATATAGTTCACATAGGAAAGAGAAAAACAAATAAAAACATACACAAAAAAGTATAGTTTATATATATATATAGTGAAGAATGGGTAAGTGTGGGAGAGAGTAAGGGATAGAATAATACGGTATAAGGAGAAGGAATGAGAAGCATACAATTGCTAACCATACCAATAAGCGGCCTCTAAAAGCAATATCCTCATTAACCTTAGGTCTGTTGGGTAAGAAAAGCTGCCAAATCTCACTGAGGGACGAGGAAAGTTTTTAAGAAAGTCAAGCGCTAGCAGGCAGAAGAAAAAAGATTAGTGACCCGTTGCCCTCGACCGGGCGGACTTTCCTCCCGCGGTCACCTGTTTGCCCAAGAACTCAGCATCCCAAGGAACGACAAGTGGATAGCGAGAAGGCAGTGAGGCTTTCTAAATTTTACCATACCAACATTTTGTTAGATTACAAACCCATCATTCCAAGAAAAGTTGTCTTCTCCACTCTACCTGTTCAGGAACCTGCCCATATTCAAAGACCTTGTGTTTAGATGTATCAGCACCTAATTTCTTGGCAAGTGTTACCAATTAACTTTTAACGTTTAATTTTTATTCCTTTTAACTTTTGTCAAATGTCCAACTTTTTTATAATATGTAAACCGTTTAAAGTGTTTATTGGTTGTGGGGGTTGATTTTTTTGTGTATGTTAATTCCAGTGAATGAACAAAATGTAAAGCAAATTAAATATATAAGAAAATATAGAAATCGTTTGATGAAAATTGAAGATAATGCAAATTACAATATGACTAATTAGTAAGACTGACTGACAAAATAACGGACTGATGCATCTAAACATAACCTTAGAGCAAATAGGCATTTGATAGTGGAACGAGTCGAAACCTATCGAGTAGGGAAGAAAACTTACAAGGAAGGAAGAGTTTACCTTCCACTAATGTATCTAATAACCCCTGCGGTTCCAACACCGTATAATATTGCTGAACTTTCTTTGAGAGGTGTTCTTTAACGAGTATTTATCATCCTACATTTTCGAAGTTTACTGTTGTATCTTTTTTTCTTCTGACAGGATGCAATGGATTTTCCGACTCTGAATTATTGTAGCTTGCTCTTGTTTAATGCTCCTTGATTACCCTGTAAAGCTTATAAACAAATAAAATATAACCTGCAAAAACATTCTCAAATGAAAATTCTAATGTTATGACCCAGATTTACACCTAGGATATTGTATATTAACAATAAGTATGCGAACAAGTAGACTAAACCTCCCGGTGAATTAACAGAGAAGTGACGACGTATTCATAATGAGTTGCAGAAGACGTACTGCTTGTTTGCTTGAGGATGTAAGGACTTGGTGATTAATTTAGATAATTGTTACTGGTGTTTTCTTCAGGAAGTGATAGGGTCGGCTGGGCTCCAGTGGATGCCACGGCCTGCCGCAGCTCTTCAGCTCCTCTGCTAATCGGTCAGCATATCTAAATACCAAGCTATTTACTCGTATCACATCTCTGACCACTCAGCATGTCTCTGCCCACAGAGTCTACTCCAGTACACTAGACCTCTTCTAGCACCTCTTATGTCATTCCATGTAATCATCTGCCCTAACCAACTAACTCCAATATAACTTTTCGATGATTCATAAAAAGATATACTTTTACCAAAATTTTTATTTACTTTTAATACCATTAATAGTAGCAATATAATTAAAAGAACTGTATTATGTTTATATATATATATATATATACTTTGAATTGAAATTGAAATCAGACGGTCCAAACGGACAAATAATTAAAGTTACAGCTAGAGAACACAAGAAAAAGGACGAACACTCACGAATCTCGATTATTTTGGCGTCTTGCCGTCTTCAGGAGAGTAGAAAGAAAGACAATAAAATAAAAGGAGAAAGAATGAAGGAACGGAGACGTAAATGCGTCCACTGGCCGATGTAACGTCTCCTTTTATTTTATTTTCTTTCTTTCTACTCTCCTGAAGACGGCAAGACGCCGAAATAATCGAGATTCGTGAGTGTTCGTCCTTTTTCTTGTGTTCTCTAGCTGTAACTTTAATTATATATATATATATATATATATATATATATATATATATATATATAAGATGTAACTTTTTTTTTTTTTTTGAGGTTTGAGGTCCAATGATTTAAACTAGTCCTTTTGCCGACGTTTCGACATATATTTATGTCATCTTCAGGGCTACAACATGATTGTTTTACAATTAGCACTACTATTACTACTATTTGGTAATTTGTTACATTTTAATCTGCACAGAAACAAAGAGGAAATTTATTGATAAATCAGTTATTACGACTATGGATTATTTTGTTATACATTAACATAAGGATTTTGTTATAGTTATTCTATTGCTTTAGATTATTGCATAAGTAAAGCAATAGAATAGTTAAGCAATAATCTAAAGCAATAGAATAACTATAACAAAATCCTTATGTTAATGTATAACAAAATAATCCATAGTCGTAATAACTGATTTATCAATAAATTTCCTCTTTGTTTCTGTGCAGATTAAAATGTAACAAATTACCAAATAGTAGTAATAGTAGTGCTAATTGTAAAACAATCATGTTGTAGCCCTGAAGATGACATAAATATATGTCGAAACGTCGGCAAAAGGACTAGTTTAAATCATTGGACCTCAAACCTCAAAAAAAAAAAAAAAAAAAAAAAAAAGTTACATCTTATAAATATTGGGTCAAGAAAACAATTCAGGATATATATATATATATATATATATATATATATATATGAATTTTAAGCCACAAGGAAAAAGGAAAACAATAGAAATAAAGCTCTGAGACCTTTCACTTTATGTCATCAGAGAGCAAACAAAGTATGAAATAAGAAGGTAACATAAAAGTTAACCAGAAGGATGACTATGAAACGCCTGGAAAACTGAAGTGACAATACAGCTTGAAAAGAAAAAAATACCCAATGAAATTAAACAATGCATTGTAAATAATAAGAAAATAAATAATTAATAAAAACAATAATAGAAAAAAGTATATATATATGTACTTTCTAAAAATAATCATTTTTTTAATAAATAATTAAACGAAACGAGAAAACAAGGGGACAGAAAGTTAAACAAAGTATGAAGCTATATGATTAGAATCAACAAACTGGTTAGAGCTCATGTTGAAAGAAATATCGAAGATCACCCACGGGGCCAATTTGTCCAACTATGCCTTGAATTAAAAATCCATCTAGCCTAAATAGTCCATGACTTATATTGATGAGTCTTTCAAAATGATGTTTAATTAGGGCACTTTCTACCAAGTTTCTTTCAATATCAGACGAGAGAAATATCAATTCCTTTGAATCTTCCCATTTTCCGGAGTGATTGTTTAACTTAATATGTTGAAACGTACTTACATTTACATATATAACTTACACTTTATTAAGTCTGATAATACACTATATAATATATAAAATAAATGTCCCACATACTTCGGTCATCAATGACTAAATACAAGTAGTATTAATTGATTTACACTAAAATTAATAATTATAGTTTTGATCGGAGAATTCACAAAAATTATCTAAGTTGTAAATTTTGGTTTAGTACGTGAAGCTCCAAATATGACACTAAGATTATTTGTGGTCCTGGTATCCAGTCATCGTTATATTCCCTGAATGGGACAAGTTTTCAGTGGCACTCTGTCGGGCATGTTCATTGCTGTGTGTTCTGCTGCATGTAGTTTCAAAGGTCTTCCAAAACCTCTGTCCGGTTTTTAAGGTTAGATTTCTTGTTCCTCGCCTTATTAGTAACAAGTTATAGTATTTTTCCTTGAACAGGATTCCAATATTTCGGTAAACTTTTCACGATTGAGTTCTATTCCACGAATATACTTAGTATGGTCTTCTACTCAGCTGTTATGTGACTGCTTAGTTTTCTTATTATGAAACTAGTCGTGGATTCCATAAAATCAGTAAGACTATTGTCATTTATGCATATAAGTTATAAAGGTAGAATGAATTGATTAAATTTCGGATGTTAAAAGGTTTTTAAATGATTTTAAAACGCTAATGGATTTACGAAAAACAAAACTCTTTACACATGGTTATACAAAAAAAAAAAAGTTTAACCTTGTGAGCCGCACTGATAAGGTCAATATATGCGAGCGCTTTTGGGAGTGCTGTATGCACTCGATGAAGGGAGTGTATTGTCCTCGTGTTCATACTAATCCAGTCAGTAGTCGTAGCTATGACTCTTCTATCTCTTTGACTCACATTTCTTAATCAAATGTTGCAATATTTATGCCTATATCACTGATGCAACATTTTTTTTAATTCCTTTATAGATTTATAATTTTTCTTCTCTGTAAATTATTTCACAATTTTTTTTGTTAAATTCATAAATCTATGCACAATGCACACTACCGAGTTTCGTCGACCTTCACAACACTATAACTTATTGCTTTCTGAACTCATCTTTGTTAAATAAATGAATGTTATTTAAATATCACTGTTTAATGTTATAAATCGTAATTAAACATAATTAATAATAATTACTTTTCTGATACTCATTTTTTTTTTGACATTTCATGCTTATGTGCGAAATCATTAAATACATATAATTAAAACTAGCAGTGAATATTCATTTTTGTGAGTGTAGTTCAATTTCAGGTAGTTATTTGTAATACTATAATTTTTGTTTCACAGAGCTGGTTGGTAATTTTAGAAAAAACTCAATATAATTACGTTATTTTAATATTATTTAAATGAAAAACTAAATACATTACAAAAATTAATAGAATTAATGAATATTTGAATTAAAGAAGTTTTACGTCTTGCATTATTCTAGATTGTTACACTATATATCAGAGAAGATGAAGTGAGTGAGATATATTCTTTCCTAGTTTCGTACTGTTGAACTGCTGTGAGTCATACCGAATCCAGTAAATATTGTACGTTTTGTGTGTCTTAGTTATTCTGTGTTGTATTTTACACAGGTGGCCCTCGTTTCTTATTTCAAATGTTACGCATGTATTTAGCGTATGTTGGACATTTGTTTTTAAAATATTATTACTCTTCAGATGTCATAATGGTGTGCTGGGTGGAAATCTCTAGTGAACGGATTTTTTTTCTCTGGATCGCTACGAGAATCGTTGAAGCGGTTCTTGTAAAGTGAAAACACTTACAGCTTGTTGTGTGGCAGGTCTGACAGGACAGAGTCGACAAGTACCCACCAGAGCGACGAGAGTCTAGACGAAGTGCGGCCTAACTGGCTAGAGTGTGCTAACCCCAGGCCAGAGCAGCCGGACCCCCTGCCTCGCCCCGAGTCGCCCCCAGAGCCCGTCCAGGCCGACAGCCCCGGCCACGTCCCTACCGACAAGGGCTTCCTGCTCCGGCTCTTCGAGTGCAAGCTCTTCGATATGTCCATGGCCATCACCTACCTCTTCAACTCCAAGGAGCCTGGAGTCCAAAGTTACATAGGTATTCAACTATGCAATTATGAATGACTTACAATCCTACCAATAGGTTTTTACAACATAAATTTTTGGGACTCCTTCATTATAAGTTAATCAACTTATAATTAAGTTGACTAATATAACTAAGTAATCTCTATATATATAAAAATGAATGTATGTCTGCTTGTTTGTACTCGATAGATTCAAAAACCATACATCCAATCGCCGTGAAAATTTAGGAAATTATTAGGTATATCCCCGGGAAGGTTTATGTAAAGTTTTTTTAAAAATCAGAGTTGTTGTTCAGGTAATATCCCAAAAATATTATAATAGATAAGATTTGCTGTATAACCTGATTGTTTACATTTTGACTTTAACTGGTAATGGCAGCCGCAGGCAATTGAAACGATTTGTGGGTTTAAAATTCCTGTCATTATATTTAACAGATACGACATATCACATTTAATGAGCTAAGACTTCTTTCAAAATTTCTTGATATATTATTCGGCAAAAAATATTCCTTTTATTATTTGTTTAATCTAATCTATGAACTACCAATTGTATTAGACAATGTGTGATATTTATAATCAGTGCTAGATTATATCTTTTTTGCGTAATCTATAATTTTAATTCTGTAATAATATTGTTTATCTCAGAAAAAGTTAAGTGTATCGGAACTATAGAAAATTTAAATTGTTTTCGTTTCATGTAATTTATTATTAGAGTTGGAATTAAATTGTTTCCCGGGTAAAGCCGGGTAGATCAGCTAATTGACTATGTAATGAAGTTAACTTATAATATAAATGGACTTGAAAAACAAAAATGTTGTTGTTTCTAGAAGTTAAATACACGCATGTCTCGAATAACGGACCTCACTTTAACGGATTTCGGAAATAACAGGCAAAGTCTGTAGCTTTCTTTACAGCTATGGCGGAACACATGTAGCTGTTTGGTCCGTGTTTTTCAACATTTTTGTTCCTGGTTTGTGTATTGTTTGTGTATTATTAAATACACACATTTATTATTAAATATTTTTTTTTTAACCATGGCGCCTGTAAACCCTGTAGAAAAGCTGAAAAGAGTCAATTTAACAGTATCACAGAAACTTGAGTTGATTTAAAACTTAAAATACAGTAGTATCGGAAACTTTGGAGAATTGAGAATACCGGACCGGTGTTCCCCCCTTTTAGTCCGTTTAATTGAGGCATGAGTGTATCTTTACATCCGTAAATCGTATAAAATTTGCAATTATCCTGTTAAGAAGCCGGTAATGTTCAATATTTACATATAATAAAATGATATAAGTCTCCGAAGCGCTTATGTCGTATTAAAATATCTAAAGAAACATGTTGTTTGGATTATATTTTAATTGTTTTAAATTATTAGCAAATAATTATTTTAATAGTAGTTTTAAAGTATTAGCAAGCTAGTATTAAATAGCAAATGTATTTAAAAGTTACAATAACTTCTTTCTCTTTCATATCAAAAATGACAAGGTAAATTATATAATTGTTACTTGAAACATGCAGCTATAAGAGACATTTAAAATAAAATCTATTTAAAAAGCATAAACAAAGGTTTAATTAGAAACAGGGATTTTGAAACATATATGCTATATATATAAATTGGAGAAAACTTTGTCATTTTACTTTATAACTCTTTAGTAATACAGGTAAGAACCTTAGACCTGAAGCTGTACAATCAGTGTTATGTGATGTTTACTTATTTTGTAAAGATTACTACTAAAAGACGTACATCTGTTTAATAAAAATAACGTGTTTCGAACAGGTAATCTGAGGAACAGCATATATGTTTGAAACGCGCTGTTTTTATTTTGTTTGTGGAGATTTTTATTTGAATTTCTTTGCAAACAAATCTCTTATTGCTTCATGTTTAAAATAACAATTATATAATTTATTTTGTGATTTTTAATATAGATGATGCAGAAGTTATTTTAATTCTTAAGTAGATAATATTTACTAATAATTTAAAATGGGAATATAAAAGAGTTAGGTAGACAACTGATTATCATTTCATTAATATATTATTATAAGCCATAATACCTCGCCTATCGCTGGTGGAGTCGCCCCACCGGTTTCACAAAGGCTGCATCACCATTGAGACCTGACGATCAAGTCCCATTGATGATGCAGCCTCTGCGAAACCGGTGGGCCACTCCACCAGCGATATACAAGGTATGAGGGCTTATCACTGTATAAGTTCGTGAGTTTGTTTGTTTATTTGTTTGTTCGCCCATTTTCCGTGGATGTAGAGACCTCAAATTAAATATACTCGTATATTATTTATTACCTGAATAATGTTAATTAAAAGAAAATTGTCACTATATTCCCAAAATTGGAGCAAAGGTTGTCTTGCGTGCTCGCCGATGATTGCAGTGCAAATGTATTATAAATAAATGCAACAAATATATAATAAACTACAACATTAGAGGTTAAAAATGAATAATTTTAAAACAAAACTTGAAAACAAATGTCAGATAAAATACGAATGTTCGTTCTAAGGTAATATTATAAAAACACATTCCTACCATTAATTTTATTTTATGTTCGGTTAATAAATTGAATATTTAATTTACAAGCTTTATTTGTTTTAAATATATTTCATTGTGTATATAACCTGAATTGATGTTTTACTTATTTATATGGTAAAATTAATGATTTTTTTTTTACTTCTAAATGATTTTTATTTTGCTAAATTTACTTAGTGTGTATATATCTTGAATCATGTTAAGAAAACTATATCAAATGGTTGGGCCATATAAGGATCTGTTTCCATGCCTTAATAACAAGAAACAAAAATTATCCCTGTCAATCATGTTCAGTGAATTTATTTCAATACCTATTGTTATAATTTCTGAGTAACAAAAGGGGTCACGGGTAGTCTAGTAGACAAATAAAGTTCAATTTTGGTCATAAGTCACATAGGTTAAGAAAACGTCTATTTTATTTATTTATATGGAACTTTATTTTTATTATTATTATTATTATTATTAGAAAGAATAATTGATTTTTATGACATAATATACCAATTGCATTATATTTCAAGAAGTTTATACTATTTATATTAACTGCTGTCAAAAATAGTTTTGATGCTGCGAAAATTGGGACATTGTAATATAAATTTATTGCAATTTTACTGGATTTATTACTGCTGTAACGACCAAGAAAAAGAGATTATTCAAAGTAAATGACCGCTCAATCATTAAAAAAAGTATTTATAATATTAATTGTTATGTAAGCTTTATTGCTGTTCAGATGACGTAAATCCAAGAAGATGTAACTTTGTTAATGGCATTTTCACCAAACGACAGTTCTTGTAGCTTTGTATGACGTTCAGTTGGTATTGTAGTGCCTCCTGTTTATACTTTCAAATAGGAGTTTTCATCTCGTGTGTTTTAATATATACACTCAATGATCAAACCACAATATGAAATGGGAAAACAAGACTAAGATCTTTCAACTGTAACAAGCGGTCTTCGTCAGAGTCAAAAACCCAACTGAACGCTAGATGCAGAAAACATGAGATGCAGGTTGAGAAGAGTGGGAGGGAAGAGTGGTATTTTAAAAGGGTGAAAGCGCAGGAAAGGACAAATGTCCAGAAAGGGATGTTTGGGGAAACAAAGGAGTACAGTAAGAAAGAGTAAAAAACTATCCCGCTAGCTGTCAACCCTATTAGAAGAGGCTATTGCCCTCGTAACGAAAGTATCAAGTTTGAAAAGACCGTTACTAATATTTATAATATTTGATCTATCAAATTTAATTAGAGACGATTCAATAATATTTCTTAACAACATCGATTTTTTCATAGGTAATAAATTTAGCTCCTGTCCAATGAATACGATGATTTTCATTGTTAATATGCAAGAATAAGGCGCTACTTTTTTCCTGTCTACTTACGTTGTATAGGTGTTGTTTTACACGTGTCTTTAATGATTTACCAGCGCTACATTGCCGACAATTCAGTTCACAATGGAAGAAGAAGTAAGTGGTTATTTCCCTTCTTAGATGTCCTGATCTATAGGTTGCCTAAAGATTTATGCTTTAGTGTATATAGAAAACCTATAAATTTCTTTTTTTAGTAATATGTTTTCTAAATTGTCTTTTAATTATTCACATATAATAGTATTGTAACTCAATACTTGTATAATTAGTTTCTATGTTATTTACTTCTCTCTAGAAAATAAAGGAAATTTTTCCTCATACAAAAAAAAAGTTTGAAACGACGCGTTTCAAGTTGGTTCTATTTCTCAGGTTAAGTCAGGTTTTGAAGAGAAGAGGACTACCCGTAAACCATAAACTCTCATTATGCGCCTTCAACATCTGAAGAAAAATTACTGAAAACGACGTGTTCAAAACGCGTCGTTTTTTAAAGAAAATATGTTGTGACAAACTTTTTTTTAACAAAATAAGACATTTCGGTTTTGTTTTCTTTGTAATAGCTGAGTTATTTTTGTTTATGTAATTTCGATTTTTTTTTTATAAGTAATACTAAATAAACTACTAAATATACTAATAAATGATAATATGAAGCAGGAGGAACAGGTAACGTAAACCAATAGGCATGATAAAGCTTTATGAGAGATTTTTCAATAAGGACTTGTAATAAGAATCAAAAACTACAGTAATAAATTAAGAAAATGAATGAAGAAATCTCTGGTCCTCGCAAAACTCACAATTTAAATGTATATAAAATTAAAATATAAAAATGGAAAACACAAAAAACTAGAGACAAGAAAACACTCTTTATTCTCAGTATTTTCGGCAACATGCTGTCTTCAGGAGAAATAAAGAATATGAAGGGCAAAGAAAGAATGTGGTTCACTTTATGAGTGACACTCTAATGGACAAACAACTTAAAGCTATTTTTAGAGTAAGTCAAGCGATGCAGCAGTAAGCGGTATATAAGACTCTAAGAGGAGAAGAAGTATGATAGATGTCTTCAGGTTAACGAAATTAGATGCAAGCAGCGGAGATTGAAAAAACCGCCGGTGTAGACTTAGACATCAAGGAAGTCAGTTAAAACGGTATTAAAGTAGGGGAGCTGATGTAAGAAAAAGGAAGAGAAATCAAGTAATATGAAAAAGTGAAACAAAATATAATTTAAAAAAAGCTACTTTTTAGGTTTTAGTTCGGTGTGAATAAAGAAACCTAATGGGTGCCTTTTAAAGTTCGTGAAACGATCTCAGTAGCTATGTGCTCAAAAGCCTGAACTTTAAAGCAGTTTCTGAAATCAAGACTATGACTGGTGTAAAAGTCTTGCTTAAAACTCACCATCTTTCTTTAATAATAGTTGTTGACCATGCGTTTTATATTTTGCAGGTAACAGACTCTTCAGCTTTCACGACCCCGATGTCGACTTCTACCTTCCTCAGCTGGTCAACATGTATGTCCAAATGCCTGACGTGGCTGAAGTGATTCACCCCTACCTTGTGCACAGGTTAGTTTTTATACATATTGCTATTAACAAGCAGTTGAATTAAGAGTTGAATCGAAATATAATACAGCAACTTTTAGTCATACTTGTCAATGATATTGATCAAGGCTTTAATTAAACAATGGGTGCCGAGAGAGGTCATATTGTTGGCTTTCTTTTTTGATTGTCTTTGTAATTTCCATACCATCAAATAACCGATATTGAAAACTTTTTGTACGTATCCATTCTCTAAAAACTAGTGGTTCTTAAACTTCTTTCGGTCATAGAACCCTGCAATAACCTGATGAAAACAATGGGAATACTACCTCCCTTATATCACTATATTTTCAAGTTTGGGATATTTAAATACTATTCAACTCCTTCTGAATCTAAATCCTAAATATATCATCTTTTGCTATAAGTGGTTTTTTTCAACCCCAAAAATATAAGATTATATTGTATACACAGTGCATTAATGATCAAACCACAATAAGAAAATGGTAAAACAAGACTAAAATCTTTCAACAGTAGCAAGCGGTCTTCGTCAGAGTCAAAAACCCAACAGAGTTGGGTCAGGGTTTGTGACTCTGACGAAGACCGCTTGCTACTGTTGAAAGATCTTAGTCTTTTTTTCCCATTTTCTTATTGTGGTTTGATCATTGATTATTATTTCACGTGTTTATGTAAAATCTTTTTAGACAATGCATTAATAAGGCAATGTGCAACTTATAAGGGTATACACTCGAACCTCGAATTTGCGTACTAATACAGACCTAGACAGGTCCGGAAACAGAAAAGTCCGGAAATTGGTAACACTGGGTAAATGGTAGCCTAATGATGGGAGAGTAGGCTAAGTGGTTGACAGCATGCCAAGACGTACCATATAAACAACCTCTAGCCATATACACTGAAACTTTCCTGAAGGGCTAGGCTATCTAAATTTCATTTACTTTAGCACATTACACATTTAATTTAAATAAACACTATTATTAATATATAATAAACTTTATAATGAACAAAAAAAAAGTTTAGGCTAACGGTTGACGGCAGGCCAAGACGTACCATAGGATATATAACCTAACCTCAACACAGTTCAGTACCGTGAGGTTACATCAATTTCATTTACTTTAACACACTATATATTTATTTAATATAAACAGTAATATTTAAACATCCCTTATAGAACAACAATTAACCAGAGAGATTGTATGGCTTCTATGTCGTGTTGCTCCCCAAACACATATGCCAGAGTTATGCCTAGGTATGGTGATTTAAAAAAATAACAACACATTTTTAACTTATTCCTTAACGTTTTCACACTAAGTACAAGAGGTGGCCGATTTATGCTATTTTTGGGAGAAAAAAAGTACAGAGACTTGAAAGTACGGTTTCTGGAAGTACGGAAACTCGAGGGTCGAGTGTATACAGGGTGACCCAAAAAAAAAAACGGGGCCCCAACTCTAATTAGGCCCCGTTTCTTAGTGTTTTGTCTGAATGAAATGAAACTTTGGTCATAACTAGTTTGTTATATTCAAAACATCACATCAAAACACTAGGGTCTTTGACCTTTTTTTCTCCGTTCTACAGCATGTGTTCTAGATGGCCTCCATTTAGCTCCGTGCATTTCTTGAGTTGCAGCACGAAGTTGTCCATGACGTTCTTACAGACTGAATTGGTAATGGCTCTCACCTCCTCCCTGACGGCTTCCTTGAGTTCTGTGATGGTCCTGGGTTTCCCTGCGTAGACTGTGTCCTTAAGATAGTCCCAAAGAAAATAATCTGGGGGGCTTAGGTCCGGGCTATGGGGTGCCCACTCAAAAACAGTCTTGAGACTGATCATTCGGCCTCCTAAGTTCTCTTTCAGCCAATCTCGGGACAGGTTTAAGGTGTGAGAACTTTCTCATAACCGACGGGCAGAGGGTCTGGAGCTCACTCTTGAAGTGAATAAATGAAGGAGATATTACATAAAGTGTACACGGGGCCTGTTTTTTGGGACACCCTGTATTATATTATATGAGTATATTATATGTGTATATGTTTAATCAATTATCAGACCACAACATGAAATGGAAAAAAAAACTAAGATCTTTCAACCGTAATAAGTGGTATTTGTCAGAGTCAAAAACCCAACTGGACAAAAACAATTGGATTTTTGACTCTGACGAAGACCGCTTGTAGTGGTTGAATGATCTTAGTCTTTTTTCCCTATTTGATATCGTGGTTTGATCATTGATTGTTATTTCACGTGTTTATGTAAAATCTTGTTATATATTATATACAAGATAATATACCTTTTAGTCGATTGAATGACCTTGGCGAGCGGATGTTTAGTCGAGTGAATATGTGTTAGGGAACAAGTGTGCATGGGAGTTCTTGCCAAAAGCGGTCTTATCAGTATGATTTGTGGAGAACGCAATCTCGTGATGCAACATCCAGGCTATGTATCCGGTAGAAATGCAACGACTCAACATTAATCAGATTGCTTTTTGTAGAAATAAACCAAGCCTTTTTTTAGTCATAGTGGTCCATTGTAAATTCAGAACTTTAATATTTTTGGTTTGTGGGAGACCATATTAGCAAGCAAAGCTAACAATTAGATGCTTAACAATCTAATTAATTAGATTGCTTTTTTTAAAAAAATATCTATTTTAATATATCTTTATATCAACGTCTAAATTGCAGTAAGAAATCAGAAAAAATGACCAAGATCATTCAACCGAAACAAGTGGTCTTCGTCAGAGTTAAACAGATACTATCAGTTCGTCAGTATCATTTTGACCCCGACGAATAATACTGTTTTGTGGTCTTCGTCAGAGTTAAACTGATACTATCAGTCAGTCAGTATGCTTTTGACTCCGACGAATAATACTGTTTTGTGGTCTTCGTCAGAGTTAAACTGATACTATGAGTCAGTCAGTATCATTTTGACACCGACAAATAATGCTGTTTTGTGGTCTTCGTCAGAGTTAAACTGATACTATCAGTCAGTCAGTATCATTTTGTGACTCCGACGAATAATGCTGTTTTGTGGTCTTCGTCAGAGTTAAACTGATATCATCAGTCAGTCAGTATCATTTTAACTCCGACGAATAATGCTGTTTTGTGGTCTTCGTCACAGTTATACTGATATTATAATAAACTGATATTATCAGTCAGTCAGTATCATTTAAACTCCGACGAATAATGCTGTTTTGATTGATTGATGTTAGTCTTTTTTCTGATATCCTTCTGTAGTTTAAACGTTGATTTTTATTTCACGTGCTTATTGTGAAATCTTGAGACCTGTGTATACAACTACATAGATGACCTTTTCTTGTCACTTCCAAACAGTTGATACAATATAGTTTCAATCATTTTAATTCGGTTCATCTTAGATTTGAATTTACAATTGGAATAGAAAATAAAAACTGTCTTCTATTTTTAGATATTTCAATTTGTAGGAAGATGGATGGTAGTAGTTCTATAGAGCAATGGCGAAAACCTTATAAAGTCAGTCAGAAACAGTATAGTTGGTCACATACACAGTATATAAGATCACACATAAATAATGCCTAACAAAACTTAGAAAACAATCAATCCATAGGGTTATTTACTTACAGTTGTGTCACAAAGCAGCTCCTGATGTTACCAGACCTCTACATTATAGATCTTATTTTACTTACCAGTGGGCATACAGTGCTGGTACTTAGGATTTTATTTTCGTTCCTTCCAGTTCCAGTATTTCTTTGAGATTTTGCAAAAGTCTCTGCAGAGAAAGGCAATCAAGAAGGAGGTCCTGGAGCGTTTCACTTCTTTGCACAATACAGATCAATCATGTTGATATACAAAGACTAACAGAGCAAATCACAAACGATTTAACTGACTTCAAAATAGGAGTTAAGTTAAAAAAGAAATTAAACATTTGCATATTCACAAAAACAAAAGTGAATAACTTAAATGTGTAGTAATATATTATATTCAGTTCCATGTAATAATTGTAGTAGTACAGTATATGGGTGAAACAAAACGATAATTAAAATATGGATTAGCTCTCCATGCATCAGATCTCAAATAAATAAAACTGATTGCGCATTAGTAACGCAGTCAAAACTGGACACACGATTAAAAAAAATAATGGTACGCATAAAGAAAACAGTGAATACTTGCAAAGGAAAAACTGATACAGACAATTAAATAGAATATAGCTCCACCATTAATAGTTTATTAGATGCATGTACATGTATTAATTCAATAGGTTGGGTGTTTTTTCTTTCAAAAATGGCTTGAGGTTATGGCTTGTTAAAACTCTAATCTATGCGAAATGATAGCAAATGTTTGATAATATAGTCATATAGCAACACTGTTCATATAATGTGAATTTTCAAAATAGATATGAGCATTATTCTGTGAAATAAGTGTTTTGTCCCGGATGTAGCATTTGGTAGTAATAATATAAGTACTATATTTATGTAACCACAATGTATAACTTCTATTTGATGAAAATTTAGTGTAATATTCTTTGTACATCTGAAGATGTCATAAAATAAAGAGACGAACTTTGGTGCATAGTTGGAGTAAGAAAGTTATGATTAAAAAAACCTGAGAATCTTTATAAAATAATCTTGAAAACATCGTGGTTGAGATTCAGTTACATTTGAAATATATATAGCTTCAAATTCAGGAGCTTCAGCTTCGGGATCCCCAAAAGGGACACCTGGAAAAGGATTCATAAAAACAAAATTAATAGAGAATCCCGTAGTTAGTAATACAAATATAACACCTAGAGGAAACGGTCAAAAAAGGCGGAGAATACTTGAAGCAATTCCTAGAAAACTAGGAATGTTAATGAACAGAAGGAAAACTTTAACAACCAGTTGCGCTTGTTTAGAAACCTTGTACAAGTCAAAAGTAAAGAAAGAAAACAAACTAAATGAATTGTTAGTCAACCATATCAAGACAATCCTGGTGAAAAAAAAGCATAGGACCTTTTCAAGGGAAACAAAGATAAACACAACCTGATGCTAACAGTGATCCACACACCCTACATTGTAACCTCTTCATGTGTTATAATGTCTAGCAGTTATATCAATTGATTTTATTTTATTGACTATTAGCTAAATTTGTTTAAATGGTTAATTATATGTTAATTTAATGTCATATCTAATATAATTTTAATTCCTGAAGATGGTGAATTGTGAGCACCGGAACTTGTGGAACAATATTTTAAATCATAAGTATAACGAATTAATTTATGAGTTAAGAAGCTCTGAATGGGAAAAATTCTACACAGAACTTAGCAAGGTAAAATCGGTATTGTCATTATCTATGAATAAATCAGTATAATCATTATATTGTATACCTTCTACATAAATAGCTGTAATAAGTTATAATAAATAACTTTTGAACATTTTTACAATAGGTTACTACTCTTTCTGGTATGGCATAGTCAGCCATCAAAACAATTCACTCGATACCTTGCTAAAGATTGGTTACTGTGAAATGTTTGAAAAATATTTTTCTAACGAAGTCAGCGGCATAGTCATGTTCAGTGCACCGGTTTCTACTGGATCACTGGAGTTAAGCTACACGACATTGTTACAACTTTCCTTTGATGTCTTTAGTAATGTGACTCGCCCGAGTGGTTAATGACGCTGAATCATGAATATGCCACACTTTCGCCCCTAGATTAGCACAAAAAGTGCTTACTTACATTATCCAATTAGTGGTCGACCTGCTCAGCTAATTGTCGTCGAACTTCCTAGTGAAGACAGGATGATCAGATCCTCACAGTTCATCACATGATTGCTGTATAATGGATGCACATCAGATTCACCAGACTAAAGCTATGTAAGTGAGTCTGGAGATATAGTGTCTAATCAGAATCTGACTCCTCACAGTCTGAACTCGGCTTTAACAGTTGATATTTCCGTAGAATTAGTTAGTGGGTCTCTGTTTAGAAGATGTCTCATCGAGATGTCAGATTTCAGCATGAGTGATACCCTCCAAGCCCTGTTTTTTTAATTTCTTATTGCTCATGCGTGCGATCCATTGCAGGTGACAAACGACCTTTTATCTCACGTGAGAAATGAGAAAACCCTTGTTTATTTTATTTAGCCCCCAAGGGGGTTCTTTATTTAATCCAACTTTCTGTAGGCTCTGATGACAAGTAAGGTGGTGACCTCACAAGTTAGTCTTGACGTACGTCTTGAGGTCAGCCCCATTTGGTCCCCTTTAATTCCTTATGCTAGTTCACCTACTTCATTTGCCCGTTCAGCTATTTCCAGTATGTGGTTTTTCCATAAGTATTTTGAGCCAAGTTTAACTCTTAAGTATTTAAATTCTCGTAAACTGTTATTTTTATTGTGAAGGACAATGATTGGTGGCTTGGTAGAGCTCAAAAAATGTGTGCGTTGGGTAAAATAATTATAACGAAATAATAATTCATCTTATTTGAAATACATTCTTGGAAAAATACTAACTCCATTTTAAAGTTCTATTCATGCAAGTGAATCTCCAACTTGAATATTTATGCGTTATACAAAAAATTTGACTAACTTCAATCGAATGGGTAGGTTTATATTAAAATATGTAAATATTATTCACTTATTCGAAAAACCTAATGGTTCATATATTCATAATCAATTAATATTTTTTTTTAATGTATCTATGTTTATTGCTGTCCAATTATATCTACAATATCCTGAATTTTAAAGTTTGTACAGTCGTTAGAATTAACCTTCTTTTTATTCGTCCTTAAATCTGTTTCAATGGTTATTTTCCGAGGCTGAAAAGCGTTTTGATGTAATCATTTTGAAATTTTTACCATTTTAAATAGTTAGATTTCATCTATACTGGATATTTTTCATTAACTCTTCAGAAATAGTAAAACCTTGGTGACGTTACTATACTAATAATATAATGATTATTTTTTGTTATACTTTGCAATTTCAGCAAAAAATCTTACTTCCTTACTTTGTAAATTTGTGAAACTACTTATTTTTTTTATTTTTTGCTTAGTTTATATTGTTTTAAATAGATAACGGTGATATATGTATGGTATAATTTGATAAAACCAATTCTTGCATTTTTTTTATCATTATATGTTTGTGAAGATTGCTGTTTATGGTTTCTAAGAGACAAAACAAGTTATGAAATATCAGAGCTGTTAATTGGGGCTCACATACCGATGTATGAGTCACGTGTGTCTTTAAAGACTAGTGGCAGTCATTATGTAGTGTGTTTTTTTCGTGGAGCTACTCACTTATTTAATATATAAAACTTATTCATTCTTTGATGCAATTATTTTGTTGTTATGACTTTGTAATGCCTAAGAATTTGTTTCAGAAATATTTCCTTATTACATGCTTTTTCATGCAAGAATTTTAATGTTATGTATGGTTCCATTTGAGTGTGGGTGAGAATTGTGGAAGAGTGAACTGAACAGCAGTTGGTGGAGCAGAGTAAAAATTGACTGGAATGAAAGATAGAAAAAGTGCATGCGATGAAGATAAGAAGAATGGGGAAGGAATAATACTCAAGAGTAAAAGGTAGAAAGAAAGATTGAAGAAGAAAATGAGAGCTGGGGAAGAGAAACAGTGGATATAGAAGAACAAGTGAGAAAATATTATTTAGGGATCGAGAGATACTTGTTAAGATGGAAGAGAAACTGAAAAATAAAAGATGGAGGAAGAGATAGTTCGTAGGGAAGAACAAAAAGCTGAAAAGACTGGCAATAAATGAAGGAAAGAAGGGAACATTGCAGAAGGAAGGGAAAGCACTGAGAATAATAAAACTAAAAGATGGAGAAATAGAGGGGGACTGGAAGAAGAAAATAAAGAGAGTGTCTCTACTGTGAAAGAGAATATAAAAAAAAGTTGAAAAATCAGAGAGGTTGTGGGATGAATGAAAATAGAGGAATAAGAAAGATAGGAGCTGATACTGAAAATGATAAAAGATTGAAAGATACAGAGAGTATGGGAAGTAGAAGAATAAAGAGGAGAAGATTGTTGACTATACAATAATGTAAGATGGATAAAGTAATAATTGGATAATGATGGGATGACAAGGTAGGAAGAGTATCTGATTTAAAAGAATGAAAGATAAGGGAAGAGAAGTAAGAAAAAGATAACTCTTGGGGGAAAATGCAAGATAGAGTTAGGGATGACTAAAGAAGAAGCAAAATAAGAAAGAGAAATGTTTGAAAGATAGAGAGAACTAAGAATAGAAGAAAAATGGTGCGTTAAAAAGGAGTGAGATTTAGAGATAACAAACCGCCAGTCGTTTGCAATTGAAAAACAGTGGTACATGCAGTCCATACTTAAAAGATAAAAGACTTCATCAAAATTGAGTTGAATAAATGAATGAATTACTCTAGTGGGCTTCAAGAATTGAATAATGCAATAACGAATTAATACAAAAACATTACCATTTCCCTTTCATTTTTCCTCTGTTCCATTAGTATGCATTACATACTACTATATTTCTAGTCTTTCTGAATCTCAACATATTTGAAAGACAAGCTAATGTTTTTTTTTCCTCCTTAGATGCAGGGAGTCAGCTGATTTTTCGTTGAAGTGCTCATGGCTTCTAGAGGCTTACAGCTCTGATGCTGCCTTACCGTCCAAGAAAAAGTCCTATGGCACTAAGCTGAGGAACTTAATACTCTCTGATGAATTGAGGTGAGTTAGTAACTGTATTTACCTAAATGTTATTATGAATATTTATAATGTCTATACAAAGTAGGCTTTTATTTAAGTTAGTCATTAAAGTGAAATAGAGACTCGTATCTATGAGGCAGAGGTTATTATTAGATCTGAGAATCCCGTGTTGGTGACACTTATTTTCCTTCCATTACACTATGATCCACGCTTAAAATTAGTACTATTATGAATCAAGTTTCAGATATGACTGTACAGGAATAATGAACTAATCTACACTAATATAATAAAGAGAGAACTTTAACAACTGACTGACTCATCAATGCATAACTCGAACTGGTGATGCCAGAGGCAGGTAGTTTGTCTAATTAACGCTTTTAAAAAATTCCCTAAAGCTATCAAATAGCACATGAGTCTTAGTTAAAATTGTCAACAAATCTAAGTTGATTCATTGTGCAACCTGTTAATAATTGTTAACAATAATTGTTAAAATTCCCCATTATAAATTTAAGATGATAAAAATAAATTCGACAAGTAAAACAATAATATTATAACAATAATAATAACAATAAATTCGACAAGTAAATTCTTCCAAGTCAAAGTTTGCACTTTTTAGTATTATAAAAATTCTTCCTGTAATATCAGAGTTATGAAATGTTTTCCATATACGCAATTTCAACTTTCTCCAAGCCGTAATCACAAAAAAAAAAAGAAGTATAAATCCATTTTCATGAATTGCATGGAGAAACGTTTGTAAGGTATATATGAAGTACCTTATATTAATCAAAAATTATGCAGCTTCGTCCATAGGACCTTTTTTAATGCTGAATATCATTACGATTCATCAAACTCCAATGAGTGATAAAAAATCTCAAATGATCATATCAAAATATTAAGATTAAAATATGCATTGACTGACTTTAGACAAAGTTTGGAAACACACTGGTAATTAGAAAGTTGTTTGCCTGTAACTTTTATGGGCAACTTTTTTTTCCTGACATTACCTAATGCCTCGAAATCTTTAAAATCTAGTATAATCCCGTTTTCTCCATTAATATAAGCGGAGTTAAGGGATAATCCATGCCAGTGGTTCCATTTAGTTCTGTGGAACTATAGTTTCCACAAAAAAAAAAATGCAATGGTTCTTCTGTTTATTGTTCAAATATAAAGGATCTTTTGTTGAAATTGAGCATAAGGAACATTTATCAAATTAGAGTGAAGGAAAAAATGCTGACAAAAACTTGCATCTCTATTTTTTCACATCTTTTTCTACTCAAGTGTTTTTCATTTGAAAAATGTATTAACTGATCATTTTTCAACTAATAAAGGCAGATATTAAAATTGATAAGTTCGTTTTGGCAGTGTTTTTTTTTATTTAATTTAAAATTTGGTAACAACTCATCGCCTAAAAAAATAGAATTTCGTTCATATTAGTTAAAAAAAGTATATATTTTTGACACTTTTCAGTCACTTTTACGGGATTTAATCTGTAATCTGAAATTATTCTGTTAGTTAAATTAAGAATTGTTAGTTATTTAAAACAATTTTTTAAAATTATTTTATCTATATTCATAGATAACCTTTATTTATTAGTACGAAATATATGCATATTATTTGATAGTTTAATTTTACCAAATATCAATTCACTTGAAATTTCGGTTAGATAATCGAAATGGTCGTTTACACAAAAACACGTACACCAGTATTTTAAACAAACAAACTTATCAAGTTGATTATCATTGTTAGTATAATTGTTTGTTCGTCCATACGAAACCGTAGAAACTATTAGTATTATTATAGGAATATATCGTCTTACCCTCGTACGTTTTTCTCATATCTAAACCGGTTTTTGAACTCGTCCATTGTCAAGAGAAAAGTAAAAGTCATTCTGCATGTGTTATTGTTAAGAAGACCTTTAATCGACCTTTTCTTGATTTAGAAAACAAATCTACTAATGTGAATTATTTTTTGTTATAATATTTTATACTTTAATTTTAGTGATTTCTATTCACCTGAGATTTAGTAGATGGAGAGTCTACTATACAGAAATAACAAAAACCGTATACCAGTATTTAAAAAAAAACACCTGTAAAAAAATTGTATTATTTTCCACCTGGGCAAAGCCGGAGTAGACTGCTAGTACAGGTTGAACCTCCTTAATGCGGTATTCTTTCATCCGTTTTCAAAAACCTTGTTTCCCGGAATTTTTGAGTTGTCCGGGCCGCCAAAATAATTTGCCGGATATTGTTTTGTTGTTCCTCATCATATTTTATATTTTTTTTTTACTACGAGTTGAATATCATTGTCACACAGGTACAATACTGTACTAATTTCGTTATGTTCTATAATTCTGTATCATTTACTGGTCGTGATGTGTTCTAGATTATTTTCTTAACGATTTATCTGCATGTCTAGCTGTAAAAATAAATTCATAAGTATTATTTCAGGGTGTTTTCCTGTATTCTTTTGTACGTGTATTTAAATGTAATACAGCTATCATATATCAAAACAATGTTATAATTACACTCGTAAGCATAATGAAGAGTAAGTACATGTATATAGAAGGTGTTTTGGTGGGGACACTGAACAGTTCAGTGTCAACGTGTTTCATTCAAACTACAGTTGTTGTTAAAATCTACAGACTATTTTTTTGTAAAATAATTTGTAATGTAATACTTAGTTTTTCTGTTTCAAAATTTATACTTCTGCCTATGAAAAAGGTTTTAAATAAAAACCGAAACGTTGGCAATGAGAGTTTAATTTGAAGCTGAAGAACTGACCGAGTCCCGATAAACTTTAGTTTTGTATGTATGTATATATATAGTATAGTAGAGTATTAATGTTCAAACCACAATAAGGAATTGGAAAAAAAGACTAAGATCTTTTAACCGTAACAAGCGGTCTTCGTCAGAGTCAAAAACCCAACTCTTTTCGGTTTTTGACTTTGACGAAAACCGCTTGTTGCGTACAATTGAAAGATATTGAGTCTTTTTTTCTCATTCCTTATTGTGGTTTGAACATTGATTGTTGTTTCACGTGTATATTGTTAAATCTTGTTATAGTATAGTATATTTATGTATGTACCATACTTGACTCTGTCAGTTGGGTTTTTGACTCTGACGAAGACCGCTTGTTACGGTTGAAAGGTCTTAGTCTTGTTTTCCCATTTCTTATTGTAGTTTGATCATTGATTGTTATTTCACGTGTTTATGTGAAATCTTTTTATCGTATGTATATATGTATAGATACATATAGTATATGTATATGCTATATGTATTCTACATATATTGTATATACATATACATATTACGCTCTAAAAGATTGTAATAAATAAACAATATTCTATAGTATATTTTTAAAAAGTTCTTTTTCATTGTGCTGGTATTGGATTTTTGGTGGATTGCTAGAATATGAGACTAACTTGTTTCTGTGCTTTTATGAATGCCTGACAGCCAATGTGTGTGATTTGCAGGCCGCGAGCCGCAGAGCCGATGCGTCGGCTGTCGAGGAGCAAGGAGACTGGCCACACTAAGCTGCCACAGGTGGCTCTGCTCAAGAAGACTCACCACCGGTCCAGGTCGGACGCCTCTCCTCTCCAGGGACACTCCTCTTCTGATGGTTTGTAGCTCAGCCTCATTGATAGTATTTCTGGTAACTATTTATATGATTATTTCAAAAAAAAAAAAATTCTGTTTGTAGGTGATGGATCAAAAGACTGCCTTGGAGACTTAAATTCAGGAAGAGCTTTCGACAATGGCTGCACCTGTTTTGAGTCTTGCGAAGGAGTTGTAAATGATCTCAAAGGAAACCGAGTCTTCTGCTCTTGTAATGTCAGTACCATCTTGCTTACATTGTCCTAGCTTATTTCTTAATATAGGCTATTGGTGGTCAAACTTTTTGTTTCAACGCAGAACCTATTATTAGGGAGGCATATATATAACCTTCGTAACTGTTATAATGTTAATAAAAGAAAAAGCACAAAACAATGATGTTTTAAAACTAATAGAAAGCAATTATGTTAAAGAATGAGGAAAGAAAGATGATTTGATGATTAAAAAAAAAGGTTTGTGTTACAATAATGAGAGAGTAAACCAAGAAAATGGTAGAAGTGAAATATGTTTAACAAAAAAGGGAATTTTAAAGCACTTCTAAAAACAAGAAAAATGATTACGAGATAATCGAAAATATGTTTAAAATGGGATAGCAGGTGTTTTAATAAAAAAATGCGCCGGAATTGCTTTTCTAGAAAATTTCTGGATTGTCTACTTATATATTTTATTTATATAAAAAGAACGTCGAATATTGCTACTTTCCTTGTTAATAATGTATCATTCTATTTTAATTGATAGTTTATTTGTATTTTTTCACAAATAAATTACATGTATTATGTACAAGTTTTGTAATGTAACATATGCGCATACCCAGCATGTACCATTATTTTTGAATCACTGCAATCATTGAAATTGGTGGTACTTTTAACTGGTGACTATTTTCACATTTATATTAAGAAATTGTTTTGCTAGCTTTTGGAACATGTTGGTAAGAAAAGTCTTTCACCTATATATAAGTATACACTGTAGTTCGGTAAGAGATTTAATACAGTATGTATTTTGGCTTTAAAGTAAATAATAGAAGTTGGATTCAAATTTATGGAAGATATAAACCAAGAGATGAAGATGAAGGGAACCGATATCATGTGATAGATTTCAGTTCTATATTTTGACTTTGTTGTTGCCAAGAGAAGAAGTGCCCTGCTAGAGTGGCACCTCAGCTGCTCAGTAGAATAGACTACTATATGTAAAATATATGTATATTTATATATATGTATGTGTGTATATAGTATATTATCAGTGTTCAAACTACAATAAGGAATCGGAAAAGAAAGACTTCGATCTTTCAACCGTAACAAGAGGTCTTCGTCAGAGCCAAAAACCCTACTCTTTTGGGTTACGGTTGAAAGATCCTAGTCTTTTTTCTCCATTTCTTATTGTTTGAACATTGATTGTTGTTTCACGTGTTTATTGTAATTTCTTGTTATAGTGTAGTATGTGTTTATATGTATACATACATATAGTATATGTATATGCTATATGCATTCTACATCTATATATATGATCAAACCATAATATGAAAGAGGAACAAACGACGAAGATCTTCCATATTGTGGTTTGATCATTGATTGTTATTTCATGTGTGTGTTTGAAATCTTGTACAGTATATACATATACATGTTACTCTCTGTTACTATAGTAGAAGAGAGTATAGTTTTTACTCAAACATTCTTTTATTTACACAGAACATTAATCTTGCCGGTATCTATGGTTGTCATAATATGGAAGTGATATTTGTTGTGTTTTTATCCCCATGAGAAATATAATGTAAAGTTTGTTAGACTTGTGCGTTGGACGGCTGTTGAGTTGCACCTATCGTTGCAGGCGCGGAGGCTAGGTCCCGAGCTGGAGTTCATCAAGGTACTGACAGGCCTAGGCAAGGTGTTGGCTGCGGTCAAGAGCAAGGAGGCGCGCAGCACCAGGCTGAGGGCAGAGCTCTGTGTGCTCAACCTCAACTTACCTGCTCGCGTCTGGCTGCCCCTGTCGCCCACGCCTCATCACATTGTCAGGATTCCCCCACACACGGCTGCCGTCCTCAACTCAAAGGACAAGGTGCTCCGCTAAAATCTTTTCCTCATACCTCATACAATATACCGTCTGTGAAGTACTAAAGATTTTATTTCACATTTTAAAATAAAAGTTCATTTGTTAATATTAGGGAACTAAGTTTTTGAAACGTGTTGTTAGCTTTCATGTTAATTTTTTTTTGTGTGGAGACGTAATTTGTTTAAATATGAGTAAATATTCACAAGTAAGTACACTCATACCTCGATTTAACGGACCTCACTTAAACGGATTTCGGAAGCTGTAGCTTTGTTACAGCTGTGCCGGAACCCGTGTAACTGTTTCGTCAGTGTTTTCCGACCTTTTTGGCCCTATTTTTTGAGTTGCTTGTGAAATATTCAACTTTTTTTTAACCGTGGCACTTTTAAGCCCTGTAGAAAAGCGGAAAAGAGTCAAGTTAACAGTATCACAAAAGGTTGAGTTTTTTTTAAATAAGTTGAAATACAGTAATATCGGAAACTTCGAATGATCGGGAATATCGGACCGGTGTTCCCCCCTTTTAGTCCGTTTAACCGAAGTATGACTGTAATTTCTTAATCTTTCCAAGGAGAAAAGAGATATTCTTTATGAATTTATATTCTGCTAGTGGTCTTACTGGTTGTTTGCTGAAATTACTTCCGTTAGTTTTTTTTCATTAAGACATATTTTCCTTTCACAAACACCTTTCTCATAAGTTAATGTCTTTGTTCCGTGGTTTACAAAATTCATTACCTTGCTTGCTAAATGATGACTTCTTTTTCAATAATTTCATTCTTAATCTCAGTATGAAAACATTTAAGTTATACAATAAATCTATTTCTTCGGCAAGAAATAATATCTTCTCAGGACGAAAATATTACCGAACTAACAATTTTTAACTTCTGAAGTTACTGAAATTATGCAATAATATACTTGAACAATAAAATAATATTGTAGGGTAAAAATTTTACCCTACAATGAGTAAATTCCACATAAAAACTGATTACACTACGTTAGAATAAAATAAAATTATTTCATATTTTTTCAGTGTTTGAATAAAAAGTGTGCTCCAAAGTTTTTTTAAAGCATAATTCAGAAATGTATGATAAATGTTGCTCTAGATTTTGAGTAATAATCAATCTTGCGCATGCTATCCTTGGAAGAGTATGTGAAGGAAGCTAACAGACCTCAACCTGTACGATGATAGGTACAGGTTAAAGATCCCTACTCTATTAAACTTGAATTATACAATATGTGGGACTCAAAGTAGAAATATCTTTGCAATATGCTCCTATAATATTAAAACGGGTTCCGATGAATAATGTGACACACTTGCAGCCCTGGAACAGCATTGAATTTGAAATATAATACAAGTGTAAATGTTGCAAGAAAACATATTTAATTAGGAGTTCGTAAGCTTGTTAATTCTCAAGAATTTTGGATTCTTAATTAAAATGATATATATCAAAGACATTTTTAACATATATATTTTAAAGTTAAATATATAAATTCTGATATGACTTATCAAAATTAAATACACTGGTATATCTCTGCCTAAGTCGTTTTGAGTTAAGTCGTTCTCAAAACATTATATGTCGGTTAAAAAAAAATCATGAAAAAATAAAAATTGATTTTACATCAAATATTCAAATTTACGTTTGTCAAAAATAATTATTTCTCTATTTATGTTTAATCTCAAAGAAGGCTTTCATTTCGTGTCATAGTAAACCACGTTCGTAAAAAAAGCATTCGTGATGTACAGTAAACATTAAGTTGTGGGCTATTTATTACATTTTCTAGTACCATGCAGTATTAAAAGTAAGATTTATTTGTTTGTAAGCTTACAATGGATTCTTATTAATATTATATTATTGAAATTCTGAGGTAAAATGGATAAACAAACAAAAGTCTCCAAACAAATGAAGTTTTATTCAACAACAACAACAACGCATTTCGAACACTTTGTGTTCATCAGGAATACACCAATGATGTGTTGTCAAAGGGTTGGATCAACCCTTGAAGGGACCAACCTTTCAGCACCACATCCTTGGTGTCTTCCTGATGATGAACACAAAGTGTTCGAAACGCGTTGTTGTTGTTGTTGAATAAAACTTCATTTGTGTGGAGACTTTTGTTTGTTTATCCATTTTACCTCAGCATGAGTAAATACCATACAATTACGGATTGCACTGCTAATGATATTATTGAAAATTGCATTTATGAATAAAGCATTGTCATTTTCTATTTAGAGACGGACCAGTTGAGTCGACTTAAGTTGCCTCTCCTGGTCCTAATTAACGACATTTGGTGAGATATACTTACTTGTACATACAAAAAATTGAAATTAAAATTTTTGTTGTTTGTCTGCATATATTATTCTTCTTTGAGCAAATTAATTAATCCTACCCTTATTTTTGAACGTACTAATTTGAATCTGAAATACTAATGGTTTTTGCCTTTTATGATTATTTTCTATTTAAGTATATATTTAATCTTGAGATAAAAAAATTTTACTATACTCCGGTACCAAACTTTGAATTAAAAATCTCATAGCTACATTATAAAAACCGTGCACCAATCCATCTTTTTGAAAGTAGAAATTAGACTAATCTTTTATTTAGTTTACTAAGTCAGAAGGTACAAAAACAAATCTTAGAAAGTTTGTTTGTTTCTCCCTTCCACACTTATAGGTTTTCACCGAGGGGCGGCTAATGGTCAGTGTGTTATTTGGCACTTATTTTAGTTATGGGCAATACCCCATTACGGTTTTAAATTTTACCTTACTTAAGTTTATTGGAATAAAGGTCTTTAAAGAGTACCTGAAATCGTACAGGCTTGGGACTGACAGCTTTATTGCTGTCCTCTCCCTTAGGGACAACTTGCGCAAAATACTATCTCCTATGTGAAAAAGTCGGGGGTGGAACAAATCCGAACTTCCAACATTCACAAATTCAGTATTAAAGGCAAGCAGGCTATCTTTTACAGCAGAGTTTTCCAAACTTTTTTCGACGGGGAACCCTCTTTGGTTCCAGTAACTTTTCCGGGAACCCCAGATTCAATGATTTCATACTATCATAATATACAAATTTTTATATGCCTTTTTAAATAGTTTTCATATTTAAAAACAATTAAAAAAGGATTATTACTGCAGTGTGTATTTTTCGAATAAAAATTCAAAACTAAAAGATTTTAATTTTCATATTTTCCACAAGTGCATAACATATAAAACAGAATTACTAGCAATTTTAACACAGAGTTTGTTTTGTAATCGTTTTTGGCTTTATAGTTGAGAGTTTGATTCTCAAGTAAGCCCCAGCATTAAGTCTACTTCGGTATTGGTTTCTATGGTAGTTTAAAGAAAAAATCCAATTTCATATAAGTAGGTAATGGGAAATGGCAGCAATGTGTGAAGTGCTACATTTGCAATAGCAGGAAATTCGAGAATCAGGTAGTTCCAAAAACTGACTAGTGATTCATCCTAAATATGAATAAAATTATGACCACTTCTACCTATGGGTATATGTAGATATAAACATTATTCGGTTTCATGATTCACTAGAAATTAGAATCAATCCATACCCACAAAAAAAAAATTTAGTAAAATGTTTTTCACGGAACGCCAGTCAGTCCGTTAAGGAACCCCTGGGTTCCGCGGAACCCACTTTGGGAACCTCTGTTTTAGACAATACCTGATCGTATGATTGTAGAAAGTGACTGTATTATGAACACACTTTAGGAAAAACAAATAGAACTGAATACCCATTAGAAGAAGAGATATATCTTAATACTGATAAAATAGTAAAATATATAATTACTATATATGTCTTTTACGGAAAATAATACAGCATTACATACATAATAATAGCTGATCCGGCAAACTTCGTATCGTAAACGATCAGTGAATGACGTGTAAACTTTAGTTAAATTTAATTTGGTATTTAATTATTAACATAATTATCTATCCCGACAGACCTGTACTGCCTTACCAATAATATATTCAATTCGAACTGGAATAAAAACTAAAATAACAAAATCTGGAATGGCCTATACTCAACTTTAATATAATGAAACACAATATCAAAACTCGTTATCAACCAACGATATGACGTTCAAACCAACGATGATGGTTTGTTTCGTAAGTCAAACACTTTGTTCCATAACCATCCATCACACTATGGAATGCATCAGAAAATATATGTTTCATTGGGGTTAACTATGTACATTTAACAATTTTATTCATGTAATATATCATCTTAACTCAATGAAACATTTCAAATTTTTTTTAAATAAACCTCTAAATAGCAGTGTTATTTCTCTTAAGTCAATTTAAGCAATGAAAATAAATTTAAACAAATCTGACCAGTAGGACAGGTGATTATTCCAAGACGAAACTTTAGTTTTTATAGGTATATTGCCCTTTGCAATAATGACATTTTTATGATTTTTTTTTATAATCTGTTAATTTTAGGTTTAATTTTTTGACAATATTTCTTTGTTCTATAATTATCGGTTTGGAATTTAGAAATATGTTTTGAATGCATACAGAGTATTATACCGCACCTTCATAATGCAATTTTAAACAAATAATCCCTCAACTTATCCTCATATATATAATGTGCTATTTTTAAGTATTACATGAAAAGATACGCAAATAAAATATGCTATTTAACTTGTCATGCTCTATTAAATAGTGATTAGACAATATGTGTGCAATCATAACAATGTATGTACTTCAGCATGAATTATAATTATGACTATAATTTCAGAAATGTTCCTAATTGTGATGACTTTGATTTGTAGCTATTATTTAATTAAAGCAATTAGATATGCCCAATTATAATAGTCATAATGATTACTGTATACTATTTTTATAACAAAGCGTGACACCTTAGGTAGGTAGTTACTACTTACATATAGGATTACATTTATAGCAAGCATTTATAGTTACTAGCCGTTGCGACTACAACGTGCTTGGTCTCCTTTTCTCCTGAAAACGGATGACCCGAAAATTTGAGTTTCTAAGTGTGTTTCTTTACTTTGTGAACTATTATTGTGTCCAGTTTGGATCGTCTTTCCGTTTATCAAGTGAATTCCATTTATATATGTATTTATATAATAAACTACATATATATTATTATAATATATTTAGATTATCGTTAGAAGCCATCTTTTGACACATTACTTGATTTAGTTTGTAATTAAACATGAGCATCATTAAATTGTGAATTCAAATCTTGATTTAACCGAATTTAGTGTATCTACAGTTTACACCAGGGGTCAGCAATCTGTTTTTGAAAAAAACATTTATCTTACAAAAAATTATCAAAAAATATAAAGCAGTGTAAATCTCAACAGATCTCTTGTGTATACAACTTTCATTTTATTAATGAAATTTAGTGCCATTTATTTAATTTAATTTTAATAATGAATCATTTAAATTAGTTACCAAGTTTTTTTTTGTTTTGATTGCTTAATAAGGTGATTAGGGTGTTTTAGTAGGTTGTAACTTAATTTTAACCAAATATTTCACATTTTGCCAGGCTCCTTACATTCTGTACTTGGAGATAGTAGAAGTGGATGACATCCAGACATCTGCTCTTGTTTCAAAATCAATGAACTGTTTACGTCACACAAAGTCTGAAGAGAACATATCTGCCTGTCACATGTCGCAGTTAGATCCAGCCGAGTCCTCTGATTGGTCACAGGAAGATGATGACATTACTCATCAGGTATTATTAATTCAAAATCATCATTATATATCGACATATATCACAATATGAAATTCTAAAAGTACGAGTAGGACTAAGATCTTTTGACCAGTAATCTATCCAAAACCGAATGGTACATTAATTCAATATGTGAATCTGATCAAAACTTTTTCTGGTCGAAATATTTTAGCCTTATATTATTATAATATATGATCAAACCACAATAAGAAAATGGGAAAACAAGATTAAGATCTTTCAACAGTAACAAGCAGTCTTCGTCAGAGTTGGGTTTCAGACTCTGACGAAGACCGCTTGTTACGGTTGAAAGCTCTTAGTCTTGTTTTCCCATTTTCTTAATGTGGTTTGATCATTGATTGTTATTTCACGTGTTTATGTGAATTCTTTTTATTATTATAATATATGTAAATTATCTTTAGAGGCCATTTACTGACACATTACTTGATTTAGTTTATAATTAAACATGAGCATCATTAAATTGTTGAATTAAATCTTGCTTTAACCGAATTTAGTATATCTACAGTTTACACCAGGGGGTCAGCAATCTGTTTTTTTAAAAAAAAATATATTATAATTTTATAATATAATTATAAGATAAGATGTTAATAAGATAATATAATATATAATAAGATATTATAATATCTTATACTATAATTTTCTCGTTAATTATTTATTTCACATCAATGTATTTATTTCTGAAAATACTGTTAAACAGATGTCCTTCCAAAAGAGTTATGAAATAATTGAAGTTTGAGTTTTTTTTTTCTTGGGTGAAATGAAATTTTGCTGACTGTGGTCTGAAATCAAAATATTTTAAAATTGAGTAGACAATATTTTAATGCATGCCACTGATCCAATTTTCAGTTGATTCCTTCTTAAAACAATTTTTTATCAATAAAAATTTACAACTATTGGATAAATGGTCTATTTATCTAATTTACACCATCAGATGCCAACAAGGAAGTTACTGATAATAGTATTATTAATATTGAGAATTTGACTCAAACTGATGGGAGTAATATTTTTTGAGATTCTTCGTAGAATGGTAAAAGTGTACACCCTGTGAATGTTGCTTGTTTGAATTTTTAATCTCGTCCTCATAACACTTCTTGCAAACAAAATTAAGGATATATATATATAATTAATAGACGGGATTAAAGGATAAAAAAGCGCAATTTGGTTTTTATATGAAAGAATGCTATAAAAGTTTCTATAATTATGTACTATTTAATTTCTTTCAAAAATTACTATTTCTATATCTATCAAATGCCCCCCCCCCCTCCCTCCCTTACTATATTAACATGCTGTTAGGCAATAAAACAGTTAGACACCTTTGGTTTATATACAATCACACTGGAACGACATGTGTCAATACTGAAAAGTAAAAAGAAATTATAATTAATTTCGAGTTAGAGAGTGGGAAATAATTTCGACAATAGTTTTTAATTAAGTTGGTGCAATAAATTGAAATTCAGTCGTTCAGAATGCAGTTTTGTTATTTCGCAAAATAAAAATTGATTATAGAATGTTATTAAATCTGAAGATTTGTTATGATCTTAACAATTGAACCAATCTTTTCCATTTTTAAAAATATAACTTATTTAATGCTTCGTGAACCTGGAGGAGTACCAGTTGTGACGGATATACTCCTCAATTGGTACTGTGTGACAATCCATGTGTGTGCCTAGACCTCGGACTGGGTTTAGGGATATGATTCTGTACAGATTGTCTTTCTCTCGATTGTGATTGGGAGTGTGCCGTTCTCTTTCTCTTGCATCATGGCCAAAGCATTTCATGTTCTCCCCGGAAAGTTGTGAGAGGTATTAATTGTGCGACTGGTAGTAATTTCTATCCCGGTAAGAGTATTTTCGAGGGAAGGTATCACATGACCCTATTCTCTGAGTACAGTTTTAAAAGGATTTTGAAATATGATCGGAATTGACATTATCGGTAACAAGGAAAGTATGGGACTAGTTGTGAAAATCAGCTTAAATACTTACCTACTAGTATTGATCTTGTGTTGGCTGTGGTACAGATGCGTGTATGATAGACAGAAAAATGTCTTAGTCATTGTGTGAGAAGCAGTTAAATTTCTGTGGTACTTGGCTATCTAGCAACAAAAAAAAGATCTGTACACTCGGTTCTTATAACTTAGCTGGGTTTCTTTGTTGATGAGAAATATTGGCAACTTCTCAGTTTACAGTGCACCCTGCCTCTGGGGAAACGGTCATTTCAACTTTAACAAGGGAGAATCCTAATCTTGTGGTTCGTAAGGTTGTCCTAATAATGCAGGATTAGGAGCAGAATCTGGTCATAATGTTTAATCTCCATCTATTAGAACAGTTCTGAAATGAATATATGTATAATGTAATTATTTCTCATTGAACTTAGTAATATTAAAACAGGCATGTATTTTATGAATCTTTTTTTTTTTTAGTACTTGAAGCTGAACAAACCTCTGGAACGAGACACAATTAGTCAATTGTCACTGGAGTCTTGTGACTCCAGAGAACCTCCCTTGTTTGCTGCTGGAGACATTCGCAGACGCCTCAGTGAGTCCCTTCACGACCCCAAGCCCTTCTCTCATGACCCTGAGGACCCTTCTGCTGCTGCCCTAAAGGTTGCTCCCATAAAAATTACTCTTTTTAAATTATATATAAATATTAACAAATGAATAAAAGAAATAACTGTTTTAAAATAATTCAGAATAATTAAGTTTTTGTGTACTAAAACTGTTTTCGGAAGTTTCGAATTTGTCTTTTGTTTGTATGTTATTGTAAGTCAACGAATCGTGTATTCTATTTTATCTGATTTGCTTTTGTAGTATAAGCTAAATTCATCCTTAAATATTTCCTGTAACAAGTTGGTTAATTTAAAATCCCGATAGTTTACCGTCTAGATTGTTTAAAAAATTGAATAAGACCAAGTCAGAGCAGGTCTATTCTTGGATTTATTTTTGCTGGGGGAAATAATGAGTGATTTTTGTCTGTTTTTATTTCTCCCACTGTCAATGAATATTCTTCGTACATACATTTCAATATATGATCAAACCACAATAAGAAAATGGGAAAACAAGACTAAGATCTTTCAACTGTAACAAGCGGTCTTCGTCAAAGTCAAAAACCCAACTGAAACACTAGATGCAGAGAACATCTAGTGAGGGGTTGAGAAGAGTGGGATGCAAGAGTGGTATTTTAAAAGGGTGAAAGCGCAGGAAAGGACAAATGTCCAGAAAGGCATGTTTGGGGAAACAAAGGAGTACAGTAAGAAAGAGTAAAAAACTATCCGCTAGCTGTCAACCCTCTTAGAAGAGGCTATTGCCCTCGTAACAAAAGTATCCAGTTTGAAGAGACCGTTACTAATGTTTATAATATTTAATCTATTAAATTTAATTAGAGACGATTCAATAATATTTCTTAACAACATTGATTTTTCATAGGTAATAAATTTACCTCCTGTCCAATCAATATGATGATTTTCATTTTTTATATGCAAGAATAAGGCCTTACTTTTTTCCTGGCTACTTACGTTGTATTGGTGTTGTTATACACGTGTCTTTAATGATTTACCAGTTTGACCAATATAAATTTTATGGCAATTTTTGCACGGAATTTTATAAATACCACCGGACTCCAATTCGCTGGGAGAGTTTTTTTATTAACATATTACCCACATTATTACGATTAGAAAACACTATATTAAAAAGTTGTTTGGCTAATCTTTAAAGGTGGTCCAAGGCCTTAGAGCATTGTAATGAATGTATATTTGTTTATTGTGGTGTTTAATTCATATATATGTATATATAAAATTTCGTATATGTATCAATTTTACGCAGAGTGTACGGTGCGAATAGTTTTACTTTGAAAATAGTAATCAAAATGACCCACTTCGTTTATAAAGTTGAATGAAAATGTTCCTTTTTTTCATTCACTTGGTCAAATATAGAATATACGGAGAATTTTGACGTACTTTTTTTTATATGATTGACTTATTATTTTTAATAACTGGTTTAACTTTCATTTTAAAAGGAACCTTGGGAGGAGAAGGAACGACGGATTCGGGAGGGTTCTCCTTATGGTTACCTGTCATCCTGGCGTCTTCTGTCAGTGATAGTCAAATGTGGGGATGACCTTCGGCAAGAGCTTCTAGCCTCTCAGTTACTCACCATGTTGCAGGATATTTGGCACCAGGAACGAGTACCTCTTTGGTTACATCCATACAGGTAATTTTGGAGTTTTAGGTTTTTATTTCATACGTAACACGAAATTCGTACGATTGGGTTGAAACATACGTTAGTTGTGTTTCTAGGAAATATACTAACTCATGATTGATGATAATAATATTAGTATGGACAGGCACTGACCAGACAAATGTACAAGAAGTGGTCATTGCCATTTGCAAAATATTGCCACTGCTGATATACATCGAGTTTATTTTCTGAGAAGTTCTACAGTTCTAAAGTATATTTATAGTAGGGATCTTGAACAATTGCAGACATTCCAAAATTATAGCAGGCAGTCGTAGTTAATTGTAGACAATCGAAGAAGTTAAGAACGGGATTGTCTGAGGGAAAGAGTGCATATGTTTTTAGAAAAATGTTATCTTACCAGTATCCAGGTAATAAAATTACTATTTAAAAATCGTTTTCGCATTTTGGAAGAACCATAATTTTTGACTCACGCTAAAATTTTTTTTACAATTAAAATATAGATAATATATTTTATTATATAACTGAAAAAAAACAACACATAAAGAACGAGAACACTTACTGGATCAATATTTCGTCATCATTATTTCGAACATCATTTCGTTACTGAACCGAAGTTTCTCATCAGGAAGAGAGTAGAAGGGAAGAAAAAGAGGAACGTGCGTTGAGGTTTGTAGGTGGAAGGCGACTCGGACTCCGATTCTGTTATTTTATTGTATAACAAACACTTTTTCTTTTTCTCGGAGTTTGGTCAGGGTAAATATATGGAATCGCCTTTTTGCCCCTGACCAAACTCCGAGAAAAAGAAAAAGTGTTTGTTAATATTTTGTGGTCAAGAAAACAGTACCGTATTTTATTATATATATATAGATAATAGACCCTTTCATTCCTCCTATTATTCATTTAAAAATTAAACGTAATTTCTTTATTTCCACAATTTAGATATATTCCTCCACTTGTTAGAATTATTATTTTGAGTAGTATTATGTTGATGATGTATACATTATTATCATGATTAAGTTTTGATTTTGTTCTTATCTTATCCTGTACTTCTTGTTTTTATAAGTTATTATAATATTCTACAATATTATATATGTATATTATAAGAATACTAAATTATTATTGCACTATGAACTGGGAGGGATCTATCTGTTATGTTTATCGAAAAATATTTGTTACATTAATTTATCTACTTAGCAAAGTGAACTTCGTTTACTCGATTTGATATTATTTTATAAATGTAGTCGATATCGATAATATTTATAATTGTTCTGATATTGAGGCATAGTGGTTTTTTTTTATAGGCCATTAGATTGAAGAACCAAATTTTTGAGTTTTGTTCACTGGTTGTGGCAATAATTTCTCCAGATAATTTGAAGATAAGACACATAAAGATTTCACATAAACACGTGAAATAACAATCAATGATCAAACCACAATAAGAAATGGGCAAACAAGACTAAGATCTTTCAACTGTAACAAGCGGTCTTCGTCAGAGGGGTTTTTGACTCTGACGAAGACCGCTTGTTAGGGTTGAAAGATCTTAGTCTTGTTTGCCCATTTCTTATTGTGGTTTGATCATAAGACATATGTGAACAGAAAATTTCCGATTTGCATGTTTTGATTTCTGTAACAAAACAATATTTCTGTTTGGGATTGGAAACAAATGTCAATTATCTATGTTAATCAAAGTAAATATCACATTTTAAGTATTTTGTGTTAACTTTTTTTTTCTATTCCAGGATTGTTGTGCTATCTAACGACTCAGGTCTTATAGAACCAATCCTCAACTCAGTTTCTCTTCATCAAATTAAGAAACACAGTCAGCTTTCTCTGTCTGAATACTTCACTCGGGAATTTGGTGAAAACAACACCGAGACTTTCCTCACAGCACAGTCGAACTTCGTCGCCTCTTGTGCTGCCTATTGTCTTGTCTCCTACCTTATTCAAGTCAAAGACAGGTAATCATTTCTTTTAAACACAATGATGTCTTCTAGTTTTATCTTATTTCCCATTTTTTGAGTTTCTTAGTTTTTTTGTGTGAACTGTAATGGGTTTGATTAAAATTAAATTAATATGAACAGTCAGTGGTAGATATATTCGTTTTTGATTTTTCTTAAGAAGAGAGGGGTTGATAAATAAAGAAAGTTTGTTAGAGCCGAAATCATGCTTTAATAGAAAGGTTAGAAAAGATTAAGTTATTTGAAAACTAAATTAATTTGATTATATTTTCCCTTATTTCGTGTTAAATAATAAATAAAACCTATTTTGTCGAAAGAACTAATACCTGATTTATTTAGATTTATGTCTGTTTTGGTATTATTTAGCGCTCCCAGCTTATTCAGCCATATCGCTGAAAACAACATCAAAACAGACTGATGCCTTTTTTACGTGAAAGCTCTTTTACCACATCTCGGGCGCTATAAGCTCTAGCCTAGGATAGAGGCAAACAAAACCTCCGAGATACGCCTGAGGAGGACCACGCAGAGGCAAGCTTCCACGACTCTACATCACAAAAAAAAAAAATCTTATAACAATTTAATAAAAGTAAAGCAAAAAGGTTCCACTAAACAAAAAATATTCTTCTTAATAAAATTTAAAAAGAAGCATATTTCGTGATATTTTTTAACTTTTAACACTTACCATAGTCTTATACCACAAAACTGGAAAATAAACTCCCGTTATTTTAGGCTTTCATGTAAAGGAAAACAAAAGAAAAACAAGAACATTAACGTTTCTCATGCGTAATAGATCTTACGAGAACTGGTGTATTCAACATAGTATGGACGTTAGCCAACATGAAGATCACTTGGGGTAGATTTTTGTCTACTGCTAGGGTGTGTTTAAACCAAGAAATAGGAGGAATCAGTTTTTCATTCCCTCAGTGAATACTCTGTGGTACACTCTGTGTCACTCTGTAATGGCCTGTGAATCACTTTGCTTATTCAATTTTTATTTTCCATTTCTCCTGAAGACGGTGAGTTGCCGAAATGTATTTATCTTAAATGCTATATATTAATAAAAAAAATGTGGATATTTGATTTATTTTAAATATGTATCAACTTAAATGCTATATATTAATAACAAAAAATGTGAAAATTTGATTTATTTTAAATATGTATCAACATTAGCATTATAATGTAGGTCTAAGGATATACAAATTTCGTTCATAGATTAAAATGGTATTTTAAATGTGGGATTTTTGTATTTTGTGTATGTTTAATTATTTTAGAAAGAAGTCTTTTTTTTATATTCGTTCTGAGTTGCTTTCTGGAAAAAGCACTGTATATATGATCAAAAACATAATATGAAATGCGGAAACAAGATTAAGATCTTTCAACCGTAACAAGCGGTCTTCGTCAGAGTTAAAAAACCAACTGATGAAGACCACTTGTTAAGGTTGAAAGATCTTAGTCTTGTTTTCCTATTTCATAATGTGGTTTTGATCATTGATTGTTATTTCACGTGTTTATGTGAAATCTTTATATGTATATATATACAATGTTTTTTATGAACTTTACCAAAACTTTCTGAACACTTACCTTCCTGTGTTACTCACTTGTTGGAGACCTTGACTCTTTGCACCGATTTGAATTATATTAGTTTAAAAACATAGCTTCAGTAATTAAAACCTATCAGTTTTAAAGTAAAAATGCAAACAATGAAGTAAAAGCAGAAATCAAGCTCCAAAGAAATAAATTAAAATAACTTATACTATTATCACAGATTAACAGCAATGTTTTTTTTTTCTTTTCTATATTTAATTGAAGAAAACAAAAAATAATTGAATGTAAATGTGATAAATATGAACAGAAGTGTCACTAGAATCTCATTGTGTGATGATTCCAGTTTTATCTCTAGTTGGCTTGTATCTACAATTGAGTAATGCAAGTTGATGGGTAACACTATCCTCGTTATTAGAGGTGTACGCACACACGTACGTACGTACACCTAACACACACACAGAATTTAAATTTTGATAACTACTTTTCCCTCCATATGGATTTTTCACAAATTAATTGTTCATAATTTTGAAAAATTATTCCAATATACTGGGTAAACATAAAAAATGTCTTTGAGCAATATTTAATTGATATATTAATTCAAAATTATTGTTTTTCAGGCATAATGGGAATATTCTTCTAGATTCATCAGGACACCTTATTCATATAGATTTTGGCTTTATCCTGAGCACCAGTCCAAGGAATCTGGGCTTTGAAACATCACCTTTTAAGTTAACTTCAGAATTTGTTGAAGTTATGGGAGGAGAAGGATCGGATATGTTCGAGTACTTCAAGATTTTGATCCTAAAAGGGCTTGTAGCTGCTAGGAAGCACATGGACAAGATTTTGGGTCTTGTTGAAATCATGAGACTCGGTAAGTCCTAATTTCACTTCTTATTAAATATCTAGTTAATTTACCAGCATTCGTGCCTGTATTTTTTTTAGGTACCCGCTTTTTTTTTAAAAAAAAATACTAAGTGGTCCTCTGCTTTGGTCATACTGCACCTGTTTAAATTTTGCGTAGCATTATTTGTCTAAGAAGTAAAATTCTCTCGTTTAAACACCACCAACGAACAGGATCTTCACCCTGTCCAATCATTTTAAGTCTTTCATGATTGGATATTTCTAACTTGATTTCATTCTCCAATGCTCTTTCATTTTCATATTTTTCCTGACTCTTTTTCTTAAATTTTTGCAAGCATTGATTGAAGTTAGAGTATTTAGACTCAAATTAACCTGGAATTGTAAAGAAAGTATGAAAAATGTGTATTAAAATATCTACAAAACGTCAGCAAAAGTTATGAGTAAGTTAGAACAACTATCAAAAAAGTAATAATATGTAAACTATATTATATAAAAAAAAGTCCGACTTTTCATCCTCAGTGTGTTGGTTTTCATCTGCAGAAAGATGTGTGTGACGAATATGAAGTAAATCATTAGTTGTGCAATCCGTAATTGTGTGGTATTTACTCATTCTGAGGTACAATGGATAAACCAACAAAATTCTCCACACAAATGAAGTTTTATTCAACGCGTTTCGAACACTTTGTGTTCATCATCAGGAAGATACTATAATACAAATTATATCTAATTAGTTACAAAAATTAGAGTGAAATAATAAAATTCAATTAAGAGAATTCAAGACATACCCAAGGATGTGGTACTGACGGGTTGGTCGAAAAAAAAAAATAGGTTTCTTTCCTCTAAATTAGTGGTTCTGGCCTTCTGTATTTCAGTTAAAGGTTTTCAAGCATACCCGAAGCCTTTGTCCCTTATCTCCTAAATGCCTATCCCCACTCTGGACCAACCCGTCAGTACCACATCCTTGGGTATGTCTTGAATTATCTTAATTGAATTTTATTATTTCACTCTAATTTTTGTAACTAATTAGATATAATTTGTATTATAGTGTCTTCCTGATGATGAACACAAAGTGTTCGAAACGCGTTGAATAAAACTTCATTTGTGTGGAAACTTTTGTTGGTTTATCCATTTTACCTCAGAATGACTATGAAGTAGTTAATAAGATGGTTTTATTTTTATTTATTGAATTTATATCTGTAAATAACCAATGGTGTAACTTTTCATGCTAGTTGTCTTGCTCATCGTCTAGAAAAGTTTATTTGTATCGCTGGTCTAAATATGCTGCCAAAATTAGTTTTTGGTTCTTAAAGTATGTGGGAAATCTATAGCTGACAGAAGCTTTTCAAGCTGATAAAGTTGAATCTTGTCCATTGAACAATCCCTTTGCTTCACCTATCTCAAAGAATTTACAAATAACTTTTTTTCTCGAAATAATTGAAGGTGTAAAAGCCTCCCTTACACTTAAATATTTGGTCAAACTCATAAAGTATGTATGTAGTGGAATAAGTAAACTCATTGCAATTATCTTTGAAGTAATTAATTAACTTCTCGTATATCATATTAAATATATCTTGAAAAGTCCTAGGACGTTTTTATTATACATTTTTGACAGTATTAATCTCACTTTAAATAAATCTAAGTATTGTTATTACACTTCAAATAGCTTAATAATTAAGAGAATCCTAATGCACGAATCGGAAATCTACTTATGTATTTAACAATGAGATTCTGATCCTCGAAAAATACACGATTAATCGTCCCAACACTAATTTGACGACATTTAATATAATTGAACCTTCAAAAATAACAGAGTTTTTTCATATTCACAATTTAAAAGCTCTGCGCTCAATAATGTTAAAACTGCAGAAAAAATGGACAGGGAGAGTGGTGTATTTTAATTTATATTCTTCATTAATAATTACTGATCATGAAGTATTACTAGATTAAATTAATATACAGACGATTTCGATGTTTTGGTAAATAATAGGTTTACTTAAATGAATTTTTTGAAATGCGACTTTTAAATCAGTTGCACTGACTTACTGATTTCAACATCAGTTGCAGCAAAGACATTGCTGTTCTTTGAATATAACATGAAAAATTCGAAAAATTGCATAGTTGTGTTATTGGAAAATAGCTCTTTGTTAATATATTAGGGATGCATGAATGATATATGAGGATGCGAGCAATTACCAGTTATGACGAACAGATTTAAGAAAGCGATAGGTGCATTACGATATTGCGGTAAGGCAAAATGGATATAAGATTTTTTTCTTTTTATAACAAAATAATTACTTTTTAATTTTTTTATGAGAAAATGCATAAAAGAATGTGAAAGTCTGTTGTAGTTACCTGCTTAGCCTTTTTACTTAAATAAAATTATAAGTTATTACATACCAACAGTATAGCAAACACAAATGACTGAAGAACGGTTTACCGTTTAACCGATCCAATATATCTCTCATTGGCAAAACATATAGACATACAGTAAAACTTCTTCTGACGAACGCTTAAGCTCACGAACTTTTCGCCTCAAGAACATTAAATTCGCGGGCATATAGTCTCTGCTGACGAACTAGTTTTTGGCGGACGAACCAAACCATGATGTCGAACAGCGCCACGGTGGCGGCCACAAGAAGCTGACGCACGCTCACGGCGTCCTAGTGTTTGAGTTTGATAGACATTTTGGACCATATTGACTGTACTTTTGCTATTATGGGACCGAAAGAGATCCCACCACAGGCTAATGTTAAGCCTAAGAAGACATTAAAAAAAATTACAATCGAGCAGAACAAGGAGATCATTGAAAAACACGAACGAGGTATGCGTTTGTGTGACTTAGCGTCCCAGTACCAGTACGCTAAGTCTACCATTGCTACTATCCTTAAGAACAAGGAAGCTATTAAGGGTGCGTGTGTAGCTAATGCTGTTGGCTAAGGGACTTTATTATACAGTACAGTTTATTTTTTTAATTACAATACAATAACACATTTATTATAGATAAAATAAGGTATATTTTTGTGTAGTTTTAAGGCTTATTTAGTAGAAAATTATGTTTTATGGGGACCTGGGAACGGATATTTCTCATTTTATTGATTTCTTATGGGAAATAAATGTTCGGAAGACGAACTTTTCGCCTTACACACACTTCCTGGGAACCAATTATGTTTATGAGCTGAGGTATCACTGTATATGATTTTAATTAAATTTTATATGAAAAGGAGGAGTGTACTCTTCTTCACACTTCACTTCATATAAACGTTTATTGCTCACCGTACTTACCAAATCATCAGTTCAATCTAGGTATGCATTTAATATTCACCTTTGCATATACGCGATTCGCGTCCTCGTAGACCCATTGTTTTTGACTTTCGTTGGTCTTTTGATAAATTTCTGAGCTATTTTTAGCAGTAAAAGCCTCACATTCACAGTACAGTAATTCAGTAAATGCATTATTACTTTTGACTTTTTGAATATAGAGCAACCACATATTGTTTGGAGTTTAAATAATTTATTTCATACGCATTTTGACTTTTCAGTCTTTTGGTACAACTGACTTAGTAATAACCCTGTTTTAATTTATTCTTTTTCTTCACAGGTTCACAGTTGGCTTGCTTCAAATCTGGAGCGGCTTCAGTTCAAGGATTAAAAAACCGTTTTCACTTGAATTTAACTGAAGAACAACTTCAACTTTTAGTTGACAGTATGGTAGAATCAAGCATTCATTCGTTAAGTACTCGACTGTACGATGGATTTCAATACCTAACCAATGGTATTCTCTAGTCTGTTATTCCATATGGTACGAAGCTCCGGACGTCTTCTCTTCCCTAAATCAAGTTAAGTCAAACTCCTGTTATCATCAAAAACCATTCATGTATAGTTTCTTCCCTATCGTTATCACCCAAAGACATAACCTTCATCAGAGGTTTATCATGAAATGTATAGGGATGTTTGTCGCTGATATTAATTGAATACAGACCTGTTTATTCCTTTTCACTTAAAAATTTAAAATGAAAGTACTTATATGCCCTTGTGTTTTAGTAAATTTATTCAAATTTTCACATTTTATATTTATTTTTGAGTTCCAAAATTATTCTTTGTTTGGAGATTACGCTATTATAAAACAGTGTAATTTTTTTTACAACTTTATTTTAATACATATTCTAAAGAAGCATTGAACTGACTGTGCTTCTACATAAAATTATTCAATAAACTCTTCTGTATAGACATTTTTAATTCCCGAATAAGAAATAATTTAAGAGAAAAGCATTTAAGATTTTCGGCCATTATTTTTTGAAAAGAAAAAAAACCTTATCTTTTCGCAAACTAAAATTCAGCATATTATTATTGCATTTATGGTTTAATCAATTCATATTTTATTAAGAATTAAACAAAGAATAGTTTTGCATTTAGTCTTCAAAAGAAACTTAGTAGATATTATGGTATTACTGTGATTTATTTGCTCTTTCTTTAAACAAAGTACATTATATTTGCTGTTTGTTCAAAGTATTTTTCTGACCTATATTTCAATTGGTTAAATATTTATCCTTCTTTGTTTATATACAAAGATCTTAATAATATGTCTAAAATAGATCCATTACTATATAGTCTTGTAAAAGTCATTCTGTATAAGTATATTAATATTAATATTTTAAAATAAAATAAATTCAAAACGAAGGAAACACACAGAAAGACACAGACATAACTCACAAAGATATTTCGACCATCGTAGTCATCAGGAGGTGCGAAGAGCGAAGAGTCCCGCAGGAAGACAGGGCGGTACTCTGTCTCTGTGAGTACCGCCCTGTCTTCCTGCGGGACTCTTCGCTCTTCGCACCTCCTGATGACGACGATGGTCGAAATATCGATGTGAGTTATGTCTGTGTCTTTCTGTGTGTTTCCTTCGTTTTGAATTTATTTTATTTTAAAAAAGTCCGCTGGACCGTTTCTTTTAATATTAATATTTTTTTACTTGCTCTGCTATTACAAAATGTAGCAGTGATTTTTTTTTAAATATACCAAAAAAATTGTATTAAAAGTAAACTGGAAACATATACTGTTTTTGATTATAACATAATGAAGTTGACCTTTTTCTGAAATATTTTTAAATTAGAATAAAACACTGTTATTCAAAGAAATATTGAACAAAGTAATTAACTGATTTATAATATCAATTTCATTTCCTAATCTTTACTTATTCAATTGAATTACTTGTATTCTAAAAAAAAGTAACGGAAAGTTATTTGCTAAAGTGCTATAATTCCAAAACTGATCTACGAATAGTGCTATTCCGTACAATTATATCTACAGGTTTGCGAAGTTTGCTGAGGTGAAGAATATTAACTGACGATTAGGATGATCCAAGAAATTTGGATATATCAAATAAAAACTGTTATACCAATTCATTTAAACATTAATCCGTTCAGTGATTTACAAATAGGAGATTGCAATATTGGGTGTCAGAGTTCGTTAGCATAAAGATTTCCATAAAAAGAACTGTTGAGTTTTGTTTATATGTGTTAGTAACTTCAATTCTAAACTGAGACTTAAAAATCATTAGTTTAATTTGGTATTATTTATTGTTTGCAATAATGATTGATATGCGTGTTTAATACAGTGTAGACAATGTCGTTTCTGCCTCACACGATACGACATTTTTTTCATGCCAGGATCTCTGCAAACAAGCGCAATTTTAAACAGTCCGGAAGATGAAATCCCTCTTTTTTTTGTTTACATACCAGAAAGGAATTCATTCTGCGAAAAGTATGACTAATTTTATCCGATTCATGAAAAAAAAAACATTCTTTTTGTAGAATTCTTAAGTGAAACTCACCCATAGATTTGAGAAATTTGAAACCCATTTGCTTAAAATATTATAAAACTGGAAAAGTGAAACAAAAATATTTTAAACAAGTCGAATATAATTTGTGTTACAATTAATAACATTTCGTTTAATGGATTGAAATTTTCGTCATTTGCTGTAATTAATTTCAAAATAATGTTTTTGAAATGAAGGATTGAATAATGATTATTCAAACCAGGTGGTAAGTTTTGGAATGAAGCACTATTTGAATATTAATCATTTGTAAATTAATTTTTAAATAAGAATTATATTTGTAAGGATTCCAAGAGTACTAAGTTTCTTTATGACTTAGTTATCATTATTAGTTGAATTCATTATTGATAATAATTTCATTTTCCAATGCTAATTGTAAATTAATTATATCATGTCTTCTATTACTGTTTCCTTATTGTGTTGAACATGTTTAATTGAGGGCAGATTGCGTGCAAGTTTTTATTTGAAGTCCTTGGTCTTCAGGTGACAGTGGCATCCTTAAGGGTCTAACGTTTTGTCCTATTTCAAAAAAAAAAAAAAATAAATTCCATGTCTTTCTTATTATAAAAGTGTCCAGAATATGAAGTAGCATATGTGTTAAGGGAATCGTTTATATTTACCTCATCTTTGATTTTACCAAGAAATGGTCTTAAGGTTCATGGATCACGAAAATAGTTTACTGCTAATCAATGAGTATCGTCTTTTAAGTTTTAATAAATATGTGTGAGATTAACACATTTATTAACAAATTTATTAACTTTATTAACATGATTTGAGTTTGTATGTCCTTGGCTAGATCCATTATTGTATTGTCATAAATTGAGTTGCTAAAAGTATTTTACTAGCAAATATTAAGATGAAATGTCTCCACCAATGGAACTGAAAAAAAAACTATTGGATCTATATCCTCTAGAGTAGGAAGAGATATTATGTTTATTTAAATTGGGGAAGAATTTTATCTACTTAAAAGTTGTGCTGTTTGTTACTAACTGGTATTTTATCGTGTTGGGAAAAAATAATTAAAGTTTTGACAAAGAAATGATTTATAAAAAATAATACACGTTAAAACTCAAACATGTGTTTTCTAACGCGTTAGAATTCTATGTATTCGAATTGCATTGTTTTCAATACAATTTTATTCATATTTTACTTTACCCGTCAATCGAAGTTAACGTGATTTCATATTATTTATGAAGAACTTCTTTCAAAAATGGAATAAAATCATGGATAATCTTAATATTGAAACCTATGATGTGACTTTGAGTAAACAATCAATAATTTTAAAAAAAAAACTTAAACTTCAGAATTTACTCAAAATGCCTAAACCCAGCAAGAGGGTAGAATATTAATTAATTTTATTAATAATCCATTGAAATGATGTAAAACACGAATGCTCTTGAGATATTGCTTGATTACTTACGAGGGTTTCTTTTCGTTTGGTAGTTTTACTCCGGTGTAGAAATTGGTTAATCTCTAGTTCTCAGAGGAATAAAAGAATTAAATCTTAATATTAACTCGTATCCAAAATAATGTACAACTTTTCTCAGTGTCACAGTGGGTGGTTTATAGCTTTAAAGTGGTGCACTTTAGTGTCTAATTAGTGTGCGGTACACTTTAGTGTCTAATTAGTGCGCGGTGCACTTTAGTGTCTAATTGCTTTCTGTTATTTCAATATGGCTCTTCCTAGACAGACAGCTATGAAATTCACCGGCGGTAAATCATTCAGGAAGCAAGTGCTAGAGAAAGTGTAACAACCGCTGAAACCGTGAAGAAATCTCACAGATACAGGCCAGGCTGGTGGGATTGATACAAATTATATGCTATCAGAAAAGCATTTGAATAATTAATCAAGAGACTTCATTCCCAGTGATGATACATTCTTTGGGGAACTACACCAGATTTCAAAACACACTTGGTTAGTATTTCAACAGTCTTATAAGACATTCTTCCCGTTTTCTATAAATTCACCAAAGTTTGTAAGCATCAGATAAGGAAAGTTTCGTTTCTTAACGAACTATTATAATTAGCAATATATTCAGCCATCCTCAGACACCAGCTTTAAACAATCCACATTAAACTTAATATAAATTGGTTAAGATTGTAGCTGATGATGGACACATGGGTGTCTAATAATATATTGCTACTTTCATTAGTTTGTTTAGCAACTAAATTTTTATTCATCAAACCTAATAGGTTTTAATTAATTACTAATACGAAGCTCCTCCCATTCATTTATGCCACTAAAACTAATTTGCATCAAACAAAAGATCCCACCAAAAGTATGTGTTTTTATAGGGTTTTTTGATTTATTAAGTCGGAGTTGCAATATATAAAGTCAGTGTTGAATTTGATTGCGTCGTTTCTCATTTGATAACGTCAGTGTTGCATTTGTAATCAAATGATAATCTACCTAATCAAATGCAACATGACTTTATCGATAGGAACAGCGACTTAATAGATTGAAAAATCCTGTATTAATACTGTGTATTATCATATGATTTATGAAAATAAAAGGGAAAAAATTTTTTTTATCTATAGAAAGAAATATATCTGAAAACTGGATTTGTTTAGATCTTGTGAGATATATCAAAAGTTCTATTTGGATCTTTAAGGGTATTCGATTAAAGGAGTCATAGATAAAAACCAAATTGTAATAGGTGGTACATAATAATGACAATTCTAACGTAGTGCAATCAGTTATTATGTTTTATTTACTCATTGTAGGGTAAAAAGCTAATGAAATGGTCTCCAAATATAACCATTTAATCGTATAAACAACGCGTTTCAAACACGTAGTGTTCTTCTTCATGCCTGAGGTAGAACACTATGTGTAAGAAACGAGTTGTTTATACGATTAAATTTTTATATGTGGAGACCATTTCATGAGCTTTTTACCCTGCAATAATAATGACAATATAATATTGAAAAATTATTCCTCTTAAGGAAATGTGAAGAATTCATTAGTTGAACATTTCCTTTATTTACTTAGTATTCATCGTTATTAGAGTTTCAATTTCTTGTGTAAATTAACTTTTTCACATTTCTTGTTGAGATTTCCAACTTCTATTCTTAGTCTTAAGGACTTTGTTATCACTAAGTCCATATGGAATAAAAGACATTATTTCTCCAAGACCAAGGACTTCATATTATAGTATTCTTCTGTAGGGCCCTAATTGTTTTAATATGCTTCTCTTGTGACTTTATAAGACTTGAGTTAAGTATAGTTGCTTAACTTACTCCTTGAGTTAGCTGCAGGGAGCTTAGTGCCTTGATTGTTTTGTAGATTTTCCTTTAGGTTTATTCCTAACTTCAGATAGGATCAGGTTGATCACTTCCCTTATGTTACCTCTTTGTTGAACAAAAAAAAAAACTAGAAAATGTAAAAATCTATCCTGTTAAATATTTCTCATAAAACTTAACACTTATGCATTTAAGAAGAAGTCCATTAAATTTAAGCATTAGCATTGTATATATATTTTGGCCAATAACAGAATATAGCTATGTACATGTTAAGGTTTCCTATTATTTCTGAATAAGTGGTTTTTTTTTAAATAATATTTTAATCTTGAAATGTTGGCTTTGCTGTTTAAACGTTTTTGGTATGTTTATAAACATAATATCGGATATTGAATAATTAAATTATATATTAGCTATTGTGAGAAAAATGGAAAAAAATATATTTCATTCCTTGGCTATAATTTCTCCATGAGAATAATAGTCTGTATTTATTCCCAAAGATAAAATTGTTATTTAAATATTAAATAATTTACTTATGAAATAAAATTTAGAAAAAAATCTTCCTGAAGTTATTGTTATTATTTCTAAAAGTGTTTGAAAATATTTAGTTTAATTAATTATAGTTAATGCAAGCTTTTTGAAAATAGTGATTATAATATAATTTCAATCTGTTGAATGTTTTTTTTATAAAAAAATTCCGAAGATCTTGAACTGAATAATTAAGTTTTTATAAATTAGCAGCTTCCAACTTCTGTTAAACATTTCCTTAATAATTTACATCCATTAGTTGCCTTATTATATTCTATGTTTTTAATTATTCAGATTTAATTTACGTGGTTATAGTTATAATTTAAGCGGTGTTGAAACATATTGTTTTATGCATGCATATTGTTAGTACCACAGAGGTTAGTAAACATCATATTATTAAAAAAAAGTCCATCATACCTCCTGAATCGTTGTTCTAGACGACCGACCGGTTTCGCACGTTAGTCCCACTTGAAGATTGGCAATATGCGAAACAGGTCGGTCATCTGCAACGTTCACAATGCATGACGGATTTTTATAACAATATGAAATTGTTTTTTTATTGTGATTTTAAATTTCTTTAAAAAGTAGTGATGATTCTAAATTATTTCATATAAATATGGAAGTCGTCCTAGATTAATTTAAAACATACGTTAATTACTTTTTGGATAAAAATTTTTTTAAGAAATAATTTTGTAATTAACAAAGAAAAGTAATTTAAGAACATAAATGTTTCCTCAGACTACTCTTGCAACAAATAGTTTCCAGAATCAGAAGAAAGTAGTGATTCTTTTTTTATTGTTATGATGCTCGTTTTATCCTTAATATAATGACACTTTTTAAAGCCTCTGAATTTGTCATTGCATTAAACTGAGACGATGTGAAACTTGAGGGAAAATTTCTGAAATTTGATAACCAGTAATTTCAAAAGGACAAATCTATTGAACTTGTATAAGCTTAAAGTGCATCAATACATTTTAGCTAGTCCTTTTTACTTGTTGCAATTCTACGTTACAAGTATAATGCCAACTTGAGTTGACCTGTTTTAAAGTACCGATATTTATAAATGTTGCTAATGAGAACAAGCCTCACGTTTCTTATATTAATAATTATTACTTTCATACTATTATATACAGTTATTTTTCAAATATTTTGCTCCATAAATTAAAAAAAAAATTAAATAAACAGATAAATAAATTTATGACACATTTAATAATAATGAAAAAAATGTTTCTATTAAGAACCACGAATCTATGATTTAATATCAGTGCAAAATATAAATAAATTAATAGGACTGACTATATATTACTTTTGTTATTAATATTGTGAACCAGTTATTATTTTTTCATAATCCATCTTTTAAAAATCTAAAAAAAAATGCAAAATATTGTTAATTAGGAGGACATAAAATGTTAATAAAATGTTGTTTTTTGTGTTAATTTCATTTTAAATGGGAGATTATGAAGTCACACTGATACCATTGCTGACAATTTAAGAATCCTTAAATACTTCAGATAAAATAGAATAAATAAATATCAAATAAAATTTTCATCATCTTTTTGCTTAATATTTTCAATTTTTATTAAGAGGCATCATTCATTTTATGAATCATTTCATTAATATTTCACAACAACTATTCTTGTATAATTTAAAATAAATAAAATCAGTTTCAATAATATCTCATATAAGAAAATTTAATTGACTTAATATTTTGCTAGTCAAATTGACCCTTTTTCAAATCAAATTCAACTGTTTAGAAATGTATGAGAATTGAAGACATCTAGAATGGATATATATACATAAATATTTTTACTTAAAATAAATTGAGACCCACAGGACAATTAATTAATTGAAACAAACATAACAAAGAATCACTTTTCAATATTTCGACCACAATAACGTTCGAATTATCGAAAAGTGAGTCTTTGTTATGTTTCTCTCTGTGTATCTCAATTTAGTTTAAATATTATCTGCCCTATCGGACCGCAATTTCGTTTATCAGGTATATATATATATATAAACTAAAATTTTCAAAAGAAAACACAGAAAAGAAATCACTGAACTCACTACTATTTTCGATGTTCTACTATATTTCGAAATATAGTAGTGAGTTCAGTGATTTCTTTTCTGTGTGTTCTTTTCAAAATTCTAGTTTGTTCAGTTCGAAGAATCGTTTCATCTAATTGGTTATATATATATTTGGAAATGGTATTTATATATCGGAAACTATTAGAAAATGGAAATGAACGAGTATGACCAGACCAAATATATCACAAAAAAAGTCCTATATTATATATTTATTTCAATTTAATTACCTATTCATTGAAAATATTCACATAAAAAAGTGTTCATATATATTTAATTTTATATTAATATGAATGATTAATAAAAGTATAGTTATACATGTATATTCTTTTTATATAAAAACTTGGAATGAATTAGTAATTACTGGAAAATAAAAATGTAGTATTACAGTATTTTATGATATAATATTTAATCTAGTCGAAATAATGTTATGCTTTTCATGGTTTTTCAAATAAAATTTGTATTTAGATGTACTCAATTTCTAAGCAGAGTTGTTTGATTTGTTGGGTGATAAAGTTAAGTTGCAAACGTGAATTTGATTTGCAAAAGAGAATATTTGACTCGGGAATATTTATTATTGTTTATTTGCAATAAGAGATATAGTGGTTTTTTTTTATAAATATTTAAACGGTTCAATCCTTTTCATAAACTACATAATCTACACATCATGAAACTACATTATACTAGAAGAAAAATAGATGCATATGTTTCCCAATATACTGTTAATATATATTTGTATATATAATTATATAGCATAATCAATATCCACTGTTAAAATCAGATAAAATATTTTTTATTTACAAAAATTACATAAAGTTCCTAAATTTGTCTTATTTTTTAAATGATTTTCAGACACAACTTAAATTTATTTTTCCCCCCCCTCTAGAAATATCTATGCTAGAATTTACACAAAGGAATGAGAAATCTAAGTTACATTCAATTTATCCTACTTTGAAAAAAATAACATTTATTTTATAAATAGTTTTCTGGTCAGAAAATATTATGTGCATACTAAATGGAATAGTTTTCTACCGAAATTTTGAATGTAATCAGTGATTACATTCATTAATATAAATAATATGTGGTATAGATATAAATTATCTCAAAAATTGTCATCTTTAAACTTCATTTTTTTTTATTTCGATTAATAATACAAACATTGTTTATCTTAGACTGAATTTTTAGTTTTCCATGCATTTATGAGGTTAAATCGACAGTCTTACAATTGTGATGATAAACTAAGTGAAAGGTCCAACTGTAAGTTATTTTTATTAGTTAATTTGATACAATAATAAATGAATGAAAATGGAATAGTAGTTTTAAGTCTGTTTTTGGAGGCTAATTAAAACTCTATGCAAATATAGTGAAATATATAAAATATATAAGAAAGAAAATAATAAGATTTCTAATCGTCCATCGTTATTTAAATTTTATGCATTTTTAGTTAATTTCTCTTATTTTTGGAGCATTTTCGTTTATCCATCCTTGTATATATAACACTATCTTAATTCTAATAAACTTTTTATAAACATTTTAGATAAATTTATTTTTAAGTCGTCATTTTTTTTTAAATGTTATTATTTGTATGGTATAAATATTTTTCTTTTTAGTGTGTAAGTGTTACAATTAATGAACTTATCTGTGATATTGTACAGATTTCTTCAATCCATTGGATTTTTGTATTTATTTTGGAAAAAAAAAAGTTCCACTGATTATTAGTGAAAATAAAAAGAAGGCAAATATTCCAGCCAATGCCTTTAGAATAATTCTTCTTTATGTGCATTATTGTGTCCTTCCTATTCAGTGTAATTATTCTTATTCCTCATATGTTTTTTTTTTTATGTTTTAAATATTAATTTAGTCACTGTATATAGTCTTTACAAGTTTAATTGTCAATAAAGGTTAGTTAGAATTATATTTTTTTTTTTAAGTTTAAATTGTTATTCTGAACATAATAAGCCTTTGAAAGTAAACTTGAAGGCAGCCTACAAAATCTGGACTTTGATTATGCATTTCAATAAAACTGGGCTTTATATATTTTGCTTGACCTTTTTCTTTTTATATGTTTTTTGTTATCCATTCTTTTTGTATGATGTAAAAATATATTTTTATATATTTCTTAATAATAATTTACTAGTATTTTACATATTGAAAAAAATGTAAATATTTGTAGTTACACTATATTGTAAGTATGTAAAATTTTAATGTTTCTGTATTCTCCCAGCTTCATGTAACTAGTTCTTAATTTAAAAAAAAATTTTTTAATAAAGAATTTTGTGATCTTTTTTTTTAACAAAAAAAAAGAAACAAAAATGATGAGTTTTTGAAAATAAATAGTAAATATTGTTCTTACTTGTTCGTAATTACAGTCCATTAAGTTGTAGTTTTGTTGATCAGCCAAATAATAATTCTCGTACTTATTAACTTTATTTTTCAGTTTTTTTTCTTTTTTTAAAAAAAAGGATGATTTTTTTATTCAGAAATGTTTTTAAGTAAAACATAAATTTCTCAAATTTGCTTCTACATGAAAAAATGGAGACTCTTTTTGGTCTAGAAAATCTCTTATTTTGTTTTACAATTATAATATTATATTACTTGTTATTCTTATGTTATATTACTCTTATTGTCAACATTGTCCACTTATCTTTGATAGTTTGTAACAAACACGGCATTGTCTTCTACAAACAATATATACACGTTGTAACATTCAATATTTAATAAACAAAATTATAAAATAACTTTGTTTTTTACTTGGATATTTGTATCGAACGCCTACAATTTTTAGGTTTTACTTGTTTTTTACTGCCCCAATTGGCGAAAATTGGTTCATTTATGATTCAGCCATTCATTAACGATGGGAGGAAGACCACATTACGTTGAAAACAACCGACTTGTCACCCATCCAAGTAACATTTCTCCTTAACTTTAATAATCTAATAAAAATTTATGTATTCAACATGGCGTTAATTGTTGACAAGTATAAAGGAAATAATAGTTCAATAATAATAGTTAATAATAGTATAAATGTTAATTAAGAAATTTTAGTCAACATACTGGTTGGTGTTTTTTTTTTAAATAAGAAGGAACATTGGTTAATAACCCTAGTGTAAAACTTTATTATATGTCTTAGTTGTTGGACTTACGTTTATTTCAACAATAGTCGATTATTTTCCAATATTTCTGGTGGAAAAGTTTTATATATTCCAAATTATGCAAATCTTATGAATATAATGTTAATGCTTACAGTTGATATATATTGCAAAAAAAATGTTGGCAATGTTTTGCAATAATCGAGAGAAAAATGAAATTAAAAGGGTTTGTGCTGTTAGCAAAAGAAGTAGATGCCAAAATGAAAAATACAACAAACAAATATTAACAGCTTTAAAAGAAAACAGTAAGACATAATCCTTACCTTATAATAGTTTTGGAGTCTATGGAATTGTTATAATGTCGATTTTTCCATGATCAATATTCTTTAATTACATAAATTAGAAACAATTCGTTTTGAGTGCTTAATATTTTTCTTTACATTATAACTGCATATTGGAAGGTTAGGATTTAACCTGCATGGGAGTCCTAACGTGGTTGTCTTATGTCCTTCACCTTTCCGATAAAAAAAATGTAAATAATGAAGAATATTAAGTGCTGGAAACGCGTTATTTTTTTATTATTTTTTTTTAGAGATAGGCAACTTTGTTTTTTCTATTATTGAGTTGTATTGTATTAACTGCCAGTATTATGAAGTTAATATCATGCAAGTGCAATAAGTGAGTGAGCTTCGTAATGGGGTAAAAACAGTCCTTTAGAAACAGCTTCCAGTCGTTTACGTATTGTTCTAAAAACACGCATGTATGTTTTTAAAATAATCAGTAAAATGGAGTTCTAAAATGAAAAAAAAACATCAATCCAATTTATTATTCATTTTCCTGATATGCAGTATACTTACAGTAAAGTTAAGTGTAGACCACTTATTTTTTAAAATATATGAGCAAGTTTCTTTACTGAGCAAGATCTTGATCACCGATAGAGATTTCAGAGATTTTCCCCTGTAGGGAGAAGGAAGTCTGGAGACCATCCTCCGGAAGCACAGAAGGTCCAAAAGCGCTAACTAGTGGGAACCTCCCACATGTGCACCTGAGGACCCGAAGAAGGAGACAGGAAGTTACTTTCTCCCGAAACATAGGGAGGCTGAATGGACATTATCAATGATGGTTTGTGCAGATTCTGCAAAGAGGAAGAAACATCGTTGCACTGCTGATAATTTCTAAGGCAACTTTGCTGCAGAGAGGCAGGTGCTTTGGGACACTCAACAAATCATAGAAAAACTTTTACCGCTGGAACCAGCAAACGTGCTGAGCTTCTTGTAGGCGTTGAAGCTAACTGCTGGGGTACTTTAGTACAGAAGAGGGGAAGTACAATAGTTTTTTTTTAAGACGTAGTGCTATAGTCACCCACAAAAAAAAATGATAAATATGTGCGGTAGTTCAGAATTGCTAGATCAGCTCTTTTACATCTGTCTAATGGCATATTATGAACGATTTTTTGCAGAATTGTGGAAACTATTTTCTATTTGATGAATAAAACCATCCATTGCATTTAAAAATTAAATTAAGTATCCTCCTCCATTCAAAGAAAAACCAAGAGTGAGCCTTAATTCTCCTTATTGGCGATGTTTATTCTGCGAAAAGAGATTACACTCTGTACTTCAACTGTTAATGTTTTTTTTTTTTCATTTGTTAAAGGGGAATATTAAAGTAGGTTTAGGTGGCTGTTGTTACGAATTCCGTGCCAAACCACAAAACCTGAAGGACTTTACAAGGGAAGAAATAATATTGTCTCTACTGAAGATTAGAGTACATTAGTAAATTAGTCATTATGTTTAGGCACCTTATCTTTATGTAGGTACAATACTTTCCTTCTCTCATATAAAAAAAAAATCCAGATTCACTGCTGTGGATTAAATTTTGAAGTTTTGAGCTATCATCAAGTATGCTAAACTCTAGGAAACAGCGGATCTTACTATTGAAAAAGTAACTCTTGTTGGAAGTTAAATAGGTGATTAACTCCACATGAGAAGATTGTGGTATGTATGTAAATATTTATCATTAGTTGTGCAATCCGTAATTGTGTGGTATTTACTCATTCTGAGGTAAAATGGATAAACCAACAAAAGTCTCCACACAAATGAAGTTTTATTCAACGCGTTTCGAACACTTTGTGTTCATAATCAGGAAGACATTATAATACAAATTATATCTAATTAGTTACAAAAATTAGAGTGAACAAATAATCTAATTTTGGTAACTAATTAGATGTAATTTGTATTATAGTGTCTTCCTGATGATGAACACAAAGTGTTCGAAACGCGTTGAATAAAACTTCATTTGTGTGGAGACTTTTGTTGGTTTATCCATTTTACCTCAGAATGAGTAAATATTTATGTATCCTATCTTCTTATTTTAGATGTTATTTAAAATATTCCATAACTCTGGTGGAAAATAATTTACATTATCATTATGATGTTGGTAATCAATATTATGTTGATAAAAAATTTTATCATGATTATTTTAATCGTGTTGATAAAAAAAATTCCACACAAAAAGTTTAATATGAAAACTAACAACGCTTTTTTCAAACACTAAATGTTCGAAACGCATTGTAATTTTCATATTAAACTTTTATTGTGTGGACGTAATTTTTTGATATTCACTAATATGAGTAAATACCACTCTATAACAGATTGTACAAGCAATGGATATAGTAGTTCTAAAATGCAATAGAAATGCATTGTTTCTATTGCATTTTATTATAATTATCTATTATGCAATTATCTATTATTATTATGCAATAGTTTCTATTGCATTTTCTTAGATAATTATGCATTTAAATTTTAACGCATATTATCTAAGCATATTTTAACATATAATCATGTGTTGATTATATGAAAAAAAAAAATAAATATAGCGAATTACATCGTTGATTTTCTGATTGTTGATTACTGAACCTTTCTTCTGTGGCTTAATAGCTTTTCTGGTTCATTAAAAATACAAGTGGTTATTATCTATTACTAAGCGTAAATAAGTGTAATAAAATGTTAGTTATTAAATTTAAAACGCGAGAAAGTTAAAATAATTTCGTATAATTCAGAAATAATTTTAAAATTTACCCGCCTCTAGGTTAGTTTACCGCCCCCCCCCCCCCGTACATTACTACATTTTTTCAAGCTCAAATACTTATAGTGAAGTACTTTCAATATTTACTTTGCCCGAATATATCTATTTTACTACTGAGTAAACAGAGATCTCTCTACTTGACAAGAATATAACAATCTATTTATGTAAATAAGCAATAACTATTTTTTAGAAGAGTTCCATGATGGAATGCACTTCTAGGTAGTAAAATGACTTTATAAAAATTTAATGTATTTATCATCATAGAAAAGAATTAATTCATTGGATATGTATCTTAACTGAAATGTTTTATACCTTTAATTATTAAATAGCTAATTTATTAGTTTTCCACTTAATTATATGATAGTGGAAAATATTTTTTTCTTTTAACAGTTTTTGAGATTCAATGTTTATTATAAATATAAACTTAGTACCCATTTATGTTAATCCGCTAATAATAATAATGAGTGATATTATAATTAGTGATTTATAAGTTTGTACTGTTGTAAAATACGGTAAAAGAGGTAAAATTAAACTATGGATTTACATTGATAGAGCAATTTACATAACATGGTTTTTGTATCAGCAAATTGATTGAATAGGGAGAGGGGGGATATGTTTACTGTGGCGCTGTCTGTTGGGGTTTTCGACAAGAAGGATTTCGTCATGGAGCAGTTGCTTTGTTAGATGGCGCCGGCCATAGCAGTGCGGACAGGTCAGTTCTGATAGTGTCTCGCACGTTGGATTTTTTTTGATAGTTTGAATTACAAATTGCTTTGTGCGTTTGAATGTGATGCTTCCTGGAAGAACTAAGTGCATTTAACGCTGAGAGACACCACTTAAACAGATATTGGACACTTTGTGATAAACTTAAATAAGGTAAACAAATATGATTTATTTATTTAGACTATTAATCTTATTGTATGAATACATGAAATATATGTAGAAGATGTTTATAAGCGTTTTTGATAGTGCTTCAACAAAAATGGGAAATGGTTACTGTATAAAGCAAAACATTTACCGATATATTTTAGGTACCTAGAATAAGAGTGGCTTTATCTTTGCAGAATTAACTTAAGAATTAAACTGAATTATTAATCCTATGCCTGCTTTCTTTACTTACTTTACATAGGTTAATTCGGAACTGTTATCTGATTTATGAAGTTGATATAACTATTTAGTGATAACATATTTATAGTACGTTCAAATATTCTTTAGAAACAAACTTGATTGTCATATGTTAACAATTTGTAATTTAAGACGATAATTGTGTCATCAGTAGAAACAGCAATTTAAAAGAAGTATTTGATTGTAAGCTGAGTTCGTTCGTGATAAGGCTTCGACTCTTATCATAACCTAAATATATCAGGGTGCTTCTGTTGAAGTCTTGTATGATCAGTATACTGAAGCATTTTGAGATCTTAGAATTAGAGAATTTCCTATAAAGTAGTATCTCCTTCATCTATAATAAATTAGGAATGTTATTTTTTATGTTTGTAACATTATCGTCATGAAAGATATGATTTGTATGAATTAAGTTTTGTTTTTAACATTTTATTCAGGGACTGTTTGTCATTCGAACTGCCAGGACTAGGGTTCTCACATTTCGAACAGCTCCTGGATAAACAAAATTGTAAGAGTGAAACATAAAGATTAAACTGATTGTATTACAACTAGTGTCAAGAAGTTAAAGCATTTTACTTAAAAAAAGAAGCGTTAATTAATTGTGACTACATCTGATGGATATTTTCAATATTATCCATACATTTAATTGTATAATTTGCATAGTTACATATCCACGTTAGGTTGAAACAATAAAGAATGGAGATAGATATTGAATTCAAAAGAATACATAATAGTATCCACAATGTTACTAATCGTAACAAAACGGAAACAGTGTTCAGGAAAGAATGTCTCATTAACTGTTATAGAAGGCTTGAATATTCCATAGATCAATCTTTAAAAAGAAATATTTTAACTAACATTTCAGTTAGTTTGTTTTCATTATTTTAATCTAATTTTTCAAATGTAACCATATTGTGTAACTCCATATTTTGTGGGAAATATGTTGAGTTTAAAATTGGATTGTTTCGGGTTAAATGTTTTATTGATCTCATAAAGAACTATAGATATGAATTTATAATTCATTCTTGGGAGGGAATAAAGAAACAAAAGGAATTCTTCTCAATTGTATAAAACTTCTTAATTTAAGCTCTAAAGTTTAGAATCTTGTTTCTTCATTGTATAGTATTAAAAAATCACTTGAGAGGAGAAGATAACGCATTGCTGCATATGAAATTATGTTTTGCAACATGCATAATCTTTTAATAATGTGTAATCGTAATAACCTTTTAAAATCATACTTGGATATTTTCTAAAGAAGATCTATAGATATATTTAGTGTCCTACTATCAAGAAGAGGAAAGATAATACAAAAAAAAATGTAATGAGAAGAAAATGTGTGATAAATTGTTTACTATTGGTTGGTACATGAAACAAATACCCATTAATTTGAATAATGTAACTCACCTGTAAAATAAGAAGCAGTAATACAGTTAATGAAATTGTTACAAAATATGTGAGAAAACAAATTAGCAAATAAAACCAGTTTTGGAAGTTCGAAGTAGAATATTAAATTTTTAAAGCACAAGTGTTTTAAATAGAATGTTCAAATTTCCTTCCAAGCTAGGATAATGACCTTTCCGGTTCGTTAATGGTTTTTAAGTACACCAGTGGTCCCTTAACCATTTAGAAGTTAGGGAGCTAACTTCTATGTTTTATGTTGTTAAAAATAACAACATAACTATCAAAAAAAAAAAGGTTAAACAACATTTAAAAATGTAAGGAAAATAAACATATTTTAAAAACTAAAATTCAAAATTCAATTGGGTTTTAATTGAGGGAACAATTATTTAACGTGATATCTGAGTTGGTTAACTTTTGCAAATTTCAGGAATGTTAGGCCATAATATTTATAGATCCACTCTCGATTCATACTATAAATTATTGATTTTGGCATTTCTTATTTTTTAATATTGGATGTTGTCGAGAAAACAAAAGATGACAGGATAAACAGCTGACATAAGAGTATTAAGTGGAAACTAACAATATATTCATTGTTTTTATTGGCAGAGTTAGAAACATTTTTGTTAGTAATTAACAGCATACAATCAGACTAAATACATTTAAAGAGTACGATATAAGAATATGTGATGAAGAAACCTAAAAAAATGTCACGTTTGAATGAGTTTTCAAAATTTAACTGTTAGCTACTATAACATATGTAGGGAGGATTTTAACAACTTTTCGGGGATGACATCTGATCTGTCATTTTTCATGATCATCTGGAGTTGTGGACCGCTGGGATGGAAACGCTGCTATTAGAACTAGATGGTGGTGGTGGGTACAGTTGCGTTTGTCCTTTTGGGGGCTATTCGTTACGATCTTCGAAACGACCATAATAACCCATTGGGGGCTGAGGGCAGAGACGCTAATGTAACTGTCAACCACTGGGGATCTGAGTAAGGTGAACCCTTCATCTACATTGACATGACAGCGGTCATTCTACCTGTAAGATTTACAGATCTTCCTATGGGTATTTCGAAAACCGTAAGGAAACCCAAATTACCATCTCAACCTCACCACCAACATTGTCATAAACACAACATTTACAATTCTTCATTAACTTCATCAATTATATATATTTACTAAATATTCGATAATTGATATTCCGATTATTAAATAGTTAAATTAATTAACTTTTTAGTGGTTTGTTTATAATTATATCCGTTAAATCTTTATATATAAAGTTCATGAGTTTGTTTGTTTGTTTGTTTGTTCACCCATTTTCCGTGGAGATAGATACCTGAAATTAAATATATATTATTTATTACCTGAATAATATTAAATAATAGAAAATTACACTATATTCCCAAAATTGGTGCCAGGATAGAAAGTGTCTTGCGTGCTCGCTGAGAAACAGTAGTGCAAATACAGTATATATAAATGTAACCATTTTTTTTTAATTTAATATTTGTGTAATATAAACACTGGTAATAAACTAAAGACATGGTGCCTGGGTAGCCCACTGGCTTGCGTGCTCGCCGATGACAGTAATATTATGGTAATAAAATTAAGACATGGAATCAGAGTAGCCTAGAGGCTTGCGTGCTCGCTGATGACAGTTGTGCAAATGTATTATAAATAAATACGACAAAGATATAATAAACTACTACATTAAAGGTTAAAAAAGAATAATTTTAGAAACAAACTTGAACACAAATGTCAGATAAAATACGAATGTTCTGAGGTAATATTAAAAAGACACATTCCTTTCATTAATTTTATTTTATATTAGATAAATATATTGAATATTTCAATTTACAAGTTTTGTTTGTTTTAAGTATATTTCATTGCGTATATAACCTGAATTGGTGTTTCACTTATTTATATGATAAAATAAATCTTTTTTTTTACTTTTAAATTATTTTTATTTTGCTAAATATACTTACTGTATATATATATTTATATATATATATATATATATATATATATGTTTTATTAAAAGTAATGCCCAATTTAACTTTTACACTTTTTCTTATCCGTTTTTCAAGTGTTCTCATACTTGACTTCCATGGTTCTGGAACTAAAAACATAAGTTCACCAAAATTTTTATTACTATACACCGACATGTTTCGGTCATCGTTGACCATTTTCAAGGTTAAAGAATATATAAAATTATTAATGATCGAAAAGTGAATAACAATTAAAATAAACTAAAATAAACATAACGAGTCCATAACACATATTCACAACTAGGGAGGTTATCAAAGGTAAAGGTATGTTGAGAACGGACAAACGGATAAGAAAAAGTGTAAAAGTTAAATTGGGCATTACTTTTAATAAAACGTGTATAAATGAAGGCCTGCTCCCCAAATATATATATATATATATATATATATATATATATATATATATTGAATCATGTTAAGAATGCTATATCAAAAGCTTGGGCCATATAAGGATCTGTTTCCGTGCCTTAATAACAAGAAACATAATTAAAATTATCCCTGTCAATCATGTTAAGTGAATTAATTTCAATAGCTATTGTTATAATTTGTGAGTGACACAATGAGTCACGGGTAATCTAGTTTTGTTATACATTTCTATTACCATTTACATTAATATTAATTAATTTAATTATACTTCTTCACCCTTTGTTTGTCTTCATTCCTTTATTACTAAGGTTTTACTTTTTCCTCTCCCTTCTTGGTGGTAAGGGAGTGTATTACTTCCCCTATGTATAATAAGATTTCACATTAAACAAGTGGAATAAAAATCATCGAAAAACTACAATAGGAAATTGAGAAATGTGACTAAAGTCTGTCATAAAAAAATTAATTAATTAATGACGGTAACTTGGTCACCTTTATAGATGCTAATATATTATGCTGGACTGCAGAAACTATCAACTGAACACATTTAAATGTCCAAATTTATTAAATCTCAAATTGAGCAAACAGATATCGGTGTGAAGATAGGATGGTGCAGCAAAAAGAGTTAAGAGTTACTGCACTGGTGTTTAGTAAGTCTTTAGCATGATCTCTTACACTGGTGTAGTAAGACATTTTTTGAGAAAATATATGTCACTGCATAGTATTAGTTACATAATAGGGTTGTATAAGCATTGTGGTGAATGACATTCAAAAAGATATACCCTATCAGTCAGTATTTATTTTTAACTTTGAAAATCATAATTAAGAATAAATTAACAACTTGCCTTCAATAAGTACAAACAAATTGATTAAAAGAAATTATGTTAATCCTTAACTGTGTTGTTTGTATTATTGAAACAAAAACCAAAATAAAATCCATTGATTAGTAATAATTAAATTACGTTCCATGGATAAGAAACTGGAATTAAAATAAATATAGTTTTAATTTTTATTTCAAATATAAACTAAATTCTTTTTTTGCAAGTAAATTTATTTTTATAACAATTACGATTTCATTTATAGCATGCCATTAAATTCAAATTGTTTTATTTTTAATAAAATTATATTCTTGTATTGACTGTATTATTGTTCTCTTGGGACAAAATGGGTTTAATTTATTGTTAAAGGTCTTATTAAATAATTGTATTTTGATTTATATATCCTTTATTGGGGAAATGTGAACGATTTTGAATAGTATTTCATATAGAGAGACTTACGTGAGGGTTGTTTTTAGGTGAAGATATATAATACTTTTTTGCAAATTTAATAATTTGAACAGTTTGATTTAAAAATGTTCTCATACATCGGAGGTATTTTCATTGTGAAATATTTTGTATTTTGTTTATGTATTTGTTGCGGTTTTTTTTATTTGAAATATATATGTTTGATTTAATGAGTAATTTTTCAGTTTTTCAATGTTTCCATAGTGGTTGAGTAATGTAAATATAAAATATAATTGCTTACGGCATTCACTCATCTAGTTATACGTTATATTGAAGTTAAAAAAAAAAAGGTGGATTTATTAATATTTAAAAGAAGTTGTGAAACTGAATCCTTACTGGGGCGCGGGATATGAATAATAACCTGGCTTTCAAATGCCACTTGAACTGACTTGATCCGGTGATACATTTTGCAAAGCCGCAGACCAACGATGCTAAATATAGCAGACGAAATATATGAATTGATAAGCTAGATGTATTGCTTTGGTATCATTTCTGTATTAGAGAATGGAATTGAAAACGTGTTTGGAAAATTTTATTGATAAAGTAGGAGTTGCATTTGGGGGCATAGGCTCTGTTGGATAATGGTAGAGTCAGATATATTAGGGGTGTTAAGGTAAAGTTTTAAATACTATTAGAAACACTGTTTGAGAAGAACCGGAGATGGATATACTAAGATTGAAGAGCAGGATTTAATTGCTAAACCGAATTATTAAAATACCAAAGGAGGTTGGACACAGTTATATTAGGATGGATAATAGTTTTTTTTTAAAATATCTTTATTTCAGGGTTACTATAGCACTGCGTCATAAAAACTATTGTACTTCCCCCCCTTCTGTACTAAAGTACTCCAGCAGTTAGCTTCAACACCTACGAGAAGCTCAGCACTTTTGTTCAGTCCAGCGGTAAAAGTTTCTCTATGGTTTTGTTGAGTGTCCTGAAGCACCTACATTTGTACAGCAAAGTTGCCTGACAGTCAACCAGCAGTTATAAGGGTGTTTCCTCTCCTTCTTTGCAGAATCTACACAAACCATCATTGATAATGCCCATTCAGGCTCCCTACGTTTCGGGAGAAAGTGACTTCCTTTCTCCTTCTTCAGGTCGTTACGTGCACTTATGTGAGGTTGGCTCCCACTAGCTAGCGCTTTTTTGGACCCTCTGCGCTTCCGGAGGATCGTCTATGGACTTCTTTCTCCTTAGTATCATACAAGGAGAAATCCCTGAAGCTCTGTCGCTGGTATTTTGTCCGCTCCGGCAGAGTACCGCATACCGGAGTAAGGCTATTTACTCAAGGAGGTATCCTGGTACCCTTGAGGGTCCGGTCGTAATACAGGAACCGCTGTATCATCGATCCTTCGGCAAGGATCGAATAACGCCTTGGATTGTGACTGGGATAACAGAAGAGGATTTGGGAAGTTGGAAAGATGCGAAACAAAGGTGGTCAAAACCCTGGTCACCTTCTTCCTCCTCTTTAGTTTGTCCTTGCATACAGCAGGTTAACAGGGTAACCTCACGAAGGCCGAAAGTCAGGGTTGAGTGCTTAAGGCTATTACAGGCGCATAATCACTCCAATACTACCCCATAATCGGTTATAAGAGTACATTAAAATGTAACTCTGGCTTTACAAAAGTGTTATTACTGTTGTGGTAATACCAATGATATTATATGCACCAGTTGTGCGATATACAAAAATAAGCGTGTATATTGATAACTGTATCAATCACTATTTGTACTACCTCCTCGAATGAAAGAATAAACATCTACCGTTTAGACTATTATGTCTAAATGGGACATATTATGCACCAAGGATTTTGATATTAAGTTTACTTATAGAAAAGTCCATGTAGGCCACTGAAGATTTTTTTAAACCTCTTCAGGCCATATTTTCTGAAGCATAGGTATGCATACCTGTTGCATTAAGGATATTGAGAAACTGTTGCATTGCAGATTGAATTTCAATTTATAGCTAATGAAACTTGGGTTCAGCCTCATTGAAGAATTGTGAAATAAGTGAACCATTCACCGATCAAGAAGCTTAATACTGACAGTACTCCATCTTATTTCCAGATTGGAACGAGTTCTCTAATCATCGGTGTTATTCTCTCTCTTGTGCCGTAGACTTACTCACGTTGTATTAACCAAGTCGTTAGGTGATTGCTGCCTGGTTTAATTCAGAATTTCAAGGCAAGCAATCAAGGAAAAACAACTTCCTTTCTGGCGTATCTATGACTATTATCCAGTTTCTTGATAAAATAAGTCCAATATTTGTATTATATTGTTTTTTAATCAAAAATAATGAATGATGAGTTACATTTTATAAATTTTGAAGCAATAAATAAATTCTACCAATTGTCGTACACTGTCTCACTTACGAGTATGTGATAGACATGGGTTTTCACTAATTTGTCCATAGATCAAATTATCGTATTAACTATTATAGAATTTTATGGTAGAGGATTTCTGAAATATATACATTCAAAATCATGTATCAAAAAATGTTGATGTTGGCTACTTAAGAAAAAAGTCTTAAAACAATATTGAAATAATTTTACCTAAAAGAGGTAGTAGATAATTTATTAAAAAAAAGAAATATGTCCTCAGTATCACAGAAATTAGTATATGTTAAACAATAAATGTGTCAGAACATCATATCTTGAATTCTGCACGTAATGTTATGCGTGCAGTTATGCGTTTCCAGTAACTGGAGCTTAAATTTCGTTGTTTTGATTAATTTTATTTTTTCATTTTACTTGATACATACATTCATTTATTATTTCCTCTCACTTTAGTTTCAAGTCGTCATTTATCTGTTCAGTTGGATTAGTGGTCTAAATTCATTTGGCCGTTGGCTTGCTTTTGATTAATTCATCTTTATTTTTTATTCATATATTTCTAATTCTTTTTTTAAGATGGAGAACGCCCGAAACTTGTTGAACATCTTATGCAGAATACATGATATGATGTCCATCATTTATCATTTAACATATCCTAACTTCTGTAATACAGACAATATCAGTGTATTTAAAGAAAATATCTTTTATATCTTCTAACTCTTTTGGGTGAAATTATTTCAGTGTTTTTTATGAAGTCAGCTTTTTTAAGCATCCAGTTCAGCTTTTTTGAGATATGCTTTTAGATATATATATATTTGAGAAAGTCTCTACCATAAATCTCTATGATAGCTAATAAGATAACTATCACAGATAAAACATTTTATTTATGGACAAATTAATGTTCAGTTTTGAATACCACGGAGTCAACCAAATTTGAATTAAGTAACTATTTTTTAGTATACTGTATTTAAAAACTTATGTTGTCAACAATGCAGAGTGGGAGTTTCCGGAGAGAGTTCTACCAGGAGTAGAAACATTTCTTGAGAGAAAAATACAATATTTTATAAAAAATTTTCAGTTTATATTTTTATTATATTTTAAAATTTGACACATGTATTTTAAAATACAAAGAGTTGAAAGTTATATTATCGCTGCAGCAAAAATGGAAAATCAGAGTTTAAATTGTGTCCAAGATTCATTTGTTTTTTTTTTCTTTCAATTTATATTGGGCAAATTTGTTTATTATTGTAGCTGATTTATAGAACGAGCGAATAAATTGCTTGAATGTTTTTATTGGTAGAGGAGATGTTCGTATTGCATTGGTTGATGTGAAAATAGATATTTATATTTTCCACTATTTTTCTTTTTTATTGAGGTTTGGTCTAGCTTCAATAATAATAATAATAATAATAATAATAATCAAGTTGTTTCAACAATAATCACCTTTAAGCCGACATTTCGTCTATATTTGTAGACATCTTCAGGGCTACATCAATACAGAATTTAATTACAATAACATGAAACAGAATTATATTACATTATTTGATTAATATACATAATTACCTTGGTATTTTTCTATTACATATTTGGAAACAACTACATAACGGTTTGTGTTCAAATCAGCTGGTGTGTTGCCCTAGTGGCAGTTTTTTGAACCTTCTAATCAGACTTGATAACTCAAAATAACCCTAAAAACTCATTAAAACTATATCAAACAAGAAAAAAGGACTAGGAAACTACAACCATCTTTATTAATTACTAAGTAATATACTATATATTTTACTTAGGCTTTCTGTATCCGTTTTTTTATTGCACGCATTCTTGGTTTTTCGAATCGGAATCATTTCTTTTATAAGCTTTCTTTTTTCTTGTTTGATATAGTTTTTATGAGTTTTTAGTTGTTTTGAGTTATCAAGTCTGATTTAGAAGGTTCAAAAAACTGCCACTAGGGCAACACACCAGCTGATTTGAACACAAACCGTTATGTAGTTGTTTCCTAATAATAGAAAAATACCAAGGTAATTATGTATATTAATTAAATAATGTATAATAATTATGTTTCATGTTATTGGAATTAAATTTTGTATTGATGTAGCCCTGAAGATGTCTACAAATATAGACGAAACGTCGGCTTAAAGGTGTTGGATTATTGAAGCAACCGTATGGAGAACCGTAATGGCGGTCGAAATATTGAAAAGTCACAGTTAATTTAAGTGTTATCTGTCCTACCGGACCGTTTTTCGTTTATAATGGTATATATATATATATATATACCTGTTTTGATTTATCATCATGTCTCTCAATCTTTCGACCATTCCATGAGTAAAGCACAACAGATCGATGCTTTTTTAACATAAGACCCTTTAGCCGCATCAGCAAGCCCACTACGACCCTCCTATATTATAAGGGCTGCGACGAGCCACGGATGCACCCAAGGTGGACCTCGCGGAGGCGGGTCCCACGACACCATATCACGCATAAAGACAAAAAAAAAACCGAAAAGAAAGAAGGAAAAGAACAAAAATTAAGAGATAGAAATGACAAGAAGAAAAAACATTAACTTTACGCCAATTATTCTTCAAGTCCATGCGTTAGGAACCTCCTTTGAGTAAAATAAAATTTACTCAAATTTTATTTTACTCAAAATAAATACAAAAAAAAATTTTAATTTACTCAAAAACCGCCGTAATGGCGGTCGAAATATTGAAAAGTATGTGTCACAGTTCATTTTAAGTATATATATATTGAAAAAGTCGAGCCAATCCCTGTTGCGTATCATTTTGGACACTTCTTATTGGTTGTGGGTGTTTTTTTCGTTAGACACCCTTCTCCTTCGCACACTCCGTCTGCTTGGCCGCCTCAGTCTTCACTCCAGGGGAGGGCTCACAGTCCCTACTTAATGATACGCAACAGGGATTGGCGTATTCAATATCTAATCTGGCATTATAGCATTATATATATATATATATGTATATATCAATGATCAAAACAATATGACATAGGAAAACTAGTTGGGTTTTTGACTCTGACGAAGACAGCTTGTTACTCTTTCCTTGTCTTGTTTTCCTTGATTGTTATTTCACATGTTTATGTGAAATATTTTTATACATATACATATATATGTATGGTAAATGAATGTAAAAAATATTGATGAGTTGACAAATTAGTAATTTATGTAGTAATTATTAGTAATCATACATCTATCACCGAAATCGTTAACTATAACTACTGTTTTGTTAGGCATTGCTTCAAGTTCTTAAGGAAAGTACTAGTAATAGATGAGAACTGTTGGCAACTTGTCTCCTTACTTTGTTAATGAGCTCCTCTGATGCCGTTTAAATGTCGAAATCCGTTAGCACTGGTGGAAGTGAGTGCAAGGCTTGCTCCCATGCCCAAGCAATTAGCAAGACCTTGCCAATTGCCATTAGTTTCACCTTTTTCCGCTAACGGTAAGTGTTTTTGAGAGCTTGCCCACCGGTCTCTACCTTCTGTTCTTCCTTCTTGTCCATTCTCTCTTCAAACATTTTCTTTCTTTCAATAAATAATTCGCAAAATTATTTCAAAACCCTTTTCTTGATATTATTTATTCAATGTTAGTTTTGGGACAAATACTTAATATTGGTATCGGGTATTGAATAATTTGAGGCATCGTAACTGGATGGGCTGTCGGGTCTTTTTAGTCCATTTCCGTTGCTAACATGTGATATTTCACAAAAGTTCTCAGAAATTTAGGTCATATGTATATTCTATTACTTTTTAATTCACTATTAACATTAGTTAAATAAATCTGATGTCTCTTCAAAAATAAATATATGTTCAGTTATATGAAATAAACAATTGAATGAGGTGCGTGATACAAAACATGTAGTGAGAGAGTTCAAGAACCTACGAATTGCGAAATTTGAGCCAGATCCTTTTGATAGGTTGAATGGAAATATAAATAATTTTACTCTTTATTTATATAATAATTAATAATTGAATATAAAATAATTCATAAATGTGTCATAATAGTTAATTACGTACTTATAAATTAATATAATTAATTGTGAAAAATATATAATAATTAATAAACATGTCATAAATAAAATAAATATAATTACAATGTTAAAAAAAACTTATATGTAAAAATTGAGTTTGTGAAATAATTTAGTGCCAACGAGGCTAGTATGTGCTCGTTCCTCTGAAGCCCTTAACATAACATGAGAGAGTCGGGGATGTGATTGAGGCTCCAATTTCTAAGAGCTTCAGAGGAGACACATATTTACCTCCTTGGCTCCAGATCATCTCCTTCAATCAATATTTAACAATAGCTTGTCCTTTCTGTGTTCTATTTAATTTTCAGTTTTATAAATAATTATTGCAAATAAGAAAAAGGTTGTTGAACTATTTACAGTTAAATAATCTTTGTTAATTTGAGTCATCAGATCTGATAAACTTCTCGAGCAAAGTAATATTTTTCCAAGGCTTCAACATTTTCAGGTTATCGCCTTTCATAAAGTGAGTTCACAGAGTAAAATAGAAAAGTACAAAAAAGGTTTAAAGAAGGAAGAACGGATTCTATAAATAGATTTTAAAAAACACAGCGACACGACCTTGTAAATAACATGTAGCGGTAGAGGACGATTACAACCTTGGTTAGTGGAGGACGTGAGATCGTTCATGCGGAGACTAAACATAGTGGGAAGTATTGAGAAATGTTTGAGTGCAAATAATTCTTTTTATTTTTGTGGATTTTTATTTGTATTACTTTTCCATTAATATACCATACCATACTTAGTGCCAAATATCAATATTAATTGAAAATAGTGTTCCCCAAACATCCTCCAGGCTCCATATACCAAACAACCTGAACACATACAAGCGTACTCTACCACAAAATCATTTAAATGACGTAAAACATGAATTTACTGGGCTACTAGATTTACAAGTCTTAACTGGTCTGCTCTTGTCTTTACCGTAACTCCATCCACTATGTGAAATATTGGTAGGTTGTTTTAAACATTTAAACCACATTTTGCTGATTATAATGAAAATATAATGGACATATTATTTAGAACAATCGTCGATCATTTGGAAGGGTTGTTTTAGTTGAACGACTGTGACTCATTAAAAAAATATATAAAATGGAACATTAGCATTAATTTAAATTTTAGATTTAGCAAATGACAATGCTAATCATAATAGTGAATTTATTTTGCTCCCAAACAATAATCCGACATAACTATTATGTTAGCTTTATAACATTCAATGAAAGATATTATTTATCATATCACTAAATAAAATAAATTAGGGATTTCATCTGATGGATTATAAGTTGAAGGTTAATGTAGTTAATTAATGTTATAGTGAATTAATTTATTTTGATTATCATTTGAAGAAATAATAAATTAACTCTAAATATTATAAATAATTTTTTCATCTTTTTCCCATTGTAGTACATTGTATCCTTATTTAGACAACCCTTCGTTGTCTGTTTTAAGAAAGTCTTCCTGAATTGTCCTCGGAGTTACGAAAGTTAGTTTCGTTGTTACTGAATGTTATACAGTAGACAATTTGTTTGCGGGTATTACCAGGCTGCTAATTATTCTACGAAGTCTTATATATATATATACGTTTCACGATGAATCACAAACACAGAACTAAGGAACAAACACACTTACTGTCTCTAATTTTCGGTTGACCCGTTCAGCTGAACGTTTGGTTGAACGGTTCAACCGAAAATTAAGAGACAGTAAGTGTGTTTGTTCCTTAGTTCTGTTGTTTGTGATTCATTGTGAAACATTTGTTGTCCATTTGGATCGTTTTCCTGTTTACAATATATATATATATATATATATATATATATATATATATATATATATCCAAATGGATATATATATATCCATTTTATATATATATATATATATATATATATATATATATATATAAAGTTCACAAAAGGGGTTTTTGAGGATTTTGGTCATAAAAATTCAATTCCTTATTATATTCTGACGTTTCGCCAAAAGTTGTTTGGCATTTTCAAGGCTAAAAAACAATTTATTAACGACATTAGTAAAGCAACAGAAATACACCCACGGAATACTAACCAACAGAAAACAAACCTAACACAAAAAAAATTCAGTAACAAAAGAAACACAAAAGGATCATAAAATACCCAGTGTTCTTATTCATTATTTAAAAACAAACATTTGTTGTTTAAACCTAATTACTTATTATTAATCATTCAGGCAACAAAACAGTACATTGAATCCTTATTTAGACAGCCCTTCTGTGAACTTGAAAAAACAGTGGTCGAGAAGCTATACCAATATATATATATTTACTCTAATTTTAGCCCTGAAGATGATGTACAAATACATCGAAACGTTGGCCTAGGAAGGAGTTTATTTTCTTTTATTTGACCTAGCCCTTAATAACAAAATATAGAATATATATATATATATATATATATATTTGTGTATGATGGCAGCAAATCCTCACGTAAACATGTTTCATTAAAGTACATAGCAGCCTCTGCGTTAACGACTTTTAAGCTGGTCTGCTCCAATTTACGAATTAAGGACCAATTACGTAAATTGGAGCAGACCAGCTAAAAAGTCGTTAACGCAGAGGCTGCTGTGTACTTTAATGAAACATATATATATATATATATATATATATATATATATATATATATCAACGTCCAAACCACAGTAAGAAATGAGAAAAAATACTAAGACCTTTCATTTGTAACAAGCGGTCTTCGTCGGATTCAAATCTCAATTGTAATTTTGCTTGTTATAATTGAAAGATATTCTTGTTTCTCATTTCTTACTGTGGTTTTGGTGCTGATTTTTTTCTCATGTTCATTTGTAGCCATTGACGTCACCTGCTGATAAAGCAGGCTCAGTCGTATCTAGGTTCGGCATTCTACCCGAGAGCTGTTAAATACTGTTGGTACCATTGGGGGTGGCGAAGTCCATGCGGGATTCCTCTGTTTCTCTGCATGTCACGTTGTTGGACTCATTGTGGCTGTGTTCCTTACCCAGGAAGGGTAAGGGTAATAGAGAGTTTGTATCAGAAGAATTATCTTCTCGGAAGGTTGCCTGGCTAGCAACAAGAGGGAGTTACACCCTCGACCCTTACCATTAGATAAGTCCTTCATTTGGCAGGTGGACCTGAAAACTAGGTGATACTCACTTAGGTGAGGCCTAGTCCCAGGTTAATGGGCCAGGTAAGAGTCGGCCACCTGCCTTCTACATGTGTCGTTTCATGCTCATGGAATTACAAAAAATGCAGTAAATATTTATTACTGTAATGGTATAAAATACGATGCAGTAGCTTTTTCACAACGCAACATTTACTACATTTTTTTTTACAGGAAAGTAAAATATAAAAGATATTTTGGGTCAGAAGAAATCTTGATTAGACGATCAGATTAAACAGCCTTCACATCCGCCACACGCGATTGCAATTCAGGATGGCTTTTGAAAACGCCAGTCTAGGAACAAGATAGCTTTAATTAAGTGGTGAGAGATAATGTATTTCAGTTACATTGGATCTACATCACTGACAGATTGTGGAAGTCTGTCAATCATTTGTCCAAACGCTTGGTATTTTATCTTTAATAGGTACAAGTAACTAATATTTAACCTTGTCTGTTGCTGATTGAAGCAAATTTAAGTGTGTGGTTGAGACTGAATCGTGCTTGTAAAACGCAGACTGGTTCGACACGCATTTGACTATTTCCTGCTTTCAGACCTTGGTAACTTTACAGGTCAGACAGAAGTATGTGTTTTAAAAACGTGTTAAATGATTCGACATATATTTGTGTAGGAGTAAAGTAAAAAGGGCTTCTTGAATATTGTTTAGTCAATATTCCCACTTTCTTGAACAGTAAATGAATTTGTTCATTCTCTTCTTTAATATGTGAGCTAACGACTGAGGGAGCTTTAAAAAACTGACTATCCAATGTTAGGTGCTTTAAATAGTGCAGTTCGGTTTACTAGTACGCGTACTGGGGGTACACAGCAAAGATCTGAAAGTTTTTTATTTGGTGAAAGCACTCAGTGCGACCTTTTTACGCTAGTTTCACTTCCCTGAACTTCATAGTTTCCATTACACAGCGAATTTCCTTCCTACTGCCATCCAAACAATTTCACTAGGACTATGAATCACTTTTTCCGTGTGTAAATGTTTTTACACATCCACATGTCTAAACCAATGCCAATTGGTAATCTTCATACGAGTTTAAATAACTTCATAGGTGCCGTCTAGGGAGCTCATTCAGTTCCAGAATTGAAACTTCATCGTTTGTTTTCCAACTCCCGAACTTGTAGGCTTGCACTTTTTAGTGTTGTTCTAGGGGCGGAAAGTGTTGCTCATTTATTATTTTTGACCAATTTTAGTAATGGACGAACCAATCACATTACCGGTTTATTCTACATTGTGAGTACCAAATTTTGCCCAACTGAAATATATTTAAAGTAGGGATCTTTAACAGTACCTGAAATCGTACAGGATTGGGACCGATGGCCGAACGTCGCTCCGATTTTTTCACCTTCCGCATGAATAAATCAAGGTTCAGAGTGGCATTACATCGTAGATCTACCAGTCCAGAGGAGCACGTTACCACTGTGCTAACCTGGCCCCTTTATCGTTACTCTTATATATTTCTTTCCTCTGAATTTGTAAGTTTCTTTGTTAGTTTCGAGTTTATTTTTATAATTTTGAATTGTTTTTTCTTTTATTCACAGTATATTATTTGTTTTTTTTATATTTAAATAAATGTATTTTGTTTGTTCCACTATTTCTCTTAATTCACATTAATATTCATTTACTTATTCTTTTCTCTTCCTTACTTATTAGGAGTTACCCCATACTACGAAATGGGTTGAGTATTAAACATAGTGCTAAAGTTGGTAATAGGCATTCCAGGGGGTTTACCTCAACTATCACGTAATGATGCTTTCCCTCTTCTTCAACCGTATTATTACGAGTATATATTCACTTCTTTGTGTCAATCACGGGAAACAGTATTTGTAGTCAGACAAAAGAATATTTAAAAAGGTGGATTGGATTTACAGAAATATGCTGTTACGTAAAACAAAAACAAAAAAACTTTTTTTCTTGAACTATTCTTTGATATATTATACTTAACCAAGTCAATTATATCATATTTAATATTCTTTCTTGTAATAATTATTTATTTAATGTTATTTGTACTTTATTTTAATCTCTCTATCCATTGTCAAAATCTTGTCTCCATCGTCATCGACTCTTGGTCTTTACCTACATAAGACTGAATCTATCAGTGGTCTTAAGTCATCTGTTAAGTGGTTCATCTCTTCTAATTACACCATAAACAGTAGAGATAACTTTAATTTAAAAAATATAAGGATTATAGATTATAAACAAAATCAATAAACAATGCTATTCGAAAGTATTACTTGTATCAGGTAAATAAACATTTTATTCAGTATATGAAAAGCAGTTACTGATAACATAAGCAACATGTATAGTTCAATACATGCATATTATTATTAACACTGAGGTTAGTATAGTATGATTTATATTTCTAATATGGCAAACCGTCATACCTCGTACGATGATCTTGGAGTCGTTGGAGCGCTTTCGGATGGATATGGAAAACGCCCGAAAGCGCTCCAACGACTCCAAGATCATCGTACGAGGTATGACGGTTTGCCATATTAGAAATATAAATGTACAGTTCAGTCATTAATAGTTAATAAAATTGGGTTATTTGGTTATTCTACGTTACGTTTCATGAGTTTGAATTGAAAATTGCTATAAAAATGTTATGTAGAGATCCATATGACTGTCATTATGGAAAATACATTATAATATGAGCACTGATTAGATAGTAAACTATGTAAATAATTAGTTAATTAGTTATATTGTAGATATCTAGGTAAGAATGTTTATATAAAAAGTAAAATTCAGGTCATATTTATAAGACATGTAATAGTAAATTCTAATGTAGTGCAATCAGTTATTATGTGGTATTTACTCATTGTAGGGTAAAAATCTAATGAAATGGTCTCCACATATAAAAATTTTAATGATATCAACAACGCGTTTCGAACACGTAGTGTTCTTCCTCAGGCATTAACTAAAAAATACAATGACACCAGAGATTAAGTACTTATTTACTTTGTACTACAGATAACTCTCTGGTGTCATTGTATTTTTTAGTTAATGCCTGAGGAAGAACACTACGTGTTCGAAACGCGTTGTTTATATTTCATTAGATTTTTACCCTACAATAATAGTAAATTGTAACTTTCGTATAGCCTTGAGGAAGTCTGAAATTTAGGACACGAAAGGTGCTGGGATCATTTAACTATTTGGACAAAATTCCAAGAAAAAGAAATCGGACTTGTGTAGAGTACGAGTATATGTGGTTTTGATAAGATACCTGTAGATCCATCTTTTATACAGGTCGAAATATTGATTCTAGTATGTGTTCTCGTATTGTGTTGCTCTTTTTTATCAGTTACTTATTCATCAGGTTTGGACCGTTTCTATTGCATATGTTATATATACATATAGACTTTGACCTACGCTCTATAATCGACAAGAAATGTTATGACAACGCACCATCAGTAAAATAATTTGTTATAACAATGTGTTATCTTGGCAGCACAGACTAGCGATTCTTCTTTAGTCTTGACTTTTCTACGAAATAATTGCTTCTCCTGATGATGATATCTGTCGAAAATCGAAGTGAGTTTTCGTTGCTGAACTTTTTATGTTTCAGCTCATTCATCTGATGAGTGGTTTATCTCTTTTAATTATTACACCATAAACAGTAGAGATAATTTTAATTTAAAAAAATATAAGGATTATATATTATAAACAAAATCAATAAACAGCTCATCGATTCAAATATACAAGGCTAATGCTTGAATGGTTTATTAAGCAATTCAAAAGTGACTTCATTGACCCTTTTATAGCTAATTAGTTCATCTGGTTTTATACTTTGTCTGCTCTATATAAAATAGACCCAATCAGTTTTCAAAAGATATTGGACACATGTTAAATTACTTGAAAATCCAATCAGTTCGTTTGTAATTACTATAACTAGAAAGCTTTCTAAATTGCCGCTTATTTGTGCCAATTTGTTGGTCGTTTTGAACGGCAACTGCGGCAGTGTGATAGAGTGAAGTTGGGTAAGTTGTGAGTGATAAGCCAATGTTGACTTTCTCCGATCGGATACCACTCCAGATAAAAGTTTGACGTGACCTGATAACACTCTACTGGTCAAAATAACTCAAACATAATTTCATATAATCACCTTTTTGATGATTAAAAACACTTTAATTAATGCTATATTGCAACACTAAATCATTAAAATGAAATAGTCATATAACGTAATTTTAAGGTTCAGAGAATCATATAAGAATTTTTGTTTGTTTGTTTAGCATATATAACTAGTATAATGTGACGTATTTTATTCTAGTATTCTGGAGCAGTGGAAAGTTTGCCATAATGCTTCCCAGTTGTATGTTTATAAATTGTTGATATTGAAATGAAATTGCATTAATTCGTGTATTGTTGGAAATATTTATTTGTGGCGTCACTGGGAGGAGTTTATTTTATTATTAAAACGCCAATCAATTTCAGACTGCGTGAGAAATTGAATAGGACTGATGCCATTGTTGTGAAAATTCATTGTTATAAGTTATAACATTGATTTTTTTTTTAACTGGAGCGTTTAAAACTCTAGTTTTTTTTTGTTTTCTTAGTTTAATATTTTACTGATGGTGCATGATCATAACATTTCTTGTTGATTATAGAGCGTAGGTCAAAGTCTATATATATCATGCACAATAGAAGCGGTCCAAACCGAACGAATAAGTAACTTATAAAAAAGAGCAACACACTACTATAAAACTTACTAGAATCAATATTTCGACCCCCAGTTTGTCTCTTATGTATATATATAGGTAAAAGTTGGAAGCAAAGTAAATAACGCCCCATATTTGGCTTGTATCTGTTTCTTACACAATTTCTCTAGTTTCCGGAATTCCTTCCTCGTCTTTTCATTAAAACTATAAAGTCTATCACCAATATTGCTAGTCAATTGGTAGACTAGCAATATTGGTGATAAGCTTTATAGTTTTAATGAAAAGACGAGGAAGGAATTCCGGAAACTAGAGAAATTGTGTAAGAAACAGATACAAGCCAAATAAGGGGCGTTATTTAACAATATATATATATATATATATATATATATATATATTCACTGATAAAACGAAATACGATCCAAACTGGACACAATACGAGTTCGACATTAACAAAGAGCAACACACAAAGTAGGTAAACACACTTACAGACTCAAATTTTCGGGTAATCCGTCTTCAGGAGAAAAGAGAATGGGAGACCAAGCACGTTGTAGGCGCAACGGCAAGTAACCAACCCGGCAACCGCCAGCGCTGTCAACCGTACCCGGTCTTAAAGTATAGAATTAGGAGAAGATATAAACAGAAACTCAGATAAGCAGTACTGGTTAGGTAAAACTATAAATAGGTGAAAAATTATAAACAATATAAGATAAAAACAAACTATAAAAAACAAAAATAATGATAGAGAAAAGAAGAAAAAAATAAATAAATAAAAATAAATACAATACAAAAAACTTGCATTGGTTGTTTTAGTAAATAAAAGATAGAGACTGAATAAAAGGGTAAGTATGGGAAACTAGTTAAGAATAAGAATTTAGAAAAATAAAGTAGGATAAAACAAACTAGTGGTAAGTGAAGAAGACAAAATAGAGATATACAATCGTTAATCTCGAACTCGTATATATATATATATATATATATATATATAGTTCAATGTACATAAAGAAACATAGAGAAATTAAAAACACACACTTACAGTCTCTAATTTTGGGTTGAACCGTCTTCAGGAGAGATAAGAGAGTGAAACCAAGCGCACTGGTGCAGAGACGGTTGGAGAGGTCTGTTAATGTATGTTTCCGTTAAGTCTTAGTTCAGGTAGTTGAGGTCTTAGTTCGTGGCCACTATGAAATTGGGATTGGATGCATTGTTTAAATTTCAGTGCTCGTCAATATCGTAAGTAAATTACGATATTCAACTATCTGTTAAATTGTAGTTTATAATGGACCTTTGAGTTACTAGAGACAGATGTTTGTTTCCGTTAAGTCTTAGTTCAGGTAGTTTATAGGTTTAGAAAGCACGTTCATTGGTTTAATTAAAATTAGTGGATTTCTTATATATAGAGAGAGTGAATTCGATGTATGATCAAATCAACTTAGAGCTCCGATCTCGAATGATTTAAACTCGTAAGTTAAGGTACCATTGTAAGTTAAGGTACTCATATTAATTCAAACTTACATTTATTGTTAGTGTAAGATGTATTTAAGTGACTTTTATAGTTATTGAACAATACTAAGTTAATATTTATTTTAACATCTTAAACATAGATTTCCAGAATACAAAATTGTTGGCGCCTCGACTAAAATAAATGTTTGATTGTTTAGTTAATACAGTGAAAAAATAAACACCTCTATTCTGATTATAAAGAGTCGGTGTAAGATAGGTCATTCCACTGTTATTTTGGTAATTTCAGTTGTTCAACTTTGGTGATTTAAGTTGTTTAGCTTCTACTTAGGTAACTTCAGTTCTCTAGCTACCCAACTATTCCTTGTATATCTATAACTTTGTTCAAGTTCCAAGCTACTCCGCTCAACTGTACTTTGATAACTTCAGTTGTCCAACTACTACTTTTGTAACTATAGTTGTTTAATTAGTACAATTCGATCTTTAACTTCAAAGAATTAGTTATAATTATGAATTCATATTATCATGATTGAGTTCAATGATTTGATAATTAATGTTAATAAATGAGAGCTGCTGATATTATTGGTCATCGATACTTGTGTTTTTTGGCAAAATTGAGGCAACTGCATTCAAATACATGATTTGATTATTTAGTGACAATGATTTGATAATGTCTTTATTTGCAGTAACATTTAGTAATGATTACTAACATTTAGTAGTGTAAATAGTGAGATATAATTAAGTGGTCATACTTAAGTTAAATAAGTTCAAAATAGTTAATTTGTTGTCTGTTGGTTTTTATAGCTGACTCTTCAAGAACTTATCTAGGCCGTAAAGCAAGATAAGAGAGTATAGTATTGAAATACTAAATTTGGGAGTGTGTTTTAGCACTGAGCATCATGCCACCTTAGTTGTTAGTTAGTTTATTTGCAATCCACTTCATTTGCAATACATCCATTTCCTTTTTATATACCTTTCAGAGGAGTCATTTCCATTTTATGCTCCAAGTGTATATGTTTGCGAATTGCCTCACTAATCAGTCAAAATTCTGAAAGGGCCTACCTAGTTACTCTCTCCTCGAACGATCGAACAGTTCTACGTGAAGGTAAAAAAAACTACTGCGAGGTCACAAGTTGACCTCTCCTTTCTTAAAACCGCTTAGGTCATGACCTCGTACAAGTCAGTTCTCAAGTCAACCTAAGACAGCTAGTTGAAAACTACTCCAAATATCTGTTACTGTCAATTAAGGCTGTTATGAGGCAATATCAAGCTTTTAAACACTTTTGCTTTCAAGGCTGTTGGCTCTAGTTATATTATATTTGTTTCCCTCATTGTAGCATTGACACCACAGTAACACTTCTCTGACAGTTAGTCCTAGTATCTGTTTTTCATTCGTATTTATTTCTGTTTTCAAAATTTATACATATGAACTGACGGAGTCCAGATAAAATTTCATTTTGTTTCTACTTCACGGTCGATACGTTTATCAATATATATATATAAAAGCTTTCACATAAACACCTGAAATAACAATCAATGATCAAACCACAATAAGAAATGGGAAAACAAGACTAAGATCTTTCAACCGTAACAAGCGGTCTTCGTCAGACACAAAAACCCAAGCGGACTCTGACGAAGACCGCTTGTTACAGTTGAAAGATCTTAGTCTTGTTTTCCATTTCTTATTGTGGTTTGATCATTGATATATATATATATATATATATTTATATATATATATATATTATATATATACCTCATTAAAGATCTTGCCAACATTAAGTTTAGTATGTTTCCTGCATACCTTTTCAAGGTTTCGAATGCTACCTTTCCATCTCTGTGGTACCATATAAATTAACTCACCGATTTTTTTATCTTTCATTGTATTTTTCATATTACATTTCCGACGTTTCGGTCTACGTTGACCATTTTCAAGGATTCTATATACAAGGTTTTTTTAAACAATTCTAATAAATACTTATTTACAATGACAATTACCTCACTTCTATCAAACATAACTAATAATAAAATATTCTTTTAAAAAAACTACTACTACTCGTTGGCTCTACGTCCCGTGGAGGGACTGGGCCTGACCAATTATTGCCCTCCAGGCTGCCCGGTCTGTGGCGACGGTGCGCCACCGACGTACACCTAGCTTCCTCAGGTCCTCTTCCACACCATCGATCCAGCGAAGCCTCGGTCTCCCTCTTAGTCGTCTCCCACCAGGGTTTCCTCGATATAGCTTTTTCGCTGCTCTGTCCTCAGGCATTCTCTCCATATGACCCGCCCACCTAAGCCTTGCTTTCCTTGCTTCAGCAACTACATCGGGTGTCCATATAGCTCCATCACTTCTCTGTTGGGGCGGATCCTCCATTCTCCATTTATCCGGACTGCTCCAAAAATTTTCCTCAGGATTTTTCTCTCCCACCGGCACAGCATATTTTCTTCGCTCTTGGTGAGGGTCCAAGTTTCCGCTCCATACAGAACCACTGGGCGCACTACTGTTCTGTATACTCGCAGCTTGGAGGCTCTATTTAACCGTTGGTTCTTAAAAATTTTGCTCAGTCCAAAATATGCTCTGTTTCCGGCAGTCACTCTAGCCTTAATTTCCTGTCCCATGGAGCAGCTGTTATGGATTATTGTCCCTAGGTACTTAAAATGTTCACAGGCTACAAAATGTTTTCCATTTATATTCACTTGGTCTATATTTCCATTTCCACCCCTGCTGCAGAAAACATACTTTGTCTTTTCCACACTTACTTGGAGGCCAAGTTCACCAGCTGCAGCTTCCAATGCGGCGTAGCCTTCCTCTAATGCTCTCATAGTTCTTGCCAGTATTGCTGCATCATCTGCAAACATTAGTACCTGTAGCATTCTATTAAATAATGTTCCGCCTGTATTTAATGGGATCTGTTGCATAGCTTTCTCTATTGCCAAATTGAATAGTGTAGTTGATATGACACCTCCCTGTCGAACACCTATTTGGACATTGAATGGATTTGAGAGTTCGCCATCTACTTTCACTAAGCTTCTGGTGTTACTTAGTGTCATCTTTATTAACTTAGTCAGCTTACTTGGTACTTGGAACTCTCGTAATGCTTGGATCAGCTGCCCTCTTTTCAATGTGTCATAGGCCTTCTTAAAATCAATATATAGTTGGTGCACATTTACGTTATACTCATAGCATTTCTCAAATATTTGGCGCAGTGAGAAGATCTGATCATTAGTTGATCTATTTGTTCTGAACCCACATTGATAGTCACCTAAGAGGGACTCGGTAACAGGGTACAGCCTTTTGCTGAGTATTTTTTTCAAATATTTTATACCCTATGTCAAGCAACGAGATTCCTCGATAGTTTGTGCAGTCCAGCTTGTCATTCTTTTTATGGATTGGACAAATAATTGCTAGGTTCCATGCATCTGGCATTTCTTCCTTCTCCCAAATTTCGGTTACCAGGTCATGCATTTTTGTTATAAGACATTCCCCCCCAGCCTTCCATAACTCAGCAACTAGTTCATCTTCTCCTGGCGCTTTATTATTTTTGAGTTTGCTTATCGCTTCCCTCACTTCCTCCATTGTTGGGGGCACAGAAAATGGGGATTCCTCTCCTTCTTCTATGTACGCTTGCAATAGCTCGTTGTCTTCTCGGTTTGTATCATTTCCATTATTTAGCAACTCTTCAAAATATTGTGCCCATCTGTTTACTATTTCCTTTTTGTCGCCAATAAGATTCCCTTCTTTATCTTTGATAAATCCACTACGGGGTTGAAATCCCTTCTTAATTTCTTTGGCTTTTTGGTAAAACTTCCTCACCTCGCCTGTTTCTCTATGTCTTTCCATCTCTTCTATCTTCTTATTTTCAAAATCTCTATATTTTGCTCTGCATTTTCTGTTAACTTGTCTTCTTTTTTCCCTATACTCTTCCACTGTTCCCCTTGTTCTTCTGTTTAACATCTTCATCCTAGCTTGGTTTCTCTCTCCTACTAATCTCTCACATTCTTCATCGAACCATTCTTGTTTTCTCTCAGGTCTGGGTTTTCCAAGTACCTCTTCTGCAACCTCCTTCATGCTCTTACTTATATATTGCCATTTCTCCTCTATACTTTTTGTTACCCAAGTATCCTGATCATGGTTCAGTCTGGTACTGATTTTTTCTTGATAGGTTCTTGCAGTTTCTTCATTCTTAAGTTTATCAATTGCAAATTTTGCTTTCGGAGTTGTTCTGCAAGTATGCAGTTTGGATATTTTTTGGCGATACTTCACCCGCAGTAGGTAGTGATCGGAATCACAATCGGCACCGCGACATGAAGTAATTCCTAGTATATCTGAGGCATGTCTTCCCTCAATAAGGGCATGGTCAATTTGATTTTTGGTGACTCCATCTGGCGAGACCCATGTTATTTTGTGGATATCTTTTCTGGGGAGACAGGTGCTCTTGATGACCATATTCTTACTAGCTGCAAAGTCGACTAGGCGTAGCCCGTTCTCATTACACTGTTGATGCAGACTCTCCCGGCCAATTGTTCTTCTTAATGGTCCTTCTCTTCCTATTTTGGCATTTAAATCACCAATTATTATTTTAACATCGTGGCTAGGAGTGTTGTCGTAAATTTCCACCATCTTCTCATAGAAGGCATCTTTTAACTCCTCATCCGCATCTTCAGTCGGAGCATGAGCATTTATAATGGTGATGTTGAAAAAATTACTCCGTACTCTGAGTGTACTTAGCCTGTCATTTATCGGATTGAATTTTAAGATATTTGGTTTCAGTCTGTTATCAACTACAAAGCCTGTGCCCCTCATTCCCCGCACTCCTGCACTATGAAATACTGTGTGTCTTCCAGACCTAAATGTTCCATTGCTGTTCCAGCGCATTTCCTGCAGGGCTGCAATTGATATATTGTATTTTGAGAGCTGGTTTTTTAATATTCTCAGTGCACCTCTCCTTGCTAATGATCTCACATTCCAAGTTGCAAAGTAGGTTTGGTTGTTGGCTAAAGAAGTTCCGTTTACTCGCCGTGTCGATATACCGTTGTTTATACTGTCCATCCGAGGCATTTCTTGGTCGTTCGTAACATGATTTGTTTTTCCGGGGTGGGGTTGTTAACCCCACGCCCAACCCCCAACTTGGAGGACCAGGTGATTTGTGTAGGGTTTTCTTCCCCTAGCCTTTGGGGGTTCAGCCCCTTCACTACAAGGCAGCAGCGTCTGGTTTTGGTCCGCCCCGGATATTTCATTTCTCCGGTACCACCCATATCTGGGAGGCATTCCCCTATCCGCCACCTGGGGAGGCGCTCGATGGGAGACCAGAAACTCCGCACGAGCTTTTAAAAAAACACTACCTTAATAAACATGAGTAACAGGTTTGCTACAAAATTCCCTACATGAACATTTACACAACATTATTTAAATCACTATATAGTTATTTTTCACGAATGTAACTTTAAAATTCTGGAAAAACAACAGGACTGATCATTAATGTTCGGCTTCTTTTCCTTTATGCATAATGATTCAATTATATGCAGCCTCGTGTGATTATTTTCTGCATATAATACTTCAATGTTGTCTTCCAGCATTTTTCTACTTAGCCTGCTTTTATGTATGTTCATTGTGTGTTCTTTCGGTCCTCCGGCTGCGAGATGCATCGTAAGTCTGCGTGAAAGTGTTGTCGTCGTAGAACCAATGTAGCTCGATTTTAGGAGCTCACAGTCTCCTATAGTGCAATTATATCTGTACACTACATTGGTTTTTTGTAGTTGTTTTTTTTTGTTGTAGGTTGTTCCTAATTATCATATTTGCTGTGCTGGAACTCTTGTAGTAAATACTAATATTTAGCTTGTCTGCCGAGTTAACACATGTTGTATTTCTTTTAATTATGGCCTTCAAAATTCTTTCATCCTTTTTATATTCATTAGAGAATTGATTCTTATAATACACCGTTTGTATTCTTCCTTCTTCACCCAGCTGATGCTCTTGATTATTGTTTGAATTTATATTCTTCATATATTTCCTTAAAATATTGTCGAAGTGTTGGTTACTATAACCATTGTTGACCAATACTTGTTTAATCCTTTCTACTGCTTGGTCGAAGAGAAGATGGAACAATTAAGGCACTTATACATAGAGCATTCAAGACATCGTCTGACTGGCTTCTCTTCGACCATGCAGTAGAAAGGATTAAACAAGTATTGGTCAACAATGGTTATAGTAACCAACACTTCGACAATATTTTAAGGAAATATATGAAGAATATAAATTCAAACAATAATCAAGAGCATCAGCTGGGTGAAGAAGGAAGAATACAAACGGTGTATTATAAGAATCAATTCTCTAATGAATATAAAAAGCATGAAAGAATTTTGAAGGCCATAATTAAAAGAAATACAACATGTGTTAACTCGGCAGACAAGCTAAATATTAGTATTTACTACAAGAGTTCCTGCACAGCAAATATGATAATTAGGAACAACCTACAACAAAAAACACAACTACAAAAAACCAATGTAGTGTACAGATATAATTGCACTATAGGAGACTGTGAGCTCCTAAAATCGAGCTACATTGGTTCTACGACGACAACACTTTCACGCAGACTTACGATGCATCTCGCAGCCGGAGGACCGAAAGAACACACAATGAACATACATAAAAGCAGGCTAAGTAGAAAAATGCTGGAAGACAACATTGAAGTATTATATGCAGAAAATAATCACACGAGGCTGCATATAATTGAATCATTATGCATAAAGGAAAAGAAGCCGAACATTAATGATCAGTCCTGTTGTTTTTCCAGAATTTTAAAGTTACATTCGTGAAAAATAACTATATAGTGATTTAAATAATGTTGTGTAAATGTTCATGTAGGGAATTTTGTAGCAAACCTGTTACTCATGTTTATTAAGGTAGTGTTTTTTTAAAAGAATATTTTATTATTAGTTATGTTTGATAGAAGTGAGGTAATTGTCATTGTAAATAAGTATTTATTAGAATTGTTTAAAAAAACCTTGTATATAGAATCCTTGAAAATGGTCAACGTAGACCGAAACGTCGGAAATGTAATATGAAAAATACAATGAAAGATAAAAAAATCGGTGAGTTAATTTATATGGTACCACAGAGATGGAAAGGTAGCATTCGAAACCTTGAAAAGGTATGCAGGAAACATACTAAACTTAATGTTGGCAAGATCTTTAATGAGGTATGTTTAAAAGAAGGTCTGCTCCCAAAGTATACCAATATATATATATATAATATATATATATATAAAGATTTCACATAAACACGTGAAATAGCAATCAATGTTCAAACCATAATAAGAAAATAAGAAAATACTAAGATCTTTCAACCGTAACAAGCGGTCTTCGTCAGAGTCAAAAACCAAACTGATCTTATTCCCATTTTCTTATTGTGGTTTGATCATATATATATATATATATGATCAAACCACAATAAGAAATGGGAAAACAAGACTAACATCTTTCAACCGTAACAAGCGGTCTTCGTCAGAGTCAAAAACCCGCTTTTAACGAAGCTTTTAACGAAGACAGCTTGTTATGGTTGAAAGATCTTAGTCTTGTTTTCCCATTTCTTATTGTGATCTGTGCTGAGGATAAGTTTATAAGTTTAGGCAGTGGCTTTCACTATATGTGCCTATTTCTCCATTATCTTGTCAGAATATACAAAATGTGGAAGTAACCCTGGCGATTTCTATTTCATGCTATTTAAATCCATAGAATCTATAAAGAATGTATGGTGTAAACAGTACATATAATATAGATGATAGTTATATATTGTTTATTGTTGCTTTTTATTTTGTTGAATTTATTGTGTGTTTCACCGATTGAGTGAAATTTGTACAGGCACACAATAGATGTGGGAGTTTCAAAATTATACAGTCTACACAGAGTCTTATATGAATGAAAAGTCACTTAATTTCCATGAGAAAATTATACTGCCGACCGGAACTCTTGAGACATCTTTTGCAATTGGTCTTCGAAAAGTCCCTGAAACTGAGATTTCTCTCACGAGTGGAAACGTTATATGCGATGATGCTGATTATGCAAGTCTTGTTTTACAATTAGTTTTCCCGCTTTGTTTGCTTGTTTGACTAGAAACTTCAATGATTGTCTCTTTAAAAAACTTGATTGGCCTACATTTAACAGTATATTGGCCTACAATATTTAGTATTAGTTTTCGTTATGGCGGCCATATCCATTTTATCAGTTGTAACAAGCTTGAAATGATTGATGTAGAATAATTTAATAAATTATTATTAAACTGAGGGTTGGCTAAAAGACTTTTCCAGTTTAGTCTTTCAGCTGAGGTATTCAAGGACCTCTGAGATTTCTAGTTTGGTATTTTCAATAATCAGGTCTTTGACGTCTACTTTCTTTCTCCTAACATTGTTCCATAGAATGGTATAAGGGACTTATTTTGGCTAGATTTATATCTAGTCTGTATCCTTCAACCATTTTTCACCAATTTGGAGAGCATGCCTTATAAGCTCAAAGGCAGTATGATTACACTTACTCTTATTATAACAAGGCCATCTGCATATTCTTGCAGAATACACAAATAATAACCACAATTGAGGTGATAGCACACCTCCCAGGGATCAACCACTAGAGGGTGGAATTTCAGTTGTGGCAGATCCCAGGATTACACTACTTTCGTAGAAGAACCATCCAACACAAGCTGCAAAACATAATAAAATCTGGAGTGAACCTACACTCAACCTACTGTAAGTAAACTTAATATCAAACTTCGTGGGCATATAATATAAAAATGCATGTCTCATTTAAGCATAATATAAACGTCTAAATGGGAGATGTTTATTAGTCTTTCATTCCTGAGGTAGTACAGATAGTGATTGATCCACTTATCAATATATAAGCATTTTTGTATGTCATACAATTAATGGATATACAATCATTGGTATAACTACAGCAGTAATAATATTATGAAAAGTCAAAGTGAAAATTTCCTTATACGAAATAATCTCTTACAATAGAGCATGGCTTTTGTTCCAACTACTATCATTTGTGAGCACGCAATCCACAGGCTACCCTGGCTCCATGCCTTTACTTTATTACCATCTTTTAGATTATTCAAATATCGAATTAAAAAAATTTTTTCGTTACATTTATTTATAATATATTTGCACTACTGTCATCGGCGAGCATGCAAGCCACTGGACTACTCTGGTTCCATACTCTATTACCAGTGTTTATATGTATTACACAAATATTAAGTTAAAAAAAATTTTTTTGTTACATTTATATATAATAAATTTGCACTACTGTCATCGGCGAGCACGCAAACCACTGACTACCCTGGCTCCAATTTTTGGAATTCAATAATAATTTGTTTTATTTAACATTTTTTTGGTAATAAATAATATATATTATAATTTCGGGTCTCTATCTCCACGGAAAATTGGTGAACAAACAAACAAACAACTCACGAACTTTACATATAGAAATTTAGCTAGTAGTAACTATTAATTTAAATTGTTGTGAATATAATTAATTTTTTTAATAATATTTCTGCAATGAGGAATAATATTTTACTGTTAATAGTTGCTAATTATTTTGAATTAGTCGAATTTATTGTAATAGAGCTTTAATTGCTTCTTACTTTATATTAAAGTTATTTGGATATTGTTTTGACTTAAATCAATCGGAAGTTATATTTTGATAGTCATTTGTTTCAATGCGGCAACGGAAGGAAGTATTTGTATTTCATTTGTTTTAATGCAGATATGATTTTAATTACTGCGTAATACTATTCCCTTCCACGCTGCGTTTCTGTCAAGTAAGTGATGTCTTATTCCTTAAATTCTCTTCGAATTAATCTTTTCATTCTACAATTTTTCAAAAGAAATTATACATGGTATTGTGAACTACATCTTATCATTTACATTTATCATATAAAATTGCTCTTGAGTTTAGTTCCATACTAATATTCAAATATGTTACTATCAAAAACGAATTAAGTAAAATTTTCATTTGAATTTTACATATTACTTTTGAATGCAATTTCCAGCAACAAATTAGATTTATTTCTGTAAATTAAATTATTGTAAGTTTGTTTACGTTACAACTAGTCTTTTTTTAATCTTTAAACAATTATAACATAACCTTACAATTCTGATTATTTAATTTAGTTTTCAGGATTGACACAAACTTACACTATATTTTACAAACTTAATTAATATTTTACACTATAAACTTAATTTTACACTATAATAAACTTACAATCTGTAACTTTATTTATATAGATTACAACATTTTGTTAGACAACCCTATCATACCATGAAAAGAATCAGAAATTATATGTTTGATATGCTTTATTGTCATTGATTTTTTTACATATAAGAATTTTATTCTTCTTATATCACATATAAGTCGTTAAATCATTTAAACAATTTTATTATACCTCTAAACATTATATTATTTCAGTGAATTCACTGAAAAAAAATTCAAAGTCAATGTAAACAATGTAAAAAATATCAAAAATTCGACAAGTACAGCAGGTGATCCCTTGGTCTAGGATAAACCAACAGGTTTTATAGCTTTATTGCTCTTTGCTGTGATTGAAATTTCATGAATTTTTTTTATAAATTGATAATTGTTTGTTCACTTTTTGATCAAATTTTCATGGTTTTTTAATAAGCCGTTTAACGTCAAAAAAAAATTCTAAAAGTAGAAACACACATAATGTTCTATTTTTAGGGATAGTTTAGGATAGATCGGTGAAACGGTATGGCTTGTATCGCTCTGACAAGCTTTGAGATTGAATTATAAGTAACATTTTTACATTTTATTGAAAAATAGTATTTCCTGTTATTTTAAAAATCTGAATATATTTCGTTTATTACATTTGCAATCTCAAAGATATGCCAACATTTCAAAACTGTAGAATTAGCAGTTTAAGAGACAATATTTTTTTCGAAAAAGTGGTTTTTGGCAAAAAAAATGACTTTCCCGTCACTCATAATTCCTCCCAAACAACAGGGATCATCTACACTATGGGGCCCACTTCTGGGGCTGTAGCGTGGTAACAAGCAATGCTAAGACACTCACCCACCCACACACACACACACACACACACACACACAGACATCATCGAAAAAACAATCATAAAACGACTCAAAACATATAATTCCGTCAATGTCTCGACATAGAATTTTTTCACGATCTCTATACTTTACTTATAGTAAAGTAAAAAGTAATGTATAGTTGATTGAAGTTTGTTTTTATAGTTTATATGTGTAATGAATGTATATATTATTTTTATATGTAAGTATTTCATTCTTTTTACATATCGTATTAACTATATGTAAGATATAGTTAAGAATGTTCATACATATCACTTCCCTGGGTCATTGTCTTTTCCTGAGCTTTACACCCTTTAAAATACTTCTCTTGCCTCTTCTGTGCCCCACACCAGATGTTTGTACACCTTTGGTTTCAGTTGAGATTTGACACTGACGAAGACCGCTTGTTACGGATGAAAGATTTTAATCTTTTTCCTGATTTCTTACTGTGTTATAGATGTGTATTGTAAGATTTTGTTATATATATACTCGTTACATCAACTTTCTTTCATCTTCTCACAGTTCCATTTCCTTACTTAAACCCTCTCCTCGTGCTAATTCCTCAAACGTTCGAAGTTAGTTTGGCATAATATTGTTAGTGTTCTTTGTCCCACACTAAGTGGACTCCATGTGGTAGAACCTTGTTATGGTATGTCACCAATCAGTGTCCATCCGATTCCTGTTATTCCAATAATGAACTCTTACGCCGCAAGTGATAAATACTTTTAGTTACATACATTCACAACCAAAGTAACAAATGATACAAAAGTCATCTGTCATTTTGATTCATAAATATATGAAATTTATTGAATTAGTTTGAAATTGCTTTAAAATGTTGTACTAAACATTCTTATTATTATGTATCAATTAAAGTCGATACTATATTGTAATATAAATATTATATTCGAAGTATGAATACATTTGAAGCCAGATCAGATGTTTCTGCTTCAGTGCAAGAAAGAGGTATATTGAAAAAAAAAATAATTGACAGAGGGAGAAAGGTATTGAAGTCGGTGAGAAGTGAATCATGGCATGCTTTGCAATCGAAGCCTGAAGGTCTTCAGGGTCATTCTACGAGTATAACGAACATAATTCCAATTTGCTTGAATCAAATCGAATAGTACTGCTTGAATCAGTTCAATTCGAAAATTCAAGGAGATCCTCTTTAATAAACATGAACCGTATTATCGCTATCTTTGTCATTTTTTTTTATTTTTCTAATTTACTTATTCCAATTGCCTTTGATTACCAATTACTTCGATTAAAGATAAATGGGTTTATAAATCAGTCCCATTTTTTTAACCTGTCTGGTCGGTCTAGTACATTTTTAGTTTTTTCTGGTGAAATTAACAGCTTCAATATTCAACATTTTTTAAACAGCTGCAGCATCTCATAAGTACAGTCATATTTAAGGATATGTATTCTCATTTTTGTATACCTGATTATATTTGCAAGGTTTAGAACAAAGCTAATACATAGCTGTAGGAATTTAAATAATTATAATTTTCTAAGAACTAACGGTTTTTCCAGTCTGTTTAATTTATGATCATGTAAAGAAATTTTCATTGCATTAAATAATAATAGAGGTGCACCAACTATATAGTCTAGGATTGAATAGTTTGTTTGGAGGAATAAACGTTTATTCAAACTAGACTGTTGTTGAAAATAGTTGTTTTCTTCAAAAAAAAAAAAAAAAAAAAAATCTGGAGTGGCCTGCACTCAACTTTACTATAAGTAAATGTTTGATATATTTTATTAGTGTTGATTTGCTACATGTACTTTATTCTTCTTACATCTCGTATTAAGTCATTAAATCATTTCAAATTTGTTCATTAAACTTGAAAACGTCAATTTCATATCAGTCGTTCACTCAAAAAAATTCTATCATTGTAGACAATGGAATGTTTTACTTATCTCGACCACATACATTTAACACTATTTTTCCTTTTTATCGACGTTTTAGTCTAGCTTCAATGATTCAACACCTTTAAGCCGACGTTTCGTCTATATTTGTAGACATCTTCAGGGCTACATCAATACAGAATTTAATTACAATAACATGAAACATAATTATATTACATTATTAATATAATTATGTTTTATGTTATTGTAATTAAATTCTGTATTGATGTAGCCCTGAAGATGTCTACAAATATAGACGAAACGTCGGCTTAAAGGTGTTGAATTATTACAGCTAGACTAAACCTCGATGAAAAAGAAAAATATTGTAGATAATGTAAATAAATCCAACTACTGTAACAGATGATCTATTTGTCCATGATGAATATTTAATTTTTACAGCTTTATTGCTCTTTGTGGTAATTGAAATTTCATGTTTTTTTTTATAAATTGCTTTTTTTTTTTGAAAAATTTTGTTGTTTTTAATGAGCCGTTTATCGTTCAAAATTTTTTTCTGAAAAATGAAAATGTACTTTAACGCTCCTTTAGTTATCATAATTTAAAAAAAAAATACCTCAACTCATCCTCCACATAATGCTCTATTTTTAGGCATAATTTAATTTTGATCTGTGAAGTAGTATGGTTTGTATCCTCCTCACAAGCTTTCAGATTTAATGATAACAATTTTATAATTTATTAAAAAAAAAATATTTCCCGTTGCTTTAAAAATCTGAGGATTTTTTGAGTTATTTTGTTTGTAGCTTCCATGATAGTACTAAAATTTCAAGACTGTAGAGTTGTTGGTTTGGGAGAAAGAAATATTGTCTAAAAATACATTTTGATAAAAAAAAATAGTAACTTTCCCATCATGCATAATTCCTCCCAAACAATAGGGTTCATCTACACCTTGGGGCCCATTTTTGTGTAAAATATCCATTTGATCCATCAAATATTCTGGACCGTAGCGTGTACACATGGTTTTGAATATACATCCACCCACACAGGCATTATCGAGAAAACTTCATAAAACGACTTTCATAAATTTCCACATACCGTTTTTTCACGATGACTACACTTACTTATAGTAAAGAAAAAACTCCACTGTAATACTTGCTTTTCTGTTTCAAAATTTTATACATTTGCATATGATAAATAAAATAAAAACCGAAACCTCGGCAATAAGAGTTTAATTTAAACCTGAAGGACTGGCCGAGTCCTGATAAAATTTTATTATATATATATATTATATATATATATATATATATATATATTATATCAATGATTAAACCACAATAAGAAAATGGGAAAACAAGACTAAGATCTTTCAACCGTAACAAGCGGTCTTCGTTTTCCCATTTTCTTATTGTGGTTTGATCATTGATTGTTATTTCACGTGTTTATGTGAAATCTTTTTATATATATTTTATATATATATATATATATTATATATATATGTATCTGCTAAATCAATATATCTTAGCGCCGAAACCATACTACTAAGTTTGAAATAAAGAATTCACATTTCTTAATTTTTATTTCTCGTCTTACTGTAGAATCTTGCTATTAATACCAACATAGACAAGTGACTCTATCATAAAAGTAATCACACAACAAAGTGAGGAAAAGTTTTAAGACCTTCGAAGTAATGGTTTTGAAATAAATGATTTAGTCTGTTATTTAGTGAGTTATGTTCTAACGAGTTACCTTCAAGGTGCTTATTACTTGTTACTAGGCTTTTTTGCTTTGTTTTGTGGGAAATATTTTATATATTTATTGAATGAAAGAGATGAATTAATAAAATATATAAATCATATTCATGTGGAATAAATTTATAATATTAAGTTGTCCTTCAATGAAACGTTTTCGAAAGCAATTTAGAGTTATTTTATATTTTAGTGATATAAAGGCTATACTGGATCTAAAGTTATGATTGAAATATTGTATGGTTATTACTATTACTTTAATAATATTGATATTGTGAATTGAAGGCATATTGAAGGATAAGTTGCTAATGGAACTGGTAGAAACTTCGTTAGGCAGTCGAGTGCCAGTTATTTCGTTTAATGTATATATTTGGGTCAGGCTGGACAGTAGGATAGAATCACAGAATAGGCCATCAATTGTCCTCCGGTGAATGCGAAATTGAATGCGTTTATAGTTTAATGTCCTTGTTTCACTCCAGTTGTCGACACCAATACATGCTGAATGCCTTTAGAGTATTCAGTATTCAGTTATTTCCTGCTGTTTATTTTGTGCTGTCAGTTGAGCTATCAGCCCATTATTTCTGAATTAATTCTTAGAGGGGTTACAATAAAAACATGACAGTAGCATTGTAGTCCTCCAGTGACCACACAAACGGCTTAATTACATTCTTCTTACTAATAAAGCATTCGTTGGAGTTGGTTTGATTAACATTGTTTTTTTTTCATTCTTTCCTAACTCATTGTTATATTCAATAAGACCTCTATCAGAATAGGAGGAGAAGCAGTGTTTTTTATGGCATCTTTGGAATGACCATAAGTGACTCATCACGTGCTTATAATACCCCTTATAAAGACTAAATTTTGTTCCGCCTGTCCATATTGACTCCCGACTGCTGTTAAATTATCCACTGTCAATTTCTTTCTAAAATCATTAGAATTTCATTTTGTGGTTTATGATATATACGTCTAGTCAAGTTTTATGTTGACATTTATTGTCTTTGAAACCCTGAAGAGAACCGTTCATGTCGAAAGTTTCTTCAATATAAAAAAGAATGAATCAATATATAATTCACATATAATAATTTAAAGAGGTTTCTCATTTTATTGTTCGTCATCGGAGTTTCAAAGAGTCTACTGTTATACATGTCGATATGTTGTGGTTGAGCCAGATTCGTGATTTCCATAAATTTGTAAAGGAAATCAGCTATTTGTTTGTGTTGGTCAAACAATCGGAAACCCTTGGAATAAAACGTTATATTTATTTAGCCCAGTGATGAAAAAAAATATCTGCTGAATTTACATTCCTGATATCACCTATGATTTAGCCTGGAATAACCGTGTGGGTATCCAAAAAGTATGATTCTTTTTTATTTAGTTTGTTCTTTATTTGTTGAAGTAACTGTATTCCCACTTTTTACTAAACTAATACAGTCCATTGAGTAGATATGTTATAAGAACAATAATTATTGACCACTCATTGTAACTGAGAAGTCAGTGATGTTGCAAGGGGGGGGGGGGGGGGTCCGCTCCGATTGGCACATGCCAGGGAGCGGCATTTGGATGAGGTAAAAATAGAAAATAGAAAAAAAATAATAAAAATCTAACAAAAAATCGTATATTTTTGCCAAAATGAGTTTTTAAAGTCGTTATTGTTTTTTATGTTTGATTTGTGTTCTACTGTTTTCAGTATAACCCATTTACCGGTGTGTAAAACCCATCACGGTGTGTGTGCTTAGGCTTTCAGTGGCACCTGCAGCATGTTCATTTTAACATGAAGCTCTCTTGCCTCATCTTCTTCTGCAACTGTTATTTTCAACTGTATATTTGCAAATAAAAATAAATTTATTTTAAATTTTTCAAAACTAGTTTTTTACTGTGTTGAAAATATATTATATTTATTTGAGTAGCCGGTTAATTTATTTTAGCAATTTTTTTATGATTTGGCTTATACGTGTTTTGTTTTGAAAAATCTTTGGTTTTTTTTTTGTGATGACTGTATCTATATGTATACATACATTTGTATGGTTTTTGACTCTGTCGAAGACAGCTTGTTACGGTTGAAAGAATGTTAGTCTTTTTTTCCCTTTACATATTGTGGTTTGATCATTGATTGTTATTTCACGTGTTTATGTCAAATCTTGTTATTGTATATGTATACGAGTACTGTAATAAGATGAAGTTCCGGGACCAATGACAGCAGTCTAAAATTAGATCCTTGATTTTAATTCCATGAAAATAAATATTAAGAAGACTTTCTGAAAGTATGAGAGTAAACAGATTATCAACGACCATGGAGGGGAAGGGGTGGGGGTAAATCTCACGACGACCCTGGACGGCAAAAATGGTTACTACTCCTCTCAGGAAAGCCCTCCGAAAAATAACACATTCATTTAACAGAAACAACTATCAATGGACTTCAGCAGTTTTTTACGGTATTTTATTTATATTAAGTCAAAATAGCAATTTTTACTCGCTAAAAGAGGTCCTCTTTTTCAGTACACCCTATAGGATGAACCCGCTAATGTGTGGGTCGTATTGAACTTCCCTGATCGTCACCAAAGAAGGAAGCCTGTAAGATTAGAGAGAAACTTCTTTATAGGAACAAGTTGGATTTATTTTGTAATTTATTTATTCTAAACTAAAGCTCAAGTGAGTGACGTGATTCTGAATGTATAAAATCCATTACGGTGTGTGTGCTGGCACCTGGAGCATGTTCATTTTAACATGAAGCTCTCTTGCCTCATCTTGTTCTGCAAATGACTCATTCAGAACACTTGTGCAGAGGCGGACCTGGTCTGGGCTACAACGCATTTCATTACCTCTGCTACAATGCCGGCAATTGGAGAAATGCAATTTTTCCCCCTATATATTATAAATAATTCAAACTGCATTAATTTTTTGTCGTAAGACCTCCCTTATAAGGTCCCTCACAATAGTTTAGTTGAGGCATGTATAATTATCGGAATTACTTTTAAGTGGTCACAAAGGACGCAAAAAGAAAATGAAAACATGGGGACACGGGTTTTTAATAGTTTTCTCTGCACATTTGAAGTAAGCCACTAATAAGAAAAGGCACTAAGACATTTTTTCTAGTAATATTTCATTTACATTAATGTTTGATGTTGTTAATTATTAATTTCTTAGATTTAATTTCCGCTAATTTGCAATCACTATTCGGTATATAATGTTACCTTGTTGCTTAACAGTTACATATGAAATAGAGAACCAGCTTCTTTAGTACACCCTACTGTAGAAGTGGGACAACTAAATGAAACTCTATTTTAAGTTTTCTTATAGTTTAACTGAACTGGGAACATTGTAAATGTTCCTTCATTATTAGATCATTAGGATGCAAAATAATCATAATGAATTAGTATTTTTTTGACATGCTAGTTGATCCGTTTTTGTCTTTTTTGTATAGTAGAGCATCTGATGTACAATTAGAGTAATGATTTTTTTGATTTTAGACACTTGGATTTGAATAAAACTGAAGACAAATCTATTATTAGTTTACAGACTGAACATGATTGGTTTTTGGTAGTTTTCTCTAAATTAGTTAACATAATTTTTTTTTTTGTTATCTTTGATATTGTGTATTTTGCATTGGAATCTTTTGATTGAAGAATGGTCATAACATTGTTGAATACAATAGGTCTCACTAGATTCCGAAGGTTAGGCTACAGTGAGCCCTGGTCGGTGTTTGCAATGTTATAGCCATAGCATTGACATGCATGGATGATTGCGAATGGTCATAACATTGTTGAATACAATAGTTAGTTCTCACTAGATTCCGAAGGTTAGGCTACAGTGAGCTCTGGTCGGTGTTTGCAATGTTATAGCCATAGCATTGACATGCATGGATGATTGCGAATGGTCATAACATTGTTGAATACAATAGTTAGTTCTCACTAGATTCCTGAGGTTAGGCTACAGTGAGCTCTGGTCGGTGTTTGCAATGTTATAGCCATAGCATTGACATGCATGGATGATTGCGAATGGTCATAACATTGTTGAATACAATAGTTAGTTCTCACTAGATTCCTGAGGTTAGGCTACAGTAAGCCCTGGTCGGTGTTTGCAATGTTATAGCCATAGCATTGACATGCATGGATAACTGCGAATGGTCATAACATTGTTGAATACAATAGGTCTCACTAGATTTCGAAGGTTAGGCTACAGTGAGCCCTGGTCGGTGTTTGCAATGTTATAGCCATAGCATTGACATGCATGGATGATTGCGAATGGTCATAACATTGTTGAATACAATAGTTAGTTCTCACTAGATTCCTGAGGTTAGGCTACAGTGAGCCCTGGTCGGTGTTTGCAATGTTATAGCCATAGCATTGACATGCATGGATGATTGCGAATGGTCATAACATTGTTGAATACAATAGTTAGTTCTCACTAGATTCCTGAGGTTAGGCTACAGTAAGCTCTGGTCGGTGTTTGCAATGTTATAGCCATACCATTGACATGCATGGATGATTGCGAATGGTCATAACATTGTTGAATACAATAGTTAGTTCTCACTAGATTCCGAAGGTTAGGCTACAGTGAGCCCTGGTCGGTGTTTGCAATGTTATAGCCATACCATTGACATGCATGGATGATTGCGAATGGTCATAACATTGTTGAATACAATAGTTAGTTCTCACTAGATTCCGAAGGTTAGGCTACAGTGAGCCCTGGTCGGTGTTTGCAATGTTATAGCCATAGCATTGACATGCATGGATGATACCGAGAGAAGTTGACGACTTCGGCAATATGGCCGCCCAAGGGTGCTTAGTCATATATAAGGCACCTTTTGTCCTTTCACCAGCACAAAAGACCTAAATCCTGTGAGTATGTGAATAATAGGATTACAAAAAAAATGTTGATTGGTAATCAGTGTTTTTTTGTTTTCAAAAGTGGTGTCGCATTGAAAACAGTTTTTGATAAACAACTGTGATCTTATTTCTTTCATTTTTTCTAATACCTTATCCTGAATTTTAAGTCATTTTGCATTCATGCAAGAACTACAATATCATATTAAATGATCAAGCCTAAAAACATGACATGTTACCTAAAAATTATTGTATTTCCCGTTTTGAGATAAAATTATTAATCCTGTATTTATAATATCATCATTATTGTGTCCATATTATGGTACCAGCAGCCACTTGGGATGCAAAATAATCATAATAAATCAGTATTTTTTTTTAACGTGCTAGTTGATCCCGTTTTTTGTCATTTTTGTATTATAGGGCATCTGAGGTACAATTCGGGTAATTGGATTGCGTTAAAATTAAACTATAAATAAAAATGATGCAATTCATATTAATCAATGAAAGGTTATCTATGAATTTAGAAGATAATCATTTTATATTAATGTTAAACAGTAATGTTATTCATATGTAAAATGGGTGCAAAATAACGAGTGGGCATAATTTTCAACCTCATAAGCTGTTCTTAAGTTGAATCTGTAATTATTATTGGGATTTATAAGGAAGTGATTTTAATTATGTTACAGTTCTTAAAGTCACCAGTTTAATTATTATTAAACTATTATTAAGGTTAAGTTTGGTTACTGTGATACCGCAAGAGATCATACGTAAGCTGAACATTGGCCCTATGTGATACTTCACAATGAACATTCTACGAGTATATTGGTAGTTCTATATTTTGCCTAACTGAAGTGTATTTTAAGTGGACATCGTAAAGGGTGGAAACCGCTGGCTTGACGTCTTTTCCAAGGGACAACATACTCAGATTTATTCACCTAAATCAGTGTTTCCCAAAGTGGGTGGTACCGCCCCCCTGGGGGCGGTGCTTTGATATCGAGGGGTGGTAATGCAAAAAGGAGCGGGGATTCTATTTCCATAAATTGAAAATGTTCATGCAATATAATTTCTAAATTTATGTGAAAACACGACATGTAAACTTGTAGGAAACGGTTTCTTAAAATTATTTGTTTTGACAATTCATTTTTATGTTAAAAGTATATTCTCACCTAAGTTTCTTTTATTGTGTATTAATTCTTTTGCATAAATATGCTATGAAACAATTATTGGATTCTACATAATTATTCGATTAGTAATTATTTTAATTTAATTATTAAAATGTTACTCATTTGGTTATTTAGTCTAGGAATCTGATTATTATTCAAGGGTGTTGAGTTATCGGTTTATGGACCCAAGGGGGCGGTCACTCGAAAAAGTTTGGGAAACACTGACCTAAATCGTGAATAAATCGAGTGGGGTATTGAACCCCGGATCTACCAGTCCAATAGGAAGCATGTTATCCCTAATTACCTGGCAACCCTCATCAGTGAATAAAGTGCAAACAGTATCAGATATTAATTGAAAAAAATTAATAATACTTGTTCAGAAAAAGCCCTTGTATGACTTATAGGCGAATCTTAAATGCAACAAACATCAAAAGCCATTTCTACACTTTTAAACGTTTTTTGGGGACTTAGTTACGTCACAAAAAAAATATTTTGAATAAGAGTTGTGTAAAGTATGAAATTTTAACTGACTATATGTTTTAAAATTTTCTCTAGTCGTTTTTAAAAATATTCTAATGTTAATATGTTGCTATCAGTTGTTTATATCTTATAGTTGTTTTTAACGTTTGAGGATTAGAAGTAGACACGATTTGAAAAGTCTTTAAGATGTATTTTACTTTGGTTTATTATGAACATACAGACTGGGATTACGGTCAGTTAATGTAATCAGTTAAAGTGACAAAATCGTAATTTTTTATACATTAACACTTTATGTATATATGTATATAAAATTGAAGTTTATCAGGACTCTGTCAGTTCTCATTGCCAACGTTTCGGTTTTTATTTAAAACCTAAACGTTGGTAATGAGAGTTTAATTTGAACCTGAAGAACTGACCAAGTCCTGATAAACTTTAATTTTGTTTCAATTTTACGGTCGATACTTTTATGAAAATATATATATTATATATATGTATATATGATATGAAACCAAGCGCACTAGTCCAGTGCGCTTGGTTTCCCTCTCTTATCTCTCCTGAAGACGGTTCAACCGAAAATTAGAGACTGTAAGTGGGTATTTTTAATTTCTCTATGTTTCTTTATGTACATTGAACTGTATTTATCCATTTCGGATCGTATTTTCATCGAAAAAGTATATATATATTATGTTTTATTATTATTATTAAACTTCTGAGATTTTTCCACCACAACTGAACTAGGAAAACTTGCAAGAAAATAGATCCATTCAACTAGATTGTTTGTTTAAATTGTTTAAACTAAATTTGTTTAAATATATATTTATTAAAACTTTTATTTATGTTAATTATGTATTACATCATTTCTTTGTATTACTCTTTGTTGGTCAGATATTAGATTCTCCGTCGGTAAAGTACTATTCTCTGACACATATTTCTAATTGCTTGTTTATTATTTATTTTTAGTAATATTTTTAGTCTATACTAACTCAATTATTGGCAGTCAATTTGGTTTATAATTATTTATGGTAATCTACAATTCTATTAGACTTTTGTTTTAATTTCATGAAAATAAAATGTTTTCTTAAACTATTTATTCACTGATATTTTTTGTTATTTTTAAGTGTAGCATGTATACTCCTTGCCGACACCTTGAGTTGAACCTTGAATTCGTTGACTGTCTGTAACTCCAGACTGTCGATGGCATTTTGCCTCTTATCACCAGTGCAGATAGATAAGGTCATGGGCCGGCATGATATCTCTCAACTCCCCTGCTTCCTTCACCAGACATCTACTCCTCCTTTCAACCTAAATTTTTCATTTCAATTTTCGTTAATCATTTCTATTGTTTTTCATCATAGACATCCACTGTAATACGAGATGAGAATATGGAAGGACCCATCTCCTTATGATTACTGTAACTATGTAGTTGTCAATATTGACTTAATAAAAATTTAAATAATAACGATTCGGTAAAAAATAAACCATTCACATATGACTCACATCGAGAGGCACTGCATGAAATATGTGCTAATATATAATAAGATTTCACAATAAATGTATGAAAGAAAAGTTAACACCCAAAACACAGTAAGAAAATCAGAAAAATGACTAAATCTCTTAACCGAAACGATTGGTTTTCGTCAGAGTCCAACTAAAACTCAGTATCAATTTTATTTTGTTTTGTTTGGTTCAAAGATCTTAGCCATTTTTCTGATTTTTTTTTTAAACTGTGGTTTATAAGATGCTAATATTGTAAGGAAATTATATAATAAATGCACCATCATAATGAGATTAGCAACATGTTCAAATCTAATGAGTTTTTTTCCCAAAGAAATTATATTATGCTCATATATATGTAAATTTGAAAATTTAGTGGAAGGCAAAATTGATATACTTGCATAATGTTAGTACCACTGAGGTTATTATGATATTATTAATATGCGAAACCGTCGCAACAACTCCAAGTTCATCTTACGTGGTACGACGGTTTCCCATATTAATAATATAAAAAATTGATATACTGATAATATTCATAAACAATAGAAAAATATAGCAGATTCGCAAATTTTCGGTAGAGCTATCATAAGAAGACTAGAGAAACGGAGAATTAAGAATGCTGTTTTGACATGATATTCATTTGCCACGTTTCTTGTTACGATACATAATTAATTAGATAAACATCATATCAATTCGAGGAACCATTTTGTTGAGTTCTGCTTATGTATCACAAAATTTAATAGTGAAAATGTTTATCAAATAACGAAATATTGCAACCTGCAAACAAAGAAATGGGATATCTTTATTCAAGACTCAAAGTAATAATATATTTACTGTTCCAGCTTTTAATTCTAAGTCATTATTAATAATACAATTGTGCAATTTTTCAACATTTTCTTGATATTTTCAAATGTCTAGGCGCATCTAAATGATTTTTTTACGCTCATTCCAATGAAGATCATATTGGGATACACAATGTTGCTCTCACTGGTTCTTGTATGGCTTGCACTCTGCTGAAGGAGCAGAATAATTTGACGAGTTAGAAACACTTTAAACAGCATTACAACTGTTTAGAACATTTTCACATTCCTGTCGTTTTTTTGAATTTGCGCAGAAAGTACGTAGATAAACTTACCTGATTAATTTATCAAAACAACTAACCCTTGTGTACATTAAATGAATCAAGTAGTATTTATTATCTAAAACTTTATTCACTTATTTATTTAAATTAAAATACACACCTCTCCCTTTTTTTTTCTCTGCCTATCGCTCTCTCTCTCTCTCTCTCTCTCTCTCTTCTCTCTCTCTCTTCTCTCTCTCTCTATCTTCCTCTCTCTCTCTCTCTCTCTCTCTCTCTCTCCTTCTCTCTCCCGCTCTGTCTCTCTTAATCTCCCTCTCCCTCTCTCACTCTCTCCCTCTCTCACTCTCTCCCTCTCCCTGCCCCCTTAATAACAATTATATAAAAATTGTTATTTTTATATAATAAGGAATTGACAAACCCTCTTACCTTTTATACTAGTGCCTTTGGTTTGAAGAAGACTAGGGCACTGTAGACTTGCTCTTTAAAGTGGATAGAGTTTGATAATGGACATTGTTCGAAATCTGAAGATGGGTAATGGAAATAAGAAAGAAAATAGTGAATGGAAGAGGGTGGGCACGGTAACCCAGGGTTATACGAGGTGTGTAAATAAAGTAGTGAGACTGATTTTTTTTTAAATTTTCTATTCAAATATAATTACAATGTGATATTGTCACCTTCAAAATAGTTCCCTTCGGAAGCCACACAGCGCTGGAGACGGTCCTTCCAATCATTGTAGCATTGCTGGAACTCGGATTCTGGAATGGCCTTCAGCTGGTCGGTTACAGCAGTTTGTATGTTTTGTAGTGTCCCGAAATGAGTTCCCTTGAGGTGATTTTTCAATCTCGGGAAGAGGAAAAAGTCACAAGGACTCAAGTCTGGTGAATAAGGAGGCTGAGGAGCAACAGGAATGTTTTTACTGGCCAAAAACTCGTTTATTGAGATGGTCTTGGGAAAGGTTTTTCGGAACCATTTTCGCACAAATTTTTCTCATCTCCAATTCATTGGTCAAAATGTGATGAACGGAGGTGTGATTCAAATTCAACTGTTCCCCGATCATTCTGACTGTCAAGCGTCGATCTGAACGCACAAGGTTCCGTACTCTGTTGACATTTTCATCGGTGTTTGCACTTGAAGGCTTCCGCTTCGTGGTTCATCTTCAATCGACTCTCTTCCTTCTGAAAATTCCTTAAACCACCGAAAAACCTGTGCCCTTGATAAAACACGTTCTCCATAGGCCTCCTGAAGTTTTTCAAAAGTTTCGGTTGTCCAAGTCTGAAGCAAAATTTGATTGCACACCGCTGCTCAACTTTGAGGTCACTCATTTTTAAAACGCTCAAGAAAAAACCATTTCACGAAAACCAACGCTACGGACAAACAAATGACTGTGGCGAGTTCAGATTCATACTGGAGGCGCATCACACGTGCACCTGACGCTACTCAAGGCCACGCGTCTCCAGCGTTGCCAGATCGAAAGCGACGTTGCCAGTCTCACTACTTTATTTACACATCTCGTAAGGGTTACGTTTTCAACATTAAGGGTTAAGGGTTTTAGAGTGATAGCGATAGGTTAAGGGTAAGATTCATTTACGTTTTCAGGGTTAAGGGTTCTGACATTAGAAAAAATATTTAACCTGAAGATGACATTATTGATCGAAGATATTTATTGCTCATGGAATGGGATGTTTGAAGAACAACATTTGTCTTGTTCTATCTTCATTCATTAATATAATAACTTGTTTATCATATATTACTGTCAAGAAATGTTATATTCTCAAATTGAACTGCACTTAATCACAATGACTAGTCTTTTATTAAAATATGAATGATGGCACTTTTCCTGCTGAAGAGCAAAAAATCATTTCGTTTCCAATCTCCCTCTTTGCTGAATAGCTACAGAAGAGATCGGCTTGTACTTAGCAAGTCATCCGTGACCCTTGGGGGATACTTGAGCTCTCACGAAAGGCTATTCTATGAAGCAATGGTCGGTCGCAATCCATTGGTTTACCTTCTTAATGGGAGCTCTTTTAAGTAAACTCTCTAATTCCCTGAGGTCGCCTCATTTCTGGAGTGTTCCTTAACCTTTGCAGTTGAATGGCAGTTAGGAGAACTTCAACTTTTAACAGACAGTCCTCTTTTGAGTGACTTTCGCTGTTTTTCAAATGCTCAAGACTTATGTCAACTTTTATGGCAAATCCTTTGCAGTATTTCGGCCTGCTTTCTCTTGATTAGTACTTTCACAATCGTTGTATATGTTTGGATCAGTTATAAGGAAACTAAGCAAGTTAATGTATAGGTGAATATTACTTATTGTGAACGGCCTACTGTACAACTTTGATGAACTAGGTGCCAGTTTGATTTTTCATCTTTATCATTTTGACCCTATAGCTGATTACAGTGGTACCAGACTGACTATTGGTCGTGATTCTCGCCTATTAGTCCTGGTACCAGACTACTGGTCACAATTCTAGTCCATTAGTCGAGATACCAGACTATTGGTGACGATTCTATACTATTCGTTGTGGTACCAGACTATGGTCGTGATTGTAGCCTAGCAGTCGTTATACCAAACTACTGGTCGCGATTCTAGCCTATTATTATTCTAGCTATAGTTCCACCCAGCCGCTATGCTTCCTAAACTCTATGTCTGTTCCTACCGTATTCAAGTCTACCTACATACAACTTCCTCCTAACGAGGAACTATTTTTGGTTAAATTTTAAACTTTTTTCAATTTAATTATAATCTACTTCTACACTTCATTTTACTGTGTAAGGTACTATGGTTTTAAGCTACTGCTGAAATACAATACTATACAATAGTGAAATAAAATTTGACGAGGTCTTTGATGACGTTCTTTATGATCTGTTTAAATGAATGGCGCTTGATAAAGTGATATATTTGTTGAAAGGCTTTCTAAAGAGTCGATGATTAGGATTGGTAAAGGCCACCTTGACTGAGAACAATGGGCAATAAGCTTCAGAAAGACTGATTTCCATTGCTTTATAGCTCGGTAGATACGGTTGTTTGGCCAGAGTTCACGATTTCCCGTTTCCAAATTTGGTAACCTTTAATTTAAAATATTTTTTCGTAATCGTACTTTTGAAAAATAGGATACGGGCAGTAATTTTCAGTATGCTTTATTTAATGTTGAGTGAGTATTGAATGAAACCTTAGTGATATTTAGGTTATTGTGTTAAAAACAGATCATGAGCCTGGCTTTTAAATTTTTATTCTGGACCATGTCTTCGATATGAACTAAGGCTCTTCTGGATTTCAACAGGCCGACCACTAAGTTACACTTCTAAAATGATGAACTAATATATCTGAACTCCTCACTGAGATCTCCCTTAGTTCCTTGTCGGCCCTGAGCAGCCTACGGTTGTTGGGGGGCATAACTAACAAAGATGCCCAACACCAATGCTGAATCCATGCCAGCCACTAATGAAGAAATGAGAGTCATTAATCTCTTTTTTAAGGTGGTGGTTCTGACCACCTTAAGGAGATTTCATCTCGGAGTTCAAGGAAGACATCAGGGGAACAGATCAGTCATTAGATGGCACGTATGTAGGGACGTTTCAGACTCCTTTGTATTGAGCACAAAAGCTTCCTCGAGGAATTCACATAGCTGAATGAAGATAATATCCAACACTTGCTTTCATGTTAATTAGTGCAGAAGATGAGATTTGGCAATGATAAATAAATATAAATGTTTTAACTTTTTTAAAGCCTTTGCAAATTAAATATTAATGAAATAGAATTTTTTTTTCTTTCTTCAGTATTATTATTTGCTTGCAATATATTTATAGTAAAGTTAAATATGTTTTAATCATTTTTTACGCAATGGTTTGGTATTTTTAATACTAATAATGGCATAATATTGACTGTGTGTCACAGAGGGCTAGTCAGCACGCTTTCCACTGAAATTTGGACTTGTTAGTTTATGTGACCCCAAGATATTTTATTTATATGGTGGAATGAAAAGACTTCTGTATGTCTCTCGAAAAGCATTCAAATCAGTATCCTCCAAGTCATAAAAAATTCGTGTTCTCAATAACTTGAGTAAGCAAAAGTGAAGTTGTAAATGAATAAGCAAGTGTGATTCTACTTGAAATGGTATATCTGGAAGGAAGGGGGCAGTTGAGATACGCGTAGGTGGGACGTGGGGTAGGGAATTAACAGATTGGGAAGCCCTGCTCAAAACAAGGTCATTTAGCGACAAGACCGTTTGGATAGAGGACTGAGAGGAATGAATAATGTTGTAGAACCGAAGGATAATACCTTTATGAAAGCATTGGATAGCCTTATGCAATATGATTGTAGAATTACTGTTGGGAATACAAATCGTAAGGGATGGTTTGATTGGGTAAGAAAAATTGTCAGTGAATTGTTTTTCCAGGTGTTTTACAAATTTTCTGAGATTCCGCATGCTGTAATGCTACAGTTCAATGATGTAAGTTCAAATGGGCATCATTGAGATTTTATATAACAATGATTTCTGTATAAACAATTTTGATATTTGAACAATTGCAATAAGGAATAGACACGTATGCTTTAAGGTAGTGGTCATTACCATTTTTGTCCATTTCGTACCTAGTGATTTTTAAATTACTAGGTACGTTTCCCTCAATCAACATACGAGTATTATGGATATTATACTATTAAATTATTTATAGTTGAAAAATAAACTCTCATTCGCTTATAAGAAGGCTAAAACTCCAAACGTTGGTTAAAAACAAAAAAAAATCAAAAGAACAGGTCATCAATGAAAAATTTAAAAAAACAAAGGAAGGTGAGGTGCTGAGAACGAAATTACTAAAAAAAATAGTTGAATGAAAATTAATTTTTTCGCCTGAAAAACTGAATGCATGCATGTACAGTACTTTTTTTACTAAACCCAACGTTTTTGGTCTACATAGAAGTCGTAAATTTTGAAATATTCAAATTTATTTAGGCGTAGTATGAATTTTACTGATATTAAAGACAACTGAACCTCTGATCAGAGGTTTCGTTTGAAAAAGGAATCTAGTTAATAATGAAAAATTGAGGGAAAAATGTACTGTTACAGACTGTGCGTAAATACTAATATTAGTTGGTTTATGCTTGAAAATTACTTGCGAATGAGAGTTATGGGCTATAAAGAAGGCGGTGGACAATTTATCGTTTGCTGCCGTATTTGGCTCTGAGGGATTGTTAATTTGATGACCATGAGAACAGATGCAACAATGAACAAAGATATTCAAATGATCCGCTATTGATGAAAGGAATGTCGAAACATTTTTGAATATTTGACTGGTTTAACACTTTGTGTATGATATTAAAGCATCATTTTGCAGTCATTATGGATTTTTAATTCATTCCAATTTTGTGTCACGCCTCTTGAGGTTGAGAAACACTAAGCTCTGAGAATATAAATGGTTTTCAACATTTGCCATACATCCTGTACATTTTATATCTCTGGCATGGTGCAATACATGTTTCACTCTGTCTAAATTGGTAAAATTAGGTCCATTAATTCAGCCTATTTATTTTAACATTGCAAATCCATTAGCTAATGGATAAACATTCATTCACGGCTAAATCGTCCTGAAACAACAGACTTGCTTAAAAGTGTGGGCATTAAAAAAAGTTTCAATTAATTGAATATTGGATCCAGAGTTTTCAAAGCTATTTGGAATTAAGAGCGTGGAGAACAAATATCCGTGACCAATTTCGGAAAGAAAAAGAAATTGGGTACAAATAAATTTTACTTATAATTAAAGTAGAATGAAACATATTACCCCGTAAATTTCCTTGTTCTCTCCATTTGGATCTGTCCATCTTTCAGAGCGAAACTTAAAAACTCAACTTTACTGTGGGAGATGATTAAGATCCTAAATAAGTTGTGTGAGAAAGGAAATTAACAAAGTAATATGTTACATTATTCTTTAATTGTTACTAATAACCTCTGAGTTATTGAGACAAATAACAGCAATTATTGTTGTCATTATTGTAGTTGTATAGTAATAGTAATAACAATTAAATTGTGTCTACTAACCTCTGAATTACTCAGATAAATAACAACAATAATGGTATTTATATTGTTGCCATTATTGTAGTAGTACATTACTAGTAGCAGCAATTTAATTGTTCCTAATAACCTCTGAATTACAGAGATAAATGACAAAAATAATGGTATTTATATTGTTGTCATTAATGTAATAGTATATTACTAGTAAGCAATTTAATTATTACTAATAACCTCTGAATTATTGAGACAAATGACAGCAGTAATGGTATTTATTGTATATTGCTGCCATTTATGTAGTAGTATATTACTAGTAGCAGCAATTTAATTGTCCCTAATAACCTCTGTATTACTGAGTCTAATAATAACAATAATTGTATTTCTATTTAGCTTTTCTGAAAAGCCTGCTGTATAGGCACCTACTCACGGGGTGTTGGTTGTAATACCTCTACGATGTATGATATATTTATATATAATGAATATGACTAACAACAAGCATCAAAATCAATTTTTGATTTTGACCCCAGCAACGTCAGTGAGCTGACCTAACCAATCTATTATTTTCTTGCGCCAAATAAAAATTCAGTAGTTCTATCATATTTGCGTATGTCGTAAAATTGATTCTTTAAGAAATAAGAATTGGTTCGTAAAAACTAATGATTACTGGATGATGTAGTAAAACACTTCTTGCAGGCATTCAGTAAAGTGATATTAATCCGTTAACAGTTTAGTTCTTAAAATGGTTTTTTGATAATTTTTCGCAGAATATGATGGGAGAGAATTAGTATGTCTTTCTAATTGCAAAGTGCATGAAATTGTAATACAGGTGTATATAAATATGATGGGTATAAGTTTCATTGTATACTGAAGGGTGCCATCTGAACAGACGTCGGAGCCAATATCACCTTGATGACTTTATTTGTCGTCAAGATCTTTTTCACAAGTAGTCAAATTATTAAAACGATGAACGAATCCATGAGAACATCTATCACGTTTGAGGTACTCCCCGCCTTCATTGTTTTAGCGTGAACATATACATATTGATATGCCTTCTCGTCCACTGATTCTTAAAATTCAGACTGAGTTTCTTGACGATTTGGTCCAATGAATTGACTACTCCTGATTATAAGACGACGTTTTACTAAAAATTGTTTAGAATTTTCAAGGCTAAAAACAATTTATTGAAAGCATAATTAGTAAAAACAAATACATCGGTTTTGAGTGAAACCGAAACGTTGGCATTGTGATTTTGATGAACATGGAGTGCTGATTGAAACTTTATTAATATTTACTTTTATTCTATTAGATGGTCGATACGTTATTTATATATTCCATAACTGGCCGTTTGATTTGCTTGTGGAGGAGTACATTTTAATTAAATACAGATTATTCTATGTCTAAAGTTATTTAATTTTATAATTATTTCTTTAGTTTTTATGAATAATTAATCATGATACTTCTTTTATTTTAATAAATACGATGTGAGTCTGAAAGGTAATTATTTTATTTTAACCGCATCTCTTTTTATCGTTACGTCATACTAATATTCTTGAATAACAACCACTCTTAGCACTTCTGTTGTGCAATTATTTAATTTTTGAGTTTTTTGTTTTGTTTAGCTATTATGAATACCTGTGTATGATTGTTTATAATCATAAAGAAAAGCAAATGGGTTTCTAGCGATTACACAAGATTGACTGTTCTGGACTCTTCTTCAGGGGAGTTTGTTCTGAAGGTCTGCGACTAAGTGTTACGGCCATGATCTCTGCTTTGCTTTCACCAAAATAAGGATAACAATCAGGGATATTATAAAAGTGGAACTTGTTCCTAATGAGAGAGCCATTATCCTGCCGGTTTTCTTCAGTCTTCTCCACTGCAAGCCTCTTATCGTCTATTAAACCTCTTTCAAAGAGAAAAAAAAGCTAACAACTTGATTGAAAGCGGAAACTTTTATATTTCGGCGCATTATTGTAAAGCTTTAAGTGATGTATAATATAGATTAGTTAAAACAATACAATTAATTAAACGTTGCTAATCCTTCCACTGGAGCTGCATAAGTTTTACCATGGGACCCAGTAAGCATGTACATGTATACAAACATATTTGTTTGTAAGTATATTTACGAATAATATTTACTTAGATTTTCATTTAGGGATAATTAGATACTCAGTGATAAATAAGACATCCCCGAAAATAAACCCTAGTGTGATTTACGGCACACTTTGGAATATAAGCCCTTCCCTGAAAACAAGCCCTAGTTAAAAACTATAATTATTTAAAAAAAATGCTGTTGAATTTACTAGGTATCTCTAGCTGCTCTAATATTTCATAGAATTGTTTGGAACGAAACTTTCCAAGAAATTTCTTGTTTACCTGTACAGTTCGTTTCAAGGACTGCACTACTTATTTTAAAGTTGAATTTATCTTCAAAATACAATATATTGAACAGTTTACCTAGAGTGACGGGGAAGGTACAACGTTTGTGCATTTCAGTTTTGTAAATCTGATTATTACCTAGTACATATTTTACCTGAAGCCATACCCCGAAAATAAGTCCTAGCACGTATTTTGGAACTAAAAAGAAACAAGACAGTGTCTTGGAAAAAGACGGTAGACCATAGCTAGACTGTCCACACTACCACTAATCTTAGCAGTGGCCTTAGATTTTTCATGCAGGAGATGATAAAATCTAGTGCTCACCAAAATAAGGAGATGGCAAAAGGTTTGTAAAAGATTCATAAACTTATCAACCTGAAAATCAAGGCAAGATTTAGGATCTCTAAACTAGAATCATGACAGTTCATAACTCTAATAAACAACTATCTCACCAAAAGGCAACCCTGAAGATGAAACACTGTAAGTGCGGGCTTTGAATACAATCACGAAAATGCTGTATTTCATGATGGGCACTTCTAAGGATTAGGATTTTATTGTGGGATGAATATTTCATCATGTTATGAAATCATAGTAAACATATTTGTTAAAAGATGTTTTTACTAATATTATTTTTCTCAATGTCCAGAAATTCTGGAAGGATGGAAGACAACCTTGTGAAATATATATGACCAATCTATCTTCGCATTTTGACACGCATAGTTAAAAGGTTGTTCACCCTGAGTAAATGACTGCGGTTCATGACAGTTGGACATAAACTCCTATTCTGAATCTGTTATCTTTCAAAAGAAATCTTGACTCATTGAAAAAGTCTTTCTGAGATGTCACACGAATTTATTTACCTCATAATGAATACAATATTTAAATAAATTAACACTATTTTTCTTTTTTATCCAGGCTTGGTCTAGCTTCAATAATAATATACCTTTAAGCCAGAAGCTTAAGCCTTGAAGATAGACCAAACCTCGATAAAAAAGAAAAAAAAGTGAAATATATGTGGTCGAGATAAGGAAAACGTTAAATAAATTAATAAATTGTAACTATTTAACAATTAAATCGTAGCCAAACCTGTATCCACATTTGTTGTTAAAATATATAGTTATAAATGTTCTCGCTATATTTTTTTTTATATCTTGATATTGAATTGTATGTAATTGTAAGTCACTTGAAGTACAAGTGAACTTCATTTTCCAGGGTAGGCCTCATTAAATAACCGATAATTATATTAATGATATAAATGTTGCACTATTAAATTTGATACTTAGATACTTGGTTTTATATCAGGATTAACTTAATTGGACACCTTTGAAAGATAGTCTATTCTTATTTGAGGAACATTTTCTCGAATTTGATCTCTAATTGGATCGTTCGTTATATGTATTGAATATCAACAAAAAAGTCAGAACTTCAATGAATTTAATCACAATAATGTCGACAGATTTGTACCAAATCGTAATAAAACAGATATTTTAACTGCACCATAAGAAAGCTTATTGGTACCAAAGTTTGCTATTCTACTTCAGGGTCAATTGACTCTTAATGATAAACTATGGTATAGTGATTATATATCTTTTTGTTTTTAGATACCTTGGTCTCACATTCGTACAATGTTGTGAACTGGATGAAATTATTTGTTTTGCTAATGTTCAAATTTTTTTTTGAAAGCCATGATACTTGTATAACTAGTGGCACCACTTTTTGCTTAAGTGACGACAGGTTGTCATTGTTGCAAATAAAAGGAAAGTGACCTCTAGGATGGTATTGACATGGCCGTTTGAATTGCTTGTGGGCGGGGGGGGGGAGTTAATTAAATATGAGAAGAATGTAAATGATATTTTAATTAATTTGTAATATCTTTCCCTGGATCTAGTATTGTCGAAAGTACAATCGGGTATGTTTCGACAAAAAGGAATATAAATGCGGCGAATTTCATTAGGGTTCGTCTGATGGTGGATGGTGAGTCTGTATGGTGCTTATAAAGTGATACATCCTGACCATAAACATACCGATGTCATCATCATCATATCGAAAGCGGACTCAGAGAACCTCAACACATGTAAACTGTACATCACTACATTTTATTTACAGAAAATCAGAACTTATTACTAATAACTTTTACTTACTGTCAACACCGTAAAGGTTAGTAAAGATAATATTGTAAACTTCCGTCATACCTTGTAGTATATCGCCGGTGAAGTTGGCCAACCGGTTTCGCAAAAGGCTGCATCATCAATGGGACTAAACTTATTTACTGGAAGTTTGGAATACAAATAACTATTTAAATCAGTAGTACTATCTACAAAAATTTAAAAAAAAATCCTATTTTATGTTTTTTTTTACAACTGAAGTTGTCTCTGTCTTGTCCTTCCTGCCGTCTTTTCATTTTTTTTATTGGTTTTATTATTATATCCGTCTGGTTTATTAGGTTGTCAGTGTTATATTTCCATATCTTGTATTCAATTACTTACCTATCTGTCCTATTTTAATTAATTCCATTGATTTTTCAATACTGGCTGGTCCATATCCGTGTTTGTTTAAATGTCTGGTCCATCTCCTTATCCGCCGAAACTCTTCCTCAATCAATTATTTTCATTCTATAAGTTATATATTTGTTTTCTCTACTCTTCTCAGAATGAGTAATCGTTCTTCTTTCACTACTGATAAATGTTCAATATATTTGTTTACAATATATTAAAAAAATGCCTTCAATTCAAGAGAGAATTGAAGAAACAATGTCTTTAAAAAAAAATAAATAAATAAAATGCAACAAAATATATAGGTAATAATGAATAAAAGGTAAGGTTAGATGAAAAGATGTAAAAGGGATTATTGATTATTGATTATTGCAGATATATTTTGTTGCATTTTATTTATTTATTTATTTATTTTTTTAAAGGCATTTTTTTCTATTTTCTTCGTCTCTCTGAATCATTTATATTTTCCCAACTTGTATTGCTTATCTGAGTTTCTGTTTATATTTTCTCTTCATTCTATTTCTTCAAGACCGCGTACGGGGGGCACTGGCTGTTGCTGTGTCGGTTACTAGCCGTTGCGTCTACAACGTGCTTTGTCTCCCTTTCTCTTTTCTCCTGAAGACGGATTGCCCGAAAATTTGAGTTTGTAAGTGTGTTCCTTTAGTTTTCAATTTTGAACTATTATTCAAATTTGATGTGCTACCTATCTTCAATTTTGAACTGTTATTGTGTCCAGTTTAGATCGTTTTCCCGTTTATCAAGTGAATATATATATAGGTGTGTTCTCTAATCGGGGTTCGGTCAATTTTCCAGGATAAAAAATCAAACTCTCGTTGCCAACGTTTCGGTTTTATTTAAAACCTTTTTCATAGGCAGAAGTAAGAATTTTTTAACTAAGAAAATGTAATTTACATTGTTGTTCCTTTAAATAATGTAAATTTCATTTTCTTAGTTAAAAGAAGGTTTTGTCCGGTTAACATTGTTGTTCCTTTAAATAATGTAAATTTCATTTTCTTAGTTAAAAAATTCTTACTTCTGCCTGTGAAAAAGGTTTTAAATAAAACCGAAACGTTGGCAACGAGAGTTTGATTTTTCATCGTGGAAAATTGACCGAACCCCGATTAGAGAACACACCTATCCTATCTAACGGTCGATATATTATTGAATCTGTTATATATATATATATATATATATATATATATATATATATATATAAAATTACTAATACAAAGTTATATTTCCATTTCTTGTAGATTGTGGTGACTAATTCTTTCACAAGACTTTTTAAATGCTGATGACCTTGTTTCCCTCGGAAAACCACTTGGTACTACTGATCGTCTCATTCCATTATTTAATCAGATCTTTCAAATTGATTAGTGTTGGTTTGTTATTAGCACGGTGAATAACGTGATAAGCCCATGTGTCTGTTAATTTCAAGAGCACTAGAGATGCGGCTTTCCTCTTATCTGTCTGCTCGATATCATCACATGTTCGCTGATCCGACTCGTCGTCAGCTTTCGTCTGTATGCTCTGTTCCCTTCTTCACCATTGCTCTTTAACGAGGTGATTCTACTTTTGTTTCCAGTCTATGTTTATTATGCCCATTATCTTCATTATGCTAACATCTATAACCAGTTTAAATATTTTGCATTTAGTTAATAGTACAATATAATGCACAAAATTACTCTAATGCGAGATTACGAGAATACAAGCCAGATTAAGTTAGTTTCATGACCAGATATGCAGTAACTACGAGTAGTATTGAACTCTCAAGGTCCATTGAAGTTTATTACTGAACACTATTCCCTTCTGTCATCATAGAAATCAAAGTTACAATGGTTGTAAAAAGTAAGGAAGTTCCTTTGCTTAGCTATTTCAATTATGTTTCTCACCTTAACGTTGAAGGTAAAGAAGTGACGCACTCACGCACGGGGTCTACACCTACAAAGAATGGAGTCATCACTATAAGACCAAGGACTTGGTTATCCTTTTCCGCCGAAACTCTTCCTCAATCAATTATTTTCATTCTATAAGTTATATATTCGTTTTCTGTACTCTTCTCAGAATGAGTGATCGTTCTTCTTTCACTACTGATAAAATTTCAATATATTTGTTTACAAAAAATGCCTAATTACATATCAGTAGGTATTTCGCAACTTTTTATGTTACAAATGCGTCTATAAAAGTAACCCTGTGGAGATATACTGATTGAGTTTTCGGTATAGTTTGGCATATGAAGTGAGTGCAGATAATTATATATTATATTGTGTTAACAGATTTCGCGTTAATCATGAATCGAAAAATCAGTAAGGTTATGAACCGCATACGATTAAGACTCTTACTGGGTTATTACTGGTCAAAGGGTCTATTCGAATCTTCAAAATATACTTCTGTTTACCGATATTGTTGTAACCTCCACATACTTGAAGGTAAGGTACTAGAAACACTTGTGGAGGGAGGTTTAACCAAAAATAACCAATAGCTTATTTTTATTTTTGCTCTGAGCTTCAGTGATAGATTTTTTGGTAAAGATTTTCATGTAGATTGTTTAAATTGAAATGAAATTGCTTTTAGTAATACCAAAAAATATATCAAAATGTTACGTAATATACCGGTATAATGTAATATATATATCAGCAGTTATATAAGTTATTTTTATGCTATACAAATATATCAGAATATTAACTCTTTATTTCTGTTCCAGGTACAAAATGTGTTCACTTAAACGGATATATCCTGGTAAGACCGTAATATTCTATTTTATTCTAATTTTTATCTAATTACAACCACCATAATCAAGGGATTTTATTTTAATTTTTAGAAGTTCTGAAATTAGTACAGTTATATTTGCATGTTTAATTTAATGGATAAAAATAAATTCCTTATCATGTATTTTGTGGCATCAATAAATTATTTATACTTATTAGTGAAATATGAATTTTAATAAAGTTGTCATACAAATTGATAATTATGTGAAATGTGAACTCTACGACAGCTGACTGAAGGGTAGGTAAAGGTGGGTTAGTGCTTAAGTAAATTAGCTGATTCAATTGTGAGGGATTTGAGTGCTATAGCATGCCTTGCTAAATTCTCAGCTCAGTTACAGAGCATTATGACGTATCATAAACAACAATAAGGTTCACTAAATATGTTCATTCAACCCTCTTTTTGAACTATATCCAATAGAAATATATTTTGTGTTTGTTCAAAATATATGTTTATTGTAATCAATTGTAGGTAAATGTTATTTCATATATGTTAGAAGTAGGTTTTGTGCCAAGGCAAAGAGTTAAAGCCTTGAAACAGCCACTGTCATTGGATATCCTTCTGTCACTTCTTAAGACAAATCATTTATCTACAAAAACGTTTAAGTAACAAGAGGTATATACTTATTATGCTATATATACATTTTTGCTGCTCCAGTAATTTCTTTTTCCCGTCCCATTTGATTCTTTTCATAAAATGATTCAACTTCGTTAATATCCTAAATACTTTTTACTTTGAGGATTAGTAATTTCTTTTTCCCGTCTCATCTGATTCTTTTCATAAAATGATTCAACTTCGTTAATATCCTAAATACTTTTTACTTTGAGGATTAGTAATTTCTTTTTCCCGTCTCATCTGATTCTTTTCATAAAATGATTCAACTTCGTTAATATCCTAAATACTTTTTACTTTGAGGATTAGTAATTTCTTTTTCCCATCCCATTTGATTCTTTTCATAAAATGATTCAACTTCGTTAATATCCTAAATACTTTTTACTTTGAGGATTAGTAATTTCTTTTTCCCGTCTCATCTGATTCTTTTCATAAAATGATTCAACTTCGTTAATATCCTAAATACTTTTTACTTTGAGGATTAGTAATTTCTTTTTCCCGTCTCATCTGATTCTTTTCATAAAATGATTCAACTTCGTTAATATCCTAAATACTTTTTACTTTGAGGATTAGTAATTTCCTTACGACTGAACTTTCTTTCAGATTTTTGTTATCATTCCACTAGACAAAATTTTGAATTTTGAATAATTTATTACAGTAACCAAATTATATTAATTTTGTTTATTTTTGTTTCCAAACTATTTTCCTTTAGAAAACCTGAATTTAAAATGGTACCTAAGTGACTGAATAAAGCTCTACTAATGACTAGATTTCTATCACTTGTTATTAGGTTTAATTAGACTGATTTACTTACTGAATTATGATCGTTATATTTGATTTTGTTCCATTTTCCGCAATATTTAACTCGTTTGTAACCTGATTAATAGCGAAACTGATTTAATGGGTACCCAATCGAAACATTTACTTATGTAACTTACTTATGTTAACTTACATAACCTGTTTGTTTGGTACTTTTCTGGATTGTACTGTAAGTCAGGGGTTCCTCAGATTTTACCTTGGCCAATTTCTAATTTACAAATGTTTTGTGGTCCGAAAATGCATGAAATATATAAAAATCTATTATAATTATAAGTGTGACACTAATTTCTGTTCGTTCTGAATACGAATAGTTTCAATTGAATCCTGGGCCTCTAACGTATCATAGTTGAACGATTAGGGCTCAATATAATAAAAAAAATAAAGTATATTTCGTTCTAGCCTACGCAACATTTAGGAGTGGAAGAAGTTTGCCAATTCTGACACTCAAAATCGCAGCCAAGTAAACCCGAATGTAGTTAGTTTCGAGTCACTGTTACATTAAAGCTTGGATTACCGTGTTGTGTTTTTCGGCTAATTTTAGTGCACGTTATTGAGTTATTTTGTAATACTTTTAGCATATTTTGCTGTCGTTGAGAACCCGTTGATCAGATTGTTCCCCCCCGCACCCAGGGGCTTCATCGACGGCTTGTTACATCGCCCCTTTTTGTATTAGTGCTAAGGTTTCATGAGCCATCCAATGCAATGAAAATTGAAAACAAACAGTGATAAGATTTAGAAACCAATAAGCAATAGATTTTTCACTATTAGTTTTAATATTTGATTTGACTTTATGTGTATGTTATATATTAATTAATTTAATTAATTAATTAATACTAAGCTTGTATGTGGAAACAAGTAAGAAATTCTTTTTGAACCCAGGCATTATTTGCCAGGTTCGTAGTAAAAGGCCCAAAGAAAAGTAACGGTAGTGGAAAAGAAGAAAGGAAAGTTATAGAAAAACAGTGCCTAAACTTGAAAGTGGAGTGTCAGATTTCGCTGCCCAGTATGGAATGTCCCAGTCCAAAATGTTGATTTCCCTCAAGAAAGGAGTCGTAAAAATCCTCTGGAGTGCAAAAGGAGCAAACAGAGAACACAGAACTTGAACAACATGAAAATTTATTACTTATTTATGCAAGTTAGGATCATTTAGAATATATCAGCATCAATGATTCAATTATTTGCGAGAGTCTTAGAAATTGATAGGGATTTAACAGAGGATATCCCTGGTCTGCAAGTGATGAATAGGTTGTCAGATTTTTATATTGGAAATATGAAGGGTTATAAAATAAATATGTTTGGAAAATAATTCAAGTCTGTATATACAAACATTTTATAGAAACATCGCGTTTCGAGCACATAGTACACTGGTACTTAGACTTATATATTTAATTCGTTCCCGGACCGACTTCGTATATAGAAATGGTCATAAGTCGAAACTAATTTTCCCATAAGAATGCATTATAGTTCGGTTAATCAGTTCCTCAGTCCAATAACCTACGATAAATCCTTTATAAATACTGCAACTACTGGGTTTAAATAACAATTACACACATATATAAATAGAAATCAATTAAAATTAGATTTAAGGCAGATAAATTATAAATAAATAAGAAATAATTCATAGCACATCGCCTTATCTTAGACATTGCGGTTGAAATTCAAGGGGACGGTGTATGTGGAGGTAGAGGAGGGTAGGATGAGACGTGGAGTGTACTGTAACTTACACTCTAATTACGCTATGTAACTTAGCTTATTTATTTTTCTTGTTTGAAATATTATGTTTCACTTAAAGCAAAACGAAACTTAACTTACTGCGCTTGTACTGAGGGAGAATTTTTTTATTTTTTAATTTCCTTTTTTTCTTAGGTTTTATACTTTTCTTTTTAATTTTCATCATGACCTTCTTCAATTTAAATCATTTCAGACGTTTTTTTTTCTGTGCTCGTTTGATTACGATCTCTATGCGACCCTGCATTGTACATCGCATCTCGAGCAAAAACCTTAATATCAAAATGAATTTTAATTAGAAATATACGTCGTACTTCGAAATATTCGTATGTTGGTACGTTAATAGTCAAGGTACCACGGTGATCTTATCGTGTTTACATCGAGAATACAATGATAACAGAGCGAACTTAGAAAATAACTAATTTAAAAATATACAAAAGTTGGAAAATATTTACAGTTACTTATGCCTCCATATTTGCCAAGAACCACTATCACTGTAAAAGTAATTTATTTTCATCAATTTTGGTATATTTCATTAAAAACGGTAAATTATTTTCTAAGAATATTTAAAATAAATGTTGTAAGAAATCGTATTATATGTGGTAGTTGATTATGTAGGACTGTTATCTGTATAATAATTCCAGAAGAAACAAAAATCACCTCTTTTTAAATTTAAGTTACCATCTTTTTACTTATCAAGTTAAGTTAATTTTTTTGGTGGAAATTTGAATTATTGATTGCATGTCGAAGGCCACATTTGTCCAATTGGCCAAACTTAAGCATCAATGATATAAGTAACTATTTTGAAAATTTAAATTACCCTACTTTTTTTATCATATTTGCGTCGTGCTATACTTACTGTAACTGTTGAATTCATTCTGTTACTTATAAATGAATCAATGAAATACCAACAAAACTAAACGAAAATAGATAACTTCTGAAGCCTATACCTGCATATTGTTACTACCACTGAGGTTATTATGATTTATATTAGAAATGGGGAAACCTTCATACCTCATACGATGTTTTTCGAGTCGTTGGATCACTTTCGGACGTAGTTCATCTTCAATCGCAACTAACCTGCGAACTGGTTAGTGGGATTGAAAATGGACTTCGTCCGAAAGTGCTCCAACGACCACAAGAACATCGTATAAGGTATGACGGTTTTTCCTATTTCTAATATAAACTATACTTTTGTGATGGATTATTTGATTTTATTGTAGATAATAAATAATTTCAAGAATTTGAAAACCTTTCTATTTTCAAAAACCTTGAAGTAATATATCATCCTTATTTGCTTTGATTTTGGTTTATATTCTTTATATCTAAAATTATTGTTGTCATTTATTTAATATGGTTCTGTTGTACATTTACGGTTCAATAGGATAACTGATGTGGTCATTCTCATCTAATCATTCATAGTATTGTTTTGAAATGAAAGAAGTCTCTAAAACAAATATTTTATTTGTGGAAAGACTTAGAATAAATGAATACATTTTGATGTAAGAACGCTTTGGGTTTTTACTTTTGCGATCACTACTTTTAGAAAGCCAGTAATTTGCAAGGCTTAGGAAGGCCCTCTGGCTACGAGAATCTGCCTAGTTATTCAAGCATATAGAAGGAGAAATGACTCTGGCACTGAGATCTATGATAGTAGAGGTCATGTAACATTCCTTGTCGCCGGGGGATGTCTCTGCATTAGGTAACATCCCCCCACGTCTTTGCTACCTTCCATTATTTTCTAACAAGTTTCTTTTTAAAATAAAGGTCTAGAATCATTAATCTCTAGCTAACATTTTAAAAATTTATGTAAGTTAGTTGTGCTTTACAGTTATTGATCTTAAAAATGGCGATTGTCTTTTCTAATTCAGAAAGCCTTTACGAATTGAATATAGATCTTCAGCTTGAATTAATACGAATTCTCAGTTTTGTATAACTTCTACAGCACTTGAATACACCACTTTTCTCTTGAATCATTCTACATCAATAATACAGCTTTGTTCAAAAGTCGCCACACGAATTATGAAACAGTTTTGAAAAAGGTTGCAATTTTTTTGTATTTATACCGTATTTTCCTTCGATAGCATTGCATGCTGTTCCTCATACCATTCAGTGCCTATTCTTTCTAACCCAAGGATATATTTTTGGTGCTTATCTCTTGGCTCATTTTACTCCATTTCCTGTTGAAAATCAATTATAATTGTTCATCAGATAATGTAAATGATATATTTTATTGGTTCAAATTGTTAAAGTGTTAATTATTTTACTTGTAATTACTAATTAAATAATTTACTTGTAAATTATTTAATTTACTTGTAATTATCTAGTTGTAATGCGTATTTACAACAATGGTAATAATATCCATCCTATAAAAGAATAAAATTTATTCTATTCCAACCTATAAAAGGTACAGTTTCATTTTGATCTGTTAAACGGTTTGGCTTGTATCGCTCTCACAAGCTTTCAGATTGAATTATAAGTCAACATTTATACATATTATTGAGAAAAAATTACCTCTTGTTTTAAAAATCTGAGGATATTTTTATATTGCCTTTGTAGCTTCAAAGATTATGTAAAAATTTCAAAACTTTAGAAATAGTAGTTTAAGAGAACAAAATGTAGTCTAAAAACAGGTTTTTGGTAAAAAAAAGTAACTTTCGCATGAAGCATAACTGTTGTAGGGCTCATATACATGATCAGGCCTATTTTTGTGTAAAATATGAATTTTATCATCAAAGATTTTGGACCGTAACGTAGCCACAAACTATGGATACATACTCACCCACACACATACATACACACGCGCACATAGACATTATCGAAAAAACTTCATAAAACGACTTTTAGGACCTCAAAATATGTAATTCCGTAAAAATCTCGAAATCAAATTTTTTCACGATCACTATACTTTACATATAGTAAAGTAAAGAACTTTTAATGCATAAATATGTTTTGACCCTGAAGTATTCGTCCTCGATTCCATAAGCCGTTTAGTAAGTGAGAAAGGACTGTATTGAACATGAAATGTTCTTCCTCTGAATTTGGTGAATGGTATTTTATTTTTAGAAATACATTTAAGTATGGCTTGTTATGATGGAGGTCATTTCTCCCTCAAGCATTCCTGAATTAGCCCGTTGTTTTTCATTTTATATCGCATGTTGTTCGTCACATGTTTATTGGAATAGAGGCCTCATGGTGGCTGTTTTTCACAGCACAAAGTTGGCTAGACTAGTAGGTTGCTGTTGGTTTCTATCTAAAATGCCTGGGCAGTGTGAGGGAAAGCAGATTCACATGTCATGGTTGCCCTGGAAGGTGATTAATGTTAACTTCACCGGGAAATTAATAGCTAAAGCACTGCTATTTCTGCCAGGAGTTATGGATCAGTTTGTCCATATCTTATTCTCAGGCTCTCCGTGCCTTGGATCCAAGATAACAGACATTGAAAAGATAACGAAGAGAACTGCTTTTGGAGAAGTCGCGAAACCCGGACTGTATGCAGCAATCACTTATGTAAGTAGGCAATGTAACGGTGTTAAAAGTTAATACGCATATGGGACTAACGAAAGCTTATAGGCGATCTGTAGTGTAAACACTGTAGTGGTCAGTTGTTGTAATAACACATATACCTTAATTAGGTTTTGATATGTGCAAAAAAAATCACGATAGTACTTTTGCTTTGCTATCACAACAATGTGAAGACAAGTCAGGGGATTTCAGGTTGGGAACTGATGAGACCTGTATACCGGGTGGGCCAACTATGTGTCTCGATCCACAGTCAAGATGAAGTTATGTTGAAATCTTTTACTTAGGGACCAGATATTGATGAAAATAAAAAGAAAGATGAATATGCAACACCAAGTAACAGTAGTTGTAACAGTAATAACCCGAATTATTGTATTGGCTTCATCTCAAAAGTCCTGTCAGATTCAAATGATATAAGAATGCTCGTTTTAAGATCTTCAAGCACTATGATTTAATACTGCAAATTATTAAAGACTTTTCAAAGTAAACGACAAGTATAATTATAAATGTATGGCTATTCATAAAAACTTGCAACATACTAAAACATTTACAAAACATTATTTTCATAAACTTATATTTGTGAAGATTGTCATTTTTCTTTTCATATTATTTGCGTAATCTGTATTGGGTATTAGCAGTTTCACTTTTTATAGCTATTGTTATAAAGGAAGAGGCAGATAACAATTATAAGTATATGTATATATAATACAATCAATGTTTAAACCGCAATAAGAAATGAGAAAAAAGCATAAAATCTTTCAACCGTTACAAGTAGTCTTCGTCAGAGTCAAAACCCAACTGACAACTTCAATTACAACTGCTTGTTACGGTTGAAAGATCTTAGTTTTTTTCCCCCATTTCTTATGGTAGTTTGAACATTGATTGTTATTTCACGTGTTTATTGTGAAATCTTGTTATCTAATACAATATTAATGTCTAACCACAGCAATAAATCAAAAAAGTCACTAAGATCTTCGTAATATTCGTCAGAGTTTCATTGATACTGAGGAATACCACATCTTTTGCTTAAAAGACCTTAGAAATCTTTCTGATTGCTTACTGTGGATTCGACGCTGATTTTTATTTCACATGTTTATTGTGAAATCTAATAATAGGTGAATAAATATTACTATCTTAGCTATATTAAGATTAAAAACAAATTTTTAAATGTAAGTGTACATAGAAATGTGATTTATCAGAACAATTCATATAATCCAGAGTTTCTCAAGTACTCTTCAATAAATCTTTATAAATAAAATAATGATTTTGTCTGTACATTGCTTAGAACTGACTCATTTCAAGTTTTCTTTACGTTTCATACATTGGAGAAACCGAATCCACCCTTAGAAAAATTTCTGTCGGTTTGTCGGTTTGTCCGCAAAACTTTGTCACAGGTAAACTCAGCTACCATAAGACATATAAAGCTGAAACTTTTACAGTAGATTTGTGTAGGTCTAACTTAAAATATAGGCTATGAATTGATTGGAAATTCAACGTAGAAGTGAAGTTATGGACGTTTAACGCAAAAATGTTTGTCACAAGTAAACTCAGCCACCATAAGACATAGCGAGCTGAAACATTGAGACTGGATTTGTGTGTGCCTAACTTAAAATATGGGCTCTAAATAGATTATTAAATTCAGTACAGAAGCGAAGTTATGGGGCTTTTAGCTGTATTTTCCTAACTTCACAGACAAGTTTGTTTTGAAAATACACAGGTGTGGCAAGTAGGTATTGTTAGTTGATTTTAATTTCAATTGAGCACATGAATATATTGCGTACTAGCAAACGTACCCGTCTTTGACGGAATCAAAAATTCTATATACTTGGTATTCCAAAATATCAATTATAGTATTATACTAATACTACAATTAGAAGTTATAGAATAGTAGAAAATACCAATTATTAGTACAGTGCTAAAAAAAAGCCTCTGTATACAAAGATTAGATTTTTAAGTTAGACATCCACAAATCTACAATCAATGTTTCAGCTTTATATGTCTTATGGTAGCAATATTTTGTGGACAAACCGACAGACAGAAATTATTCTAAGGGTACATGTGGTACTCTGAAGTATGAAACGTAAAGAAAACTTGAAATGAGTTAGTTCTAATTAACGTGCTCCCAGTCAAAAGCTAGCACGCAAGCCACTGGGCTACTCTGGTTCCATACCTTACTTTATTACCAGTGTTTATATTACGCAAATATTAAATTAAAAAAAAATATTTTTGTTGTGTTTATTTATAATACATTTGCACTACTGTCATCGGCGAGCAAGCAAGCTACTGGCAACCCTGGCTAGATCCCTTTACTTTATTACCATCTTTTATATTATCCACATTTTAAATTCAAAAAAATATTTGTTTGTTACATTTATTTATAATACATTTGCACTACTGTCATCGGCGATCACGCAAGCCACTGGGCTACTTGGTCCCATACCTTACATTATTACCAGTGTATTTATTAAGCAAATATTAAATTAAAAAAAAGTTGCAGTTATATATAATCATAGCAAACGACCCGTCTTTTACGGAATCAGAAGTTCCTGTTTTGGTTTATTGCCGTGTGCCTATTGCCTTTCGGCTATACCACGGAGGAATCGAAGTTCCGTCATTTTTGGTATTTCAAAATGTCATTAGAAATTATAGAATAGTAGAAAATCCATTATTACTACAGTGTTAAACAAATGCCTCCAGCTTATACACTACATTAGCTGTCTGTCCTTCAGGTTCATGGTAGAAGAAAGAGTGAAACCTCGACCGTTGAGCATGAAACTACATTTGACCATGTGAAAAAATCTTGGTTTTACTACCTTGTATTCCTGCGTTAGATGAAGTCTCCCTTTGCGACTTAGTTAACGTCATTGCGAAATAGACTCTGACCCGACTTTGCAATCATTTCAACGTAAACAGACAGTGGCTCGGAATCAATGGTATGTGAAGTATAACACAGACTCCCCAATACCACATCCAGTCATTATGTCCGCCTCTATGGCATATCTGTGTAGAGCACGAACTCAGAGTCGTGTCCCGTTGCACAGTTTTGGGGCACCATGTTTCGTAACATGAAATTTGTTACTCTACTAAATTGTAGATGATTGGTGCTCTATTTAAGTTTTTCTCATGAGCAGGCAGTCCGGAGAAATAAATTCGGAGTCAAGAAATTCAATTAGATAATGAACTGCTTCTTCGTCACTAATCCAATCTCTTTACTGACTTGTAAGTTCTTTCCTCGGCTTCATATAGCGTAGGAACTTGTTTGTTGATTTTTCCTCCCTGTTCATATTAAGAGTTGGAATTGCTCGTTTACAAAACATTTATTCTCAATAATAGTACATCCTTAACTCTGTGAAACACCATTTCAATGATGTAAATACGCAATATATTCATATGCTCAATTGAAATTAAAATCAACTAATAATACCTACTTGCCACACCTGTGATTTTCAAAACAAACTTTCTGTGAAGTTAGGAAAATACAGCTAAAAGCCCCTAACTTCGCTTCTGTACTGAATTAATAATCTATTTAGAGCCCATATTTTAAGTTAGGCACACACAAATCCAGTGTCAATGTTTCAGCTCGCTATGTCTTATGGTGGCTGAGTTTACTTGTGACAAACATTTTTGCGTTAAACGTCCATAACTTCACTTCTACGTTGAATTTCCAATCAATTCATAGCCTATATTTTAAGTTAGACCTACACAAATCTACTGTAAAAGTTTCAGCTTTATATGTCTTATGGTAGCTGAGTTTACTGTGACAAAGTTTTGCGGACAAACCGACAAACCGACAGAAAATTTTTCTAAGGGTGGATTCGGTTTCTCCAATGTATGAAACGTAAAGAAAACTTGAAATGAGTCAGTTCTAAGCAATGTACAGACAAAATCATTATTTTATTTATAAAGATTTGACATCATTGAAATGGTGTTTTACAGAGTTAAGGATGTACTATCTATTGAGAATAAATGTTTTGTAAACGAGCAATTCTCAGCCCTTAATATGAACAGGCAGGAGAAATCAACAAACAAGTTCTTACGCTATATGAAGCCGAGGAAAGAACTTACAAGTCAGTAAAGAGATTGGATTAGTGATGAAGAAGCAATTCATTATCTAATTGAATTTCTTGACTCTGAATTTATTTCTCTTGGACTGCCTGCTCATGAGTAAAAACTTAAAGTAGGAGCACCAATGATGCTGCAATTTATAGCAGTAACAAATTTCATGTTACGAAACATGAGTGACCCAAAAACTGTGCAATGGGACACGACTCTGAGTTCGTGCTCTACACAGATATGCCATAGAGGCGGACATAATGACTGGATGTGGTATTGGGGAGTCTTCCGAACCACTGTCTGTTTCCATTCAAATAATTGCAAGGTCCCCTCAGAGTCTATTTCGCAATGACGTTAACTAAGTCGCAAAGGGAGACTTTATCTAACGCAGGAATTCAAGTTAGCGAAACCAAGTTTTTCTCACATGGTCAACTGTAGTTTACTTGCTCAATAGTCAGAGGTTTCAACTGATTGTTCTTCCATGAACCTGAAGGACAGACAGCTAATGTAGTGTATACAGAGGCATTTGTTTAACACTGTACTAATAATGGTGTTTTCTACAATTCTATAATTTCTAATTATAGTATTAGTATAATACTATAATTGATATGTTGGAATACCAAGTATAATAGAATTTTTGATTCCGTCAAAGACGGGTACATTTGCTAGTCATGAATATTTGGAGCTCCTTGGGGAATAGAACAGCCGTCAGTTTTTATGTACGAATGACTCAAACTTAATTCTATGGGGTTCTACTTGAATTCTATAATAATTATGTTCAGAGAAGTATCTATATCAGCCTTATACAGGAGAAAGCCTACATTCCGTTCATACCTTCCGTTCATTTCCAAAGCCCACTCCAAACTATTCTTTCTGTATAGTAGAAGTTGAGCCAAATGTCAAATAACTTCTCACAGACCTAATCTTGAGTGTGTTTACTGGAAATAATTTCACAGACACACTAAGTTGTACATGGTTCAAAGGAAGTTGCCTTTCACCCAATTTGCTCATGGTTATTTTAATTTGAACTCATTTTTTTTTTTAAAAAATTCAACTTAAAAGTTTAATTTTTTAAAAGATAATCTTATTCAAATATTGACTTATTGAATTTAATTAATACTCTATGTGGACCCTTTATAGTGGTAAGTTTTAAATGAACTTCTTCCAAAGAATTGCCTGTTCATTCGTCATTCTGAACCTATTGAATGCAATAGTGTGAAAATATTGATACAACAATAATCTTAACTATTCATATATAGTATGTAATAGTATCTCATCTAATATCCAACGTTATTTGTTAATATAAGGAACTATTCAAAATATTATTACGGTTTCTCTTCTAATTTATTTGTGCTGACTAAACGCCTGTTTATCTGTTCCTTCTTATCATTAAATCAGTAGATTCTAGGAGAAACAATAAGTTATCAAATTGTGCTATATATAGAATAGTGTCCTTCGCAAGTCACAGGATTAACATTAATATGATATGTGCTTGAAAAATAACATCATTTAAATAATTTAACTACTTGCTTGAAATTTGGCAATCTGGCTAACTTATATAGCCTAATTTATATAACCTGCTGTTTATATTGTTATTAACAGTAACAATATAACCGTCTATTCATTTTTACTTTGGTCCTGTCAAAATTATAGAATCATAGAAAAATATAATCATGTTCTTTGATTGATGATTGTTTTTTCTTTTGTTCATGTTCTTGAAAGTAAACAAAAAACTTCTTAGTCCTCTTTGAATAATTAAGGATAATAAATATATATTCCTTATTTTTTTTCTTAATTTCGTTGTGTAATTGAAGTAGAGTTTTCTTGTTCACAGAAATATTGACAATTTTCGTGAAATTCTCGCAATATTGTGCATTTCAAGAATTGTAAATATAGCTGTGAACGTCATGAACTGGGTATTTTTGCTATTTCCATTTGCCAATTTCATGAAATATGCAAGGGTTGTTTTCCATCATTCATGCAAAATACCAACACAATAAAACAAGCCTTCTGAATGGTAGATAAAATTGCATGTTGAAAAGTAAAAAAAAAATGTAATTGTGGCATATGATTTCTTACATTAGAAAAAAATGGTAACCTGTCATAATTGTAAAAAAAAATTATACAACTGGCTCTGTTAATATATGGGTGATATCTGTATTTCCCATAATGATGCATAATTTGCCAGTACGGCTAGAAGAATTGTAAAACATGCCATTTTTAAGGTAAAAGCATCTTCTTTAAAAGCCTTGTATTTTGCATGAACATCTTCTGCAACCTTCACCTGTACTTAAGGATAAATCTTTTACTTGGCTTCAGGTGGTCATTGTATTTGCTGGAATATCATAGACTGGATATCCTGTGAAATTTGTTATTCAAAACCGTTTCTTTCTAAATGATATTCTATTATTCTTGTTCTTGTTCCGAAGTTTGTAGTTACCTTCTTTGATTACGAGTACAACACCCTCTATCTAATCTTGTTCCTAGGTTGTTCGTTTGGGAAATGAAAAGCCTTGTGCACGCCTTCTATCTATTTTCTTTTAAACATGAGTGAATAAATTTATGACTCTTGAAGTAGAATCAAGCCAGTAATTTGTCTAGTATATAACTATAACTGGTACCAAATAAGTAAATATGGGAATTGAAAACATCATTTATCAAATTTTGTTCCGTCTCTTTTCTCTATCAATTGGTGAAACAAGTACATGAAGAAACCAACTGTTTCGGTAAGTAAGTGCCGTTTCTGTTTTCATTTTACTATATGTCAATTATAGCGATAATGGAAAAATTATATTTCGAGATTTTAACGAATTTACATGTTTTGGGGCTCCCAAAGTCATTTGTTGGCGTTCTATCGATGATGTTTAGAGCGGGTATATGGGTGGGTATTTGGTTATCAAATTAGAAAATCATTGAGGTTTATAAGAATTACGATGATCTTCTTGGATATCGATCCAATTAGCAGTAATACATAAATTTATTCATCCAGCAACAACGGAATAGTTTCTTGCAATACTAACGCAAATAATATGTAGTGTGAGTGAACTTGAAATGATAATGTGGTCAAAAACGTTTTACTGAGGTAGGTGTTATTACCTTCTTTGATTACGAGTATAACACTCTCTATCGAATCTTGGCTCTAGATTGTTCGTTAGGGAAATGAAAAACCTCGCGCACGCCGTTCCTCATATCTCTTCTCTTTTAAACATGAGTGAATATATTTATGAGTGCCGCACATTTCACGAGTGAAGTAGTTTATAGCCGTCGTTATTGTCCTCCTTAATTAAGAATAATAGACTTTACATCCTAAATAATCTTTAGGATACTTTAAAATATGCAAATAACCTTGTTATTATAAGACCAAGAATTTTGAGTGTTTCGTGTTTGAACTTATATAAGGAGTACATTTTGTGTTATTTTCATTTCCTTTTTATGTATATATACTTATTTATGTAATCTGTGTAAACTTTTACTCTAATCTGTTTTATTAATTTGTATTATTATTACATATGGAAGATACCAAGCTGCTGATTCTTTATTCATGTGATCCAAGTTTGTTGTTGCATTATTATATGATGAGATTGTTAGTTACATCTTGACTGATGTTCAATCATCGTCAGACAGAATAGAGCTGATTTAACTGTATCAATTTATCAACTTATGGTACATAAAAACTGCCCTCTTCAGTTATTGATGACACATGTAAAGTGAGTGGAAAACTAGGATTGACTGAGTCGTATCTCTTATTATATCTGAGTATATCTTTTGATTGAAATCCATTAGTTTAATCTGGATAACATTTAGTTAATAATTATTTAGTTGAACTAAGTGAACTAGTGCCCTACGTTACACTAATCTTAAATGATAACCTTCAAAATTCAAGGTTTTAATCCAAACATAATTAACTGGCAGAGATGAATGTGTTGTTACCTAGGTAAATACATCTATACAGGAGTTTAAGATCAGTAACAAATTACTATAAATAGTTATATGATTTCATTTAATTTTCAAAAAGGATAAATTAAATTAAAAGATTAGATTAAATTAATATTCAAAGAATATAAATTATATTTAATGTGTAATAGAAAAGATTTAATTGCTCAAATTTTACTTTTCTTATCCGTGTAAGTCGTATAAATGATTTGTTTAAATGATAATCTATGTTATTTAAATAAAAGGTGATTTGAGATCAGGTTTGTCAGCTCTGAAAGAAATTGGTCAAACTGTGTAGATTTGTTGTGAGAACCATACACGTATCAAATTTCAATTTATTTATATAATGGCATCATCTCATCCGGTAAATTAGAGTAGAAGTTGTTTGACCTGTTTCGAACGTTGTCCATGTTCACCCATGACTGATGAAAATCACTCTTGTTATGGTTTTATATAACAGTTCCAAACAAGTTGTGTCTAAATCTATTGTGCCTAGATTTATTTCATTTAAACATAGTATATAAACATTAATTCAAGTCGTACTTGAAGATCAACTACGTGCAAAACCCGTCGGACGACCGCGACAGCTGTTTTCAAGATTGTAGTTCAGCTAACTAGCGGCACTGCTCGCTTTTGATGAAGTCATGTTTAAAATAACTTTGAAACAAAATTAGTTTTATGTTACACAATTTGTGAAAGAAATAACTATTACTTTTTTTTTTAAATAATTTGTTAATGGCATATTATATTGAATCTACATTAGTTGTCTAGATCTGACATCTTGACTTTTTGATGAAATAGGGATATTATTGTTTTATTGTGTGAAGTGGTCTTGGTAAAGTTGTATGGAGTCGGAGTTCCTTTTAAGTTCCTTCTTGTCCCGCTCTAAAGAAGGCTACTTATTCAGTACACCTTGTCTATAGGTTTATCTCTCTCAGTTTGACAAAATACTGGATTGTTTACACTCCCTCAGAAAATCAAAGTGTTGCCAAGCTATATCAACTTCTCTACGTGTAAGTTGATTTCCTTGGTTCATTCTTGATAAGTACCGTGGTCCAGATGGGTTTCTAAGCAACAAATCCCCTATCGTGATATCAAGAAAGATTAAGGGCTCAAACACACGTATTCTCATCCGGCTTACAATAACTGGACTACAGTACTAATCAAGAATGGACTAAGGGAATCTTCACATAGAGAAAATGAAGTCGCATGACAACACTTTCATTCTGTGAGGGAGTGTTAGCTATCCTAATATTTTGTAATGTTGACTGATTTGACTACAGACTGAATATATGACCTTCTTTTCAGCTTGAAAGGAAAAACTAGGACCTCCAACTCAATCCAACTTCACCTATAGTACCAATACACTATGAAATAATTATTTTATTTGGTTATCAAACAACCAACTGCGTATTGTCTTAATTCCTAATCTTTAATAGGTTGGTTGAATAAGTTGTGGGGAAGTGATGCCTTTGAAGGAGTTATGTTGGTTGGCTGGCCGAATAGTTTGGGTGTTGTTGGCGTCACTTTCCCCGAAGAAAGTGTAACAATAGTACTTGCGGAAGCCGTCTAGACTCTTTTGGCCCCCTAAACACCGTCCAAATTAGGCCGTTTCTCCAACAACTCTTCGACAGCCTGACACTATCTGTCCCCTCGATTTTCTCCTCACCAATAAATATCTTCATTTTCTTCTAGTTATGTTGCATAACTGGTTGGTGGATTTCCTTATTGTTACTATAAGACAACAATTTTCTTATCCCATTATTTAAGTGTAGAAAGTAATCTCTTTTGAGAGAATAATGATGGCCACAATTACAGACGCCAGACTCACTTTTGCCTTTTTATTGTCTTTTTAAAATCGATTTTTTTCCAAAAATTGAATGCTATTAAAACATCAATTGTGAATCCAGTGGTTATTGGCTTTCATGAAATCAAAATCTGAGAACATTTTCGTTTATAATATCTTTTTTAACAGATTCCTAAATTTAAAGACTTTAATCCAATTAATCTGAAATGAGATTTCGATTCGTCGCAATATCAGGATAAAAGGCCTGCTAGTGTTATGTAGAAATTACATTTTTCTTCTTATTTAAAGTTTAAACAACTTCTTATAACAAGATTTATGTAGTTTGAAATAATACTATTTTATGTTAGGATAATTATGTTAAATTCATGCATTTCGTCATGCATTTAATTATTTAATATTAATAATTATGTTAGTCAAATCTTTCTGTAATACCCGCTTTGCCAGAAAAAATTTAAAATGATAAATTTCATATATAAAGATTCAAATTTAGATTAAAGTACATAAAAAAAAATATGTTTCAATCTGGTTTTTTTTATCCACTAAACGAATATAGGTAGAATACCTGAAATATTTGGCAAAAATGCAGATTAACTATTTTTGTGCATGTATTCATAAGATTGCTGCACTTTTAATTATGAAGGAGTATTATTATTAGAAATTAATTTTATTAATTGAATATTGATTGGTACTGCTGATAATGAAATTGCATTGTCAAAACTCAGACAAGACCAGGGTGTTGTGTCAAGTTATAATTATATTAGAGAGTAAACCTTACGTAGTATTAGCTCTATTTTAAGGACGACGTGTAATTGACGCCCTATCTAAACCTCGAGAGAAAAGCCTTTGACCCTTTGAACTTATTCCAGTTCAACAGTTTAGTTGTCACAATCCCTCTTGAAGATGGTAAAATTTTCACTAATGATGGTACTATAACAACACTGTGAATTGTGCTTTGGAGCAAATGCAAAAATTTTAGACTTCGTTGTATCTCATGGAGCAGAAATCTTTTACTGCTCATAAAATCTAAAGTAGTCTACACTTAATTTTTTTCTGCTTAAATGTTAATAAATTAGTATTTAATTATGATTATGGCTTTATTAATTGGTTTTAATGTTAATTATATGATTACCCATCATGATGAAAATATATATATACAGTACTTTTGAGTCTTAAGATATCTAGTGTTTGTAAGTAAGTACCCTCTTCTTCTCAAGGAGGCTCAGAATGCTTTGCAGAAGGGTTGAAAGCGATATTATAATGGTTTGAATGAATTAATATCATATATTTTGCCAGTCAACATTTATTTCTAGGGCAACTTCTCAAGTTCCTTCGTCCTTCAAGATGAATGAAATACTATACGAAATCGAACACAAGGGACTCCATATTAATAATATATTGAAACAAATATAAAACTTTTGATCTAATTGTACCAGCTGTCTACTTAAATAAACTAAACAAAGAGAAAGTCTAAATATATTAAATAGGCAACTTATTCTCAAACATTCCAAAATATTAGGTTATCTTAATAACTTTGAATTTAATTAGTTAATTACTATTTGTATATTTTCAAATATCTGATCATACCTTGTATGAATGCTTGGTTTTAGTAATGTTCTTACGTGTATAATAGTTAGATATTTGTTTATGTATTCTGTATTTGCACATACAATTATTATAAATCACTCACCATAAAAAATATTTATTTATATAAATTAATAAATTTAATATTTTTCGCATCAAGGGATACTTATACAATCATATTTACAATTTATGTTCTTTTATTGTGTTTTGGTAATGAACAGAAGTCTTCTACTTGCCTTAAATATTCTTCTTTCAAAGTGTAACTTCTTGTTTATTCTTCATTTTGTCGTGTATGTTTAGGTGAGAATGTATTAAGCAATAGTCCTGTTTTTTTTTTTTTTTTTTTTTTTTAAATGAAGACTGGTTTACTTTTGATACTGTGGTATTTATTGGCAGCCATTCCCTTCTATATACCGGTGGTTAAAATTTCCTTTATGATGAAACAATATTTGCAGGGACTCTGAATTTATTTGTGGAATCATGGTGTTCCTTGGAATACTCTCTGTGATTCACTGGTTCTTTGGCCTCTGCTTATATAGGGGAGAAAGTAGGATTTTTACCTTTTTTCTTTAGTGTGGGAAGGATTAGATAACTTCGCACGAACTCAAAGTTACAGACAATCAAGATCCTAATCTACCATGTTTCTAGATTCTCCCTAAAATCAATCATTTTTGTCAAATATTTTAGTTGTATATGTCTTTATTAACTTTTTAGTTCTTTTATCACTTGTTACCTTTGTTAGATTAAACAGAGACCAGATTTCAAAATTCCTCTATATTAATTTCATCGGGTTGTTATTAATGTTGGCTGAGTGAACTTAGTTAAGTACTCAGAGTTCACTCAGTTAAATAGATCGAAAGAAGGCCCCAAAAAGCTATTTCTTGTACACTAATAGGTTTTTTTAAATTATCTAGGATGTAGTTTTTCTAAATTTTTTACTCCGCCTGAAAACTTGCAATAAAAGTATCCCTTCACCTTTTAATCAGGTCGTTTTGATATAACGAAGTGACACACAGTTAGAGAGCTTACTTTTATATTTTTAAATTTATTATGTTTTAATTTTATTTCTAGTGATTATGGTATAGTTCAAATTTATTACTTGTATTACAAACAGCGTTTGTTTCATAGAAAGCTAGGAAGCAAAATCTGCCCTCCTTTGGTATCGATTGTGACGTATTGTTCTAAACATTTCATGTACCGTTAAGTCAAAACGAATGTTCCAACAGAATCTCATTTGCCTTTCAAGTAGGATTGAAATATGCGGACTCAAGTAAACGTTTTTGGAATCTAGACCTATTCTTACCCAGAATATTTCAAAATAATTTAAATTAGTTTCATATTATTCTTCCGGCTCTGAATGGTTAATGTTAGCAATTGATTAATATATCTTAATATAATAAAATTTCAGAATTCCTTAAGTCTATAAATTAAAATTTATGATAAATCGTATAGTGTGTTGTTTTTCAAGCAAATTATATCTTCAGGAATGTTTGATAATCCTGGGAATCTATATTTGTGGTGTTACTAAATTATTTTCTGTTCAAAGTATTCATCCTTGTCATAACACTAGGTGAATTCATTTATCAGTGAGCTAAGACTTTTCAAAATTATTCAAATTCTGAAATTCTAAACCGGCCATGACTCAAATATTTCCTCCTACTAAAAAATTCTGTTGGGAGCAATTATTTAGATCCCCTAACACTTAAATATTAGACTACTTTTTAAATGATAAAAAATTTACTTAGGGACTTAAAAATATAGTTCGAAAAAATCTGTGTCTATTTAATTACTTCCATAATTATAATAAATGTTAACGTAATATAAATTTGCAGTTAGTGGACTCAACAGATATAGAAAATAAGGGATGAAGCAGGAAAAATTATCTTCGGATTCTTTTATGTCATCTTTAACTTTTAAAAAATGTGGTGGCAAAATTTTTAGTCTGTGCTTTTGTAAAACAGAAAGGAATCTTGGTCATACTGCGGAATACTAAGGTTGCCCGCCTTTGTCTACGGTTTCAACGGTTCATCAACAACCATTACTTTGATTTTTATAGTTTTACATTGTAGCTGAGCAGTTAGTTAAGGAGACCGCAAGAAAAATTGTGGTCTTCAGGGTAAAAGTAAACTTTGCATCCGTACTTCATTTCTTTCAAGAATAATAAACAAATTAATTTTAACACGGTATTCTATACACATAGAAGGAACACAACTCATTCTAGTCAGGAATGGTTTGTTCCACGCCTACACTTTAAGACCTTTAAGAAATAATTTCCTATTTGGTACCCTTTTTAGTGACAAACTAGATCACCGGGGCTTTTTTCATGGAGAGTTTTAAATTTTACTTCACTCAAATTAATTAGAGCAGGGATCTTTAACATATCAGGTATGATGTACCTGACATCATACGGGCTCTGGAACTACAGCTTTACATCCTCTCTGAGGGACGTGTTGACAAGGTTTTCCATCGAACTAATGAAAAGTCTAGGGTCATGGCAAAACTTGTAACTACGATTTTCAGTACTAATGGACATTACCTGTGCTAAATGATAATATTTGATTTGAAAATCAGATGTCATTTGGTATTTACTTTTTTCGGTTTTATTTTCTAATTTAACTAAGTGGTTAAGTGATTATTCGTGAATTGGCAAGTCAATTTTTAACTAGTTTAATTTTATTCCATTCTATGACATTTTAGACGTTGTTCAAACGAATAAGCAACAAAGGTTAACTGGATGTAGATAGGAGTTATTTTATTTTTCTTCAGATTTGATTAGGAAGGGAATACCCAGTAGATCAATGTTAAAGAAATATGCAATACCTTTCAGTTCGCAACAAAAGTGGGTGAAAAGAAAAACAAGTCGAATGACAAAAGTTAAGACATGCAGCGACAGTTTTTCATCAAAGAGAGGAAGCCATACGGAATCATTGAAGGTTTTTTTTTGTAAATATTTTCTATTTCATGAATTCAATGCAGTTTCGAAGAGGACCTGTTGTCTTGCGGGCGGAAACTCATAAGCCATAATTTTTGATAAAAAAAAAATGGCTGCAAAGAAATATTGGTTTAAATGGATCTGCAAAATAGAATTATGTAATGAGTGTTAAGAAACCTGAGTCGAAGAGCATTAACAGAATTGTGCTTCCAAGATCGAAACTACTAATTTGATCCACTTGATGGTAAACACACATTTCCTATTACACAGGAATTTCGTCCATTCAAGATCTTTGCTAAATTCTTGCTACCAAATACCTGAATAGAGTTTTGGGTGTCGTTAACTGAGTATGAAGGAAATAAGATACATAGTTTTTTTTTTGTTCCATGAATGCAGCCGACAATTTCATTCAAAAAAATTCATCCTTGGTTATTTGGGTTTATTTTCTCACATCAACAGACCATCTTCTGACAAGTTTAGATGCCCTTGGCTGGATTAATAAAGACCTCATAATCTGGTTGAAGCATTTCACTGCTTTTGAGAATAAGTAATCTCATCCTCTTGAATGATTAGTATGACAACATATTGTATTGATTACTCTCAGCAGTGAAGCATATATACGCGTTAAGCTATAAATTCTGCAGGAATAGTATAATTGTCATGTTCATTGCACCCCTTACTTACCGAGAATGGGCAATACCGGCTGGATTTCTTTATTATTTGCTTTATCTTACTTAATGCTAATCGCATTCATTTATAAAAGATAATGTACCTCCTTCGTAACTGAGACGAAATCATTCGATATTTCTTATAGCTTTAGTGATAGAACACTTTCTTTTTAATCGACCTCCTTTCCCACATTCTCCCCAATATACAGAAATCAGGAATGGAATAACTTAACATATCACTAACAGCAAGAAAGCATTAAATCAAAACAAAAACTTTCAGTTTATTATATTTTGTTTCTAATATATTGCAATTTGCTTTCTAAAATTCTAAACTTTAATTTACGCAACATTATATTTCTCATTATTTATATTAAAACTTAAGTCAAAATATCTACTTTAAAAAAAAAACAGCAATTTTAATTTGTGACGCTTGAGAGGTAAATATTGTAGTTTTAAACGTCATTAATTCCAACTTGGCATGAAGTGCCCGACTAAAATTAAGTGCGACTACATTTTCAGAAAGTTAAGTATAAATGGAAAGAGTCCACCAGTGACTCCCCAAGTTTAAATTTATTTAAAATAATTTATGGAATTGGCATCTGTAGTATTACTAAATTATACATACTGAAACATATAATTCATTTTGCAAAAAGAATTTCACTTTTAATTTTGTAAATAATGTTTATTAAATTGGAAATCTCAAAGACTACTAGAAGTAGATTTAGTGAGTTGTATCACTAAAGGTTAAACATGACAGCATTACATCTGTCAATATCAATCATTTTCATTTATACAATTGAATGGTTCATAGTGATTACTATTTCAAGTTATTTCAGGATAGTCTTATCCTCCTAATAACGCTAAAGATATATATAACAGATGTATATAATAAATAAATACCAATTAAAAAAGATACCACACAGATAGACACAGGAATAACTCACTTCTATATTTCGACCATCGTCGTCATCAGGAGGCGAAGGGTCCCTCAGGCGACTCTGCCTTCCTGCGGGATTCTTCGCCTCCTGATGACGACGATGGTTGAAATATAGAAGTGAGTTATTCCTGTGTCTATCTGCGTGCTATCTTTTTTAATTGGTTTTTATTTAAAAGTCCCTTGGACCGTTTCATTTAATTATAATAAATAATAAATATATATATAAAGAATAAACTACTCTTATTTATGCAATGTAAAGTATTCAGTGATGTCATATAATTTGACTGTCCCATATTATTCCTATTGATAGAATCCATTAAAAACTAATGGATAAATGGTCCCTTGGTCCAAAAACGTTTACACCATATGTGTTACATTTTTAAAAGGATAGTTTTGTATTTTTTATTTTATTGTAATATTTTCAACGTTGGAGAAAAATAATTCTTATTTTTACGATTTAAATAATACACTCATTTCTTTTCATATAAAATAAACATTTTTGTCGTGTTGTTATAGAATTTAAAGTATAAAAAGTTGACTCTGATAAATAATACATGAAATGTCCTGCGATTGCAATATTTTTAAGGTTCAAAACTGTACAAAATTTGACATATTCCTTATAATAATCTTTTGTAATTTATGAAGAAGACTTAATAGGCCACTCCTCTTCTCAAAGTAAAACTTGCCGAATAAGAGCCAGTCTTTGAGGTTCCCTCATACAACACTCGTACACCAAGTGTCCAGGAGATTGGGGTGTCTCCGCGTTACATGTACATGATGGACTAGGAGCTATTTTTAACTTGTACACGTATTCTTTAAAATGCCTATGGTCAGTCATATATTGGGATAGTTTATAGTTTTTATCGAAATGCTTCATTGATAGACTTTTTTGAATACTAGAAAAATAATCTTTTTTTTTTCCCCTTAGAAGGGCTTTAGTACATTCCGCCCGATTTTTTTCCCATTGTTTCACTGTTTGCCTGACTAACCTTTGCCCTATGTAGAATATTTTTCATATGTAAAATCCAAGGTGGATTATAGTTAGTACGAAGGATTGAAATGCAAAATATTTCACTTTTATTATATTTTCTTAATTCCGAAATCAAAATTAAAATGGTTTCATGAAGGCTTGATGGTTAATACCAAATGTTTATGTTTTACATGTTCTTACTTAGAGAAGAACTAACTGTTCTCTCTTTGCAATACTCATAATACTATGATATAGTTGTTTATTTATTTGAGTTTTACTAATTACGCCATTGTGTACAAAAATAATATTTGAATACTTGAAAACCAAATTTACTGTGAAGTAATGAAGACTTACTCTAGAGCTGTTGTATTTTCTGTATTCAAACATTTGTCAGCCGTTTGTTTGTTTAATATGAGTGGTTTGTTGGTTACTGCTGAATGCTTGTAACGTTTACATAAGAACAGCTTTTCTTTCTCATTTTAACACGAAACATGTGAGAAATAATTACTGTATTGCAGAGTTTTTCCAAATGAGAGACAAGTTGCGGGTTCAGGATTTATTACTTTGAAGCCGGTCTTTTGTTTGTTCATGCTTAAAATAAACATTTAATACAATTTGTTTACCATTTCGTCTATATGAATTTAGACTTTTACAAATGGATAGTATGTATATGTGATTCAACATATATTTACATGAATATGTAATGGACTAACATTTTATCATTACTCCAGATATTAAAAAATTTAAACAAAACTGATGTGTACCTTCTATTATTTATTTTCTTTTTAATCTTCAATTTTTTTTATAGCTTCATGTCTTTTAATTATTTCAATTATTCATATTTTATTTTACTGTAATCAAATATAGTAATTATGGCAAAATTTGTTTTGAAATTTTGAGGGATTTACGAGCTTTACGATCCCCTGCATTCGTGTGTTATTTTTTGTTGTGATGTCGAACTAGATAAGTGTTTATGAGAAATTTTGTAAGCCCTTTACAAGTTTTACTATTTGACAGATCTTAGAGAAATTCGACAGATAAATACTGTAATTTCATACAGTAGAAATAGATACTCCATTTTCATGGAGTGGAAAATACTGTAAATCGTGGCAAAAGCGGTACATCGTGAGAAAACTACTTAATTGTATTTTATGTTAAAACTACAACTTTTAAAATTTTCATTAACTTTTTTTGATTAAAACAAATTTTTACAAAGCTATCTAGCCTCCTTGTGAGATTTTTGTTAGTTTTCGTATATTCGTTGTGATATGTTTCCGTTTCATGTTTTTCACCTAGTAATGTATACTTCACATGCTTTAATCCTCTACAGGTTGAACTTCCCTAATCCGGAAACTACCGGACCTTAGACTTGCCGGACTATGGAAAATTCCGAACTATAGGTGGTCCCCAAAAACACCTTCTATATATATGTACTTACCCTGCATTATGCTGTACAAGTGTAACTGTAACCTTGTTTCGATAAATAATAGTTGTATTACAAGAAAATAAACGTACAGAAGTATATAGGAAAACACGTTGAAAGAATACTAGTGTATTTATTTTTGCAACTAGACAAGCAGATAAACTGTAAAAAAATAATCTAGAATACTTAACAACCAGTAAGTACTACAGAATTATATAACATGACGAAATAGTTACAGTACTATACCTGTGCAACAATAATGTTCACCTGGAAGTAATCAAAATATAAAATAACACAAGGAAAAACAAAACAAAAATTAAGATTGTACAAGATACGCAGTAAATCTCAGATTTAAGAAATTGATTAAATTAACAAAAAAATAGAAGAAAAGAAAGTAACCATAGTAAATAGAAAATTAAGCAATGAAATCTATGTACGGTACTCTTACGCCACTATCACGGTTTGGGATCCCAGCACAGGTACATGCAAATGCTGTAACTCCAAATTACATTATAGACAATACCGTTGTCGGATTAAGGAGGTTCAACTTTCGCTACAAATATAAAGAAGATACTTTGGTTACTATATTCATACTAATGTTCTGGCTCGTAAGTTATTTACACATTTAGGCACTGGCAGAGGTCATTTTGAAGTAGCTTGCATTCATTCAAAGAGCATAAAAGCGTTAACAAAAGAGAATGTCTGTGGATATCCGGCGTTTGTGTGGGAGCAGGCGAAGTGGGACAGTTGAGCAAGACTTCTCTGGTATCCTGACATTACTTGGACCTTAGTTTGTACGCAGCCTGGTACACTTTTGTGCCTTTAGTTATACTCTTGAAATCTGGAAACAAGCAATACCTTTAGCAATGGCCATTCAATTGTCCTGCTTTCATAACGTCTTCTCTGTATATGAACTCTTCCAAGTGTATTAGATACTAGCATTTTGATTCATTTGTATAGAGACAGGGCTTAAAAAAACGATTTTAGTTGAATTTACTGCCCTAGAGTTGAATTTAACTACAGAAAAATTATTTATTAATTATAATAAATACCAGCATTAGTCCCTTATGAGGGATCGTGTCCAACGTTTTTCCTTTCCCTTAGGAATGAAACATACTGACACATTTTGACTATAACTTTTCAAACATACACATGGCACATACATTATAACATGATTTCACAGTAAACAGGTGAAATGAAAATCAGCATCTAATTATATATATATTGATAAAAGTATCGACCGTGGAATATAAACAAAACTAAAGTTTATCAGGACTCAGTCAGTTCTTCAGGTTCGAATTAAACTCTCATTGCCAACGTTTCAGTCTTTATTGAAAACTTTTTTCATAGGCAGAAGTATAAATTTTGAAACAGAAAACTAAGTATTACATTAAAAATTATTTTACAAAGAAAAATAGTATGTTTTGTTGATTTTAACAACAACTGTAGTCTGAATGAACACGTGACACTGAACTGTTCAGTTCAGTTTCAGTGTCACTTGTTCATTCAGACTAGAGTTGTTGTTAAAATCCACATACTATTTTTCTTTGCAAAATAATTTGTAATGTAATACTTATTTCTTCTGTTTCAAAATTTATACTTCTGCCTCCGAAAAAAGGTTTTAAATAAAGACCGAAACGTTGGCAATGAGAGTTCAATTTGACCTGAAGAACTGACCGAGTCCCGATAAACTTTAGTTTCGTTTATGCGTAAGTGTTACAATAAACACATGTTATTGTGTCACTATAATTAAAGAAACACCACTAAAATTGGCAAAATAAATTATAAAAGTTATTGTCTTAAACTTTAATAAAAGTTTATTACTACATTTAGTGCTGCTTTCCTTTATATGTATATGTGATAAAGCATATGGGATCCAAAAGGACTGATAACACTTAAAGTAAACTGTGACACGTAGAAAGAAACACGTAACAAAGGACTCACTTTTCATATTTGAACCGTTATGGTGGTCGAAATATTGAAAAGTGAGTCCTTTGTTACGTTCCTCTCTATGTGTCACAGTGTGAGGAAGACCACTTGTTACGGTTGAAAAATCTTACTCTTTTTTCCCATTTCTTATTATGGTTTGAACATTGATTGTTGTTTAACGTGTTTATTGTGAAATCTTGTCACAATATATATATATATATTATTTTCGTATATTATCGTATATTAGGGATCCGGAGGACCTAAGGAACATGTCGCAACAGTACATGGATTAAGATTAACCAGGGAAATGCTAAACGACAACACCGTGATATTAAAACAGGAACATGACCATATAAGACTGCAAATTTTGGAAGCCATTTTTATTCTAGAGAAAGAACCAACTATCAACAGCCAGGCCAGTGGATTCACAAGAATTCTGAAACTGTACGAAGGCAGTCAGAAGACGAACCAATCAATGAGAGGTAAAGAAAAGACCCTGGGGAAACCTCACCTTGTCACTACCTGTTGATAACTTCTGTTGTCATGTTTACGTGCAGTTGACTTTGCGAATAGTTTATTTGAATTTTTTCAGTTTAAAATTATATTAGTTTTTAAGTAAATTGTGAAACTACGATTCTAAATAACATCCTGATAATGGTCGACGAAGACCGAAACATGTCGATATACAGAAATAAAAAATTTTGGAGAACTGATTTATCTTGTCCCAAACTTATGGAATCCAGAGTTAAGGAAATTTGAAAAATTAATTCGAAAATGTATCAAAATAGAAGTAGGCATAGGTTTTAATAGAATAATAGAAATATACATATTATATATATATTATAATATATATATATATATATATATATATATATATATAATGACCTTGAAGAACTAACCGAGTCCTGATCAATTTTATTATATATATATATATATAAACTAGGATTTAAAAAAGAACACAATGGAAAGGAAACCACTGAACTCACTACTATATTTCGATGTCCTCATCTTCAGGAAAAGAAGTGAATCGCTCCAAAGGCTGATAACGACTATAATATATATATATATACACAATATATATATATATATATATATATATATATATATAATATTATATGTCTTGTTAAATTGTATGCCTACTTTTAATCTCACAACTTTTCTACTGAATCTCTCGATTTCTCTAATACACTTTCTCCATTTTTGTGGTACAAGATAGATTAGTTGACCAAAGTTTTTATTTACATAGCCCGACATGTTTCGGTCCTCACTGACCATTATCAAGGATTATAGTTGTACAAAATCTTAAATAAACTATACATAACTAAACATAACTTAAAAACATTTATAATTAAATTAACACTACATATTACATTCAACGCCTTAATTTTGTGATAACTAAAATGGTTAGATGACAAGGAGAGGTTATACACAGGCAATGGTTACCAAGTGTAGAGTTCCTTGTGCAAATCACAGAGGGCAGGCAATCTCATCACATTTCTGGCTTTTCATCTTTCCTTCGTATAATTTTAAAATTCGTCTAAACGCTTCACCTTGCTTGTTCAAGGCAGGTTGTTTTGAACAAGCAAGGTGAAGCGTTTAGACGAATTTTAAAATTATACGAAGGAAAGATGAAAAGCCAGAAATGTGATGAGATTGCCTGCCCTCTGTGATTTGCACAAGGAACTCTACACTTGGTAACCATTGCCTGTGTATAACCTCTCCTTGTCATCTAACCATTTTAGTTATCACAAAATTAAGGCGTTGAATGTAATATGTAGTGTTAATTTAATTATAAATGTTTTTAAGTTATGTTTAGTTATGTATAGTTTATTTAAGATTTTGTACAACTATAATCCTTGATAATGGTCAGTGAGGACCGAAACATGTCGGGCTATGTAAATAAAAACTTTGGTCAACTAATCTATCTTGTACCACAAAAATGGAGAAAGTGTATTAGAGAAATCGAGAGATTCAGTAGAAAAGTTGTGAGATTAAAAGTAGGCATACAATTTAACAAGACATGCATAAACGAAGGTCTGCTCCCGAAATATACGAATATATATATATGTATATACAACAGATTCAATAATATATCGACCGTTTGATAGAATTGGTGTGTTATCTAATCGGGATTCGGTCAAATTTTTTTTTTCTAGGTTAAACAATTAAACTCACATTGCCGACGTTTCGGTTTTAAAATAAAACTTTAAAACTTTTTATTTTAAAATTTAATAAGATAATTTAGAAAAAAAAATTTGACCGAATCCCGATTAGATAACACACCTACTATATATATATATATATATATATATATATGGAAGAAGTTACAAAGTAACCTCATTTATGCCGTAAAATGTAAAGACTGTGACAAGTGTTACTATAGAAACAAGTCGTTTTTTAAAAGAAAGACTTCACCAATATAATTATTCAATAAGTTAATAAAAGTAATGCAATAGTCTTAGTTGGTCACGCCATAAAAGAATGTGACATGTTCGATTTTGAAGATACAATTATAATAGAAGAAAAAAAAGATGAGCAAAGAAGGAAGACATTTGAAATGTTATATATTAATAAAGTTGGATTAATCATAGAAGTGATATTACTGATTTAAGTAATATTTATTCTGAAGTGTTATGCCGAGTTCAGTAATTTTCCTTAGTTCTTGTTTTTGTAAGGATTGTCGCAGTTTACTAGTAATATACTGAGTTTTAGTTTTATAAAATTTGATTTACTTAGTTCTTTTAAGTGAACAGTGTTAAGGCTGCCTACTTGAAATGTTATCTTATTAGCCTAATCAAAGGTTTTGACCAGTTAAGATTGTTAGTTCCTTTAAATAATGTAAATTTTATTTTCTTATTAAAAACGTGTCCATACTAAAAAATAAGTTATATTATTGTATTTATCTCTGAAATACTTCTGCTTGTAATATTCATAAGTTGTAACAATCAATTTTCATATTGTTTATATGTTGGATATTGATGTGTGATTCCTTATTCCTTTGTTTCTAGGCCTATGAAAATGGTTTTACAATATAACGGTTGATACGAGTACATTATTTGAATATATATATATAAATAGAATTTATGTTTTGTTCGTGCTTAGTGTTGTTTTATTTTTATTGATATTATACTTGTGGCTAAACTGTTACGGAAGGTTTCATTATGTCTCTGGTTATGATTCATTATTCTTTCCAAATATCTCAGAAGAGTGAATAAGGGACTTTTATTGTATTGTTTAGATTATATTGTAAGTTTAGAGACCGCATTATTTCTTAAGTTTTCATTGTAATACATTGTTTATTGTGATTATTTATACTTGTAAGGATCTAATAAAATCTATTGTTTTAGCAATCGTATAACTGTCCAGTTTATTCAAGAATAACAAATTACAGAATTACTATATATATTATATATTATATATATATATATATATATTATATATATATATATATATATATATTATATGATCAAACCACAATAAGAAATGGGAAAACAAGACTAAGATCTTTCAACCGTAACAAGCGGTCTACGTCAGAGTCAAAAACCCACTCTGGGTTTTATATATTTATATATATATATATATATATATATATATATATATATATGTGTGTGTGTGTGTGTGTGTGTGTGTGTGTTTTGCTAACAGGGTTCAACTGGAAAAGGATTTGGCCAAGTGACATGTCAAGTTAAAATCGATGACTCATGTTTAGTCATTGCTATTAATAGATTAAAAGGATTAGTACAGGTTAAATATAAAGAGACGGTCAAAGGTCAATAAAGAACAAGAACCTTGTTAATTTGTTTTATTCTTAAAACCAATAAAATAAAATTATTTGTGTTTTGTGTCGTATTAAAAAGTTTTGCCTTTCGTCTGGAAGTTGTGATTTTATTTTTACATCTGCTCATGCCAAATTAAGATGTCTCTTGTGCAATTAATATGGCTTTTAACACCAGCCCACCGCAAGGTTGTTCGTAAATTGGAGCATACCAGCTTAAAAATCGTTAACGCAGAGGCTGCTGTGTACTTTATGAAACATAATATATATATATATATATATATATATGTTCTACATGTATTAGAAATGTAATCATTCTTTCAAAGCTGAAGTTTTGATTACACTTTTTATTGCCAAAATTATGGAATAATGAAAACGAATATCAGCGAAATAAATATTCATAAGAATGGAAATATTTAAACAGAACTCTCCAGCGTGATCAAAACACGCAACATGTATGCAGTAGTCATTGTAGGATTTTCAAAATGTTTATAATTCTCCCAATGGAAATATTTTTAATATAACGGAAACGCCAACTTTCAAAAGTTTGATATTTAAAAATCTAACTGATTCAGACTTCGCAAAGTTTAAACAAAGTTAAGATGAAGATATCGCAAGTATGTTCCTTTCTTTGAATGTTTTAACTCAAAGGCTAGCAACTCCAGGAGTAAAGAGGTTAGATATTGTTGGGAAATGAAGTGAAGTAAGTATTAGGATTGATAATGGTCCACGTTAGGACAGTTACGGCATCCACTTCGTTCCATTTTCTTGGCTCCCTCTGCAAAATGGGATAGCATGGGAGAAATATGGGAAAATAAACCCTAAGATTAGGTGGTTTTCTGTGAAATGTGAAAGAGGCCTTGTTAAAGACAGAAGAGAAACTAGAGAGGGCGCAGGAAAAAAATATATTTATTACCTAACTATTCTTTTTTTTTACTATTAACTATTAATTCTTAATCTAAATATTATATTTAGTAGAATTATTGAAATAAAAATCATAATTACTTTAAAGACCAAATCGGCACATTATTACATTGATCTCCTACAGTAAGGGTCTTCAACTTAAACGGGGTTCACAAAATGTTTGAAATTGTTTATTTTTAAATAGGAAATAAAGGACTAAATGAAATAAATAATTTATTTATCATTAATGCAGCACAGAAATCTCATTAAAGCTACTATTGATCAAATTTATTTTAATTTTCCCTTTTTAATTGTTGTTAATTTTATTTTTGTTCTTACTAAAGGGTCGCAAATAAAGTTTAACGTCAAAAATGGGTCACGATGTAAAAAAGGTTGAAGATCGCTGTCCTACAGTTCACTCGAGAGCCTAGGCTGTTTGGAACCGCCAACATTTTTGTTCAAGATTATTTTAAATTTTAGAAGTTTATAAGTTCATTTTAAACGTCTATTGCAATAGTTTTTTATATCTACTTTAGGCATTTCATACATCTCTTTAATGCTTAAGTTCCAAATACAATTGTTAAATCAAACGTTGGCTTTGAAAGTTTAATTTGAACCTGGAAAACTGATCGATTCCTGATAAATAAAATTTGCTTTACATATGGTATATCTATAGCAAGAATTAAGAGTAAATACGTGAAATAATAAAAAACATCGTCTAAACAACAATAAGATTTCTAAAAATGGGACTAAAATCTTTCGTAGAAAAAATCGTCAGCTTTATTATATAACATAAATAGATTCTACATTTGAAGTCATTAATTGTACTTGACTTACTTCCAGAGAATTTATTTTTCATGCTTCTTCCTTTTTAATGCAATTATTTGTAAATTAATATATTACTCCCTGTTTTCTTTAATATTTATTTGAATAATTCGTCATAAACTGAAATTAACAGGTATTTCAATTTTCACCTGTGTGCAAATATTTAAACAACAGTATCAAAGTTTTATATGTGTATACAACTACAACTAAAGTTTATCGGGTCTCAGTAAGTTCTTCAAGTTGACATTAAACTCTCATTGCCAACGTTTCGGTTTTTATTTAAAACATTTTTCATAGGCAGAAGTATAAATTTTGAAACAGGAAAACTAAGTATTAGGTTACAAATTATTGTACAAAGAAAAATAATTTGTACTGTAATACTTAGTTTTTCTGTTTCAAAATTTATACTTTTTCATATGAAAAAAGTTTTAAATAAAAACCGAAGCGTTGGCAATGAGAGTTTAATTTGAACCGGAAGAACTAATCGAGTCCCGATAAACTTAAGTTTTGTTTTTATTCCATGGTCGATACTATTATCAATATTTATATGCATATATATTAATTTATAAATTTATTGTTTATATTTGAAAAAACGACGTTTATATAAATGTATGACTCCAAAATTATTTCGGTGTGGCGGATTTCCACTCGTTGGCCAGATGTGATACAGGGTCTATCAGGCCCAATTATACGCCTCTATGGTCACTGTATAGTTCTCTTCCTGGTTGAATTTGCTTTTCTGTTGCTTCAAAGCATTTATAAAAAAAGAGAAAGAAGAAATGAAACAAAAGAAATATAATTAATTTTGCAATATAAACATTATCATTGTACAAGTACCTGGTGACTCAAGAGGTCGTTTACATTCATAAATTACAGCAATCTCCTGTTTATTGCGGTTTCGTTTATCGATATAGGGATTACTGTCTTTTACTATTTGCGAAATAAATCCTCTTTATCGGGTTAATATTTGGGTTTGGGTTTACGTTGTTTGATGATATTACTTAATAATTGTCCCTTGGTGAAAAGAAAACATTTTTCGGTACCCTATGCAGTCGTTAAGGTCAGGTGTATAAAAAAGTGCGTTTGAAGTTAGTAAACAATACCTTGGAAAGTATATATTATTTTTAAAAAGCTGCCTATTTTGAATAATACTCATGGTCACTTGAGTTGAATAATCATTGTGAAAATCAAATTTTTTTTTTGTAATTTTGCCTCCAAGAACTTCATTACTGGTGCTACTAATGTATCAGGACTTGATTTATTCGTATAAAGCCTACTGTTTGCGCAAAAGTTTTAGTTAGGTGATTCCGAAAACACTGAAATCATTCTAAGTGAATTTTAGGGTACTATGATATTTGACATGCTCTTGAAAATGTCAATGAAGGCTTGTAAATTAGCACCATGTGATATGCGTCCGTTTGGCAGTATATTTGATACGGTAATGAATACTGCATATAATTTTGTTTAAGTGGGACTCTGAGGAATGCCAGTTGTTAAATGTTTTCGTGGTAGCAAATCATTCGAAAGGGATTGAAATCCAACATTAGATTGTTTCAGCCAATGTAGGAGAACAGCCATCTTTAGGTTTTCAGGTGGTTTATGTACTGTATAACCCACATACGAATATAAGACGAAAGTGAGGTCTTCCAGCTATTCTACCATTACTTTGTGTATTTCGCAAGAATATTGCAGTTCTTTAACTGTAAATTAAAGAAGGAAATATGGTTTACCAGAAACCAGTAGTGAAATGTAGACATGATATTTATGTTTATTCTTGTATAAGGACAGTAAAATATGATTTAGTGATATATTTTATTGTTTTTTTTACCTTTGTTATTATCAGACTAAAAATTGATCATTTCTTTATCTTTGTATCTATTTTATTGAAAAACAATTCTGAGGCCGCTTTTTCTGAAGAGTTGTGAGTGATTTTCTCTGGTACGTGTTGACAGGCGGATGGAGCAGTAGTAGGTGTAACACCGTACACTGACTTGCAACCTCCTTGGCTCAGTGAAAGTGCCACTGACCCGGATCTTCCCTTTTAGTAGTTCTAACAACATTGTCACAAACTTTTCCTAATCTTTTTGCGTATCTCCTTCTATGCTTACTTCACCAGTAGTTGTAAATAAGTGGAACGAGAAGAGATAAGTCTGCCTTTTCTATTTCCTACAGCTATATCGTTTTTACGACAATGTGTCTTTCTCAAACAGACCTTTGTTGAAAAATGTTTTGATGTTTCTAACAGAATATGTAGGCGAACGAATCAGTCATTCACTAGGAATAAAAATGTGCACTCAAGAGTCATATCCTTGTTGAATACATCGGTTCCCACTGGATCAGCTAATTGAGCAACATTTGGCATCATTACTACTTGAATGGAGAACAACACCACATGCTGATGGCTGTCTTAGCAATTGGTTAGTCACTCAAGGCTAAGGAGTGTGAAACAGAAATAAACCATATATAAGGCTAGTAAGCTTATAATTGTATTCATATACTGTTATAACTAAAAAAAACTGTAAAAAGCTCTCCCAGTTTCATGTAGCGTAAAAACGCAACAGCTAGCGAATTATCTGAAAACAATTAGTTTTCAGAGAATTAGATGTACTGTGTTAGTTTCCAGTTTACTGTACTATCATTGATAAATTCATCTTAGCTCATTATTAATTAACGTTGTCCAAACTGCAATCCACTGACAATTCTGTTATCAGTTTTGGTTCCTAACAGTGGTTTACTGTTCTCTGGTTGAATTTTAGTTTATTTTTTCATGCAAGTTACGTTGAGTCTTAACAGTAAGTTACTGTTGTTGATTATGAAATGTTTACAAGAAGTTTAAAACTTTTATGTTGTTTCTAAAAGTTTGCAGTTTTGGTAGTTTTATTAGTTTATTAAGAAAGCATGATCTCATACATCGTGAAAAAAGATCGTTACATAAAGAGCTTCTTAAATGAAATAATGAAGCGTTGGATGATTTTTCACACTGAAGTTGAATTAAAAAATGAATGTTTTTTCGTAAAAGTACGATTTATTAGTTTATATAATTCCCAGATTGATGTTTGAGATTGAGTGTGAATTATTGATGGAGATTATAGTTAAACGTTGTTTTCATTTGTGAGTTATTGTAATAATTGGTTTGCTTCTGTGGACAGAGTGGCTTTGTTTTATGTGTGTTGGCTAAAGGAGCATATGCTGTGTTAATGGATAATAGGCTGGTGTAATGGAGGCCTGGCGTTAAGCTATCACCAGGGGGCATTGGGCACAGGCCTGCTAACGATTGTGTCCTCGTAGCCCTTCGTCACCGGCTGCACTCAACTGCCTTGTCGCTGCACTTCAGCTTCGTGCCAAGAACACAACTCATTAGAGTCATCCCCGGCCACTTTGACTCACCCCAGTCGACGATTCCTCTTGCTTTCCCTACCTCTCTTTGATTCATTTAATCAACGCGTGATTAATTTAGTTATCGCATTTTACAGGGGTCAAGTTGTTTTTACTACAACGGCGTTGCCTTCGATGTAAATCTAGCTCAGCAAACATTTATAATAAAGTCTATATCTATACTTTAAAAACAGACAGAAACCCAAATGAAAACCAGAACTCACCTTCAATATTTCAACCTTGACCCTTTCAACGCTCGTCCTCCGGAAAGAAAGTACTACAGCGAGGGGACGAAAGTCAACTGGAAACTTCACATAACAAGTGCAGGCTGTCCGCAAAGAAGACGAAACAGTTATTAGAAATAACTGTGGATAATAATAAAAAACTCTTTGTAAAAAATAAAATTTAATCAAACAGGAAATTAATGCATTTTAATAAACTAAAAATAATTAACTAAATAAACTCAATTTAATAAAAAATTAAGTTATTTAAAAAATGAATGAAAATAAATTTATAAAAAATGTATTAACAAAATTTATACATTTCAGAATACCACATCAGAATATACATCAATCTTTAGTTGCTCTCTGATGACATATATTTGAAAGGTCTTAGAGCACATTTTCTGTGTTTTTTTTACTTTTTCCTTGTGGCTTATACTTTCATTAGTTTTCATCACGTGTTTATTGTGATTATTTAGTATATATGTATATATATGTTATTTTTTATCTTTGTCTCGCCTAATTGAGTGCCTCTTTAGTGCGACTAACTTCAGTCCTCATTCTCTTTGGAGTGACCTCACATCTTCCTACCTGATGACGGGGCACTGGAAATATGGTAAGAGTTCTTGGACTTCAGTTGTGAGTAGTGAGTCATGAGGACCCCCCCTATGGGAAGTGCCTATTTACCTGGGACAGGTCTCACCTAAGTGAATACTTTCAAGTCCATCTGCCAGTTGATGGACTTGTCCCAATTATAAGGTGCAAGAGTCTAGCTCCCTCTTCTGCAGGAACTTCCCGACAAGATACTGGTTCTCACATAGCGACTTCCTAGAGATTGTACTCTTCTTGAGTGAGGAATTACAATATCCATGAGTCCAACACCAACGTCGGATCATTCGAAACACTCAAAAGAATCCCACACGGGCTTCCCACCTCCATGGTACTGACAGTATTTTAAGATATCTCAGGCAGAACTCCTGATACAGGTCCTACTTGACCTGCGTTGGCTTCAGGTGAGGTCAGTGGCCACAAAACCTCCCACCTGTTAGCTAGTCTACGCAGTCAGCGTCACCCTCTCTCGTAACAAGAAAACTGATGGATAGACACTTGGGAATAAGGAGGTCTACCACCCCCACAAGAAGGAGAATCCTGGATGAAGGAGTCAAATGGTTCACCAGGGCTTTCCCTGAACCCCTAGTGTAATGTAGTAATATTACTTCAATGTAACATTACTACAAAATAACATTAATTTGGTGGTTCTGGGACTGTTTTAATATGTAGTTACTGTGTCACTTAACTTATTTTCATAATTTATTGTATTTTTATTTATATATTCATAAAAGTATTCAAGTGACTCTGTTTCTTATTGTATTTTTGTTAGATCATTATTTATTTTCTTCTTAATATATTAAGTTAAAAACATTTAATTTGACGTTAATGTAGTGTAGATTGATGAGGCAAGTCTTTGAGCTTTTAGAAATCATTTTTTAATATTAATGAATCTAGCTTCAGATTATCGTTTACCCCGTTTACGTCTATTGGCATATTTATGATTTCTGAGTTGTCGCTTATAACCTCCCATTGTCTGTAATCTTGAATAACCTTTTATAAGCTTATAGAACTGAATTATTTGAAAGGAAGATTGTGTGATTGTGCTAATGCTTGTTGTAGATGGTCTACATTGTGTGAAATGATAGCTCAGTACTCTAACATTGGGAATTACCCATAGGGAGTAATCAGTGTTTTAAGTTGCCCCAAGTCTTACATTACCTGTGTGTATGTATGTCATTACAGGTAGCCGTAGGCAGGAGAACTTATTGAAACCCACACTTCAACATCATCACAGTTCATTGAATCAAATTTCTTGAATTTCTTCTTCAATGTTCTCCTCTTACTTGTTGCTCCGATCCCAGTGAATTTTTCGCAAAAATTTTGTTTTTCTCTTCATTCCTTCCGTTAATTTGATTAGGAGTATCTAGATACCCTTCAATATTATTAAATAAAGCTTCTTCGGAATAATAAACTTTAAACTAACTTTCAATTTTCCACTAATCATAATTTCAAAGGCCAGACTTGATAGAATCTACTATAGTGCTCTCTATTTTCCCAAACTGAACTAAGGGAAGTCCTTCCCAATCAGTTGTAAAAGTTATTCCTGACGAAGAGCTAAACATATTTTAGGCACTTTGGTTGAATCTAACTTAATTGAACATGTCCTTATATATATATAAAAAGATTTCACATAAACACGTAAAATAACAATCAATGATCAAACCACAATAAGAAATGGGAAAACAAGACTAAGATCTTTCAACCGTAACAAGCGGTCTTCGTCAGAGTCAAAAACCCAACTGATAATATATATATATTAAAATAAGCTAGAGAGTGTCAACAAGAAATTGGTCGATGCAGAAGCTGCTGCTTATTTTAATAGCGTATGCTTAAGGGAAGACCGGCTGCCATTGGACACAAATATATATATATATATATATATATTGGTATAAATAGGCAGCAGATCCTCTTTTAAACAAGTATCATTAAAATTAAGAGCAGTCTCGGCATTCACGATCTTAAGACTGAGAGATTCGATCCTACGAACTAACCTCCTGCTAACAGGGTTCAACTGGAAAAGGAGTTGGCCAAGTGACATGTTAAATTAAAATCGATGACACATGCTTAGTCATTGCTAGAAATAGATTAAAAGGATAGTACAGGTTAATATAAAGGGAAGGTCAAAGGTCAATAATGAACAAGAAACAAGCAGTTAGAATAAAAGAGTTGAAAGGTCAACGGTATAACTGGACTAATAGAGAATAAATATATTAAGAAAATTAATAATAATAATAATAATGTTAATAATAATTAAAATTAATAGTAAACTAGAAAAGATATATTAAATAAAGAGTTGAAAGAGAGTAAGAATTAATAGGGAAGGTATAGTTAGTTAGAAAATAAAGAAAAGAATAATAATAATATATATATAATAATAATAATAATAATAAAAGAACAGAAAATATATATATATATCTCAATGATCAAACCACAATAAGAAAATGGGAAAACAAGACTAAGATCTTTCAACCGTAACAAGCGGTCTTCGTCAGAGTCAAAAACCCAACTGAAACACTAGATGTTTGTATGTAAACAGAAGATGTCTTCTAGTGTTTCAGTTGGGTTTTTGACTCTGACGAAGACTGCTTGTTCGGTTGAAAGATCTTAGTCTTGTTTTCCCATTTTCATATTGTGGTTTGATTATTGATTATTATTTCACGTGTTTATGTGAAATCTTATATATATATATATAAGAATTAAATTTTATATCAACTGTTTGATAGAATGAGTATATTGTCTAATCGAGATTTCGTCAATTTTCTAGGTCATAATCAAACACTCTTTGCCGGCGTTTCGGTTTTCTTATAAGACGTTTTCAATTACAGAAGTAAGAATTTTTTGAATAAGAAAATGAAATGTGCTTTTTTGAATAAACTAAGAGTCTTGACTGGTCAAAACATTGGACATTGAAGGGACAGATGTATGTGTTAGTTATTGTTATTGGATGGTCAGAATTCCTTGGGTTCTTACATCTTAATATTTGTTAAATATGTATTAATTAATGCCTTTTGCTATTTAAAGTCTGTTTATTGTGAAATATTCCGTGTGGTCTTGTTTATGAGTGCAAAAACGTGATAACGTTATAAATATAATGTATTTTTCTGAGTTATTTCAATCCTTGCTGTTATTTCGCTTTATGTTCTACTATTCCCTGAATCAGATTAGCGCCGTAATGATAAAACAATATGAGTGTTTCTTTTAAGAAATGAATTGTATTATTTTAAGACAAAAAAGGTAATCATTGAGATGAGTAATCCATGTTTAGTATCTCTCTTGTAAGGTCTAACCAGTATGCTAGCTGTCAGTTCGTTTAAAATGTGAATAGCGAATTCACAGCATATATAATTTGCTGTGAATATATATCCTCATATTCATTCTCGCACATTTAATTTATTTTAAAACTACTTTCATTTGCTGTTATTTTTCTCTTAAATTACATACATTACAGTCTATCTGTTCAATTTCATAATCACTTGGATAATAAACTCAAGGTATATTATCTTATGCATGCAGCTGGAATAATAACATCCTTCGTGTATGTTAAAAATTTCTGCATATGCTGATTTATTTTGAAACTCTATGACTTATAGAATCTTTTTAATTAGTTCTGTATCAACACATAAACCACATCATCTGAAAATGTTTTAATTTCATGACGTAACATGTGGTGTAGCCGTTATGGTCAACCTTAATGCAAATATTCATGTTTACTGACAATAATCATTTTGGTTAACTGCAATATACTCGAACCTCTTACAATCTAATGATATTAGGAAATGAAACCGCCACGATGCTTATGAAAAGGGTGAAGGTCTTTCAGGAAAGTTGTTAAAAAGCTTACAGCAGCTGTCAGTTGCAATTTCAAAAATAAATGAGAACTTTTTCATATATCCTTTGTTCTGGAAGAACTTTTTTATACCTTGTTAAAATAATTTCGGTACTATAAGAATTCAAAAATAATTATTTGATTACCTTATTGGGATACATGGTATATTATATATATATATATATATATATATATATATATATATATATTAGTTCAATATAAACAAAGAAACGTAGAGAAACAAAAGCACACACTTGCAGTCTCTAATTTTCGGTTTGAACCGTCTTCAGGAGAGATAAGAGAGGGAAACCAAGCGCACTGGATCAGAGACGGTTGGAGACCGTTTTGTTTTGTCCGTTTTGGATCGTATTTCCAGCGACGAAGTAAATATATATATATATATATATATATATATATATATATATATATATATAGCAAACAGCAGAGGTTATTGAGGGTTTGTCTACACAAACACACACTTCACTTACGCCAACGTTTCGCTATATTTTTATAGCATCATCAGGGCTGTACAAATAAAAAGAAACGTTGGCGTAAGTGAAGTTTTTGTTTGTGTAGACCAACCCTCAATAACCTCTGCTGTTTGTTGTTATTTTTTGTGGTCGAAAAATGATAGAATTATATATATATTGTAAACAGGAAAACGATTGAAAAGGACAACAAACGTTTCACGATGAATCACAAACACAGAACTAAGGAACAAACACACTTACTGTCTCTAATTTTCGGTTGAACCGTCATCAGGAGAGTTGAGATAGGGACACCAAGCGCACTTGTGAAGAGACGGTTGGAGACCCAACCGTCTGTTGTTATACATCTGAACTGTTATATATATATATGTATATATATATATGTATATGTATAGTATATCTCATATACTCGTACACCAGCATGCTAGCTGTAATTTCGTTTAAAAGGTGAATAGCGAATTCACAGCATATACAATACGAGTATAATTCGCTGTAAATATATATCCTCACATTCATTCTCGCATATTTAAATATTTTAAAACTACTTTCATTTGCTCTTGTTTACTGTTATTTGCTGTTACTAATATATATATATATAAAGATTTCACATAAACATGTGAAATAACAATCAATGATCAAACCACAATAACAAATGGGAAAACAAGACTAAGACCTTTCAACCGCAACAAGCGGTCTTCGTCAGAGCCAAGAACCCAACTGAAGTTACGGTTGAAAGGTCTTAGTCTTGTTTTCCCATTTGTTACTGTGGTTTGATAATTGATATATATACATATTAGTAATTAAATGGAATGGTCCAGCGGACTTTTAAATACAAAAAAAATAAAACAAACGCAACACAGAGGTAGATACAGGAGTAATTCACTTTATATTTCGACGATCGCTGTCATCAGGAGACGAAGAACCCGCAGGAAAGCGAGTCTCCTCCCCTCCCTGTCTTCCTGTGGGACCCTTCGCCTCCTGATGACGACGGTCGTCGAAATATAAAAGTGAATTATTCTTGTATCTATCTCAGCGTTACCCTAATTTTAATTCTTATGTATAACGTTATTACTTCCATTAAAAAGTTTGTTTTCAAATAATTTTATAGAAACGATGAGTGCAAAAGAAAGTGAGCGAGTTGTCATTAGGATAAATTAATTTTAAAAAAAAAACTTAAAAAATGAAATGAATATAATTGTAATTGAGTAAATCAAAACTTGTTTCCTCCGTTTACTTTGTTTAATATCCCCAAGAACCACAGTTCTCGAAAGATGCCTATCGAATGAAGGCCACCGACCGTCGTTAGGAGGAAAATAGAGGGAAGAACTGGCACGTCTCCAAAGTGATGGTTTCAAACCTGTAATCTGCTTACCTGTTATGTGACACTTAAGTTTATTCGTAAACCTTGCTAGTCCGTTTGAATCGATATACATGTAATTTCAAAATGAAATCAGTGTCTTCGATACGTGAGACTGAATACAATCCTCCTCTTTATATTCCCTTCTGATCTCCTCCATATGGTGAACAGTTATTTGAATTAATGGTTATAGTATATGTTCTCTTCGATCTTGTCTCTGTTTAATTCTTAATTTTATTATATCCTATCAGACTATCAATTTTGTTGCATGGTTTCGGAATATCTTTTTAGTTTTGTTCTTGCTGTTCTTCAGTATGATTTCTTCAATGTGCTATTGTGCTGCCGTTTTGGCTAGTAGCTTTGAAGAACTTAAGTGTAAGTTGTATGACGTTAATACGAGACCTTTGATGTTTATAGTGTTAATATAACAATTTTATGTAATAATTAAAGGTTTTTTTTTGCTTTGTAGTCATGAGAAGCATCAATGGAAACCACATTTCGATTTTTTCTGCATCTGTCTTTTTGATGCAGTTTTAAAAAACAGTTCCAATAGCAGAGAAAGTGATATTGTTTTTATCAGTAATAAGATGAAATCCCTGTACCACATCTCTGTCAGCTAGCAACTTTAGTAATTCAGGTCGCAACTTTGAAAAAATAATTATAGGATACTGATAATAATAGATATTCTTTTCGAGAATATATTTCTGTTTAATGAACATAAACTCATTCGATTAAACAGGAAAATAATTTCACCTACCCAATGACTCAATTGGTAGTAAATTAACGCAATTAGTTCTTTTACTTATTAATCTTACCCAGTCAACATGAATTGCAGTTTAATTGGTTAAATGACGTGTTTAAATGTCTGAATGGAGATAAGACTGTGTCGGCTGCTACAAGGTTGAAGAGATCTCGTTGTCCGTTGAAATATCAGTTTCTGACGTGACTGGTGCGCCTTTGTGTAATATATCTGTTTGAACTTTCCAATCGTTTCCAGATCACAATTCTATTCAAAATGAACCTAATTAAACGTATTTCTAATGAATCAATGAGGAAATTAAATGAATCTTTATTTAACTGTATTGTATGGGTTTAAACTCTACCTTCCTGTGGAACACTTCGCCTCCTGATGACGACTATTATTGAAATATAGAAGTGAGTTACAGCAGGATCTATCTCTTTGTGTTACTTTCCTTATTAGTTTTATATAAAGCCCTATGGTCCGTTAAATTTTAATAGCATATATATATATATATATATATATATATATATATATATATATATATATATATATATATATTATTAAAGTAGATGGCAGCTTCCGCATTTACGACCTTTTTGCTGGTGTTTTCTAGTTTTATAATTAGTTTTCTTTGGAAGAAGTGATTTCACATTTTGTTTCTACTTCAGGGGCAATAGTTCTATCAAAATATATATATATATATATATATTTTCTATGGGTCGTCCGGGGAAAGGAATATGATTCGATGCGATGTTGACCAATGGGAGTAGAGTTACAGGTCCAAGCGTAAGGTCCCAGTTGCCCGCTGCTCAGCAAAAAGCCTTTGCGTTCTGCCAATAGGTATAGAGGTTGCACAGTCCCTCTGTGTTAAATGATGTTTGGCAGAAAACATTAGCCTCACTTTACAGTGAACTCCTGTTCCCTTTCTATTTTTGATTTTTGTGGTGGTTGGGTGTTGTTGTTGTTTACTATTTTCTGTTACGGATATTGCTGGATATTTAAATGATACTCTCGGTTGTTTACTGCGAAAAGCCGCCTTCATCTTCATGCCAACAGGGGTAGAGGTTGCACAGTCCCTCTTGATTATTAAGAGATGTTGACACTGGAATCCAACTTCTTCTCGTGAAACATCTTCAAGTTGTAGGTTTTGTATATTGTTCTCTTCGGTTTCTTATATTCATGTTTTTTCTTCAGTTGAATGTTATTGCTGCTATTGATGGGTGGCTGGTAGGTGATGAAAAGTTCTGCACTGTTGACCTGGTGGTGGTATTTGCGACATGTTTCAGCCATTCTCTGGTTATCTTCAGGCAAGGAAATGGCCCAGACGTTGGTCCTTATATACAGTTTTCTATGGGTTGTCCGGGGAAAGGTCGAGGTAGAGGGAACAGGTAGAGGGAACCTCTACCCCTGTTGGCATGAAGATGAAGGCGGCTTTTCGCAGTAAACAACCGAGAGTATCATTTAAATATCCAGCAATATCCGTAACAGAAAATAGTAAACAACAACAACACCCAACCACCACAAAAATCAAAAATAGAAAGGGAACAGGAGTTCACTGTAAAGTGAGGCTAATGTTTTCTGCCAAACATCATTTAACACAGAGGGACTGTGCAACCTCTATACCTATTGGCAGAACGCAAAGGCTTTTTGCTGAGCAGCGGGCAACTGGGACCTTACGCTTGGACCTGTAACTCTACTCCCATTGGTCAACATCGCATCGAATCATATTCCTTTCCCCGGACAACCCATAGAAAACTGTATATAAGGACCAACGTCTGGGCCATTTCCTTGCCTGAAGATAACCAGAGAATGGTTGAAACATGTCGCAAATACCACCACCAGGTCAACAGTGCAGAACTTTTCATCACCTACCAGCCACCCATCAATAGCAGCAATAACATTCAACTGAAGAAAAAACATGAATATAAGAAACCGAAGAGAACAATATATAAAACCTACAACTTGAAGATGTTTCTACGAGAAGAAGTTGGATTCCAGTGTCAACATCTCTTAATAATCAAGAGGGACTGTGCAACCTCTACCCCTGTTGGCATGAAGATGAAGGCGGCTTTTCGCAGTAAACAACCGAGAGTATCATTTAAATATCCAGCAATATCCGTAACAGAAAATAGTAAACAACAACAACACCCAACCACCACAAAAATCAAAAATAGAAAGGGAACAGGAGTTCACTGTAAAGTGAGGCTAATGTTTTCTGCCAAACATCATTTAACACAGAGGGACTGTGCAACCTCTATACCTATTGGCAGAACGCAAAGGCTTTTTGCTGAGCAGCGGGCAACTGGGACCTTACGCTTGGACCTGTAACTCTACTCCCATTGGTCAACATCGCATCGAATATATATATATATATATATTAGTGTATATTGGCAGCAGATTCTCTTGTAAACATATTTTATTAAAGTATACGGCAGCTTCCGCATTTACGACTTTTTTTCTCGTGTTTTCTAGTGATCGAACTAGTAGTAATGAATGTAGTAACTTTTTAAAAATCACTCCCTACCAGAAAAAACTAGTTCGAAAACTACAAAACACGAGCAAAAAAGTCGTAAATGCGGAAGCTGCCGTATATTTTAATAATATATATATATATATATATATATATATATATATATATATATATATATATTATATATATATATATAAGTTCGAATTGTACTCTAACGGAGAATAGTTGTTTTTAGTCGAATGATCTTAGACCTATTTCTGAATTTTATACTGAAGTTTAGACATTGTTTTTTGTTTCTCAGGTTATGAAATTTTATTATAAAGTCTTTTTATATTTATACATTATTACCTTCTTTTTGAAGAAAAAATAATGCTTGAAATAAACTAACTTGTAATCCACAATTAGTATATTTTTGAACGAATTCAAATGATAACACATTTACCTATAGTATGTTGAGAGTACCCACTGGAGCTTTGTTGTTTTTCTCTCACACTGAATTTTTAATACTAAGGATGTTATTGTGAATTGAGAGCCATTTGACAGCTGGCCCGTTGGAGGTTTTACCAGGTTCTCGTAGTAGATGTCATGTAATTGACGGCCGTGAAGTCCTCCCTCTTATCTTAGTGAATTCCGTTAGCTCTTCACCTTGGAGTAACCTTCAGTAGTACTTGATACAAATGGGACATAATAGCTTTGCAAGACTTACAAATTCAGCCATTAGATGATAATTTTCACTTTTTGCTACAAATTACAAAAAACTTGTTAATATTTCTGTTAATAGTAACAAAAATGTATTGTAAAAACAAACGTGAAATTCGTGATTAGAAGTTTTCAGGAATGTTCTATGATAGTTAATGATACTTCTTACTTTTCTATACTTTGATCAAAGGATTCTTTAATAGGAACATTGTTTTCTTTGTTGTATTTATCTTGAAGAAATCTACATTGTAATAGTTGTGAAAAGTGTTTATAGTCATCAGGAAATACAATTAGAGATACAATGTGGCCTTGAAGCTTTACAAAATTACATGAAGTCTAGATCTATGCCAAACCTATCGAGTTAGGTTTTTTTTAGACGTTTTTAGACAAGATGGCTACATCAATGTTTAAAATGTTTAAATATCTATAATTGGGCAATCAGTTTTGTATGTGACATTTAATAGTCGTAGCCATATAAAGAAGATATTCACCATATAAGAAGATTTTATATAAAACAACAGATAAAGAAAAAAATCGCCATATAAAAAGATTTTATATTAAACAACACTTTCTGAACACGCAGTGTTCTTCCTCAGGTTACACCAACTGTTAAGACGAGGGAGTGGGATTTTTTTTCGTTCCCAATTAATGAGAAAGACCATAACATGTTCAACACGCTTTTTTTTATATAAGTTTTTCTGGGAGAATTTTTCTTTTATTTTCCTCAGATAGTTATGGTAATTGGATTAAAATCCAATTGGTAAAATAAAGTTACTTTTTAATTTAAAAAAATGAAATCATAAAAAACTGTTCTTATAATTCAACTAGTTTCTAGTTCGATAATTCTACGTCCTTATGAATCTATATCTTGGTAAGAAAATATTCAAAAATTAGTGAATTAGAGCAAACATCTATTAATTCTTTTGTTTGGTGTTTTTTGTACTATGTAAATTAAAACTAACGGGTTTTCTAATGGGTCACTGCAAACTTAATGGCGAAGAATGAGTATTATCAATTATGGTTTGTGAAGATTCTGTACGGAAGAGAAAGAGAGATTGTTGCACCTGCTGGCTGACTGTCAAACCACTTTGCTACACAGAGGTATATGCTTCAGGACATTTAACAAATCTATAGAATAACTTTTACCGTTGGATCCAACAAAAGTGCTGTGATAAATTCATGCATTTCATCATTACCACAGAGGTTAGTATTATTAATATTAAACATATAATCTACCGTCATACCTCGTACATTACTGCAGTAGCTGTCGGACCGGTTTCGGGTGTCACCCATTTTCAACACGAGCTGATCTCCTCTACTCCTCCTCTACTGAACTAGTAGATCAGTTCGTGTTGAAGATGGGTGACACCCGAAACCGGTCCGAAGCTACGGCAGTAATGTACGAAGTATGACGGTAGATTATATGTTTAATATTAATAAAAGTGCTGTGAGCTTCTTGGAGGACTGAAGTTAACTTGGATACTATAGTGTAGGATGTGGGAAGTACAATAGTTGTTAGGACGCAGTACTATAATAACCCTCAATTAAAAATAATATAAAAAAAAATTAAAACTTGGTCGTAATTTAATCAAGTTTGTCATGGAAAGTCAGGAAACACAAGCAATAGAATTAATCGTCTTGGATCGAGGCAACGGAATGTTCCTTACATTTTCACCAACTCAGAGAGAAATTTTTCTTTATGATTACAATTTATTATTTGCTAAAACTATTATTTAAATTAGGTGAAAATAAAACTGTTATCATTTTGTCGTGAACTACATAGTGAACTCATGATTGACACATATAAAAGTAAGATTTGGGGTAAGGAAAGGATTCATCTCAACAAAGATGTCCTTTTTCTATTTTTCGTGAAAACATGATTGACACATATAAAAGTAAGATTTGGGGTAAGGAAAGGATTCATCTCAACAAAGATGTCCTTTTCTTATTTTTCGTGAAAACATGATTGACACATATAAAAGTAAGATTTGGGGTGAGGAAAGGATTCATCTCAACAAAGATGTCCTTTTTCTATTTTTCGTGAAAACATGATTGACACATATAAAAGTAAGATTTGGGGTGAGGAAAGGATTCATCTCAACAAAGATGTCCTTTTCTTATTTTTCGTGAAAACATGATTGACACATATAAAAGTAAGATTTGGGGTGAGGAAAGGATTCATCTCAACAAAGATGTCCTTTTTCTATTTTTCGTGAAAACATGATTGACACATATAAAAGTAAGATTTGGGGTGAGGAAAGGATTCATCTCAACAAAGATGTCCTTTTCTTATTTTTCGTGAAAACATGATTGACACATATAAAAGTAAGATTTGGGGTGAGGAAAGGATTCATCTCAACAAAGATGTCCTTTTTCTATTTTTCGTGAAAACATGATTGACACATATAAAAGTAAGATTTGGGGTAAAGAAAGGATTCATCTCAACAAAGATGTCCTTTTTCTATTTTTCGTAAACATAGACAAGCAATATTAAACATAGATCATTAGAGTTGTAAAACAATACCAGTGTCTTCCCGTAATCCTCCAATGAAGTTGTACATTAGGTCTCCCATAAGAAAAAGAAGTGCTCAGAAAAATTAGCAAATTCAAACTATAAATGTCTATTAAAGTTATGGGCTTTAGGGGAAGAAATTATTCCATTGTGAAACACTTGTTTTACCATTAATGCCTCATGGTTTTTTGAAGTACTAATTTGGTAAGGTTATTAAACTATATTCCCATTTATCCATAAAGGCCTATATGATGTCTCCATCATCTTATACTCTGTCTCTCTTTTTCATCCACTCTCTCCACACAAGTTAAAGAATCAGTCATTTAACACTTCGTTAAGTTTTATAGGTACTAAAATTTCATCCTTCGTCGCCTTTTCTTCAGGCAAATGTCCTAGAGGTCTAAGGAGTTGATTATTTATGCACATCATTTACATATTCCTTCATAAATACACCCACTGGAGTGAATGAGTGTATAAATATATCTACCGGAGAGTATTCATTTTGTACTCTTAGAGAAATCAACTTTAGTATATATACAACATGTATACAACTAGGATTCGTATTATTATTTACAATAGGTAGTTGAACAGTAATTGTATTAGAAAATTCATCAATTGATATTGTTCTACACATTTCCGTACTACGTAGTAGCACGTTTTCATTATATGCTATCAATAGGAGCACTATAAGGGATAAGGGGATATCTTAATACTTTTATTAAGTATTAAATAATATTAAGTATAACCTGTGTAGTTATATTTGCATCAAAATATTCATTTTGTACACTTGTGTAATGCTGTCTCGAAATGTTCTGGTATATATCTATCGCATACTTGACCGTCCTATTCTATAAATATTTCTACTGTAAAATATTAATTCTTTATTCTGTATCATGTTTGTTTAGATATCTATCGGAGTATGCTTATTGTGTTCTCTTATGTCCTCTTGTATAAATGTATCTACTATAAAGTATTCATGTCGTAATTTTAGATCATGTCTGTTCAGAAATCTCTGGAATATGTTCATTGTATATTTTTAAGTGCTCTTATATATATATATATATATATATATAAAGATTTCACGTAAACACGTCGATTAACTATCAATGATCAAACCTCAATATGAAATGAGAAAACAAGACTAAGTTCTTTCAACCATAACAAGCGGTCTTCGTCAGAATCAAAAATCCAAATGGGTTTTTACCCGATTTAAATATATCTTAGCCTTGTTTTCCCATTTCATATGTGGTTTGGTCATATATATATATATATATATATATATAAATCGGCAGCAAGATCGAGGCCACCAGCTCAAAAATCGTGAGAGCAGAAACTGCTGCTACTTTTAACAGTATATATATATATATATATATATATATATATATAGCAAACAACAGAAGTTATTGAGGGTTGGTCTACATCTGCTGTTTGCTGTAATTTTTGTGGTCGAAAAAAGATAGAATTATATAACTTTAAATTACACAAAGCACGACACAGAAAAAAGAATAAAAAGAACACTTACAGAATTCAATATTTCGGACTGTTGTTCGTCACCAGGAGTAGACTAGAAGAGAGGACGAAGTGAGAGAGATCTCTCCACGTCGAAGAACGGAGCGCGAAGCAATATATATATAAATTCAAATAATGTATCAACCGTTTGATAGAATAGGTGTATTATTTAATCAGGATTCAGCCAATTTTTTAGGTTCAAAAATCAAACACTCGTTACTTGTTCCTGTATTTTGGAGATTACTGGAATATATTCTTTTTCCACTTTTACTTGCCATCTATAGAGGGTTAGTGTTGTAATAACTAATCGTGTAGTTTAAGTGCTGCTAAATTATTTTAGTTTATGAATAAGAATACTCTTTCATATTCTGGGAAGGAATCTTAGAGTATTCTTTTTAGTACTTTAATCAAGACTATATGTCAAATTAATTTAATAATAAATTCCTAAGGAAGAATTACACCTATGAATTATTACATCACCAAAGTTCTCTCGGGTAATATCCAAACTTCTTCCTGGTATCATGACAATGTTAGAAGAATCGAGCAAGAAACTCCCCAGTTGTGAGGACTGATAAGTTTTTGTTCTAGTGTTAGCTTTGAGTCTTGTTGTCGATTTCTTGATCAGTGTGTTTTTGCCGAAAATACTATCTGCTTTCCAGATTAGAAATCAGATCCAGTGAGCCCCCTGTGATAGCAAACGTGAAATAAAACCTTCAGGCACCGCTTATCTTTCACTGATTAGTTGGATTGTCTTGATTGTAGTTTGTGATTTCTTATTGGTTGATCTGCAGTCATTCCACTCCTAATGTTCTGCATGATTCAAGCCGTTTATCATGGGTTACATTTCAACTTTTACATTCTTTAACGTGGGATGATAATTAAGTAATTATAATTAACAATTGTTTTCTTTCTTTTTACAGGTATCGGTCCCTTTCTACCAGAATACAATTCGCTTAAGAAGGTATGAATTTAATATGTTTATTGTATATTTGATCAGCGTAAATGGAAACATATTTTTCTCATTTTTGAATTGATTATTTTTGTTTTTACGTTGATTTTTATTTGAGGTGTTTATTATGAATCCTCAATGTATATATTAAAGAAGTGTTATTGACAATTTTTTTCCTACCTGTGCTATAGAGAAATGTAATTGACGATTTTTTCATTTGGTTCCATGGTAAACATAAGTTTTGCGTATTCTTTACAAACTCTCTTTTTCTTTACAAATTCTCTTACAAACTCTCTTTTCCTGTCTTTCTTTTTCTCATCAATTGACCGATTGATTTGGAAAAATGGAAACCTTTTTGGAAAAGGTCATCTCTTTTTCCTTTTATTCTTCTTCCATTATTCCTTATTCCTTTCCGTTTATCCATATAAAACCTACCAATGCCCAACCTGTGTAGGTTCAATCCACCTCATGTAATGAAGGTCATCAATAAAACTTCTCTATTCTGCTCCATTAAATTTGCAGTAACTTGGTTGCCCGGTGACTCAATATTTACCAGTTGCAACATATATTTGAATCACTACTTTCCTAATTCAATCAAGAGTCCAGGATTGCCTGCTGAAACTCATTACTGTTCAGGACCTAAAAGAGATTGTAGCGATTCCAAGTTCTTTTTTTTGGAAAACAGTTGTTTTCCCCTGCAGTTTCTAGGCTGAACTCTGTTATTAATGATTTTTCCCTATGCTCTATTCTTCCTCTCTACTTCTTCAATCTTCAGTGAATCCTCATCCATTTCCTACCAAAAAAACTTCTAACCTTAGATGTGTTTTTTTCCTAATTTCTCTCAAGAGGATCATAAATTCTCTCCTTTATAAGAGGAGCTATTAATACTGCCATATACCGGGAAGATCTAACGTGTTTAGAGAGGTTTGAACTTGACTTAGTTTTCAAAAATTCTAGTTATGAATTACTCTGGAGTAAAAACATGAGGAGGTAGTTAAAATATGGATATAAATGAAGACAATAAAGTCAGAATAGAAATATTAATAACCAATAAGACCAATATAAAACACAAAATAAACAAGAAATAATGAAAGAGAAAACTTGAGACTTTGAGTTTACAAAGTACCAAGGAGTCTCTGGAGTTTTTTATGTAACCTTAATGTTAGAATGTTTAGTCACAATTAATGCTACATAAGCTTATTAACACTAGCTTAGGTTTAATGCTTTTTAGCTTAGTATTGGGATTAGGTTTAAAGCAAAGCGAATTCCTGTTTAGCACTTAGTATTCAGTCTATTATAGTGAGTGTTTCGGAGTCACTTAAAAGATTTTAAAAGAATAAAAAACATTTATATGGCTTCAGGACCCTGTTATCCAAGGATAAGTAGTTGTTCATAAATCTAGTGCTAACTAGGAGTTATAAGTTCATAACATAAACTTAATTCTTAAGTTCCGTTTTTTCTCCATTGCTACGGAGATCGCAACTAACTTAGTAGTTCTCGACAGAGCTGCAATTCACACCAAAGGGTGGAATTTTCATTACAGAAAATTCTGTAGTTTTGAATAATGATTACAGTGGTTTGAGAGGGTGAGGAGAGTAGTTTTAAATATTGCCTATTTAGCCTCCCAATTGAAAGTTTTCAGCTTTTGCTGGCAGTGGAAAAGTAATTCGACCCATACTTTACTGAATTTAGTGAGAAATGCATTTAAATTGACAGTTAAGAAAATTTATTGTCATTGTTTGAATCAATTTCAAGAGATATTTTTAATGAGAAAACATTAATACCATTTTGGCTTGTGATTCCTGGCCAAAAAGTGACAGAAACAGTTATCATTGCATATTCTTTGTTAATCAGACTTTTTAACGTCATTGTAAACTAATACAACACGAGAATTGCAGATAATAATGCAACAGATTAGAAGTTGCCTAGGATCAACCTTATGGCCTTTAAAGAACTTTTCTGTGAAACTTGAATCTCAGAATTAACCAAGAAAATGTCATTACAGTTTTTTTCAATCAATGAAATGGGATCTTCTGAATAAAATTCAGTAGCTATATATATAATATCTTATAAATAATATCTTATTTCCATAAAATTTTTAAATATTACTGCAGCCTTTCTTTTGTGTCTTCAGTAGTCAATTATAATAAAAAAAAACCTTTCCACATAAACACGTGAAATAACAATCAATGATCAAACCACAATAAGAAATGGGAAAACAAGACTAAGATCTTTCAACTGTAACAAACGGTCTTCATCAGACTCAAAAACCCTACTGGGTTTTTACCCAGATTTAAATATATCTTAGCCTTGTTTTCTCATTTCTTATTGTGGTTTTAGCATTATATATATATATATATATATATATATATATATATATATATATATATATATAAATAAAGATGTCACATAAACACGTGGAAATAAATAACAATCAATGATCAAACCACAATATTAAATGGGAAAACAAGACTAAGATCTTTCAACTGTAACAAGCGGTCTTCGTCAGAGTTGAGTTTTTGACTCTGACGAAGACCGCTTGTTACGGTTGAAAGGTCGTAGTCTTGTTCTCCCATTTCATATTGTATAGTTTATATTAAATATATATATATAACAATGATGAAACCACAATATGAAATGGGTGAACAAGACTACGACCTTCCAACCGTAACAAGCGGTCTTCGACCATCGTAGTCATTTATATATATATATATATATATATATATATATATATATATATATATATATATGTATGTGTGTGTATGTATATGTATATTAATATCCTCAATTTTCGTGTAAATTGTACAATTTCATTGTGAAAGTAATCGAAGTGAATTTGTATATATATATATATATATGATACAACAATGAATGATTAAACCACAATAAGAATGGGAAAACAAGACTAAGATCTTTCAACCGTAACAAGCGGTCTTCGTTTTTGACTCTGAAAGGGGTTTTGACTCTGAAAGGGAAAAAGGGTTTTTGACTCTGACGAAGACCGCTTGTTACGGTTAAAAGATCTTAGTCTTGTTTTTCCATTCTTATTGTGGTTAGAATTGATTGTTGTTTCACGTGTTTATGTGAAATCTTTTTATATATGATACATTGGAAAAAAATAAAGGTTTTTTATTAATATTTGCATATTACTTGGAATGTACTTTTTGAAGTAATCTTCGATGAAATGGAGGGTGAAAGGCTTTGTGGCGATTGGAAGGTGAATGAGGAAGCGAGGTGAGAGTCCCTGAACTAGCCTAATTGGCAGCTAACTTCTTACCATGATGATGGATGGCGAAAGAAAGTCAAACAAGTTTTTGTTCTGTTTCTTTCTCTGTAATTTCATTTATTGCCCTTGTAGTTACTTTATTAGTAGTTACAGTAATATGTGATTATATACTAATGTTCATTTACTATTGGTAATAATAATTATAATAATAATTCAGCTCTTTAGTTGTGATCGTATTGTATCTTGGATTTGGCTCGTTGGTTTAATTTGATCACAAAGTCGGAAATAATTTCATTCATTTGTGTTTGTAATTGTTGCTTAAATCATTGAAAAAGTATAGTTCTTGAAAAAAAAATTTGTCTTGAATATAAAGCCTTCTTTGTTACACATGTCACGGACTATACTGTGTTGAGAGCTTCAATTCATTAGAGTGTGTATTCTTTGCTCAAGGCTAAAAATATTCATGATAATGACATCCTTGCGGCATGCAGGAATCCTAGGATTTCATGATTTCATGGATGCCTAAGGTATAAAGAGGCATTGTGTATTGATAGAACGACCTTACAACACTAAAAACAGACAAATGCCGTGACCTCTCCTTGGGATGGTTTTCTTTTTAAGCGTTGTTGTAGGAAGTAGAAGTTACATAATGTTTTACCTGGTATGTTAAATGTTTAACATGTTTATATCGTAACCCATCTTCTTTGTAGATGGTGTATGTGTAATTTTTACTGGTTACTTCTGACTTTTTCGTAGGTGCATATTTATTTCATTCTACCTGCTTTATGGCATGTTCCTGAAAGCTACATACCAAAGATAACCAAAAGCCACCACTTAATTAATCTTCCTTGATTGTTTGAGGGTTAATCCAACCTAACCATTACCACAAACGTAGCTTTACTGAAACTAATCTCATTATTTCTTTCCAATTCCCTTACTTCACATTTTCACCTCAGGGCTATTCTATTGGTGAAAACTCTAGGTGCTTTATTAACTTCCACCATTTTTTTACGGGATGACTAGATTACCAAGTTGATTCTACATCGGAGATTCTAAATTTTCCAAACTCTTCAGTTGACTAAACCACTCATCAATTTATTCCATGTTCCATTACTTCAATCATATCCCAAATAAGTCACATTAAATCATAAAGTGATTTCACATCATAGCTATTTATAACTAAGACTTAGTTTTTCTTCGCAAGGTTAGTAGATTAGTGAAGAGTTCATGTAACATTTGGCTTTTGTGTGCGTGTTCAATTTATTTCGGACCTTGTCCTCCCTTATCGCTTATTTATTGTGGAACTGGACTCTCAGGATGGACAGCACGATTTCTGTCATGCAATCCAAGTTTTTCATTCATTTATATTTTTTCCGATATATATTTATTACATCATAGGGTATTTAGTATAAAGGAATGCAATTATGAAATATATTATTTGATATGTCTAAAATTTTTTTTTATACAATTAATTCTAACATAGAAAATAAGTATTCATTTGATATTTAATTGCTGTGCATAATGTGCTTTGAGATGACGGCGTAGTCTCTGGTTACTTCTCGAGCTTGTGGTATATACAGTCAAAATGAAGGCTTTGTTGAGACATTACACAAACTGTATAAAGACACACAGAGTTCCGATAAAGGTCCACTCCAAATTTTCGGTATCTCCTAAACCATTCACTTTTTTATGCATTTATGTTTGAACGCATTTGTAAATATATACTTTGGAAACAGAAATAAAATCAAATGAAAACTAGACACTTGGAAAACTCACCTTTTATTTTTCGGCCCTTTTTGATAGTCATCCTCAAGAAAGGAAGTGAGAAGATGAAGACAACTGGACATCTTCACAGAATATGTGGAACTTCGGCACAGCGGAAAGGAAAAAGTGCTAGAAATAGCTGAAGAAGAAACAATTGAGTGAAAAATAATAACAAGAAAAAAACATTAATCAAAGCGGACAATATACTTTGAAAACAGAAAGGTACACGAATGAAGACTATACACACATTTGACTTTCAATATTTCCATCATTATACTATCTTGTATCTATTTCATTAAAGTGAACCGCCTTCTCGTCATTCAAGATCTTCTGTGTGATTCGATGTTATGAACCAATTTCCTTCTATCAGGGGTTGGTTAATCGAAATTGGAGTTAGCCAAGTGACATCTGTCATAAGGATTAAAGAAGCTTATATCCTTAGACAATACTGGTAAAGTGTTTAAAAATATTTGTACTTTTTTAAAATATCTTTAAGCACTATAGTTTTATACATTATATATATATATATATATATATATAATCGATCAAACCACTATAAGAAATGGGAAAACAAGACTAAGATCTTTCAACCGCAACAAGCGGTCTTCGTCAGAGTCAAAAACCCAACTCAAAACCACAGTTGGGTTTTTGACTCTGACGAAGACCGCTTGTTGCGGTTGAAAGATCTTAGTCTTGTTTTCCCATTTCTTATTGTGGTTTGATAATTGATTGTTATTTCACGTGTTTATGTGAAATCTTTTATATATATGTGCAGAATAGATGTTTCAGTATGAGGTTAGTTTCTCTGATATTAGATTAAACTATAAATGTTCACGTTTCGATATTTATTAAAAATCTTTATCACAGGTGAAAGTAAGAATCTATGGGATTGAAAAAAAACCTATTGAATTGCGTAAGCAAAATAATTGAACGTTGATTGAAGCCAAGGCACTCATTCGAGGCCTGCCACCGATCCGGCTCACCCTTATCATTACGACTAATGTCTAAATAACTTATTGATTTATTTCTTCTGCGTATTTTTTTGATGTGAGCTTAAAAATTTACATATGGAACAAGATTTCAAAGTAAACGAGTGGTATAAAAATGAACGTCTGAACCACTTTTAGAAATTTCTGAAATCTTGTTAAATATGAATAATATTGCAAATGGGAAACTTTTCATGTCAAGTTTTCATAGATAGTAGTACTTACAATATATTAAATTCATTAAATTTACCATTTTTCCTTGATTTAAGATTTTGTAAAATATAAACTATACTTTTTTTTTTAACGATTTGTCATATATTTTGTTTAAATTCAATTTACTGTTTTATATGTATACATTTTTTTTTGTAAATATTGCAGTTATAATTTTTTTAAGTATATAGAAATAAAAAAAAAAGCAAAAGTGTTTAATTGAAGTTAAGTAATTGTAAACTTTTCTTAAGAATCCGTTTTCCTAGTATTGTGAATTACAATAAAAAGTCACAAAGAAAATAAGAACCAGTTCGGAGCTTTTCATTATGTTATATCACAGAAACCTAATTTAGTTGAAAGGACCGAAAACGTTGTTACGCTTTTCATTATCTTCGTTTTTCCATTGCTCCAGATCCAATCTGAAAATCGATATTTGACCCACTTTACTTATAAAGATCAAATTTCTCATCACTTCTATCTTGATGAAAATTTAATGTTCATATATTTTCGTGGCTATGATTCATTAGAAGTTATGGTTATAGTTAGAATTTTGGATTAAGTATTTGTTAGGTCATGGAAACTCAGGTCAATGCCGAACAAGCTGATATCCTAAACAGATTGGCTTAATCGTAAAGGATGTGCTCGCTCAGAATGCAGCTTTCATCATGCATCATGCAAAACGGAAATTTCTTCAATAATTACCTGTGATAAGACGTCTTTAGGTCATTTAGTTGATAATTTAGCCGAAGATTGAATTATTTTAGTTTTCTTAAAACTAAAAAAGCGTTATATATTTTTTCATATCCCTGTAGTCTGCTTCAGGCGGCACGTACCAGGGGGGGGGGGGGTCACATTTTGAGGTGGTAAAAATAGAAAATGGAAAAAATTATAATAATAAAATCTAACAAAAAATCTAAAATTGTATGCCAAATGAATTTTCGAGGTTGTAATTGTATATATCTATGCAATACTGTTTGTAAGTAGATTTTTCAACTGTAATATTTGTATTTAAAAAAAAACAATATTTTTTCAAATAATAATAGTTTTTTAAAATGGTCGAAAGTTTCTTATATTTTTCTGTGTAGTCTGTTAATTTAATTCAACACTTTCTTTATAATTTCAATTATACTTTTTTGTTTTGAAAAATCTTTTGTTTTCTTTGTAACTGTTTGTATATCTAAACATATAAACATTCTTTGTATATGTTTATGAGTACTGTCATAAAATGAAAGTCTGGGGACTAATAATAGCAGTTTAAAATTAGATCCTTGATTGTAATTTCAATGAAAATTAATATTTTGTGGACTTTCTAGATTTTTGAAGGTTACAAGAGGGGCGGGGGGGGGGAATCTTACGACCACCCTGGGCAGCAAAAATAGTTGCTATGTAACTGCCCTGTGGAGCTCATAGAGTTTGATGCCTGTAATATTCACAAAAGATTATTAATAATTTTTATGAATTTAATTTTGAAAAATTATTTTCATATATTTTTTGTAGACAGTGATAATATTACACTGTAATAATTGTGGAATCAATTACAACCTTACTCAAGGTTTTCCATAAAACTTTAATTTTTCCAAGAAGAGCATATTGAACTTTGAGTTAGTTATATTTTTTATGTTGGAAATTTTTTTAGCACCCACGCTATTTATGCTTAAATTCTGATATTGTGGCGGAAAGCATGGCTCATTTGTTATTTGGCACCCACTTTTGCAATGTATGAGCCACTTTACAGTGTTGATTATACTCCGAGAGTTTTTTATTTTGCCTTTCTGAAGGATTTTTGTCGAATACCTGACACATATAGACTAGGGTTCGAGAGCTTTATGTTCCCTCTGAAGGTGGGGTTCACAAGATCTTTCATCCCACACGTGAAAAATCTCGAGTCATAGCCAATATTTAATTATCGAATCGAGTTCAAATCTTACCCTCCTGTCTTGAGTACCAGAGGCAAGCACTGGACAACACTGACACTTATCTTGAATTCAATTGGGTTCCTCTAAAAGCATACCCATTTCAGTTCAATTACGTTTGCACTGATTACTCTAATTTTTTTTTAATTATAAATTCTATTCAACATCCATCTAACAAACGATGAATTGTAATAATTCCTGTATTCATTTTATCTTATTATTAAAAATAAAGTTTTTGAAGAAATATATTCTATTGTATATATAATGTTAGTTGTAAGTGCGAAAAAGACTTACATCGAAATAATTTGAGTAATGAGTCCTTTTAAAAACGTATGAGTTTTTAAGCAAGTATCTTTTGGTTATTTCAGAATCAGGAACAATAAATGGATTCTTGAAAAACTCATTTAAGCATTTAAACGTTGGAATTTTTTTTTACCTAGGTTCACAGAAGTGTATCTCTATAAATATTTATTGTATATCTATATAGTGTATAAAAAGATTTCACATAAACACGTGAAATAACAATCAATGGTCAAACCACAATAAGAAATGGGAAAACAAGACTAAAATCTTTCAACCGTAACAAGCGGTCTTCGTCAGAGTCAAAAAACCAACTTCAGTTGGGTTTTTGACTCTGACGAAGACCGCTTGTTACGGTCGAAAGATCTTAGTCTGGTTTTCCCATTTCTTATTGTGGTTTGATCATTGATATAGTGTATATAGACTAGATGTATATCTGTAGTGTACATCTCCATAAACTTTTTTTTTCTAGTTCAATGTTTTTTCTATATTTTCATAATTTGTTACGAATCGTATTTTTTTGTACATTATACTTTAAGTTTATTGTTTATTATTTTTAAGTTAGCTGTGGGTACATTATTACTATAAACAGAGGCTATATTAAAATTGTAGTACTAAGTGCTCTTTTTTAATTTTGAGATTTCTCGTTCCAACAGTTTTTTTGTACAACTTGCCTAGTAAAACGGCATATTCGTAAATATTTTTCTCTTATACTGTTGAATTAATTTAACTCCTTCAGTTTAGGGATGTCGTAGATACAAAAGTTAGTTTTTATTTCTATGTCAAGTATAAAAAAGCTTTTTGACAAAAGCCATAAAGTAAAGTTTCTCTGACTACTTTTTTTGAGAATACATAATGAATAGCTGCCTGTGATACAATTGATTGAATTCAATTTTCATTATTAATTTATTTTTTGAGATAAATATCTTCTAATGTTAAGTAACTCCAGAAATTGAAACTAATTTAAATATAATTAAGCGCTTCAAATCCTGTTTGATGGTGTTATTGGGGTTTCAAGCAATCTTCCTGATCAGGTCCTGTCGTCCTTGGAATGTGCGTTGCCTCAAAGTTCAAACTTCAATGTTACATCCTGGAAGTTATTTTTCTTAATTTTGGGTTGTGGGTGGACATACTTAATTAGTTTTGTTAAACTTTGATGAATAAATGTAATCTTTTGTGAAAAGAGGGAATTACGTAGATGAAAGGGAGAGAGAAGGACTGATAAGAAGAGAGGAGGGAATGTGAATGATAAGCCGACTGATAGTGAGGTGGGGGAGTGAAGAGTTGTTAGAACGAGGAAGGGAGGTTGAATTAGGGTGACGTTGAAAAACATCAGTACTGCGTAAAGGGAGGAGAAAGAGACGTGGAGTGGACATGGAACCAATCTATTCTCTCATTATATATAATATATACATTGTTTATATATAAATGAAATACTAAACAGTTCAAACTGTACAGATAAATAACTGAAAAGAAAACCAACACAGAAAGAACGAAAACACTTACTCGGATCAATTTTTCGAAACGAGGTTCGTCTTCAGGAAAAGAGTAGATGGGAAAATGAAGAAGAGATATGTTCTATAGGTGGAAGCTGGCTGTCTGAAGAACGAACCTACCTCTTCTTCTTCCCTTCTACTGTCTTCCTGATAACAAACTTTGTTTTGAAATATTGATCCCGGTCCCAGTTATATATATATATATATATATATATAACTGAAAAAAACAACACATAAAGAACAAAAACACATACTGGGAAATATATATATATATATATATATATATATATATATATTATATATATATATATATATATAGTTCACACAGGAAAGAGAAAACACAAATAAAAGACACACACAAAAGACTCACAACGATATTTCGACAGTCGTCGTCATCGGGTAGAAGTAGTCCCTTTGAGTAGCTGAAGCTAACTGAGTGGTAGGCCAAATGCAACGAACACGCGCGCACTCTGCCTGCCGCCCTAGGTAAGCTACTAACTACAGTGAGAATAGTAACTAAAAGGAACAAATAAAAGCAAATAAAAATAACAGAAGGAGAAGACTAGTAAATGAAGCAATAAACAATTAAAAAATTAAAAAATAAAAATAAATAAAAAAAATAAAAATTAAAATTAAAAAATAATAAATAAATAAATTCTTAAAAAAAAAAAAATAAAATAAATAAAAAAAAAAAAAATAAAATAAATAAATAAATACTTAAATTAACGGTACAAGTTAAGGCCAGGAGGAGAGCGAGCTTTGAGAAGACAGATAATTGCCTCCTCTGAAGCTCTTAAAGTAACCCGAGAAGACTGAACAGGGATATGATTAAGGACTTGGACCCGGAAGCAGTGATTAAAATCCAGTCCATGGGAATTAGAGTGGATAGCAATAGGAAGGTTTTTGCGTTGACCAACGGAAGCCCTGTGACCATTCATACGTAAGTTGAGCTGCGTAGAGGCCATACCAACGTAGAATGCATCACACTGGGTGCAGTCCAAACGGTAAACGCAATTAACCGAGGTGCATGAGGTGTGGGGAGGACAAGGGTAGTTAATATTGCTATGGGGGGAAGTAAAAAAGGGATTAGGGTTTATGATAAGACAGGTTTGGCATCTGCTCCGTCCGCACTCCAACATTCCCCTCCCAAGTGTAGGGTTCAAGGGAGAGTGATGGGAGAAAATGCCTCTGAGGTTCGGTGGTTTGCGATATGATAAGGAGGGGGCTTCAGGAAAAATAGATGAGGTAGAAGGAGAAGAGGAGAGCAATGGGAAAAACTCCTTAATAACCGAGCCAATCCTATGAGCGCCAGGGAAAAAAGTGGATATCAGGAAAACACTATCAGTGTGGTCTTTTCTGGGTACGTGCCGGTGAACTATTTCAGCCGGCACGACACGACTATCAATGACATTGGAAGGGTAGCCACGATCAATTAATTTTTCTTTCAAACAGTTAATGTGGGAACTACGGTTTTTCAAATTATTACAAATCCTGTGGATGCGGATGGAAAGGGATCTGGGGATTGCTTTTTTGATGTGGGTGGGATGGCAACTACTGTAGTGGAGGTACTGCTGTGCATTAGTAGGTTTTATATGTACAGAGGTGGAGAAACTGCTATTGTTGAGGGTGACATCAACATCAAGGAAAGTAATTTTATTGCTGGACACTTGGTGGGTGAAGGGTGAAATATATATATATATATATATATATATATATATATATATATATAGGTTGATAAAAGTATCGACCGCGCAGTAGAAACAAAATAAAAGTTTATGAGGACTCAGTCAGTTCTTCAGGTTCAAATTAAACTCTCATTACCAACAACCGAAACGTTGGTAATGAGAGTTTAATGAACTGACCGAGTGTTTGCAATGACAGTTTCATTTGAACCTGGAGGACTGACAGAGTCCTGATAAACTTTATATATATATATATATATATATATTGATAAAAGTATCGACCGTGGAATAGAAAGAAAGCTAAACTTTGTCGGGAGAACTGACCGAGTCCCGTTAAACTTTAGTTATATATATATATATATATATATATACACTCCTGTGCAAAATTATCGCACCACTTTAAATTTTTGGATTTTTGTAGATAATTGTTGAATTCTGTTTTGCTTTTTATTCAAAAGTGATCATTTTCAATTAATCAAAGCAGTTTTTAGCAATTTTGAGCGTATAGAACCAATTTGATTTAGAAAAAGTTTGTATCTTTTTAAAAGTAGGTTAACGCGCCATTCGTTAGTAATGCATTAAAGGATGATAGAGACAAATAATGACGTCACCTTGCAACGTGGCCTTAGTTTAGTACTTAGTAGGTCCTCCTCTAGAGAAAATGACAGCTCCGATCCGCCTGGGAAGGCTCTCGATGAGACTGCCAATCATCTCTTGCTCCACGTTGTCCCATTCTGTCACAGCTGCATGCTCCAACTGGTCAAGTGTCTCTGGAGGTGGCTGACGAGCTCGAATTCTTCTTTTTTACAGGTCACACACTTGTTCAATTGGATTTAGATCCGGACTTCTGGCTGGCCAGTCTTTAACATTAATACCCACATCACTGAGGTAGGAGGTAACCTCTCGGCAGGTGTGGGGACGGGCATTTTCCTGCATTAGGATGAATTCCTCTCCGATGTAAGGGGCGAAAGGTGTCACGTGATCTTCCAGAATGGTATAGATGTACCTATCCGCATCCATAGACCTCCCTCGAAGTGGCACTAACTCCGTGCGAGCAGTCAGACAAATACCGGCCCAGAACATGATAGACCCTCCTCCAAAGGGTACCTGGCGCACCATGTTGCAGGCTGCGTATCTCTCTCCAGGCGTCCTCCATACTCTTCCCCTACCATCAGGCCTACGAAGACATATTCTAACCTCGTCCATAAATAGAACCTTGGCCCAGTCGTCCACAGTCCAATCAGCGTGTTCCCGTGTAAACCGAAGTCGTGCTACACGGTGCTGCCTGGTGAGAAGAGGGGTCTTTTTGGGCCGACGAGCATCTAAGTTTGCTTCGCGCAGTCGTCTTCTCACCGTAGATGAAGAGATTGTCAAATTTCTAACATTTTGGATTAGAGCACTCAGCTCTTGACCTGTTACATCCCTTCTTCTCAATGCATTTTGCCTCAAGAAACGGTCATCGACTTCCGAAGTAAGACGAGGTCGACCCTGACCTGGTCTCCTGGTATGACTTCCAGTCTCCCTGAAGCGAGTGATCAGTCTCCTGACTGTTGAATGGCTGACCCCCAGCACTTGAGCCACTTGCCTCTGGCTGTAGCCTTCTTCTAACAGAGTCTGAGCCCGGACACACTGTGGAACATTTAGAAACCGACCTCTGTCGATTATTAACTTTTAAAAGTTAAAATTAATTTGAAGAATAAGATATTACAGCGCTGTGGACACTGGGAAGTCAACAGAAGACTGAAAACAGTGCTAAAGGTTAGGCAGTCAATAGACGAGATTCAACCTTTGGACTTCTACTAGTTTATGAGGAAACCCTGGCGAGGGAACATGGATCACAATAATGTAAACAACCTTTGGACATTTCTTTACTGCAGTAACTATGCTCCCAGTTCGATATTATTAATAAAATCTCCAATTTTTAAAGTGGTGCGATAATTTTGCACAGGAGTGTATATTTATAGAAATATAGAAAACCAAAATTTTATAGCTGTTCAGGTTATTTATGTTTTTAAGCAGCAGTTATATAAAATACTTATTTGTTGGTCATTTAGAGTTCGTCATTAATTAATTTTAAGCCTAATATTAAAGTGGACTCTATAGAGGTCAACAATATTTATGAGTGTTGAAATATTCTCGTTGAGAACACGACATGTACATTTGGATTGTATAAAGTGGTAGTCGGCAGCATATATTTGCTTTTGCGAAATAAAAGTTATATACTTATGCGCACCCTCGGAGAAGGGTCCTACGTGCCGGTCCGATGTGTTATGGATCGCTGCTTTGGGAAAATGAAATTAAGGAAAATCAAAATCTCGCAGTGAGGTGTCACAAATGTCCTTATTACCTACTTGTATTCTCTTAAGGCACAAATACCCCAACCTAGCACAATGTTGTTACCGATATCATGGTCAAATTGAGGACTGACACACCTAGCTGAGTATTCTAAATAAAAGTGCTAATGATACGTTGGTTCTTCAGTAAATTGCTCAGTAATAACACCATTCAACAAAAACCAAACTATTGTTGTGGACACTATGTAATAGCATGGAATACTTCATTAAATTTATGGATAAACTACATTATAGTTGTTACAAATTATACTTTAAAATTATTGTATGAGTGTTTATCCTTTATAATGTGGAGTTCTGTATATAAAGAGGACTAATTAAAAAAATGCCAGTAAACATTTTAATATGCTGAGTGACCTAGAAACCTCAATAAATACTTGCGACTGGTAAGTATAAAGCAGATAGTTGGTAACTAATTAGGGGTAATTCAAATATTTTATGTACTTGAAAATTATTGATAATTCTCGTAGAAGTGTTGAGACAAGAGTTTATGATAGTAAAGTTGAATTATTCATCTGTTTGAGACTTGTTTCTCTAATTGAAATCTTTTAAAACTTTTAATCAGCTATAATGTATTCTATAAGTAAAGCTGCAAAGAGTTGGCAATTAGTTTATTTGACGTAAGGAGATCTGTTGATTGTTTAGAGTGGTGGAGTGTAATTGAAAAGTGCCAAAGTTGGCAGTAGTGGTGAATTAGGCAAGGCTCTCAGGTGTTGGAACCAATTCTCTCGGCCTTCCACGATGTGCTTCAGCCTCTGGGAGTTGTCTCTTTGTTACTCCTCTCTCCTTTTCTAGCCGCATCTACCTTTTCCATCAAATGCATTAACGGGAGAAATCTTTGAATAATTTACATATTTTAATTTGTTATGTAACTTTGTTTTAAAGAGTTTGACAAGTTATATACTGTGGTTGATATATTTTACTCTGAAGTTAATATATAGATACTGAATATGATGATATATGCTATTTATTTATTATATAACCTGCAGGGGACCAGAATAGCTTAGTGGTTAACGTATTCGCCTCTGAACTGATAGGACCGGGGTTCGATCCCCACCTGGCTCTCGATTTATTCACGTGGAAGGTGAATAAATCTGAGCACGTCGTCCCTCAGAAGGACGTTAAACCGTAGGTCCCGAGCCTGTACGATGTCAGGTACTTGTTAAAGATCCCTACTCTTAATACACTTGAGTTAAACAAAATTTAGAACTCCCACTGTAGAATCAATCTTCATTGTGTAGTATCACAGAGTGCCAATACTCGTCCTGAGTGTGTTTCCTTCTGGGACTGCCACTGCAACCTAATCTAACCTATATAACCTACAGGGGTTTTTGACAAGGCTTAATTTACTGTTCTTTTTTTACATTATTTAGGTTTAGGTGTGGTCTATTGGTAGCTGCTCCCCGTTATTACTGGACATTTGACTTTCGAATATATTACAATAGTAGATCTTTTATGTGGGAAATGGAAAGTTTTGACTACGCCGTCTCATAGACGTTATTGTCAATGCGGAGACGCTACAGGATGACAGGGCATTCATGTTCTAAGTAAGCAAGAAGTTAGAACTTTCCAATGTGTAATCAACCCAGTAATCTTGTTCATATATAGCAATATATCTGTCAAGTAAGAAATCAAAAACTTTTCTCTTCTGAAGAAGATATGCCTCTGTTGGGGTGAAAATATTTGATGTACTATACCCATTAACTATAACCATTTTTTAAATATATTATAGAAAAATAAAACATGCTAACTTATAAATTTCTGGTTTTAGATCTTGTTCACTTTCCAGAGAGTAACTGCAAATTTCCAGTCGGTTATCATATCCTATCATATCATATCTCTATTTCGAATCTTCTTATCGATCACTTTGCTTTCCGAATATTTATAATGTATAAGTATATTTGGTTTAATTTCTCGGTGTTTTTCATTTGTCTCTTTCTAGTCTCATCATCTTAACATGATTTATAAGTTATCTGGTTTATGGTTTGTTTTTGTTTATATTTTTGTTGTCATCGGTCTATATTTTGTTGATGTTACGATAATCAATATGTAATCTTAATTAGATATTTGGGTAAGTTATCAAGTAGGAAGAGTAGATACAAAATAGTAATGCACAGAAGGATACAAAAGATAGGATAATGCGCAGAATACTCTCAGTTTCCATATAGAGGATGTACAAGATAATGCACTGAATACTCTCAGTTTCCATATAGAGGATGTACAAGATTAAAACTGGTGAAATGAACAAGGACATTTATAGAGTAAAGTAAATGATTCATCTTTAATTGTTACTCAAGACCTCTGTGTTACCACCAATAATATATTACGGTTAATTTTTCATGTGCGTAAGACGGTGGTACGGTACTGTGTTTTGCCACTATCCCCTTTAGGCGATGATGGCATCCTTCAGAGCTGACCACATTCAATGTGAATCGTATTTAACGTGGAGTCCATTCACCACTGACCTGTCTAAACAACTTATTTTAGATTTTTAACAATAAAACTTTATTAAGAAGTTGTGTTATTATTGCAGTTATTATTGTGTTCCTTGTAAGTTATTTTCCTCTTATTGGTTAGGTTACATTGACCGACCCTTGAGAGAACACACTTATTGGTCCTTTATGATACCATAAAATGAATATTCTTAATAGGGAATCCTAAATTTTATCTATCTCAAAGGTATTTAGAGTAGAGATCTTTAAAGAGTACCTGAAGTGATGATGAAGTAGTTAATTATTTCTCTGAAGTAACATTTTTTTTTACTAAAGAATTTGAAAGAGAAACAGTCATTGAAAATGAGTCCATGAGAATTTACATGAACGGCAACGGGAGGGTCGCTGCGATTAATTATTATCGTATAACCGGTGATAGTTCATACGGAATCTCAGGATTGTGGAATCCAATCCCACACAAAAAGCATCTCATTAAATGCAGTCCAAACAGTAAAAACAGTTACACAAAGTACGGGTATAAGAAGTGTAATTGTAAGAAGAATATAGCTAAGGTATACATTGTAGGACTATAATGGGTACCACTTATTAGGTTGAAAGATCTTAGTTCCATTTCTGTATTTTTTACTGTAGTTTAATATTTTTAATTTTTTTTATTTCGCGTCTTTATTGTAAAATATTGTGTCATGTATAATTGATGTATAATATGATTTAAAAATTGTTCTGTTAAAAATCATATTCAATTGTTAAAAATGTGGTAAAAAATCATATCCATATTCAATTGTTGATAAATTTGGTCAGTACTTACAAAAATCTTTTTGGTATGTTACAGTTGTATGAGGTTCTTTCTTTAACGTCTCATTAATTTATGGAAAGACATTTTTTGCATCCTTTCATAATTATAGTTCTTTTTTAATGTTATCTTCATTTCGGAAACTTTTTGATAAGTTAGATAATTTTACTCTAAAATTTAGTTATTTGTAAACTAGTATTTGTATGGAGTTAAATTAATTATATTTGGGACTTAATTTAATTAATTGACTTATAATTCAATCTCAAAGCTTGTGAGAGCGATACAAGCCATACCGTTTGACGGATCAAAATGAAACTGTACCTAAAAATAGAACATTATGTTTATTAATTATTAAGAGAGTTTATAAGTAATCAGGACGATATTTGTATCAGGTTTTGTAGGAGAATTGTAAAAAAGTTCCCTTGGTGTGTGAAATGAGTGTACAAATGGAAGATTGCAAAACGTGATTTAGCTATGCTGACAGGAGATTGCTATATTGTTCATTACTGGTTAGAATTAGATATGATAAAGTATGTTTCTGCAAGAGAATATAATGGCGATATGATTCTAAGATATCAAAGTTCTTATATAATTGGTTGAGACCTCTGTTCGTAAACATAAGATTACATTAGTTTACTATCAGTATAGTGATTATGATAAACTGATGGGTTTACATGTTTTGATGTCTGAAAGTGAGGTTTAGTCAGTGAGTGGGTTTGGTGTATGTGTTTGCCCTAAATTCGGATTATGTGTAACCACTCAACTTATATAGATCTTAATGAAATTTATCCGGTACATAGACCATAGAGTGAAAATGTTTCCGAGTGTTTTAGGTCATATGCATAAAAAAAGGAGCATTTCACTGTACTTTAACTGAAATATTACAAATAGTACTTTTTTTTCCCCACTCTCATAGATTTTACATAAATACGAGTAGTAGACGACCCGTGACCCCTTGTATCACTCAGTGTTAACGAATTATAGCAACAGTTAATAACATAAATTCACTGAATGTGATTAACAGGAATAACTGCTATTGCTGTTTCTTGTTATTCAGTCATGAAAACAAAGATTCTTATGTGACCCAAGCTTTTGATATAGTATTCTTAGCATGATTCAATCATATTTAAAACAAATAAAAGCTGTAAATTGAAATATTCAATTTATTTTACCCAACATAAAATAACATTAGTGAAAGGTATGACTTTTTATGAGATTACCTTAGAACATCCGTATTTGTGTTCAAGTTTGTGTTCCTAAAATTATTCATTTTAAACCTCTAATGTAATAGTTTATTATACCTGCTTTCGGAATTTCCTACATCTGGTTAATGTGAAGGTTCCAACTACGAATTTTAAAGAAAAACGCTGGCTTTCAAAATTTTGAACCAGGAAAACGATCCTGATAATCGATTCCTGAAATCGATATCGATTCCTGATAAATAAAATTTGTTATATACATATATATATATATTCACAGTGAATGTGTGGAATAAAGAAAACCATCTCTTTCGTAGAAAATAACTTCTTCAGTTTAATTCATATGGGTAATATATTTTCCTCATTAATTTGATTTAATTGTGTTGAGAGAATTTATTTTTAATTCTTCTTTTTTTAATGCTGTTATTTGTAAAGTAATATATTACTAACTGTTTTCTTTGATATTTATATAAATAATTTGGCATAAACTGGAATTAACAGGTATTCCAAGTTTCACCTGTGTGTAAACAAAACAAGTAACAAGGAATATAGATCAACAGAGTTTTATAGGTTTATAACAAAAGTCCCTGTTTGCTACTGCCACCCTAAACAGATCGAAAATACAACAGATGAAATGTGAACTGAGAAAATTATACAAATGTATGTTTTTTAGATGTAAAACTGAAGAAGACATGAATGTTCGAAACCCATTGTTAGTTTTGAAAGCTCTGTATGGAGACGCAATTTTTGAAATTCCTCATCATGAGTAAATACCACACTTTAACCGATTACACAACTAATGAATCAAAATCTAATCTATTCATATACTTATAAAACTCTGACGACCGATCTTGTTTGTTTTCTTGCCACCGTGTATTGTCTGAATAAACAATAAAATATGCCTATAATTTTGTGTGATTCGAAAACATGACCTTTGAATTGGTCCAGTGCGCCCAATTCTTCTGCTCCAAGTGGTCTTTGTTACAGTACAATTCCAAAACCTAATATAAATAACTTAAGGTTTGTGTAAGTCAACCAATGATGAAGCCTTGGATATTGCGAACATGTGAACTTGGAATACCAGTTATTTCAGTTTATGCTGGATTATTTACATAAATATTAAAGAAAACAACGAGTACTTTACAAACAGCAACATTAAAAAGAAAGAAGAATGAAAAATACATTTTTTCAACATAAGTCAGGTAAAATTATTGACTCCAGATCTAAAATCTATTTCTGTTAAAGAATAAACCTAACCAGTTTTTTTCTAGGAAAGATTTTAGTCCCATTTTTGGAATCTTATTGTTGTTTAGACGATGTTTTTTTTTATTGCGTATTTAATTTTAATTCTTAGCGCTACTCTCTGCGCCAAGGAGACTTTTTGCACTTCACTTCCAAAACATAAGCATGAATTGAAAAAATGAGCTCCTGTCATGTGTATGAGAAATGCTGATCTACCGCGCTTTTATAATGAAACAAGACTAATAACTGAGGTGCTTTACCATGAAGTCATTGTTTATAAAATTATTGCATTACAGTTTCAAGGGGAAATAGTTTTGATCCCATCATTTAAATTTGTTTTATCTAAAGAGGGTAATATTTCTTTTTCAAGGATTCAACTTCCAATTCAGTTAGCATTTGCCATGACTATTTATAAGTCTCTAGGAGAGACTACAGAAAGTTTTAGTTTATTTAGGTAAAGCAGTATATCAACATGACCAGTTTGATGTTGCTCTGAGTAGGGTCATTTATAGTTTATCTGCATTTACGTGAACGTGATTACATTAAAAAGGAAGGTAATGGATGGATGACCCAATGGGTCGCGGGTAGTCTAGTTGAATTATACAATTCTTAATCAATAATACTTAAGTAAAGGAAAATTTCTGTTATAACTGCATGATTCTCATAAAGACTAAAAAAGTAGGTTGTGCCTTTTTTGAAGTGCTGAGTGACTTCCTCCTGTTACCTCATTGCTGCAATAAACGATATTGCTTTCAATTATTACGGTTCTTAATTATAATTTTGTAAATGTCGTTTTGTTGAACTTGCTTAAGTCCAAATTTTACTTTTGAGCTGTATATTTCATACTTTTATTTGGCCATTTTCCGGTATAAATTAACATTCTAAGTAACCATGATTCAATTTTATTTTAAATATATTTTATAACTCATACCAATGTTTATTGTAAATTGTTAAATTTTTTTTGTTTAATCATTGTTATTATTTATGAACTCAAATCTATATATATAAAAATGAATGCATGTCTGTTTGTTTGTACTCGATAGATTCAAAAACCATACATCCAATCGCCGTGAAAATTCACGAAATTATTAGGTATATCCCTAAGGTTTATGTAAAGTTTTTTTGTAAATCAGAGTTGTGGTTCAGGTAATATCCCAAAAAATATTAAAATAGATAAGGTTTGCTGTAAAACCTGTTTGTTTACATTTTGACTTTAATTGGTAATATCAGCCGCAGGTAGGTTATTCTTTATAATAATATTTCCACATGCTTTGTTCAATTGGAAATAACCAGGTACCTGAAATTTTATTATTGTTTTCAAGAATTTATTATTAGTAATTTATTATTAGAGTTGGAATTAACTTGTTTCTCGGGTAAAGCTGGGTAGTTCAGCTAGAAAATTTATAAAGTAAATTGATTTTTATGTGGTTTGTCTGTAAGTTTGTACCCTGAAGATGTTTCAGTGTCTAAAGAACCGAAACATTCTAATTTGATATTTGTTCACTAATACTGTCATTTAATAGTTTTTAGTTTAGCTTACACTAAAGCTAAGTCATAATTTGCTTCAGTAATTAGAGTCTTCAAAACAGAAAGGTGTTTGAAAATCATTATTGGAGACAGAAAGTGTGACCTACTGCGGTCAGATAAGTTGGGTAACGCGGTCAATTCCATTAAAGGCTGTTAACAATGAAAATAGTAGCCTGATTAATTATGTTAAACATGGCTTTGATATTTCATTCCTGTAACTCAATAGTTGATTACATTTTGAACTGTGCCTAATAAACCAAATCAGTCTCCATTAATATATTTTAAAGGGGTTCTGGTAGCTGAGGATTTATTACAGGCATTATAAGAATAGGAATGGCTCATACTTTGTGCATCTTCCTTAATAGTAAGAAAAATGTCTGAGGTTTGATCATTCCTATTTTAGTAACGCGTTTATTTATTTGGTATTGAATCTATTCTTTTTCACAGATCGCCTTTTTCATTGCCAATAATAGGATCATTATTGACTTATCTTTTCATTTCATGGGAATTTTACGTCATTCGTACTTATTTTTAGGTTGAATGTATATCGAGAGTCGGAATTTCGTTGTTTTCTTGACTGGGTATCTTTAAAGCAATTTTGACACTCTACTACAATGAGATTGGTGACTTTAATATTTTCTGAAGGTGACGTGATCAAGTTGGTAGATTTTTCGCATAAATAACTAGGTTCATTTGTTAGAATTAAACGATGGACCTGCGAAACATATGCTAGCTAACCACCCTCTTCAATTCCATATCAATATATTAAATGTTATATAGTAGGAAAACTGTCTTCATAAATTGAAAAGTATCAGTACATTGTATATTCTATAGAAAGGTATATTGTATTCTATCAATATAATTTTCTCTAGATATGTTTATTCATGCAAAAACTTTAAGACTTCGCTATTTCATTGTATTTTATAACAGAGCTACAGCGATTTAAGTTGTCCAGACGTCCACTAATTAGTAGGCCACTTATTACTTATGTCTACAAATTGATGAACTACCAAAATCAAATTTATCAGGGTCAATTAAATTCCTATGATGATTATAGTTTCATTATGATTCGTCAAAAGTTATGACTTGTGTCGTATCCATATAAGTTTATGAATCCAAAGAAGTTTTTGGAATTAATTATAAGTCAGAATTGTACAATCTGTTGCAAAATTTACTTCTGATTTTATTGAAAAGTTCTGAGCTTCATTCAGTTTTTGAATTTTTTTATTCTAAAAAAAAAATATATCTGTTTTTGGCTTTAGGAAAGTTGTAAATAATATTGAATTATACAATTCCTAATCAAGAATACTTCACTACATGATCTTTCTGTTATCTCTGAAGTGCTGACTTTTCCTCCTTTTACTTCATTACTGTAATAAACTGTATTGCTTTTAATTATTAAAATTTTAGTCGGTTTTGTATAACTGACTTTCGTTTTTAGCTGAGTATGATTGAAGTTAACTTGTTTTTAGTTTTCTTATAACAGGTTTTGGTTCACTGTAAAAAAAACCTTACGTTTTTCAATAAGTTTCATTCATTAGGTCATATCTCTTTTAAAAAGCGTAGTAAATTTAAACGTTATGCAGATTGTCGAAGGTCATAGTTTGATAATGGTGGCATGGCTAGTTGATTATTGCTAATTATATTAATTTGTTGAGGAACTGAAATCTTATTCTGTTTCTCTTATAACGTAACAGAGTTTTGACAGAACTGCATAACTTTCCTTTCTTAGAAAGATTATTGCTTAAGCAGAAGTATGTAGATTTATTTCCGGACAAGTCTTCAGTGGTTATGCGAGACTCTACGGACTCCCTACAAGTGAGGATATACAAGTGAGTCGACGTAAGGTACCTTAGGATAAGGTCAGTACACTGTAAGGCTTCAAAGTAGAATGACAAATCAGAGATCAAGTTGCATTGACAGCAAAAATATGAAACACTTATGAATACTTCTCAAGTTGTTATGAATAACAATACAAACAATTTTCAAGAAATTTCCAAAAATTAAACCTTAGGAGAAAAAAATAATCTATTCAATTATATTTTTTAAATGAATTAGAGCCTGTTACTCTTCATGATCTGCAAGAAGAATAAATCAAAAGCTTGATTTTAGTTGACTTTTATCTTTTACGTTCTTCCAGCAGCCCTTTTCCGGTTTTGCCCGATTGAAAAATAATATGAATAATTTAAAACATTGTTATATGTGTTTGTCATTTCTGTATTGTAGAGAATTTTCGTTAGATTTTAAACGAATCAAAATTTGTTAAATTAAACTACAGATATGAACTAATATAATTCAGATTAATGGATAAAAATACTAATAGCTACAACAGGTTAGGTTTTAATTTAATGTTATACATATGCATGTAGAAACGATTCATTTTTATAATTGATTTTTATTTATTTAAATTTATTAATTTCATCAAGGGAATTAAGTGTAAGATCATGAAACAAAAATTACTTTAATATTCTCAATAAGAATCCCCCATCACTACAGATTGATGTTTAAATGTAAACAGAGAACCAATTTTACTCTTTTAAGTGGTTTTTTCTAAGATTTCGAAACCTTAGATATTGTAACTAAAAAACATTTTCAAATAAAAATTATAGATAATAAAATTTTCATACCACTATGTGTATTGAGATTTTCTCTAGTTTAAATTCCGTTTCAGTGGCAGTCCCACAATGGAATACACATAGGCCGAACATTGGCCCTTTGTAACACCAAACACATAATGAAGATTGATTCTATATTGGAATTCTTAATTTTTTTCCCTAACTGGAGTGTATTTAGAGTAGGGATCTTTAACGAGTACCTGATATCGTACAGACTTGATCTACGGCTTAACATCCGTCTTCGAGGAACAACGTGCTCATATTTATTCACCTCCTGCTTGAATAAATCGAGGTCAAGAGTGGGTATTGAACCCTGAACCTACCAGTCCAGAGGCAAGCACATTTACGCTGAGTTAACCTGGACCTTCTGACTTTCTCTAAAGTTATTCCTTGTGAAATGTTTTTAACTTTAATTTTACTACCAATTATTTATACCTTTTGTAGTTTATAGCTTTTACAGAAGTAGACCCGTTGACATTGTCCAATGTCATGTTGTCTTTTATGTGTAATTAATTGTAGCAATTTTGTTCTTTTGTCGTGGAAATGCAATATTTACGTTAAAATGGTCGAAATAGTGCAAAATGCCAGTTGCTATAGAATATCGTGAGTACATTCATTGCATAAATGAAACATATATTTTTCACATTTAAGAAGATACACATACATGCTTATGGTATTCTGTCTCTAAAACTTTAGGCGGAGTTTGATGTCAATTCAACATCCCCTGAACAAATTAAACAGACGCTGAACTTTATTACAGTAGATGCCAAATTTGTGTTATGTTACTCTCATATTACGATAGCGAAACGAAATCTTTTCTCAGTCAATGTTAATGTAATTTATATAGAATAAATAAACAACTTATTTAAGTTAGATGTTTTTTTAAAGAAAATTATATAGTAGAATTTATGAAATACCATAATAAGAATGAATAAACACCGCATATTTATTATTGTCAAAAATAACACGGATTTAGTATATCTGTTTCTAATATTCATGAAGAATCTATTATTATAGAAATATATGGTACTAGACTACCCGTGACCCTTTGTGTCACACAGAAAATTATAGCAATAGGTATTCAAATGAATTGACTGAGCATGATTGAAGGGATAATTTTAATTGTTGTTTCTTGTTATTAAGGCACGGAAACAGATTCTTATATGGCCCAAGCTTTTGACATAGTATTCTTAACATGGTCTAAGACAGGCATGGGCAACCTTTTGTGAACTGAGGGCCGCATTATATAATTTCCAAGTGACCGCGGGCCGCATGGTAATTTCTGTGGTATTTCGATATATACAGCTTATATGTATAATGTATTTTTATAAAGATATAGAAATCCACATTGTATGCTATATTAATGTGTCAATAATTATTTAACTTTTTATTGTTCCTATAATGAGAATTATTATTCATATCTCATTATTTCCTTATGATAAATAGAAATTTAATCTAATTTCAAAAGATTAGTACGTCATGTTTGAAAAAATTAAAACATTTGTTGCTATAGAGCTCTCTCTCAATCTCTCTCTCATGTTGTAATTTCCTTCCAAAAGTCACGGTGAGCTTTTTTTAATAACCAAAAAGCAAAGGAACTTTTAATATTAAGATAGAATTCCAGATAATCTCCGAGGGCCGCACAAAACACGTGCTGGGCCGCAGGTTGCCCATGCCTGGTCTAAGATATATACACAGTAAGTATATTTAGCAAAATAAAAATAATTTAAAAGTAAAAAAAAATCATTTATTTTATCATATAAATAAATAAAACATCAAGTTGTATAAGCAATGAAATATATTTAAAACAAATAAAACTTGTAAATTGAAATATTCAATTTATTTACCCAACATAATATGAAAATATAATATGAAACATAATTCCTTAATGAAAGGGATGTGTCTTTATAATATTACCTTAGAAAATTCCTATTTTATATGACAGTTGTGTGCAAGTTTCTTTGTAGAATTATTTATTTTTAACCTCTAATGTACTAGTTTATTATATATTTGTTACATTTATACATTTGCACTACTGTCATCAGCCATCACGCAAGCCTCTGGGCTACCCTGGATCCATGCCTTTACTTTATATCCATTGTTTATATTATTGAAATTTTAAATTCAAAATTTTTTTTGTTACATTTATTTTTAATATATTTGTGCTACTGTCATCGGCGAGCAGGCAAGCCAGTGGGCTACCCTGGATCCATGCCTTTACTTTATTACCATTGTTTATATTATTCAAATTTTAAAATAAAAAAATTTTTTTTTGCTACATTTATTTCTAATATGTATATTTGTGCTGCTGTCATTGGCGACCATGCAAGCCATTGGGCTGCCCTGGCTTCATGCCTTTAGTTTATTAACAGTGTTTATATTACGCAAATATTAAATTAAATTATATTACGCAAAAATTTGTTACATTTATATATAATATATTTGCACTACTATCATCGGCGAGCACGCAAGACATTTCCTACCCCGGCTCCAATTTTGGAAATATAGTGATAATTTTCTTTTACTTAACCTTATTCGGGTAATAAATAATATATATTTAATTTCAGGTCTCTACTCCAAGAGAAATCGGTGAACAAACAAACCCACGAACTTTATATATAGAGATTACAATTTAAAATTAATTAATATTATAAATCGATGTCGAGTTTTCAAAATTTTAACCTTGAGTGGTTTTATCTGTAGTGTAGTGCAATACCTTGTCTTCGCTAAGAGGCTTTCATACTCGTAAAAGCCTCACTGTACTGCAGTTCAGTGAGAATAATTGCCTGTGTAGTGATATGGAATATTATTTTACAAAATGATTAATTGAAAATAAATTGAATTCCATTAGCTATAAATTAATCCCATTAAAATGACATGGCCTATTTCTCAGCTGTTCTATATATACGACAAATATGGTTATGAAGTTGAAAAGAAGGAATATGTGAAAAGTGAAAAAAGAAAACAGAAAATTTTTGAAGAATTATTCAATAACATCGAGATAGCTTTTAAAATATTAAAGTTAAAAGAAGAAGAAAGTTAGAAAAAGTATTAGCTTGTTTTGAAGTTGGAATGAATGGTGAAAAAATGGGGTGTAGTATCATTTGCGGGGGTAGCAGAACTAACTGCATCCCTGTTCAATCAAGCTTTCCCTTATTTGTTCTATATACGGGATATAAAAACTAATTACAAAGTTAAATAAGGAAACATTATCTATATTGAATACTAATAACTGGTTTCAATTATATTAATATTAAAAACTGATTGTAAATATAAAATTTTAAAATAATTTTTTTATATAATATATATAACACTACATTTTTTTTCTATCAGGTTAAAAATGAATATTTGCTGTTTACAGTTTTGAAAATATTATAGTGCCCGAAGGGCACAAACCTTTGCTCTGATTAATAACATATCCAGGTCACTCTGCGCTATGGTAATGCAGGTGTCGAATCAGTATTCCTGCTTATGTCAATTTTACATCAATAAACACTATATATTTGAACCTGAAGAACTGACCTAGTCCTCATAAACTTTTATTTTGTATATATATATATATAAGTATGCAAAATAAGATATATAATGTGTATATATAACAATTTAGATAGTTTTCATGAGCATTTGAGTTAAGTTATAATCTAGTTAAAAACTCTCTGAAGACTCCCTTCCCTGATGATGGTCAAAGCTGACCAATATATTGGAATCCTTCAGAATATTTATTATTTATTGTGAGTTTGCAAAAAAAAGAAAAAAATGGATATGAAGAATAAAATATGTCCGAATTGCTTTATAACTTACTGGAAAGGTGGAAAGCCATATTCAGAAAGTTTGAAAAATTCACTCACAAAACGACAAGAATAAAAATTGGCATAATTTTTAACAGAACATGTTTGAATCAAGGTCTGCTCCCAAAATACACAGATATATATATATATATCTGTGGTGATAATTTGTGGTGAGTTACCTGAATATTTATATCACGTGTTATTGTGACAATTTTCTATATATATATATATAAATATATATCATCACCCAGTGTGATTCTTTTTATGTGGGTTTGGCTTCCACCAAGCTAAGCCTGCGTATGAATAATCACAGGTCATCCGTTGGCAAACGCAGTGACCTTCCCGTTGCTACTCATGCCAGTTCTCACGGACTCAGTTTTAATGACTGTTTCCGTGTACAGGTCCTGAGGCAGATTGATCAGACTAATTCGAAAGTTACTCTGAGAGCTTCAGAAGAAGCACTTATTAGTCTTCTGGGCGGTAGATCGGCTCCTGGGCTTAACCTCAATCATTGATTTTTTTTTTTTTTTTTCTTAAAGTTGTAATCAGCTTTTAATTTTATTTTAGTTAAATGTTTTCTTTTTTTAATTTTTATTTGGCTATTATTTCTTTATCTTCCCTGTCTACCTTTCCTCCGAAAGTTGGCTACACTGTTTGAGTGCTTCAGTTCAAACGCCAAGTCAGTCGTTATCAGCCTTTGGAGCGATTCACTTCTTTTCCTGAAGACGAGGACATCGAAATATAGTAGTGAGTTCAGTGGTTTCCTTTCTACGTGTTCTTTTTTACATTTCTAGTTTATATATATATGATCAAACCCCATTGACTGTGTCCAACTCCAGCATTCAAAGCAAGATGGTACCGCAATTTCGTAATGTTACGTGATTGTACTCTATCAGCTTTCTTTTGTTTGCACAGTTTACTGTTGTATTCATTTTCATTACTTCTTATAAATATTAAAAGTGTCCACTTAATATAATTTATTTGTTAAGTAAACAGTTTATGTATAATAAATAAATATATGAACAAAATGTTTGGGATCCATTCTCCAACAGTTCTATTAAAATAATGTTCTGCTCAGTGTTTTTCTCTATCGTAATACTTTGAAGTAAGCAATTAATACAAATCAGCAAGGTCTCGTATACAAAAATCAATTTAATCTAAAAGTGGACGTAACTTCATGATTGTGTCCACGTTATTGTCTTTAATTACTAGATGTCTGTAATAGATACCTGTTTAATTGAAAATTTCGAGTAATTTCCATGATTTATTATTCTATTTCCATTATTCCACTAGAATTAATTTAGACTGGCTGGAGATGATTGCAATTATGCGTTTGCATTATTGCGAAATAACACTGCATTGCTTACTACGGGATGTTACTGGAGTTATGAACCATTATCATATGTGGTATTTTTTTCATAAAATCTCCTACTTCTTATGTCATACTTTTTTTAGACATAAAACCGTTTCAGTCTTGGCTAAGAAACCATTGATGTTGCAATTTTTGAATGTTATCTGAATAATCAGGTTTAGATGAATCAGAATAGGAAAGTGTTGTTCCACAGTTTAGTTAGCAACTCAAGAGTTAAAGAATATTGGGCCTCGCAGTTTTTCAATATGACGCTGCTTCCCCAGTGACCTCAACATGTAGTCATTTGAAGGTGATGAACTAATGCAATAGCTGCTTCACTTCTAAAAGTAAATGTATTATCTCTGAGCATTAAATACGTTATTTCTAAAATATATATATTTTTTTTTTAGATTATTGTCGATTGACCTTATTGTGAATATATTTTTTTGTTATCCTATGAAAGGATGTCAGTCCGGGTTTAACCTCACTGGGTCGTGGTTACAGCTGAACTGGCCATACAGTAACTTCTTTTATAAGAAGATACAAAGTTTACTGGAAGAGTTGTTCCACTTTCTTATGAGATAGTTACTGTTATTCAGCTGTGTAATTATTTCTATATTCTTTCTGTATTACTTTCACCTTCTTGTAGTTTAACCCCGCAGGTCCTTTTTAATATTGGTTTTCATTCGATGTCTTGGGAAACCTTTTGATTTACTTAGATCAATAACTTTACTAGGCGGTTATTAGTTTAATATTTTTTTGCAAACTTCTGGGGTTTTTTTCTGCAAAACTCATGATTTTTAGGATGAAGCTATGTATGGTCATTATACTTATAGCCAGGACTGTGGAGCCAATGTTGTGAGCTCTTAGCTCTGACTTCTACATTGTTGTGGAAACCGAACTCCAATATTTAGAATGTCCGACTTCAATTGGAAGTGTTTTAGAGTTTTATCTCCGACTCCGACTCTTGCATTTTATTAATACGAGGAACATTGGAAAGCAAAGAGACAGGGATTACAAAAATATTCAAAACTGTTTGATTAAAAAAAAATTACACTCCATTAAAAGTATATATCTCAACATTTTTCCACATAACGTTGTTCAATTCCAAGCGAGAATAACTTGAGATGAGTATGTTTATACCGGCGTCGTAAACTGTTCCCACCATCCCCTTCAGCCATGTGGTTATAAAATGTTGAGGTTCCTGTCGTTTTCGAATCTTTTTCCCCAAGCTTCCTTCAACTGGTAGAAAAATGGTAATCGTTGGGGTTCAAGTCAGGACTGTGAAGAGGGTAAATGAAAACCTGATTGAATCCTCTTCTGTTTGTGCTCATCCGTTAGAATTTTTGGCACCTAACAAACCCAAAGTTTCCTGCAATCATGTCTTTCGGAATTTAGTGTAGAATCATTTAGTGCAGGACAGATCGAGAAACACTTGAATATTTCTCAAGAAGTTCGTCGAGTCAAACGACGATCTTCACGATGAATTGGTTCGACTTCTTGGACAACATCGTTGGTCACAACAGACGCCCCGCCGCTCCTCTTCTCATCAAGCGCACTCGTCCTTCCTCCTCGACGTTAACAAAATCGAAGATGGATTTCTACGGGAATGATTCCTTCTTGAGTGGGAAAATGGATCTTAATTCTCACTTCACACTTTGAATATTCAGTGATAGAGCTGAAGGGAGCACGTCATGACTCGCCCATCGTAAAACACTCTTTCTCCTCTCTCTCTCTCTTCTTTCTTTCTTTCTCTCTCTCTCTCTCTCTCTCTCTCTCTCTCTCTCTTCTTTCTTTCTTTCTTTCTTTCTTTCTTTCTTTCTTTATTTATTTCTTTATTAATAGAAACAAACACAACATGCAGAAATACTAGTTTTGTTACGTTCTTTGTATTCATAGCATTTTTTTTTTAGTTTTAACCTCAAGATGTTTCAAAATGATTCAAATATAAAGAAATATTAGTTTTTTTTTCAGAAATAATAAAGCGATAAAGAGACTGTTTTATACCTGTGTTACAAGTAAGATTTTGCTGCAAACTAATTTAATTATCTGTGACAGCAAACACTAATATTTCTCCCCTCACTATACTTCATTTGACACAATTTAAATACTACGCCAGTCGGTAAGAAGTGAATGGTGTTTAAAATGATTGAAGGCAAAGTCACGTGCTTGGTTTGACGCAACTGAAGAAAGCTGACAATCCACAAACACATATCGCATTGCAATTACCTGTTAAGTTGTTCTTATGAAATTGCTTGCTTTCAAGCACCCAGTTTCTATTCACTATTTCTTGCTTCATCCAAGTTCATGTTTTATCACATAAAAGTTTTCTTTAATAGGATTATAAAATTTTATGGTATTGGAATAGTTGGCGTCGCATGCTTCGAACGTTCACATCTTACGTTCGTTGTAATTTTAGAACATATTCCCTCCTCTCTGTCTGTGTTCTTTCTTGTTATATTTGATATGTTGAAACAAAGCGAAAGTTATTTTAATATAATTGGAAAAAATGTATACTTGATATTCTCTCTCTCTCTCTCTCTCTCTCTCTCTCTCTCTCTCTCTCTATTCATCTCTCTCTGTCTCTTTATCTCTCTTTATTGATCTCTCTTTTATATATATAGCTATTTTCGTAAAATTTAGAAGCAGTCCTTGAATTTTCCAGGTTTTGAAGTTTGGAGAAACATTCAACTAAGTTAACTAAAGTGAAATCAGACTTAACGTTTTTAAATATATATTATTTCACTCAAAATACGAAAAAACGATCCAAACAGGACTCAAATCATCTCAAAAAGGAAGAAAAGCAACAGACAAAGAAAGTGTGTCTCTTTCTCTGTGTGTTGCTTTTCTTCCTTTTTGAGCTAAATATATATCCTAATATGAAGAAATGGTTCACATAGACTTACAATACTTTAAATTACACAAAACCTGAATAGAAAGAAAGGAAAATATACACTTACTAATTTCAATATTTAGAACTGTTGTTCACCATCAGGAGAAGACTAGAAGAGAGGATGAACAACAGTTCGAAATATTGAATTTAGTAAGTGTGTATTTTCTCTTTTTTCTGCTGTATTATATATATATATATATATATATAAAACAAGATTTCACAATAATAACTTAAAATAGAAATCAGTGTTCAAACCACAGTTAAGATGTTGAGAAATGGGACTAGAATTATCCATGCAAAACAACAATTATGATAACTATGTTAAAGTAATTATTGATTAGGAGCAGGCCTAGTAAGTGGGCCAGTGACTCATGATCTCGTAAAACTATGACTTTGACACTAAACGGTTCAGGCTACTGCATTAGAGAACGTTTTTTTTTATCATCCTTTAAGACTTACTTCATCCAAGTCAATACAATAGTCGGGGTTTTTAATGAATCACCATTGAAAATTATGTCGCTAATTTCATCGTTACGGTTTTTTGAGTAGACAACTTTTAATGTCCTCAAAAGCAAATATTTTAATATTTCTGGAATAGGCAATATTTTTATAACATTTGGTGCTGTTATGCTTGGTTTCTTATCGTTTGCCCTGAGGAATTTATAAATGATTTTTTTTCTAAAATTGAAATGTTGAGTTCAATTCTACCTATGTAGGTTTAATGGTTCCAATGTATTATAATGCTTTATGCGTATGGTCTGAATATATGATTAAAGGTACCATTGAGATAAAAATAAATTTATAAGCGCGATTATTCTAATTCACAATCGAATAAGAAGTGAATTGCCCCTTTAAATACCTTCATTCATAGATGACCTAATGAGTTCCATTTTAGAGAGTATGGGAAACCCACCAACATACTGGTTTATGTCCATTTTAATTTGGAAGAGTATGAGAAATAACAATCTAGTAAATAAATAATAGTAATAATAAATATTCAAAAAAAAAGTACACCATAAACAAAACATTATAAAATAAATTTAAACAAAACTGTAATAATATAAAAGTAAAGATAAATATAAAATAGTGATACAAATATATGTATCTAATAAATAAGAGGAACAAATAAGTAAATAAAACAGTAGAAATATTATTGAAGTAAATATAAAATAAAATTGAATAATTAACGATTGCGGAGAGGACAGGACTAGATCTACCTTTGTCAAAAGACATAACATTGTGTTTTCTTCCAGTCCATCAAAGTGACATTGGAGGTAAATTAAGAGGTTTGCTTCTGAATTTTAACTGCCATTGAAACTGAGTCTATGAGAGTTGCAGTAACGATAATGGGAAAGCTTTGTGCTTAACAAGAGATATCTGATTATTCAGTTTTGTAGAAGTCATACCACTTAATAGGCAGCAGATTGCGTGAGGAACTAAACAACTTTAAGATTGTTAATAGTGATTAGTTCTTAGTATAGTAATTAGCACTTCCTTATGATGATCATGAGAATCATGAGCAAAACATGTCGACTTCTTATAATTAGTTTCACATATTATAAGTTAGTTTGTAGTTCAAACAAGAACTTTAGTGCAGTTTTGTGATGAATAATAATGACTAAAACAGTAAGATTATCGGAGAATTCTTTTTCATTAGAACAGCTTCTAAGAAACACTCGTACTTATTGGAAAATATATCAAAATTGTTAATGGGAAATGAAATTGCAGTCAAGAGTTCACATACATGTTTACTTGAAGTCTGCGCCTAGCATTTATTAATTTGACCATTTCTCCTCTTGAACTGTTCATTTTTCTTTATGTATACAACATTTTAACTGAGGACAATATATATTTTGCCATAGAGTTTCTATTGGTCAGCGTATTCATATTATCATCTATGCAAGGTCTCACAGTCTTAACTTCAATGACTGTTACCTAGTACAAATTATGTTCTAGGTTACATAATTCCTGTCTCTAACACCATAGTCACCTTGAGGGCTTCTGAAGGGACACATATTAACCTTCCTGGTGTTGGAATAAATCCTGGATTCAAAATCAAAAGTTATTTCATTTTTGTATAGGTGATTAATTCTGTTTTATATGATTATTTATCTGTATATTATTTAAATTTTTTAAAATAGTTTCTTCTTTATTTTCTCTCTTTTAATTTCTTTTAGATTTTGTTACTTTTCATTTGATTTATGTAATGTTTCTTTTACTTTTATTCCTTAACTAGCAAATGTACCCGTCTTTGACGGAATCAAAAATTCTATTATTCTTGGTATTCCAAAATATCAATTATAGTATTATACTAATACTATAATTAGAAGTTATAGAATAGTAGAAAACACCATTATTAGTACAGTGTTAAACAAATGCCTCTGTATACACTACATTAGCTGTCTGTCCTTCAGGTTCATGGAAGAACAATCAGTTGAAACCTCTGACTATTGAGCAAGTAAACTACAGTTGACCACGTGAGAAAAACTTGGTTTTGCTAACTTGAATTCCTGCGTTAGATAAAGTCTCCCTTTGCGACTTAGTTAACGTCATTGCGAAATAGACTCTGACCGGACTTTGCAATAATTTCAACGTAAACAGACAGTGGCTCGGAATCAATGGTATGTGTGGTATACACACAGACTCCCCAATACCACATCCAGTCATTATGTCCGCCTCTATGGCATACCTGTGTAGAGCACGAACTCAGAGTCGTGTCCCGTTGCACAGTTTTGGGGCACTCATGTTTCGTAACATGAAATTTGTTACTGCTACTAAAATGGAGTATGATTGGTTCTCCTACTTTAAGTTTTTACTAATAAGCAGGCAGTCCAGGAGAAATAAATTCAGAGTCAATAAATTCAATTAGATAATGAACTGCTTCTTCATCACTAATCCAATTTCTTTACTGACTTGTAAGTTCTTTCCTCGGTTTCATATAGCGTAAGAACTTGTTTGTTGATTTCTCATGCCTGTTCATATTAAGGGCTGAGAATTGCTCGTTTACAAAAGATTTATTCTCAATAGATAGTACATTCTTAACTCTGTGAAACACCATTTCAATGATGTCAAATACGCAATATATTCATATGCTCAATTGAAATTAAAATCAACTAACAATACCTACTTGCCACACCTGTGTATTTTCAAAACAAACTTGTCTGTGAAGTTAGGAAAATACAGCTAAAAGCCCCATAACTTCGCTTCTGTATTGAATTAATAATCTAGTTAGAGCCCATATTTTAAGTTAGGCCCACACAAATCCAGTGTCAATGTTTCAGCTTGCTTGCCTCTTATGGTGGCTGAGTTTACTTGTGACAAACATTTTTCCGTTAAACGTCCATAACTTCACTTCTACGTTGAATTTCCAATCAATTCATAGCCTATATTTTAAGTTAGACCTACACAAATCTACTGTAAAAGTTTCAGCTTTATATGTCTTATGGTAGCTGAGTTTACCTGTGACAAAGTTTTGCGGACAAACCGACAAACCGACAAACCGACAGAAATTTTTCTAAGGGTGGATTCGGTTTCTCCAATGTATGAAACGTAAAGAAAACTTGAAATGAGTCAGTTCTAAGCAATGTACAGACAAAATCATTATTTTATTTATAAAGATTATATTATTTAGTTACTTTATTTTTTATCCCTTCCTCTCCCTGTGAATGTTGGCAGCACCTTTACTGCAACAACTATGAAGGGATTTTTCAGTGTGAGTTCGCTTCTCAAGCTAATCATATCTCTTCTCCTTTCTAAGAGTTTTTTTTTAAGTATGAATTATATACACATATAAATGGAAGTTCTATAATGGGAACTTTATTTATTCTGACAAAGACCACTTGTTTTCTTGTAATCTTTCAACTAAAGATGACTACATATTAGTCATAAATCCACTACTGTGGTTTAGACGTTGATCTTTATTTCACGTGTCGATTCTGAAATCTTGTTATATATATATATAACAAAAGTTTATTAATAAAAGTCCTGATAAACTATTATTTTGTTTCTACTTCGATACTTTTATCAACATATGTATATATGATCAAACCACAATAAGAAATGGGAAAACAAGACTAAGATCTTTCAACCGTAACAAGCGGTCTTCGTCAGAGTCAAAAACCCAACTGAAAACTGAACTCAAAACCCCTTCAAAACTCAAAAACCCTTCAGTTGGGTTTTTGACTCTGACGAAGACCGCTTGTTACGGTTGCAAGACCTTAGTCTTGTTTTCCCATTTCTTATTGTGGTTTGATCATTGATTGTTGTTTCACGTGTTTATGTGAAATCTTTTTATATGTATATATATATATATATATATATATATATATCAAACCACAATATGAAATGGGAAAACAAGATAGGACTGGGGTTTGATCCCCACCATGCGGAAGGTCAATAAATCTGAGCACGTCGTCTCTCGGAGAAGGATGTTAAACCGTCGGTCTCGAGCACATACGATGTCAGGTACCCGTTGAAGGTCCCTACTCTAAATATTCTTGAGTTAGGCAAAATTTAGGACTCCCACTGTAGAATCAATCTTCATTGTGTGGCGTCACAATGCTCGGTCTACGTGTGTTCCCATGTGGGACTACCACTTCAACATAACCTAACCTAGTTGTCGGAAAGAGAAGAATTCGGTTAAAGGGCTGGCAACTACACTTATCCAAAGCAACTTTCTACTGTATTCAATATAATCAACTGCTGTCGTTATATACCTTGAAAAAAATATAAATAGGAAACATATAAGGTTTTGACAAATCTCCCTTAAGAGGCAAGGCGACTTTTTTTCCTGTACTCGCATACTTGATTTCCCTAAAAAGTTGAAGCCAAGTCCTTGGCAAGCAGATATCCTTGGAGGCCCACGCGCCCTACGCCCACTTCTTCCAATTACAATGCTGGCGTCCTGTCGAAAGTCTCTTACCGCGATTACTGTAAACGGAGTGTCCTCCTGCTAGGTCAAGGCCATTCACACTTTCTAATCCCTCAACCTGATGCCCCCCCCCCCCCCTACCACGGCCCCATTCTAATGTCTCTTGACACGAATAGTCACAGTCTTACACAATTCTAGTCTCATTTCGTTTGACCAAAAATATAAACGCTACCATCTCTTTCCAAATAATTTATAATATTATTTTTTCTCGCTTTCTAGTAGATTTTTTTAAAGTTTAGTATTTTTTTGAGCTGAAGTTAGAATAATGATGTAAATCCAGATTAAACGAAATGACATTCCGTTAAAAAAGTCAATAATATTTTCTCATCTGATATCGACTAGACCATTGTACATATGCATAAGAAACCTTTCCATTTGAAACGTAGGTTCACACAAAAAAGGATTTCGTTTTTAAAGAAGCAATTCTATATTGTGTGTTATAGCAGAGACTTGCAAATTGCAAAGCAAATTTTTGTCTTAGAGTGTATGTGTGTAGGTTAAAACTTACTGCTATTGACAGTATTCATTAACTAAATACTTCTACATATCTAAATTCAACATGAATTTTATTTGTATGTATAAGTATGTAAGAGTGATGAAGTGGTTTTGTGAATAATTAAAAAATAAACACATACTCAAAGTCATCTAGCTTTGTAGTAACCATTTTTCTATCTTTCTCATATACATATTTAACTGAATTGACACTGCTTTGAATAAACAAATTATTTGGAGATAATTTGAATGAATTCCTTTAAGTAAAGTAGCTTGAAACATGTATATTTTACCTTGATCTTCCAGGTTATAATGCTTCTTTTAACTGATAAAGAATAAAATTATTGATCTTTGTAATCGAGGGATGTGGGCTAGGTGACATAGCTGCATAGCAGCTGCAGAAAATATGGACAATGTAATGTAGTGCCTGTCATCACAGTGGAGGACTGATGGACAGCTGTAGTGTGTAGAGTGTGGTAGGAATGTGCTGCTGGGTGACAAGTAGCATACACAGCTTCGCAGAGTTCAGCCTGAGTTTGCCTCCACATTTTTGTTCCAAGTTACCACCCAGATGATATGCAGCAATACAGAATAGGTTGAGAATCGGTCGCAGGAGGCAGGTAGACTCAAGGCTTCCTTCTTATGAGGGACGTTGTAACTATTGTCCTATATCTTTATGTAGGGCATATTGTGGCGAAAACAATTGACGCAAGTAGGCTGTGCATTCTTCAGGCGATTACAGTTTTGATGTAAATGATTTATGGGACAGCGGACACATCGAGGACTTTCTCTGTACCAATTCTGGGTGTGCCCCAGACGCTGACAACAGAAACACTGGGATGGTCCAGGTCTCTGGCGAGAGTCCTCGACTGTCACTGCTATTCGCAATATATTATTCACTTTGAATATTTCCTTGTGTTGAGGATCAGGTTCAACCAACTCCTGGAAAACGAGTAAGGGGCCTGGGTGTAAGGTCGCCTGTAAACTTGAGGTCTTCTCAAGATCAGCTGTCTCACACGTGCCCTTTAATCTGGAAATCTCTTTCTAGGTCTGCAGTGTCTGAGTCAGTGGGGAATTATTTGCACTGGAGATGCAAAAAGAGTGTGGGAGTACTACAAGACCTAACATTAGCGCTAACATCAAGAAACCATAGAAGTTAAGTTTTTTATAGAAGTGCAAATGATGCAAATATACACTCTATGTGATGTTACGTTTCATGTTACAGCACTAATGTATTTAAGGCCATGTGCTTATTAAAAAAAAACTGATAAGCAATGACTTTATTTATATAAGGAAATATACATTTTCCGTTAGGTATATTATTTGACATATGGATTAAAGTACATAATTTGCTTTCTGTTTTACTTTATTCTGTAGGAAGTTTAAAGATTTTTTGGTAAAATGTATTCAAGATTTATTTAGTACCAGAAACAGGTTTAATTAAATTCTAATTTGGTAAGCAGAATAACTTAAAATCATATTGAACAAATCGCCTTAGCCTCAGTCATATGTCCGAGAAGATCGTACTCGTCTCACACTTGTATCACTCAAGAAAGACAATGCATATTAAGTTTTTTGGTTTTGGAAAACTAACACAGATAAAGGAAGACAATAAATGTGGTTTACCTTGCAGGTGTATGAACATTGAAGAAGAAATTTGCTAGTACTGAACAATTTGTGGTTCTGGACGAAAGGGAGAGACTGAGTTTGATCTATGTTTCTCAAGAGGATTTCGACAAAATGACGTCGAAGCGAAGAATATTTGAGGGCGTATGAGCAATGATTGGCAATCGATGGCATAACCTTTGAACACAGCAGGCACGTCACAGATAATTTTCACCACTGGTCTCGTCGCTGCGACTCCAGTCTCCAGAAACTAAAAATGTCGTCATTATAATTTATATTTATTATTTCAAAATAATAGCAGTACCGATTCTTTACTTTATGTTACCGTGTGTAGTTTACCATAGTGTGCAAAGAACTTTACCAGGACTTAAAATTTGATTACATTACTATAAGTAACCTATAGCAAAACAACAAACTTTCATTTCGAATTTTTTACGGATTTTTAAGTTTTGAGGTCCCCTGAGTTCATTATTATTATTATTTTTTTTTTTTTTGAAGTTCGTATCGGTGTCATTCAAGCGTTTCTGGACAATATGAGTTTGATAGATCAAACTCATACACCCAAAGTTACCCTCATAGCATGGTGAAGAGTGTTGTATACATTTTGAGCAATATTACATCATTCGAAAGCCCTTTTGTTACCATCAATTTCGATCACTAACTCTGTACCATTGAAATTTTTTCACTCATACAGAACTGATATCTGCATGTATTGAAAAAAGTGCATCACTTTTCAACAGGAAAAAAGTTTAATTTTGCGTAAATATTTAAAAATTGTAACATAAGATTGAGTTTGATAGATTTTGAACAAGATACTATTTCCTATGTTGAACAGAGCAAAACAGAATTGAAAAAAAAATCTCTTAAATTGAAGAGGGGGGGGGGGGGCAGTAAAATTACTTAATATAAAATGTGCATTGCCATATGCTTTGTGAATTTTAAAGAAAAAAATTTCTTAAAAATTGCAGAATTTAGAATATTATAATTTTGCATAAAGCAACTTCATGTATATTGTGCTAAATTGTCACGAGTTTGGATCACTGCATAAGCAATATGACAGTGAAACTCAACTTAGAATAAACCCTGACATTGCCAACACTTCTCCGATTTGCTGACACTAACTTGGAAAAAATGTAATAGGAAAATTGTATATAGAAGGTTGATTTGTGGATTATAAACACATTTTCTTACAGTGCAGTTGAATATAGACATCATATATCTTCTCGTATAATTTGAACTAGAGCTATTCTATGATTTAAAGTTCCCTCAAATATCATACTTAGATATATTATAAACTAATACTTAAGTTGCAGAAGTAATTTACGTTTAGTGAACTTTTACATATATATCATAAGTTTGATGAGTAGTTTGACCTTCCTTTCTAAAACTTGCCTGCCTCTTTCAGTGTGTCAATGTCCACTGCTAATACTAAGGATTGAGTCATTTGGAATTACAGTGCGATTGATGCATCAGTTAGTTTGGATCATTTTTTAAATAGCTACAAAATCTTTCATATTGAGGAACTTAGGCCATCTTACTTCCTAGATATTTTACTCCACTTGACCGGTTTGCCAACTTGTCTGCAGATTAATCTGCAATGAAAAAAAATCCAAAACCGGCCATTTAATGATGTTTCAGGCTGTTGATGTTATAATAATATCTCCAGCATTTTTGGTACATATTTCGTATATATGATAGTTTCTTTTAATATTTGACTACTGTAGTATCTAATTTACTATTACAGTTTTATTGGTTACTATCTATTATTGGTTACAGTTTTAGGGAAACATTAAATGACAGTTATTCTGATTTTATGTAGATCACGAAAAAGGGTCATGGTAGACCAGTGGCAACTTGCTCGCTTATGAATTGGTAGATTCGCAGTTGTATACCCACTCTGTACCATGATATATTCGCACGAGAGGTAATAAATCTGAGCTCGTCGTCCCTCTGAGTAGACGTTAAGCTGTCAGTTCCGAGCCTGTACGATGTCAGGTACTGGGTAAAGATCCCTGCTCTAAATATACTTGGGTTAAGCAAAATTTAGAGCTCTCAATATAGAATCTTCATTATTTAGCATCACAAGTGAGCACTCGTGAGACTGTCACTGTGACTTAACCTTTGCCACGAAAAACTCGGATACCGTAATGAAGAATAGGTTGAGTGTGGGGATAGAGAGAGAATACAAGAATCCAAAGAATGGTAAATAATGAGTGAGTGAGAGAGAGAGATAGATGGATAGAGAGAGAGAGAGAGGGAGTGAGAGAGAGAGGGAGTGAGAGAGAGTGAGAGAGACTCTTTGTGTACTGAGAAAAGGTATAGGCGTAGAAAGAATGTGCAGAGGAGTGAGCGTCTGAGATAGGAATAAAGATATTTAAGATGAGAGAAAGAGGAGAGGGATGTAGTCAGGAAGTCTAATAAAGAAAGAGGTGGAGGGAAGGATGAACATGATGGGGAAGGGGGCCGAGCGTGAGAAGAGAATGGGTAATGGACGGAAATTTATCCTGAACTTCCTACTAAAAAAAAGAAGAAATCTCAATAGTTTTACCAGTAGTTACTCGTTATATAGGTATAACTTCGACATTCACCTTCCTTTTCCTTTCATCCTGTAGTCCCCTTAGATGACATCGGACCGAGGTTACAGACAAATTTTTGTTTGTCAGCCTGACCGAGGTGACAGGTTGATTTTTTTCACCTTTTAGATAAGGTTATTTTTCTTTGAGGTAGTTCAGATAGATTTCCAGCTTCAAATCAGACTTTTATATCGGATGTCCCATTTTTATTAAATCCTTCTTGTTTAGCAATGGAATATGGTTTCATAGAAGGAACTGTTTCTTTTAGTGATTTTCCTAGTATATTGATGTGTATATCAACTTATGAACCAAATAAGGAACTTATATAAGGGCATTGAAATATTTCTATCAAGTAATCGTCTTAGTTTAAATCGCGAATTAAACTAATATATGAATATATATACCAGATTTTAATTTATCACTGTCACTAGGATTGGATTTAACGAAGTAAAAGATGTTTCTCTCATTTTAGAACTTTAGAATTTATCCGTCAACATTCTCTTTAAGGCTCCCGGCACTTGTGTTTTTGGAACCTAAATGTTCAAGAATCATGCATATTTATTCTCTTGTTTGTGTTTCTAAGTTATGTAATAATCCTTTTTCAATTTTCTCTGGGTTTGTCCAGATCAAATGAACTTAACACTTCACAATATTTCATCTATATTTTTAGACATCTTCAAGAATATTTCAAATACGCCATGAATTAGTAAAACTTGAATGATTATTATAAGTTGCATGCTATATTTAATTAATAAATTCTGTATTTGATGAATCTTGATAAGTTTTTAGAATGTAGACAAACTTTGGTGCAAAAGGAGAATGTTGATTGAGAATTACCTATTCTTTCAACAGTTACGTTTTATTTTATTTTTAAAGTATTTATTTCAATAATGGACAAAAATTATCATGCAGGAGTTAAAACGGATATTTAAAATTAATAATTTATAGCAATTTTTTTTATCATTTATTCTTTCTAATCTGTTTAATTATTTTGTCATAGTTATTTATACACTTTATTTTAATTCCTGGAAAGTTTCAACGCTTAACTTTGAAAACTAGTTGTCTAGAGCTTTGGTGTTGTATGAGTGCGTGCATGGCAGGTGATCGATTAGCAGGCAGGACAAGGTGGACGTGCAAGGATGACCCTTTGCAGCGAGGAAGGAAGAGAGATGTTTGCAGTTTTTTCCCATTAATTACATCCTTCAGATAATCCATCTTGCATCTAAATCGTTTCGCATGCTCATTAACTGCTTCTTCAACACAGGAAAGAATTACAAAATGATTTCTTATGTGTTATGATGTTTAGTGAAGTAATGTTTAATTAAGGTATTGATGGAAGTTTTGAAATTACGGCCTTCTTGAATAGTTTGTTAAATCTTATAGTTTTATGGGCTGTTTTGTTGACAGTATGCAGATACGATGTTTATAGGCTTAAAATAGACGTTAGTTCATTGACTTGTCTCAAGTAATCAGCGCTCGATAAAGACCAGTGAGTGCTTGCTAAGAATGTGTTTGTAATGAGGCGTCCAGTCATCTATTATTAGTGTACGTGTGAGAATACAATCGATGTGTTTTCTAGTGCCCACATTCAGAGACCACCCTGCTCTCAACTCTGTTCTAATCTCAGAATGTGAGGTCCCCCTCACTTGTGAATGATACTCATTGTATCAGTGATGTATCAGCTATTTTACATTTGACCTATCCAACCTTATTAGACTAAACCAGAGCAACGTTAACAAAAACATAAATGGTCCGCGTCGTAAACCCTGAGGTTATCCTCTTTCTATTTTATGAAATACTTTTGTACGTTAGTCAAGTTGAAATTAACTAGAGAAAATTTTATAACGAAATTTTCATTTTTTCAACCTCTATTTGAAGAGTTTATGTCTATGACGTTTTCTAAACCGTAGAAATTATAAAAAAAATGTAAAAAGTGCAATACTTTTTCCCTTTATGCCATTATGTTTTAATTATTTGTATTTCTTGAAATTTGCGAAAATAAGAACCAAAAATGCTTTCATAATACCTCAGAATACGTATAAAATGCCTATTTGTATTAACATAGATGAAGAACTACTTGAAAAAATGAGTTCGTTTTCCGTTGTTTGATGGCATCGTATTTGCTCTCTCCCTTTACGATTCTCATCCCTAATTAATTTTCATCCGGAGACATTTTACGGAATTTTTTTTATGGAATGGTAATGAAAACATTCCATAATCGATAACATAAATCTCGTATTTGTCGTGGATACTGCAATGTCATGTTTGAAGCCGTCGACAAAAACTTCTAGAATCAATGTAAAAAATCTGGGTTCATAGCGAAGATTCCAACGTCCACACTTAAAGGTTTCGCATTTTAGTACTGTTGTAGAGGCGGGCATTGTGACTCATTTATTATTTGGCACCCATTTTAGTTAATGGGCGAGCCTCAATTACCTGTTGCTTCCACATTGGAAGTTCTAAATTTTGCCTAACTCTAGTGTATTTAGAGTAGGGATCTTTAACGAGTACCTGACATAGTACAGGCTTGGTTCCGACGGTTTAAAGTCCTCTCCGAGAGACGACGTGTTCAAATTTATTCATTTCCCTCTTGAATAAATCGAGGGCCAGATGGGTACCGATCCTTGACCTATAAATTCATAGGCGAGTACGTTAGCCAATGTGTTAACCTGCCCCCCCCCCCCTCTCCTACATAAATCCCTTGATATTAACCTAAACCGACCATCCTTGAGTATACGTTCTGTGGTTAATTCCAATGTGTTTTGCTGAATTAACATGTAAACACCAGTTTGCTTGAATCATATTATCAATTCTTTAATTCTGCTAAAAAGATGAATCTGTGTGTTGTTTGAATGCTACAATTATTTTAATACAGTTATAGAAACAGCCAAGAGCTCTACAAACAGGTCACAATCTTCTTTGGTATTATGTGGAAATGAGATATTGAAAATGCTATTTGAAAAATAAATTTATTTCTTATCAGTAGCATAGTTACTACTGCTCTGCTAAAAAAATGACATGTTATCAACATAATTCCAATTTCCATTTCAAATGAAGTAAGTAATGCAGATTATTTCAAATCGACTGACTTTTATTTTTAATATATATGTAACACTAGTATTACACATAAAAAAATGAATTTATTTTAATATTTTATTCTTTTTTATAGTGGAATTTATTGTAATTTTATTTATTATTTTAAACAGTGTTTCAAGGATTCACTAAGTTATTAGGTTGTGTGAGAAGGAAGGAAGTGATAATAGTATGGTTTGAAATAAGAGGTGGTAATAGTGACTGAACGAAGCGGACGTGGCATCCAAGCGTGTCCCTGTCTGCCCATAGGCCACCCAAACTTACTTTTTCTCGAATTTCGGTCAAGCCTTCATGAGTCAATTGTTCTGTCATCTCATCGTATATATAATATCATGATCGTATATATATATATATATATATATATATACGATCAAACCACAAAATGGAAAGGAAAAAGACTAAGACTTTCAACCGTAACAAGCGGTCTTGGTCAGAGTCAAAACCCAACGATGACCGCTTGTTATGTTTGAAAGATCTTAGTGTTTTTTTTTTCTCTTCCATATTGTGATTTGATAATTGATACATAAATATATATTTCACTTAATAAAACGAAACACTATCCAAACTGTACACAATACGAGTTCAAAATTCAAGAAGTGTTACACACAGAGTAAGGAAACACACTTACAGACTCAAATTTTCGTATAATCCGTCTTCAGGAGGAAAGAGAAAGGGAGACCAAGCACGTTGTAGACGTGACTGCAAGTAGCCCTTGGTTTCTTTTCTCCTGAAGACGGATTACGTGAAAATTTTAGTCTGTAAGTGTGTTTCCTTACTCTGTGCGTTACTCTTCTTGAATTTTGAACTCATATATATATATATATATATATATATATATATATATATATAAATGAAAAAAGACAACGAATAGAAGAAGCGAGAAAACTTACTGGGTCGATATTTCGAACTGAAGTTCGTCGTCAGGGAGAAGAAGGGAAGAAGAAGGGAAGAGGAAGAGGCACGTGCGTCCACTCGTACAAGCAGAGGGCTACTGGGGGCTCCAGGCGGCGGTCACCAGTTGTAGTATCTCGAGGCGCTGCAGGCTAATCCCCCGTGAACGACACCATTCCACCACGAGCGAACACGCGTACCGTATAAGTCGGAAAAAGGTAGAAAGGAGGACAGAAGTGGCGAAGAGGAAGAGGAGAAAGAGAGTGAGGGAAAAAAAAAATATATATAAATAGCAATAAATTAAAAAAAAAAAAAAAAAAATAAAAAAAAAAAAATAAAATAAAATAAAATAAAAAAATAAAAATAAAAAAAAAAAACACACACAACTTTAACGTTTGAGATTGAGGCCAGGTGGGGAGCGGGCATTAAGTAACCAAATGTGAGCCTCCTCAGAGGCTCTCAAAGTTAACCTTTTCTCATCTTTTGCAACTACTTTGAGAATTTGTACTGTGAAGCAGTCATTAAAATTAAGGCCATGGCTATTCGCGTGGATAGCAACAGGCAGGTTGCTGCGTCGTCTGACTGAATCTCTGTGTCCAGTCATGCGGATGCTAAGCATGTTGGAGGAAAGGCCAACATAGAAAGCACCGCACTGGACACATTCCAAGCGATAGACGCAGTTAGTGCTGGTGCACGAGGTGTTGGGGGGGGACTTGAAAACTATTGCTGAGATTGGAGAAGAGAGGTTCAGGGTTAATGATGGGGCAGGTGAGGCAGCGGGGTCGGCCACATCGTTGAGTACCTCCGCGATCACCTACAAGCCTGGGGGTGTGGTCAGTTCTATGGGAGAAAAGGTTGCCTAAGTTGCGGGGCTTTTTGAAGGAGAGACGGGGGATGTGTTGAAAGACAGACGAGGTTGAGGAAGAAGAAGAGAGCAGATGAAAAATTTCTTTTATGGCTGTCCTGAGTTTGTGGACGCCTGGAAAGAATGTAGTGATGAGGAGAGAAGATGGAGTTGTGGTTTTAGGCTGGGGTTGGTAGTTGGTGGTGGGAGGTATCAGGCGTCTGTCAACAAACCTGGGAGAGTAGCCCCGTTCAATGAACTTCTTTCTGAGTTTGTCGACATGGAGCTGTCGTTGTTGGAGGCTATTGCAAATGCGATTAATGCGGATAGAGAGGGAGCGAGGTAGAGACTTTTTTACATGGGGAGGATGACAGCTATTGACGTGGAGGTATTGCTGAGCGTTGGTGGGTTTGGTGTGAACAGAAGTAGTAAAGGTTTTGCCGTTAACTGATACATTGACATCTAAAAAGGTCAAGGAACGATATGAAAGAGAGTGGGTGAAATTAAGCGTAGAGCATGAAGTTTGGAAAGCATAAATGAAAGTGTCTAGAGAGTTTCTGCTGTGTGGCCAAATGAAGAAAATGTCATCGATGTATCTAGTATAGAGAAGGGGTTGATCAGGGTAGGAGGCTAGGAAGTCTTGTTCGAGTTTGGCCATGAAGAGATTAGCAAAAGACGGTGCCATTTTTGTTCCCATGGCAGTACCTCTAGTTTGGAGGTAAAAATTATCTTCGAACTTAAAGACATTGTGACGCAAAACAAAGGAGCAGAGCTGGAGGACAAAGTTAGTGGAGGGGGATTGAGGTGAGGGTCTCTGGTTAAGAAACCACTGTAACGAGGCCAACCCTTCGTCGTGGTCAATGACAGTATAGAGAGATGTAACGTCCATAGTGACGAGGATGAGAGGATTGTCTAAGGTGTCAGGAAGGGTAAGGTTACGGAGGGTTTCAAGGAAGTGGAAGGAGTCTTTACAGTAGGAAGGGAGACGTGTGACAATGGGCTGGAGGACGGCATCGACGAAAGCAGAAATGCGTTCCGTTAAGCAACCATAGCTGGAGACTATTGGTCTGCCTGGGGGTGGATTGTCGGGCATATTATACGGCTTGTGGATCTTGGGCAGAAGGTAAAACACAGGACAGCGAGGGTTCTTAGGGACAAGTAGAGCGGCTTCTTCAGAACTAAGTCCCTCCATAGAGGCGGAACTGTTAATAACGTTAATAAGCTCGGTGTGGAACTCAGAGGTAGGGTTGGAATTAAGACGGAGGTAGTAAGAGGCATTGTTCAGCTGTCTCATGGCTTCCGTTCTATAAGTTTCACGATCAAGAAGAACGACGGTTGAACCTTTATCAGCGGGCGTTATAAGAAGGTCGGGGTTACGGGAAAGTCTCTTCACAGCCAAACGTTCAGCATGGGTTAAGTTGTCGGTAGGTTTAAGGGAATTAAGAAAGGATGGACTGCTAATTTTACTGAGGAGTAGGGTGATGAATTGTTCAAGAGGATGAGATGCAAGGAGGGCTGGGGGTTCACGACTAGTGGGAGGTTTGAATTTTTTGAGGCAGGGGCGGACAGTAGGGTCCACTGGAGTAATGTGTTCTTCACTAGATTTCCAGTAGTACTGCCAGCGGAGGGAACGGCAGAATAATTGAACATCTTCAAGGAGTTGCACTTGGTTAATTTTAGGGACTGGACAAAATGAAAGTCCTTTGGAGAGGACACTTTCTTCGATGGGGGTTAGGGAATGTGATGAAATATTGCAGATGTTATTGCAGTTGTTGACAGACGCCTGATACCTCCCACCACCAACTACCAACCCCAGCCTAAAACCACAACTCCATCTTCTCTCCTCATCACTACATTCTTTCCAGGCGTCCACAAACTCAGGACAGCCATAAAAGAAATTTTTCATCTGCTCTCTTCTTCTTCCTCAACCTCGTCTGTCTTTCAACACATCCCCCGTCTCTCCTTCAAAAAGCCCCGCAACTTAGGCAACCTTTTCTCCCATAGAACTGACCACACCCCCAGGCTTGTAGGTGATCGCGGAGGTACTCAACGATGTGGCCGACCCCGCTGCTTCACCTGCCCCATCATTAACCCTGAACCTCTCTTCTCCAATCTCAGCAATAGTTTTCAAGTCCCCCCCAACACCTCGTGCACCAGCACTAACTGCGTCTATCGCTTGGAATGTGTCCAGTGCGGTGCTTTCTATGTTGGCCTTTCCTCCAACATGCTTAGCATCCGCATGACTGGACACAGAGATTCAGTCAGACGACGCAGCAACCTGCCTGTTGCTATCCACGCGAATAGCCATGGCCTTAATTTTAATGACTGCTTCACAGTACAAATTCTCAAAGTAGTTGCAAAAGATGAGAAAAGGTTAACTTTGAGAGCCTCTGAGGAGGCTCACATTTGGTTACTTAATGCCCGCTCCCCACCTGGCCTCAATCTCAAACGTTAAAGTTGTGTGTGTTTTTTTTTTTTTTTTTTTTTTATTTTATTTTTTTATTTTATTTTATTTTATTTTTTTTTTTTTTATTTTTTTTTTTTTTTTTTAATTTATTGCTATTTATATATATTTTTTTTTCCCTCACTCTCTTTCTCCTCTTCCTCTTCGCCACTTCTGTCCTCCTTTCTACCTTTTTCCGACTTATACGGTACGCGTGTTCGCTCGTGGTGGAATGGTGTCGTTCACGGGGGATTAGCCTGCAGCGCCTCGAGATACTACAACTGGTGACCGCCGCCTGGAGCCCCCAGTAGCCCTCTGCTTGTACGAGTGGACGCACGTGCCTCTTCCTCTTCCCTTCTTCTTCCCTTCTTCTCCCTGACGACGAACTTCAGTTCGAAATATCGACCCAGTACGTTTTCTCGCTTCTTCTATTCGTTGTCTTTTTTCATTTATATATCTGTCCGGTTTGGACCGTTTTAATATTTTGATTTATATATATATATATATATCAGTTCACAAACGAAGAAAAGCAACACACAGAGAAAGAGACACACTTACAAACTCAAATTTTCGGATGATCCGTCTTCAGGAGAAAATTTGAGTTTGTAAGTGTGTCTCTTTCTCTGTGTGTTGCTTTTCTTCGTTTGTGAACTGATTTGCGTCCAGTTTGGATCGTTTTTTCGAATTTTAAGTGCATATATATATATACATATACCTGTATATTTTGGGAGCAAGAACCTGTCATAACCTGTGTAAAACTCCCACTCAATTCATGTAAACGTTTTTAGTCTGTTAGTATGTTTAACAATCTAGATAGTTTTTATTTCCATTTGAGTTAAGTTATGATCTTGTTATTAGTCCCTAAAGACTTCCTTTATGGTTAAAGCTGACCGAAACGTTGGAATCCTACAATTTGTATTTATTGTGAATTTGTAAATATACCTTGTTTTAGCGATAAAAATGGATATGAGGAATAAATCATTTGGTGAATTGCATTATATTATATTACCAAAAAGGTGGAAAGACATAGTAAGAAAGCTAGAAAAATTAACTCGCAAAAGAACAAAAATGAAAATTGGCTTAATTTTTAACTATATATATATATATTGGTTCTGAACGGCCATAGAGCTTCGGTCGGTCAGCGCAAACAGCTTCCTGTAGCTATCCATGCTAACAGTCATAACCTTTCTTTTAATGACTGCTTTACTGTTCAAATAATTAAGCTAGTGACACTATTAATACAAACATGACATCGGAATCACTGTGGTCATTGGTTTTTATTGTTGAATGAGTATGGTTTAATAGTAGAGTGATATTTCAGCATATATATGTAAAGAGGGTTTGTGTTTCAGTGAGTGAGTGTATCTGTCTTAGTGCAGTTATGTGTGTGTCACGTTATAATAATCTGTTAAACTCCTTCCTTCATCTTACTTCTCTAATCTTCATTTCTCTTGAAGACGTTGAATAGACGAAATATACTTGTTTATGGTTTTAAATCCGACAATAGGAATTCCAGGTATATAATATATGGAACTTGAATAAATCATTGACTGTGAATTAGAAAAGTGTAGAATTTGTTGACCAGTTGGTCAGTTTCTAGATTAAAATTTAACTTTCAAAGTGAAAATTTTGAACTGTATAATTAAACTCAACATAAGACACATTGAAAGATAGTCAATTGATTTCTTACATTTCGTTTTCATGATAGAATTGCAGCTAAAGTTGTGTGAGAGTAATATTCTCAGCTAGCTGTATCAAAATCTATTGAAGTTTTGATGGCTTGTAAAGTTGTATGTTTTTTCACCTTCATTGACAGGACTAAAAGAGTGGTAAAAGTCAACTTTTTCTTCCAGTGACCTATCCCCCACTTGGGTTAAAAATTCTTCTACCCTCTTTTCATAATCCACTGTCTTGAACGTGCATAAAAAAAAAAACAAACCAAAGCCATAACAGAACAGCAATGATCTGATTATAGAATAACAGTTGTTTTTTCGAATTTTGCAATAATTTATCCATAAAACAAGAAAGTATAAATAGTAGTACTAACATGTTGGTATGTTTTCTTTTCCCACAGAGCACCATGACTAAAGCCCGGCTGGCGACCTTCGCCAGCTAGGAGTTTCTGCCGCCTCGGCGTTTGCTGCTATCCTGTCTTTTCCAGTCCTCCTTCTTCATAAGGTCAGTGTTTTTACTAATTAATTTCACTCATTGATTCAATTTTTTCTATTTCCAATAGCATCTGTATAATTTATTAAAATAAAACGATCTGCAAGGACTACGGCATAATTGTTACGCAGTATGAATAAGGAAACACAATTAAAAGAAAAAAAAACACACAATTGCAGTTTTTAATGTTTGCTGTCAACAGTTAAGAGGGGCAAAAAAATCGAGTGTTGGGTTGTCCTTTCTGGATCATCTTCTTAACATACCATCTTTTTCCAAGACACTGTCTTGTTTCTTTTTAGGTCCAAAATACGTGCTAGGACTTATTTTGAGGGAGGGCTTCAAGTACAATAAGTACTAGGTAATAATCAAATTTACAAAACTGAAATGCACAAACGTTATACCTGCCCCGTCACTATGTAGACTGTTGCAATATATTGTATTTTGAAGATAAATTCAAACTTTATAATAAGTAGTGCATTCCTTGAAACTAACTGTAGAGGTAAACAAGATATTTCTTGGAATGTTTTCTTCCAAACAATTTTATGAAATATTAGGGCAGCTAGAGATACCTACTAAATTCAACAACATTTTTTTTAAATAATTTTATTATTAAGTTATTTTAACTGGGGCTTATTTTGAGGGAAAGGCTTATATTCCAATGTATTCCGTAAATCACACTAGGGTTTATTTTTGGGGGATGTCTTATTTTCAAAAAAAGACTGTACAAGTATATATATAATTAAAGGTACCACTAACAAAACACAAAAAAGAGAATAGCAATCGTTGTTTATTATTTTATTTGATTTATAAATAATCATATTCATATATAAAAAAACAAGGTATAAACCACAGATAAATGACTAAAATCTTCAACATTGCAGGCATTTGCAAATGTCTTCTGCACGTCGACCTCTCGTTGAACGTCCTACCGAAAGTTTAGTGATCCCAGGATATTCATAATAAGACAGTTTATTAAGTCATATCTAAATCATTATTATTAATTAGGTAGTCTCAAAATTGCATGCAGACTAATTAGAAAGGATTTTAATAATTACTATATTGTTATAAAAGATGAATACAATATAAAATTTTAGATATGTATTTTGTAATTCATTAATGGTGTTCATCATAATTTATTATGCGTTTTTTTTTCAAGGTAGATTAAATAGTTTTAAATGAATTACATGACGTAAAACAGTAAGATTACATTGAATTTCAATATATTGCAATTGTAGTGACAGTTCATTTATTTTGTAATCGTTAAAGTTAAAATTATTTATTAAGCATTATAGGCAATTTTGGATATTATTTCTGAATTCCAGTGTTTTTCTTTTGAGAAAAATACTTCCTGGTCTCCAAACCAATAATAGATTCACAAGGCTAAATGAAACCAACTATTGTCTTTTTAAATTACAATGAGCTATTTTTAGTTGCAATGAAGTTTTGAAAAGAATTACAGCTACATATTAACTCAGGTTATTAACTTGCCCCATTCGAATAGCCATTTATCTTTCATTTAACTTTAATTGGAATTATCAGAAAAAAATGACTTACTCAATAGATAATACTTATTGTAATCTGAACTTGTCATTAATAATTCGTTATTCCTCAACTTTGAATTACTATGACAACTATGAATTACCATTATCATTTCCACTAATCATAATTATCATTACTAATTGTTGTATGTAAAATATGGCATTTTAATTAAAAATTGCAATTTCTAATGTTAATGCAGTTTTGGGGGAAATCCTATCAAGCAGGGAGAGTACATAGTACGTTTTGTGAGTTAAATTTCTTTTCGTTAAACTAATCCTGCACATCAAAAATATAAGAATTTCCTTTATTAAGAAAAATAAGATTACGTATATAATACGCTTTACCAAAATTAGTTCATTATGGTAAGCATTTCAGAATTTTAGACTATTCAAAGAGGCAGTATTGCTCCAGGAACGTGAAACTGAAAATGGATGATCCAAGCCTGTACTATTGTCGGGTAGACTTTTTTTTTTCACTTTTTGTGTTTTTCTTTATATATATATATATATATATATATATATATATATATATATATATATATATGATCAAACCACAATAAGAAAATGGGAAAACAAGTCTAAGATCTTTCAACCGTAACAAGTGGTCTTCGTCAGAGCCAAAAACCAAACCCAAGTTGGGTTTTTGACTCTGACGAAGACCGCTTGTTATGGTTGAAAGATCTTAGTCTTGTTTTCCCATTTTCTTATTGTGGTTTGATCATTGATTGTTGTTTCACGTGTTTATGTGAAATCTTTATATATATATATATATTTAACTCAATACAGAAAGAAAAAAACATAGATAAAGACATACAACACTCACTACTATATTTCGACTAGCGTCATATCAGGTAGTCGACTCCTGCGAGCAGCCGTGGCTGACTGAGCGAACTGTCGAATGCGACAAACACTCGTGGCTCTGCTGACTGCCTTGCGCTAGAGTAACTAACTAAAGAGAGAGAACTAACTAAAAACGCAAACTACAAATAATAAAAGTAGAAAAGAAGAAAGCTAAAGCAATTTTTAATAAAATAAATATAAAATTAAAATACTGAAACAAAATTAATAAAAGGAGTATATATATATATATATATATATAATTATATATATATATATATATATTATACTGGAAAAGGTATTTAACAAAATGGCGTAAAGTATTTATTGAAGAGTTCATTTGTATATATGTGATAAGTTAAGTTCATTTTATACCATTCCAGATTATTTGAAAAACGTCTTGAAAACATATCTTTTGTTTAAATGTATTCGAATAACAGACTTAATTTAATTTAACATAAGCTGTAGTATAAGATATATCATAAGTGGAGATTACAGTTTTGTTTTAAAGTTTAATCGATAGAGATGATAAAGACAGAGAGAGAGTAGGAGACACCGCAGGAAGAGGTGCCACACCACCATACAAGGTTGTGCGACGTCACTCGAGTAGACAGTTCTTCCTGGTCGAGTACATGACCAGAATCGATCGAACCTTCTTCCGTATTACTGGCCTACATCAGATCTACCTCTGAACTGACTCTCGTGCATGTAGCAAGAAGTTTATCACTGTCTCTGGATAGGGAAAACATTGTCCATATATTTAAATTATTCTCAATAAATAAGAAGCAAAACTAGTCATATTATCAACAGTCCAATGACTTCCTATTAGAAACGAAGGAAAATGATCCAACACAAAAATAAGTATCAGTTAATCAAATAAGAAATAATAATAAAGAGGCCAAACTACATAAAATGCGTCACATTGGGTACAGTCCAGTCGATAGACACAATTTCGAGAAATGTAGGAATCTTAACATTAGTCGGGTAGGTATCTATGTATCTATATATTTCATTGAATACTTTGCCTATTTCAATTCTTTCGTACTTTCAGGTCGAAGAATTTTCTTATTAAAATGCCGTAATGACAGTTTATTTTCCGAAACATATCTGTGATTATGTTAATTGAATTCAAGCTTTAGTTGTAAATGAGTTTTTCACTTTCTCTGCCAATGCCTTGGTTTGGCTCAAAGAAGGAAAGAAGCATTAGGAGAGTACTTCTTTGACAATTTTGAGAACTTAGCATCCACTGGTATCAGGGATCTGTTTAGATTTATTGTCTCTCGAGATGGTTCGAGTGGACCAGGGATGGGGGAGAATAGCCCGAATTCTCTTTTTGAGGTATCCAAGGGGCCGGTTTGCGGCCTATGTGTGTTCTCTCTTGGGACGGCCACTGTAACCAAACCTAACCTAGTTATATTGTAGAAATAGTGGTAAACCGGTTTAAGGAAAATTATTGAACATTGAAATCAATGTTACAATTCGGTGCATCAATAATATTAATATTGGGTACTTCTCCGAGCTTCTGATTTGCAGTGGCAGAGAAGAGTATAACAAATTCAAAACCTTTTGGTTTTGTAATCCATATTTTTTTTATTTTTCAGCTATCACTAAACTGCTTAATGTATAGACTAGTTTCAGTCACCATCAATCATATTCAATGCAAAACCTACTTAGAAGTAGAAATAAGTAACTATACTAATATTAACATTCAATAAGCTAAAATGGTATAATAATATAAATTAAGAATTATCACATAGGCAGGCTACAGTTTCCCTTGGTATTATCAGTTATTCCTCTCCTCGCTTCCATGAAACTTCAGCGTCCTAGTAAAAGAACTTTCCTGGCCATTCATACTTGGGTGCTTTTCTGTAATTTCAATATCTGTATAAAGAAGTGTCTATTGCGGTCATTTTCTTGGGAACTTATTTCGGTGTTTTTTTTTAACATTTGTCTAATTAATTTTCCTTGGTCGGTAATTCTGGGTATGTTTTTTGGAAGTTCCGGTCTCTAGATTCACGGTTAGTCTTCTTGACAATGTGGTAGTGGTGGTGGTGGAGCCAATAAAATGAATTCAGATTTTCTGAAGTGCATCCTTCTTTAACAAATTATTTCAGATAAAATTAATTCTCTCATGCTTTCTCATGCATGATGAATAATAGTAAAAATAACAGTAAAAATATGGTAGAGTTATTTAGTTGTTTTACCTGGACATCTCAGAAAATCTGGTAGGAAGGTTCTTAGGATCGTTCTCAAAAATGGTAATTGAAGATGAAGTTTGCATTATTTTTTCTAAGACATATATGATTATTTCAGAGTAAACACGTGAAATAATAATAGACATCTAAACCACAGTGAGAAAATAAAAAATATAAATCAGACGTTCAACTGAAACAATCGTTCTTCGCTAGAGCATTTATTTGTCTTCTTGAATTTAGAAGTTTTGAAACTCAGCTTGCTCTTTAGGTAGTCTTTCTTTTTTTTTTTTATCTGCTCTTTATATTAATATATTCTTGTTATTTTTATTTTAAATTGATTCCATGCTTGCATATTTATTTATCAATAATTTACTTTCTGTTTTACTTCCCGTAAGAATGTTATCTTAGTTGATTGCAACACACGGGGCTAAAAGGTTTTCCATGTTTCTTCATGCATTGACTTGTAACTTTTGCATCAGTTTTTATGTATACGTTTACAGCATATAAATACAATAGAAAAATTGTCTTTTCAACAAAAAAAAAAAAGGAATTTTAACTTGAAAATGGAAATACTCGAAGAGGAGTGAAAGGAGGAAGTAGGAAGGCGAAGGTGATGTTGGAAAGACTTTCGAGATAAACTGGAGTAGCAAGTAAGAAAGGCTGCTTTAGCCTGCTTCCTTCAATACCTGTCTGAAATGGTAAAAACTTTGAAATAAATAGTGTTTCTACCAGGTTTCAACGGTAGAAAAATCATAAAATTTGCAAAAAAATTATAGTACATCTCTAAAAATCTAGATAATCAAATAATACAAAAAACCTTTAGTATCATGTTGTAAGTTTATTTATGATTTCCATTCGTGACGGAATTCCAATTTCCATTTCTTCAATGGAAATAGGAGTGTTCTTGTATAAATATGGCACTTTTGATTAAGCTTATTTTGTATGGTTTTTTATTTCAATATTATACCACAGATATTGATACAGAGGTCAGTTCTCTGCGATATAAAGGGGGTTTTCAAAAATGAATTTAATCAATTTTGTATTTTAATAATTATTTTTTGTATGTATATTCTGAATCCAATTTAAATAGATCTGGCCAATAGCTTATGTCATTTTCATAATTTTTCCTTATGAGTGTACTTTATACTACGATTCTTCCTTTTTCAAACGAAAAGTGCTAACCCTTTTCTTTTAAATTATTTTATTTTGATTAGCAATATTTATCAATTTAACCTTAGTGTTCTACTCATACCCGATATTGTTTTGCTCATACTCATACCCCCACACTTGCTCCAGCTATTAGGTGGATACTGGACCATGTCCTCATGTTGTCTGCTATGCCATTGAAACGTGTCGATTATTCAAATACATTATAAAATGGACGGAATAATGTGAACGTTATTCAGAAAATTATATATATATATATATATATAAAGATTTCACATAAACACGTGAAATAACAATCAATGATCAAACCACAATATGAAATGGGAAAACAAAACTAAGATCTTTCAACCGTAACAAGCGGTCTTCGTCAGAGTCAAAAACCCAACTGACTTGTGGTTTGATCATATATATATATATATATATATATATGAATAATAATCAAAATAACACTTGATATAATAGATGGATTAATTTACCACAATGAAAACAATTTTTTAAAAACAATGCTCTAAGGCCTTTCGTTAATACATCTTCGTTTAAGATGTATTAACGAAAGGCCTTAGAGCATTGTTTTTAAAAAATTGTTTTCATTGTGGTAAATTAATCCATATATATATATATATATATATATATATATATATATATATATATATATATATATATATATATATATATCTTTGTATCTTTGTATATATACATGATCATGTATCTTTGTACATGCTGCATTAAAGTTGTCCGTTTCGGATTCAATATTTATCGTTAAAGGTGGTTATATATATATATCAATTATTTATTTTAACGATAAATATTGAATCCGAAACGGACAACTATAATGCAGCATGTACAAAGATACATGGATAAACGAAAAGCAGCTTCTGCACCAGTGCACTTAGTTTTTCTCCGAATGATGGTTCAAACTGAAAATTAGAGACTAAGTGTGTTTTTCATTTATCTATTTATCAATGTTTATATTGAACTTTATATACATATATATTTGTTGTATTCATAATTGTATTTATTTTGCTTGAATTTTTATATATATTGCGACATATTAGTAACGAAAAATGATCGTTAAGTTATCAGTGCAGTGAAATAGCAACATTTGTTGATGGATCGTAATTTGTTGTTGTTGTTCTGAATCAACATTCAGATTATGAATGGAAGGAAAGCAGGAAGGTTTGAAAGGGATTAATGCATTCCGTTTTAGCGGAAAATGTCATTTACAAACGTTCTATAATGGACTTATTTGGTTATGCAGTAGGGTGCATACATCGGTATCCTGCTTGACGACTTTTTGTAGCAGTACCTTCATTGTCTGCCATAAGGACATTTACTTGGTGGTGAATATATATATATATATATATTGGTATACTTTGGGAGCAGACCTTCTTTTAAACATACCTCATTAAATTAATCCAAATCTTGAAAAGGTATGTAGGAAACATACTAAACTTAATGTTGGCAAGATATTTAATGAGGTATATATATATATATATATATATTGCTTCCCAAAGAAAGGAGAAACACCTCATAAATCACTGCCAGTAAAGTTGTTGCGTGATCGTTATTTATTATATATGAATAAATGCCATATATTTTAGTAATATCAAGACTTTTAATTCTTGATGTGTAGCATTACACTCAAAATTTTTCTAACTTGATCATTAAAAAAAACGTCTTCAATATATAAATCCTTTGAGAAAGTAAGCTTAGCTTATTAATATCAAACATATTTTTTTTTTTATTTTCTACGAAGAGAAAGGTTCATTACTAAGACTTAAGAGCACAAATAATTTTATTTTTAGAATTGAAACCTAAAGAATAGCTTTTATATTGAGGTTGAAAATAAAAACCTGTTTTCCAGTCTTTATGGAGTTGTAGTGAAGTCATTATTGTGCACTTGTTTTATTTCCACTTCTCTGACATTGACACAGAATCTGATCCTGATCTACATTGATTTGACCCACATTTTACCTGTCTCTTGATTGCTAACTAGTTTGTTATATTACTTGACAACAGATTGTCAATAAAAATAATTACTTTTTTATTTTTAAAATTATTTAACGACATAATAAGTTGTTTCGTCATTTTTTTATTATTATTTTCTCTCTATGTGAAATTCTCATGTATAAATGTATTGCAGTCTGGTCAAAATTATTTGTGCGTAATCTTGTATATGTTGTCCTCACACTTTACATGTGCTATGCTGTCGGTCTGCAGTCTACATGATACCAAGTTCCCGTTAAAGACGTATATATGTGTGTGTGCGTAATCTTGTATATTTTGTCCTCACACTTTACATCTGCTATGCAATCGATCTGCAGTCTACATGATACCAAGTTCCCGTTAAAGACGTATATATGTGTGTGTGCGTAATCTTTTATATGTTGTCCTCACACTTTACATCTGCTATGCTGTCGGTCTGCAGTCTACAGATACCAAGTTCCTGGTAAAGACGTATGTATTCTGTGTGCGTAATCTTGTATAAGTTGTCCTCACACTTTACATCTGCTATGCAATCGGTCTGCAGTCTACATGATACCAAGTTCCTGGTAAAGACGTATATATGTGTGTGTGCGTAATCTTGTGTATGTCGTCCTCACACATAGCATTCATCTGCTATGCAGTCTGTCTGCAGTCTACATGATACCAAGTTCCTGGTAAAGACGTATGTATGTCTGTGTGCGTAATCTTGTATAAGTTGTCCTCACACTTTACATCTGCTATGCAGTCAGTCTGCAGTCTACATGATACCAAGTTCCCGGTAAAGACGTATATATGTGTGTGTGCGTAATCTTGTGTATGTCATCCTCACACTTTACATCTGCTATGCTGTCGGTCTGCAGTCTACATGATACCTAGTTCCCGTTAAAGACCTCTACAATAATAAACTTACGGAAGCCAAAATGTACACCCCCGATGAAAAACAACCCAGGTAGTTTCTCTTTCATCCATCTAAAAGTCCTAATTAACAAATGAACAGCCAGTTACGCTTTCCAACCTTAGAGGAGTACGGAAGGGAAAACCTGTTGGGATGAGATTTATATTTAAAAGTGGAAATGTTAAATCAAAGTCTCTGCTCTAAGTAGTAAGCTATAATTATTTATGCAAAGTGATATATAATTGGTATTTGAATTAACTAATAGTAATTATAATACAATATCTCATATTGGATTGACATTTTAATTCACTGTTTGTAGCTAAGTCGTTTATTAGTTGTTGAAGACTTAGCAATAGCCACTATTAGCTGGATATAGTTTATTGAGGTAAATGTTGATGGTGTCGGAGGAGAGGTTTACGGAGAGATAAGATCTAGTGCAGTACTGACATCATTGAGACCTGCATTCCCTACAAGGCTTTCTCGCTCTTAACTAGTTCCAGCACGTCACCTTCCTTGTCTTGTATGCATGTGTATTAATGTAGATTGTTATACAAGACTGTTTCTTGTGCCCAAGGCCGGGTAGATATGTGGGCTCAAGTATGCAGGGTTCTATTTGTTAGCAAAATCTGTACAAACAATAAAGTTTATCTAACGACTCTGATGAACATGGTTACCCCAACACTTTTATATAAACACTACTTTCAAAGTAGGATATGTTTCTTGCAGTCTCTCTAATGTCTGTGGTCATCGGTGGGTATGGTATTTACCATCATAAAGAGAATGTTAAATTAAAGTTAATTCACATTTTATAAAAAGTGTTGTCTTATTCATAAAGAAGGTCAACAAGTACTGAGAAGGATCTGCACAAACATCTGTAAAATGAAGAATCCATTAGTTATTAAAATAGTAATAAAAAAAATTTGCAGTCGCCTACACTCAACTTTACTATAAGTAAAAAAATATCAAACTGGTTTACATCATGATTTTTGTCTCCTCAAAACCTTTCAGATTGAATCATATCTCAAAATGTTTACATTTCAGTGAAAAAATTACCTGAAAAATTCTTTTATTTATTCCTTCTCTGATTAAATCATCAATGCGGCTTTATTTTGCTGCATTAAAGTCCAATATGCTTATCCAATATAGTAGTGACCGAAATCATTGCATCTTATTCTCTAAAACTCATTACGATTGACTATTATCACTATTTGAAAATTTCATTTAGGAAGAATTTCATTAGTTAAGTAAATAAAAAAAGTGGAAAAATGAAAATGTTGAATATATTTGTATTTTTATTCTTCATACTAAATATATTATTAAAGCTGTAATAATAACAATTTACATAAAATTTAATGAAATTTTCATTAATTAAATATATTTATAAATTGATGAAATAATGCTACCATATATATCTTGTAGGTATGCAATTTTATTGTAAAAATAAATGTATCAAAGGCCCAAATAAATCAATTTTACATTGATTTGATATGAACTCCGCAATTTTTTTTTTTATAGGAGTCTCTGACAACGTTTTCACCAATTTACGATTACTGGTCTTTGCGTAGGATAATTTGATTTATTATTTTTCAAAGCATGTTTTTAAATTTAATTGTGTTTTACATTTTGAACTTTTATAAAATTATTATGCTCGGAATGTTCTTTCATGCTAGTTTTTTTTTTTTTTTTTTTTTAATAAAATTACGTTTCTTTCCATTTTTTGAAAAATCAATTCAAAAATTCAATTTATTTGAGCGATTGTTAGCCTTTCCTCCGTGATGTCTCTCTGTTAAAAGGATGCAATAAATATTTATTGAGAAAAAATATATCAGTAATTAATCAGTTTTTTTATACTTAAATCAAATTCAAAGCTGGCTTTCAGTATAATTTAAAACTTTAAATCTGGAAGCAAGAAATTTTTGAAATAAATATGAACTATTAGCCCAAATTATTCGTACATTGGTAGTAGTACCTCTATACAGGGGACGTTAATTATAACTTTTAAGCACTCTTTTTACATATTCCATATGAAATATAAATATGAACAAAATAGTATTAGTTTGAATGTTATTTATCATAAAATAAACAATGTGGTGGAAATGGATTGTGGATGCAATATGGTGGATGCAACCAATTGTGTCGGCCGTTCAAGTGATGTCTCATTTGACTCTGGACCCCTCTATCTTTTAACGAAATAAAACGCTTCCAAAGAACTTCAATTTATTGATAAAAAATAGATGTTAATTTAATTAGGTTAGAATTAATACAATGAATGTATGTATTCTAAACTAAATGTATTGTATTTCAGACCTTGATAAATATTTTCATCTGTGTCTCATCAAACAGATCCCAGTTATCCCTGAGTGTTATCTTATGAGGTTATCTTTTAACAACATTCTTTGTTACGTTATGGTATATTGTGCAAATTATCTGGGGAAAGTTGTTTGTAAAATAAAGAAAAAGCATAATTGAAATAAGCCATGTTCCTGTTCTTTCAAAATGCAGTCCATCCATTCTACTCTATATATTAGACATACTCTGAAGATGGCTGATGTAAATATACAGGTCATTGAATAAGAGTGTCCATTCACCCTGTGACCTGATATGGTCATCTATTTAACGTGAATTCCTCATACAAGAATTAAAAGAACAATTCAAAACAAAATCTACAAACAACTTTCATATTTTCCTTAAAAGTAATGTACTATTTTTTTTTTGCATTAGGAACATTTTTTTACAAGTTTCCAATAGGCCTGAGATATTGAATATTTGACCTCAAAAATTAATTTATTTTTTTTCCAGCCTAAATCGAGGATAAACAGTCGAAATGCCTAATTTTGAAGACGAATGAAAAATCAAACTTGAATCGCATATTGAAATTGATCTAGAATAGGTTATAAGTATTATGTTTGAATTGAAAAAGTGATATATCTTCAATTAGTTTCTCTAGACATTGCAATTTACAAGTGTGGCTTTACTTGTCAAGAGTGTTTAATGTCCTTTTTAACCAGTCCTGTTATGCCACAACCAAGTCCTACTCTCTAAATAAAGAATGCGATTTTAAGAAAGTGTTTAACTTTCAAAGGATATAATTTACTTTGGAAATAAGTACTAGTATTTTTATGACAATTTCCTATTTAAGTAAAGCAGCTTATAAATCAGAAAGGCAATATGCTATTAATAATAATGTCATTATTATCATTATTATTATTACCATTTTATTATATAGTTTTATAATAATTTTTATCTTTAATAAAATTATTTTATAACTTAAAAATATTCTTTCTCACCTATAATTTATTAATTGGTTATTCTTAAATGAATTTAATGCCATTTTTTTCAATGTCCTAAACTCTTTAAAGGTGGTAGCTTATCTACCTCAGTACTGTGGAGATATACCTTAACCTAAAAACATATATTATAAAAGAAAAAAAAATATGTTACTTGGTTGTAGATTATGTTATCTGGAAAAAACAATTGAATGGAAAGCAGAAATAAAAAGTGTTAAAGCATTTGAAGATAGGCTGAACTTGAACTGAAATTCGAATGTGAATGGGTATTAATAATTTGATAGGCTGATAAATTTGAAATGCGTGCAATTTAAGGAACTTCAGTCGAAATTTAATTTGATTTTTCCATATAGCTAACTCGATCGTTGTTGTTTTCAAAGAGTATTATGCTTTTCAATAGTGCAACTAGTTTCCTTCTGAAAATCTTCACGATGCCCCAGTTTTACAGCATTTTCTGTTCCTAAGTCAAATCTCACAATCAGTTAGATAGGGTTTGTCAGTTGTCAGTTTGGGGAAAGATTCTACGAAAGCCAGTACTGTTAGAGAGGAAACGTAGCGCAAAATTGTAGGTTTAATATGAGAGATTAAAACAAAATTTATTTACCAAACTTAAGTAGCTGTATGGTAAAATTGTATAAGCAAATACAAGCCGGATCGTTTAAAAAGAATCAAATTGAAAAGTTCTCCAATGCACTACTGTACTGGTGTTAGATCATTGGGTGTCATTGCTACCTAGGCAAGTGACAACACGTGCCGTAACCCCCCCCCCCCCCCCCCCCAGTGTGCTGTTGTTCATGATTAACGGTGAACCGAAAGCAAAATGATCACTCTTTTGCCCCCTGAATGCACAAGGCGCCGCCTGCAGGTACTTGACCGTTGTGGTAACGAAATACCACAACGAGTAACGAAGTACCTCCATCTGACCATATATAACACTGTTCGTTCCTTGGAAAGATGCTAGAGAAGAGAGTAGCTTACCACTTTAGATCTGTTGCATCTGTCTAACTAATATTTTAATATAGAATAGAAATTCACTGTTTATTATAATTTATTTAAGAAATATTTTCCTTGAATGATAAAAGACTTTTACGGTTTAATGATTGTGTGTGATCAAGAAATAATTATTTTAATATTAAGTCATGATTTTACCAGTAATCATGACAGGAGATTATGAAACTTTCTGAATCCTGAGAAAGTTGAAATTCTCAAATTTAAAGAAAATGTTGGATGTTTTAAACGAAGCCCCCCAACTAAACAGTTGACGCTTAGCAAACGTTCTAATACATAATACCTTTACCGCCTAGTTTCGCATTTCGTCATGACAGAACTTTCACAGTATTATTACTGGTGGGTACTAGAAAAAATATCAAAATTTGTTTTGGTAATATTTTAATGCATAAAGTGTATAGAACGTGCTTCCGGGCAGGTCCCACGATATAGTGGAGTAAAGTCTGTGCGAGGCACCAGAACTAAAGGTGTTCAAAGTCGAAGTGGGAAAAGGTGAGTGGAAGCTGAAACGGATACACCGTATACCATCGTCAGGGCAGCACTAAAGCGTGGGATTGTGCCATTTAATTAAACTAAAATACTGCTTGATTAAAGTTTGATAGGCAGTTAAACCCTTATGACAGTTTGACAAGATGGTTGGATCAGCCTTTTAAAAAAAAACTTTTCAATTTTCTGATTTCTCAGAACACCTTAAGGTATTACTCCTCTTATGGGTCTTACTATTTTAGGATCACATGATGTTAGCTATAAGTTTATCAGGATTTCAATTTTATACAAATCATAAGTTGAGGGGGATTTAACCTATATGTAAATTAGTTAAACTTTTTGGCCTTTAATTTGTCACATGAACAGATACGGTGTTATCGCTAATTCTGAAACCAGAGTCTCTTCTTTAACTATTATAATATGTTTCTCATCTTCTGTAGAGGTAAAATATGATAATTTGGTTTGCAAAAAACACTTTTTGAAGAATAATTCTGCTGATAAGGAAATAAATAAAAATTTATTTTGGCAATTGAAAAGGTCAATTTGAAAAAAAAACATCAAATATTTTCAAGAGAGCTAACACATAAAAACGGAAAAGAAACATTGAAAGAAATTATATTAGGGTGTGACTTGTCGATACTTCCAAAAGGGATGTGGAATGACTCACATTGGTAAAACTGTAGACAGGAATAGGATAAGCTCACTTTCGGATGATTCATGGTAGATTGATATTACCTGCAGAAGTATATAACAAACTTTTAGGTGTAAGATTCTATTGAGACCATGAACTCATTATTAAAATACATCATGAAATGAATATATGATCTTTGACTTGAAAGGACCGCACAATTTCATTGGCCTAGAGGCCCTCCAAAAGGTCATGATCTGACACAGAAGTCTTGGACCCGATTGCCCAACTTGTTTGACGCGTCCTAGATCAGCATTTGTAACAATCTTAATAACCAAGAATTATGAAATTGACTTGAAAAGACCTCTTTTTTTTGTGAGAAGTGTCTCGGTCATGATATTTTTATCCGGTTTTCAAAGTCTTGGTTCATTTAAGTAAGACTTGACATAAATTTCTCAAAAAGTTATCATGGGATAAATTGCAAACCGCTTTAGGAGTGCTATACTTCGTAAGTCTGTATTTATTCATAATAAGCAATGTTGCAAACCCTCCCCTATTAGTAAAACCAGTTTACAATTTCCAGACTCCTCAACTTCTCCGATCTTGAGGAGTTATTTTTGGGTTTTAAATATAATAAACACCGAGTAATTTACTAAATAAGGATTGATAGGTGACAACTTATTATTACTTGTTAAATGTTTCAATTATTACTTTTTATTTACTGTTTTACAATAAAATATTATTCGATTTAGAATACATTTGCGTACTGAAACTGGAGAAAAGCAATGAGATGTTATTACAGAAGTACTGTAACATGTGAATAGGACCTAATGTGTTTTTGGAGCTTTATAATTTCATGATTGCGTGTTGGTTTATCTAGAGAAGGAAAGTGGACCTGCTTCTCAGGATTGCATCAAATCCTGTTTATCCTGGACTACCAATCGCCTTTCCCTACTGCTTCATTGAGAAAACAGAACAAAATTGAGCTCTGACCTACCAAATATGGACAGCATTTTTTAACTTTAATTAAAGGTTTCTTAAATATTCTTTTTGTGTGACACAATTTGCTGATCATTAAAAGTATTATTTTAATTATACTAGATTGATATTAACTTTTGTTTTGTAGTTTATTTTTGTAAGCAAAATATAATGATCCTGAAGAAGATAGTTTTTGAGATTCTCACGGTTTGCACGTTTTGAGGTCCCCTAAATCCATATTTGGTCTTCTTGCTATACTGTTTAGGATATGTGTTGCTATTCAAAATTTTATAATCACTCGACGGTTGTGGCGATTGTTAGATATTAATAAAATTTGCTAGATATGTGGAACCCAGTGTGGAAATGTACCCAATTGTCTTTGTGAGTGTTACACCATGGGAAACGTATTTTATAAGACTTTATATTAAAACAAGTACTTACAGTACTTGCAATATTATTTAAAGTCCTTCTGATTATTCCAGGGACTTTTGATTTTTTACTTTATTATTAGTTGAAGCATAGTGATCATGAAAAAATGCAGATTTCAGGTTTTTGCTTGATTTTTTTTGGGCATGCAACAGAATGAGATCTACTGTGTACATTTTGGGAAATATTGAATCATGCAAAAGTTTTTTTTTTTAAAAAAATTTGACTTTAGACATAATTTTGTTTTGGGCTAAGCTACTATGAATAGAGCATTTAAATTTTTGGAATTCATATAAAGCTGTCAGCGGCATTTAACGGAAGAAAATGACATACATTTTCAATAACCGAGAATGCCAGTTTTTTAATAAAATATAAATAGTTTTATTTATGATTGATTCCAGAAGTGCGTGGACACGATACAGGACAAACATTTTGACAGATCATAATGAAATTTTACCCAAAAAATACACCTTTTATGAGAATGAGCTGAAGACTTTTTTTTTTAATGACATGGTCAAAAACGGGCATTATGGTGCATTAAATTGCAGTAGATGTTTTTTTTTTACCTTAAATGACTAACCAAAAAGCAACGACATTGTGTGGAGAAACACAATCTAAAATTAGTTTGCTACAAAAGCCAGAAAGCCACTTTCAAGCAATTCCTTATATCGCAGAAAACAGAATAGCCCCGAAAAGTTGAAAATTCATCTTGAAATGACTAACAGCATGCTGTAATTTTTGTATTTGCTTACATTACTACGAATTTTAATGATATTCTCCGGTGATTCAAAAAACTGAAAAGGTTGTATTACTACGAATATTTCATGAGCTTATATTTCTACTCTAATAGTGATAACAACTAGGCGCTATCCACCTACAATTGGGCATATCTGTATAATTTTTGGAAAATAAGCTCTTTATGTAGGACAGCATATGAGAAATCAACACAGTTTATTTCGAGAATTTTGATTAACAAGATAGAAAAAATTATATGTTTTAAAGGATTTAGTTTGGGCTAATTCTTTCATATTGAAGGAGCTTTTGATAAAACGTATTAGAATCGATTAAGTAAGAACTAATATATAATTGTTATAAACCAAGTACCATAGAACAGATTAAAACGGTTTAACAAAAATAATTTTTCCCCTATAAAGTTAGGACATTATTTATTAAATAATTTATGTACACTAGAGGCTGCTCTGAGAGATATGATATCGCCCGAGATAGGTTATGGACAACATACTGGATAGGTTTTGGTAGACAAAGATTATATGAACAGAAGAGGTATTTGTTTTCTACTTGTGAGTCATGCACTCCTTGGTGGAAGATGGGTAAAGGTGAAAGGTGTGATAATAAATCAAGTTGAACAGTTGTTATTCCTTCCCCAAGAAGAATGAAATTTGGTCTCATAATCGTCATTGTTGAAAATAACAATCTAGGAGTTTCAGTGGCTCTCAGACATCTTGGAATCTCTAAAGTCTCCACTTTAGCATATCAGATTATTCTATATCAACGATTTCAAGTTTGATGTTACTAATAAAAAGGATATTGCCAAAATAATATGAATTAAATGATTAAATTGATTTTTTTTATAAATTTGATAATAGTTTACCAGAGAATTTGATGTTACGTCTCCATGGTACACACATTAAAATATAATCAAAGCTTAATTGATTGTAAACAAGGTTGATATGTTGACTTATAGTAAGGGTTTCTATAAGCCTTCCAGATTTTGTTTTATTTAGGACTACCCTTATTTACATAAGGGTAGTCATTTAGGGTTTGACAATATCATGAATTTTGCATGATTGCAAACGTCAATATAACACCAAAAAGGATAACAATGAAGTCCTATCTGCATTTAATAGTTGCTTTTTTATACCTCTTAATCCATATCTAAATCGCAGAATCCATTAGTAGAAGTGAATTTCATTTTAAAATAATAGTAATAATAAATAACGGGGTCCAGGTTAACAACGTACTCTCCTCTGGATTGGTAAGTCGGGGGTTCTATAACCACTCTGTCCGTCGATTGACGGAGGAGGAAAATAAATCTGAGTTCGTCGTCCCTCGACTCGTTAAAGATCCCTACTCTAAATACATTTGAGTTGGGCAAAATTTAGGACTCCCGTTCACTGTGTGGTATCACAAAAGAACAAAGTTCGGCTTATGCGTGTTCTCTTTTTGAACTGCCATTCCAACCTACAACCTAGCAACGTAATAATAAAATAACGATAATCCATTATTAACTAAAATTAATTATCTTTTTTGGCTGTCTTTGGATGGAGTATTTTGGTTGAGGTTAAAGCTTTTCCCTATTTATTACCTAGGGTAGCGCGGTAAAGCCGTAAAGCGAGGTCCATTCTTTTCAGACATCCTCGGGATCCCCCCAGCATATTAGTAGAAGAAATACTGACCATTAAAGGATTACAATTGGGCAAAAAATGTCATGTTAAAGTTTATATAGTGAATTGTTGGTGCCTTATGGACTGAATAATTTGTTTCATTTATTATGAATTTATTTGATGTTTTTTTTATTGAGAGGAGAATGTCCTGTTAGAATAGGATTGCTTCTTATAACTCAATACGTAAGTCCTGTTTATTCAGTTTTAATGTCAATATTTGTGTATGGACTATTATAGAACAACAAAAAATTTGTCACTTAGCTCATTGCATGATCAATGATTCTACACTAATCCAGATAAACCAACGAGCAGAAGACTTACCAAGTTGTAGTTTTAACGAAAACATACATCAGATTTAATTGCTCAAGGCAGTGTTGGAATGTATCTGAAAAGAAGGATTGTGGAGAATCGCCAGTCTTGATGTCCTAATGCATCCTTATCAAGTTATTATTGTGAATGTAATCGCGTTATGTAAAACTATTTTGTATTTCTGAAGTACCATTTTTAGCAACACTGACAGGTTCTGACGAAACGGAAAATCATAATTTCCAGGAATGGTTACTCCATGTGGGAAGTAGAAGTCGCATACCCAGACTTTGATATTCTTCCCTGGTTTATTTAGGAAAAGTAATTACTGTTTTTAATGGCAGTTGGTTGACCATCTGCAGTGAAAGTAAGTGTTGGGAATGTGGGCAGTGCCCTTGACCTTTGAGGTGTTTTGGCTAAAGAGGTAGGTGTGTTGGGGAGGGGCTACCAGCTGGAGAGTCAGAGAGTGGTGGTGCTCCAGCGACCTTTGCGCAACAGTTTCCCACCTCAAACTTGACACACTTCACAAGCCGGCCACCATGGCACACGCAATTAACTGCGAGGTCTGTCTGCGGCTGAGAAGACTTCACTCTCCACTGAGTGCTCAGGGTGTGATTCAGCTAACTGAGGCACCTCGCAGTGGCTGAGAAAAGAATGCCTCATTCACCACTGAGTGCTGAGGGCGTAATTCAGCTAACTGCGGCACCTCGAAGTATATGAGAATAGAAGACCTCACTCTCCACTGAGTGCTCATATAGTTCAGCTAACTGATGCTCCTCGAAGTGGGTGAGAAAAGAAGACCTCACTCACCACTGAGTGCTCAGGGTTTAATTCAGTTAACTGAGGCACCTCGCATTGGGTCAGAAAGAATATCTCACTCTCCACTGAGTGCTCTGGATGTAATTGAGCTAACTAAGGCACCTTACTGGCTGAGAAAAGAAGACATCACTCTCTACTGAGTGCTCATGTATAGTTCAGCTAACTGAGGCTCCTCGAAGTAGATGAGAAAAGAAGACCTCACTCTCCACTGAGCGCTCAGGGTATAATTCAGTTAACTGAGGCACCTCGCATTGGGTCAGAAAGAATATCTCACTCTCCACTGAGTGCTCTGGATGTAATTCAGCTAACTAAGGCACCTTACTGGCTGAGAAAAGAAGACATCACTCTCCACTGAGTGCTCATGTATAGTTCAGCTAACTGAGGCTCCTCGAAGTAGATGAGAAAAGAAGACCTCACTCTCCACTGAGCGCTCAGGGTATAATTCAGTTAACTGAGGCACCTCGCATTGGGTCAGAAAGAATATCTCACTATCCACTGAGTGCTCAGGGTATAATTCAGCTAACTGAGGCACCTCGCATTGGGTCAGAAAGAATATCTCACTATCCACTGAGTGCTCTGGGTATAATTCAGCTAACTGAGGCGCCTCGCAATGTATGAGAAAAGGATATCTCATTCTCCACTGGGTGCTCAGGGTGTAATTCAGCTAACTGAGGCCCTCGCATTGGGTGAAAAAAGAATAAATCAACCACCTCTCAAGCACCTCGCAGTGGCTTAAAAGGAACTCTTCTTTAAGTGGTATATCTCTCTTTCGTGAGCATCTGTCATATATATATCGCAGTGCCGCAAAAAAAAAAAGATTTAATTTTCCTTTGAGTCTCAAGCCGCATGCAATAAGATGGTACATCCGTCAGTATTCTGAGAACCGACTCTGCTAACCTCCAACCTTTTTGGTGAACAACTGCTTAAGATACTCGTATATTGCAGTGCCGATGAAGGAAGAATAATTCTTAGGGTGTCCTAAACTTGTTGAGATACCTCATTAGGTATGGAGTTAATTGGAAAAAAAATTAACTCATTAAATGGAATTAATCTAATCTAAATGTCCAAAGTTAGCTTACACCTATGTCATGAACAGTTGTCTATAAACTTCAGAGATTTGAGAAAAGAAGGAATGCCACTGAGTACTGATGGCTCTCCTAACTGAGAAACCGGGTAATATCTGAGAAGGGAAAGGTTTCTTTACTAACGCATATCCAAATTGGAAGTATCTGTGTGAAACACCTCGCAGTGTCCGAGAAGAGAAAATCACTCAGTAATCAGGGTGTGAACAAGTATCTGGGACACATTCCAGTCTTGTGAAAGAAGAACAATTAACTGATTGTTTATTTCAATGTATGCACTTCAGTTTTTAAGTCTCCGCAATTGCTATAATGATAAGAAAACTGATAAAATCGCAATTACGAATTGTTTTCTTTGTATTGTTTTGGGACCAGTTTGTATAAGCTATTTAAATTAATTGCAATTTTTACATAGTATAAAAAGTGTAGTTTTAATTACCACTTAAAAACAAGAGTACAATAGAAGTGAAATAATTATACTAACAGTACTTAATATTGTAATGGTTATTATTTCACTGATGTAATCAATTGTTTATTCACCAATTATATGATCTTTTATTTATATAATATTCTATTGCAGAACACATGAGTGGTCTACACTCAATTTTATTAGAAATACATTTATTTGTAATAAATTAAATTGATGGATTCTAATGTTGCTGAATTGTTTCGCCAGCTATGATTGGTCAGGTAATGAATAGTTTTAGATCTCGAGTTACATCTACTATATGGGAATGAAGGACCTCTTCACCCTTTATAGGGTCTCTTAAATCTTCTCGAAAAAATGGAAATGCTGCTGTGGAGAATCTCCCTTAAGGGAACAACAGTAACTGTGCTTCAGATTTTATCGCAAGCTGAAGTATATGAATTTTATAGAGGCCCTGCCCTGCCCTCTCTTTATGGGATGTCATCTCCGTCGAACAAAGTTTTTCTGAAGCAGTAAAACCTTTGATCTAATGTGTTGTTAAAATTACATCTATAGCTTTAGAACTGCAAATATATTCCAATAACCAAATATGACGATCGTATAAATGACAGCGTGAATGTTATTTTAGTTTTTGATTAACTTAATTATAATACATTTTATTTCTTCGTGTATTTTGTTCGCATAATATTTAATTTGCATTATAAAGATAATTTTGAAGCAATACCTTAAAATATAATAATGACTAAAAATTACTGCTTACTAGTATATATGTAGAGTTAGTTTTAAACCTCATGACAGTCAAAATGTCTGGGTTCGCGCGTGCCGTACATGCCACGTTGAAGTACCTCTTGTTCACACCAGGTTGAGCCACTGTCTGAACGTCGAGTGATAAGTTTAAATAAACATGGAGTAACTCAACTCAACTAGAAGTAAGTTCATAAATTAACAATTTATTATTAATAATTAGTAACTATGATGTATTATTTGTGCTGACAATCAGTTTTATAAAATGTTATAAGATTTATTGATAAGTAGATTATCAACTTGAAATAATGTCTACTGTATGTGATGGAACCTCTCTACTGTACAGAATTTAATTTCAATGAATCGTGATGCTCCAAATCCTAAATGAAATACTGCTTAATGACTAGAAACAGTTTTTTATTGAAATGGGAAATGCACCAATGTTTATAACTTAAGTTTCCCTATAGGGACATTCATCTCTATCGTTTACATACTTTGAAAGGTATAAACATTAACTTGTAAGTTAAAATTATTTCTCATGCTCATTCAATGCAACTGTAATATTTAAACAGTAAAAACCATTACAAATTTGGCTAGAAATTTAAGTGGTGACTTCTTTACTTTACTAGTTGTGATAAGAATTGCATACTGCCCCTTCATGTTTGTTAAAATTCATAAAATGTGTATTACTTGTATACATTTAATTCTCTTCACGTCTTCCTGTCTGTTTGCTAGAAATTTACCAACTCCTTTATAATTATGAAATTCTACATGTAGTTCTGGTTGACCCTTGGAATTTTTTAGGTGGATCAAATTGATAGTGGATTATTATGTTAACATCAGAGTGAAAATATAATACCTCCTGTTCGTTACATTTAATTTCTCATCTCTAATTAGAAATTTGATTTGATTAGAAATGATTATGGAGCAATTTAATTTGAATAATTCTTATTTCCATTCAATTTTCACAAATTGAAGATTCACTGTTAATTACGGATATATCTTATGTATTTTTTTTAAATCAAATATAAATAATATAGAATAAATTCGTCTTAAACATGTTAAAATTTAAATTTGTGCAATGCAATAATAATTAATGCGAAAAAAGTTATAGTATTTCTAACCTGGAAATACAGAATAAATACAGATTATTCAGACGAAAGTTATTTATTTCAAGACCAACAATGTTTTTGTTTGAATAATTTACATATTTTGATAATATATTTTTGTAGGACTGTAGAAAAGATAAGAAATTCAAGATACTGAGTTGCTTTATTGTAGATTATATCATTTAGTTAAAAAATTTAAGTACAGCATGATTGATTTGAATTAACCACACTAATAAAATTACCTTACCTCTGTTATCTATTTTATAGGTTAATTTCATTCATATTTTTTAGATACAATTACATGAAATTAAATTTATATTGTATTTATTGTTTTCCAGTTTTAATGAGAAAAAAATCACTTAAGTTTAATATCTGCATAATTTTATTTTTCAGTAATACAAAATATGACTGACGGGCTACCTTTATTCTTCTTGCAGTTATAGTGGAGTTAAACTTTAAATACTTAATATTATTTCATAGTTATAAATTCATTGTTATCCTACAATAATTCCATCATTTCTTATAACTAATATTCATTAAAATCAGAATATATGAATTAGTATTCATATTCTCTTACTGATTATCATACGTGACCTGCTTTTTCTGTAAAGTGTATTAAGATATAATTAAATTTACATATTTATCGAGTTTATACACTTCAAATTAGGTTAGTTTTGACTTTTTTTTCTGATCAATAATAATACAATTAAATCAGTTCTAAATATCAGAAATTACATTCGTCTCTTAAGAAGGAAAACTAATAAATATAAACAAATGAAATTAATAATAATTATTAAACTGTTGAATCAGGAATATTGTTGAAGGTAACATAATCTAGTGAACTTCAAGAATTCAAATCAGTCATACTGGATCTATTGCTGTGTATAAAATGTATCTAATTTTTAAAATTTTGATAATTATATTAAATAATCTTTTCAACAATTAATAAATAATTTTTAAGCCTTTAGAAATAATTCTTAAGTTTATATAATTCATTAAAATAAAGATTTATTATTATTATTATTATTATTACTTCATTGTGGTATAATATCTATCACATACATTTAATAGTACTAAACAAGGAGTCTGATTTTATAAAAGAATATCCTGGAAACTAACAAAAAAATTCAAATATTATTCACAAAAATACATAACATGTTTATTTCATGTTAGTCTTGAGTACTCAAGATTATAAGCGTATCTATATGCAGGGACTTTAATTTTTTTATGAAAAATTATTATTTAAATATAAAATATTTAATCAATTTTCATCAATATTTAACATATGAAATTTATGAACAATTTAAATTATCCATATAACATGTTATATATTATTCCTGGTTTTTTTTTCAAAATCATTTTCATGGACTTTGGATTTTTTTTTTGGGAGTAAAATATATACAGTTTACAGATCATAAAAAAAGTTATTCCTAAGCATTTTAACAAACATTTTTTTATATCATCCTCGATTTGTCTGTTCTTTAATAAGTGGAAATAGATGATGATTTAATATGTTAAAGTAAAATTATACATATTTGTATTTTAATATATTGAATAATTATTTAATATTAGTTACCTTAAATAACCAAATGTGTTAAATATTGATATTATTTTTGTAATATTGTAAAATAACTGATTCTCCCAACTCGCCCCTTCTTAGTTAGAGCTTTTGAGTGTTCCGTCGGGGAGCTACTTCAGAACGTAATTCTTTATTAGAATTAGTAATAATACAATCCGTCATACCTCGTAAAGTCTCTGAAAACCTCGACCGGTTTCGGGTCCGTCTGGATCCCATCTTCAAGAGCACCTAACTGACTGTGAATGTTATTTTCCTATAACCCTCCTATATATATCATCTACATTGTGTAATCAGTGTTGTCTGTGTAGTTAAATTTTAACTCTGTGTAGTTAAATTCAAACTATGTGTAATTCTTTATGTCGTCCTCCACCGAGTGCTTTTCGTCTTGGGACCCTTTCCAATATAGACTTAATTTCCTCCATATTCAGAGAGATAGACTCCTCAAGGGGGTCATCCTCCTTGAATTATTCGACCAAGGACTCGGTAAATGTGGCAATTTCCTGAGAATATTTCTTGTAACCGAATGCTTACATAGCTGTTTTTGGCTTACTGGTAGCGTGTTTTCGGCTGACCAAAAGTACTGACTTTTGTATCAGAAAGCAGGTTTAGGCTCTCATGTTTGGTTCTAGTCTCCTGCTTGTTGGAATTACTATCATTTCTTTTACTTCAAGTTTAATAAAGTTGTTTCTCCCTTTTATACACAGTGCCTCTTAAATTTGAAGTGTTTCTACATTTTCTTCCCCTGGGTAATAGTAGTGGCTTGTATGAGCCACTGATCAGCTATATATCCTGCTTCTCGTTGGTATACTGCTTGGAAGCGCCAGCAGTCAAGTAGAGTGCTGTCAACCTCCTAGAGAGCCTGGTTGTAGTCAGTCTGAAGTCATTAGAGGGCAGACTTTCACATTCACCTCTGTGCAACTATACTCGTACACTATGTGATTACACACGAGTTCTGAGGTATCCTTCTTCGGACTACTTCTGAGCAGTAAGTTGTGTATTTTCTTATTTTCTCTCTCTCTTTCTCACTCATACACTCACCCTGTATATATATATATATTAGATTTCACATAAACACGAAAAATAACAATCTTTTTTTTAGTCTAGTCTTTTTTTCCCACTTCATATCCTCCTGATGATGAGGCCATCGAAATATAGTAGTGAGTTTCTATTTCATTTCTGTGTGTTCTTTATGTCAATGTAACTTATATATATATATATTTAAGGAGCGATTCACTTCTTTTCCTGAAGACGAGGACATCGAAATATAGTAGTGAGTTCAGTGGTTTCCTTTCTATGTGTCCTTTTTTAAATTCTAGTTATATATATATATATATATATATATATATCAGTTCACAAACGAAGAAAAGCAACACACAGAGAAAGAGACACACTTACAAACTCAAATTTTCTCCTGAACATTTTCTCCTGAAGACGGATCATCCGAAAATTTGAGTTTGTAAGTGTGTCTCTTTCTCTGTGTGTTGCTTTTCTTCGTTTGTGAACTGATTTGCGTCCAGTTTGGATCGTTTTTTCGAATTTTAAGTGGATATATATATATTAGTATAGGTTGGCAGCAAATCTTCTTGGAGGCATATTTAAGATTACTATAGAGTAGTCGAAAGCTAGTAGATAATGGTCTTGTAAGTTATGTTACATTCTTTACATGTGATGTTAGTTTTCAATTGTATTAAAAGTGTTCATACCTATTAAAGTGTTTCAAAAAAGTGTCTCAATGTCCTATGGACAACTTATTTTGGAATTACCACCTTATAGTCGTAAGACTGTCAGGAAACTGGAACAGTTTAGTTTGAAAGTCGTTAATGCCGTAGCTGCGGTACATTTCAACAATATATATATATATATATATATGAACACTACGTGTTCGAAACGCGTTGTTTATATCATTAAAAGTTTTATATGTGGAGACCATTTCATTAGATTTTTACCCTACAATATATATATATATATATAAATATATAAAAGTATCGACCGTGGAATAGAAACAAAACTAAAGTTTATCGGGAATCAGTCAGTTCTTCAGGTTCAAATTAAACTCTCATTGTCAACGTTTCAGTTTTTATTTGAAACCTTTTTCATAGGCAGAAGTATAAATTTTGAAACAGAAAAACTAAGTATTACATTACAAACTATTTTAAAAAAAAATAGTATGTGGATTTTAACAACTAAGACCGAAACATTGGCAATGAGAGTTTAATTTGAATCTGAAGAACTGACCGAGTCCCGATAAAATTTAGTTTTGTATATATATAAAAAAATTCACATAAGGGGTTATTGAGGATTTTGGTCATAAAACATACAACTCCTGATCATCAGCCGACGTTTCGCCAAAAGTTGTTTGGCATTTTCAAGGCTAAAAAACAATTTATTAAACGACATAAGTAAAGCAGGATAAATACATCATCGGACACCATCCAACAGAAAACAAACGACACAAACAAAAATTATAGTACCCAGAGAACCACAAAAGTATCACAAAATACCTAGTGTTATTATGATTATTATTATTATTATTTAAAAACAGACATTTGTCGTTTAAACCTAATTGCGTATTATTAATTATTCAAAACACCAAAAAAAAAACACATTTTCAAAACAGCAAAAACAACAACAGACAGTAAACATAGCAAATTACAAAACCATGAAAAAAAGTCAAAAATTACAAGAAATTCAGAGGAAAAAACAAAAACCTTGCAAACATATTACCTTGATTTAGAAGAAACACTAATTTATCTGATAAATTCATTCTTTTGGCCATTTACTAGAAAAGTTTCTTCAAAATGTAGGTGAAGAAATTACTTTAGTTCTTCTAAAAAACTTTGTGAAAAGCTATATATATATTTCAGCAATCTTCAGACCATAAACTCAAGTTTCTATGACCACATGGATTATTGAAATATGTTTAACTTTTTATGAAATTGTTGAAAAACTAAAGTCGTTTATTTACCTGAATATTGAATATGGAGTTGATCAAGTTGAACAGCACAACCATTACGAGTTTTAGTGATAATTATTATTGTTTTAATTATTATTTACATTGATTATCTAGTTTTGACAATAGGAAACAATTTTCTACGCTTTTAGAGATTTCATTTAATTTCTAAAAAACGTTTATATTTATGAAGTAGATAACTAAAGACAAATCGATTGTTATATTTATGAAACAGTCTTTGAATTTTTGAAACTAAAATTAAATTTAATTATTTGAAATTAAATTAAATTAATAACTTAAAATAAGTTAAACAAATTGAAAAAAGTGTTAGATTGAATTATAAACTAATTTGAGGATTGTTTCTTAAGTACCTTTATTACAACTATGAAATATAAGTACTGAAATATAAACTAATTTGAGAATGGTTACCTAAGTACTTTAACTATAACCATGAAATACAAGTACATGAAATATAAACTAATTTGAGGATAGTTACCTAAGAACCTTTATTATAACCATGAAATATAAGTACATGACATATAAACTAATTTGAGGATAGTTACCTAAGTGCCTTTATTATAACCATAAAAATATTGTTGGGGCAGCTAATGAAACTTATTTAATACTTAAATTCAATTTCAACCAGTAATAACTCCATAAAACTAGTTTGTGCAGAAGAAAGTAATTATTATTAGTTACAAATTTCTACATTTCATATACCAAAAAAATTAGGTATTTCAGTGTGGTAATTTTTTTTTTGTGGAACCCAAATACCATATATATAACTAGAATAAAATATATATAACTAGTTAAGTAAAAGGTGTTACATAAAACAGTTTATTTGGCTTGGATAGTGCTGCTCTCAAGTGCTGCGGTCATTGGTAGAACTATGTTTAGAAATAGGATGTGAAGATATTGTTTCATATGACATCTTTGTTTAGGTTCTTATACTCTTTCTTTAGCTTATCATCAATATTCTAAACTATTTGATTTTCTCGATTAACTTGTATTGAAGAAGATTTTATTTCGAGCACTGATTGTTTTAAGTGACTGTAAATACTTGCCTATGCACATAACAACTGTTGAAACTAATTAGCAAGAATTAAACAGTTTACCTCAATTGTAAATTTATAAAGTACTCGTTCTTTATTAATTGATTCTACTAACATCTGTAATCAGTTAATATAATTGCAATTAATGAAAGGTTCATATTACCTAAGTCATTGAAATGATTATCATAGAGCCATTAATGATAATAACAAAAAGAAGCTGATCTGAGAGATTTCAAAGCATGTTCTTTTAAGACACCTCTATACATATAACAGCTTTGGTTTTGGTTGGATATCTTTTTTCACATAAAATGTTAATGAAAGATAAATAAAATAGCGATAATATAGCAAAGATGAGTTTAATAGAAATAATATTAAAAGAAAATGAAACTGGAGTTATTAAAAGATTCTTTTGCTTTATATCTCTCTCTACTCTTGTTTCAGTTTCCTTTTCATCCCGTTATAATGTTTCTCATGTTATTTTACTTTTCTACATCCATTAGACATTGAATTTATTCAATTTGTGTTTGGAAAATTATTTTAAAATTATTCTTGAACTTACAGAAGTACTAGTCTTTTGAAATAATTTTAATATTTCTTGTTTTCATTGGAAATGAAATATTCATTAAAAATTGAAACATATATAAACAAAATTAAATAAATTTTAATAAATAAAGGGCAGAAATTATTACTTTATTGGTGGATACTTTTATAATTATTATAATAAGTAAAGTTAATTATTATATTGAAGTAATCTATTCTTTTGAAGGAAAAAATATTTCTAAATTATTTTACAATTTCAATTATTAAACTTTGTATATCTTTGGGGAACATGCAATCGTTTATACATGTCAGATTAAATTTTCTACCCACTTTTTTCTTATTAATTTTTTTGGATATCTTTTTTCCTGAGAATTAGGAATTGTCTGGGAACTACGTGCAATTCCTTGAAGGTAATGTTTTACATATTTCTTCCTTAACTTATTTACCCTGGTATGCCCAGCCTTTTGTTGTCTCTTCTTGTTCTGACCCCCTTTAAAATGTCATTCATACCTACCTAGTTTCTCAGCATCACTTCAGTGTTCATGTAGTCCAGTTCAAGTGTGAGTCTATCGAAGACCAGTTATTTTTGTGGAAAGATTTTATTTTCATTTCTGAATTTCTTATTGTGGTTTAGATATTTGTATACAACAGTTCAAAAGTAAACTAAATAGGTACAGAAAGATAAACTCGTTTACAGTGTTTGATTTTTGGTATATTTGTCATGAGCTGTAAGAATAGAGGGAAGAAAGAGTGAGTTGTTAGATTAGAGACTTGATGGGTAACAGAATATCCGTTGCCTGTGTTATATATATGGTGGTATGGATTAATTTACCACAATGAAACTAATTTGGAAACAATGCTCTAAGGTCTTTCAACACATCGTCAGAGAGCAAATGAACTAAAAAATAATAAATACTTGTTAACCTTGCTGATTGAAGTTTCTAGAATTGTTGCTAATCCTGAATGTGTTTAACGATGAAGAAGTTTTCATCTGTTTAATTATTCCGCTAATCAAAATTATGGTGGTATCTACATTATGAGTATGTAATCTATATTCTGTAAGTATGCTATCTTGTGAGTGTATCTCTTAAGTTTACTGCTTTACTATAAGTAAAGTATGGTGACTATCAAAGATTTTGACTGAATTACATGTTTCGTGGTCCCAGAAGTCGTTTTATGGAGTTTTTTCGATCATGTCTGTGGGCGGGTGGTGAGTATGTATCCAAAGTTTGTGGCCACGCTACGGTGCAGAATCCTATATGGATCAAGTTGATATTTTACAGAAAAATGAGTCCCATGGTGTAGATGAGCCCTATTGTTTGGAATCAGTTCCGCATGATGGGAAAGTCACTTTTTTTTTAGCAAAAACCTGTTTTTAGACAACATTTTTTTTTCTCCTAAACTACTAATTTTGGAATTATCTTTGAGGTTACAGAAATAGTTACCGAAAAATATCTTCAAATTTTTAAAACAACATGAAATATTTTTTTGTCAATAAAATGTAAAAAATCAATCTGAAAGCATGTTAGAGTGATACAAGCCATACCGTTTAGCGGATCAAAATGAAAAGATACCTAAAAATAGAACATTCTGAGGAGGATGAGTTGAGATATTTATTTTTCAAAAAATTACATTCACTAAAAGAATAGTTACAGTTCATTTTCTGTTTTCAGAATTTTTTTATGCTAAACGGATCATTAAGAAACCATAAAAATTAGCCAAAAAATTATTTTATAACAATGTATAAAAAAAATGCATGATATTTTAATTACGGCAAAGAGCAATAACCCTATAGAAAATTATTTTTTATCCTAGAGACCTAGACTAACGGATCACCTGCTATACTTATCGAATTTATTGATACTTATTTACATTGTTTACATTTACTTAGAAATTTTTTGAGTGAATCCACTGAAATGAGATGTTTTCAAGTATAAAGGAAATTTTGTTATAATTTATTGGTTTATATGAGATATAGGAGTAATAATATTTTAACATGTAAAAAATCACCGCAAATAAATATAAATTTATGTTCTTTCAATGTTTTGATGGATTTGTCTCACGAAATGCCCTAGTCTATCTACTCGTATATATTGCACTCTTGAACAAAACTTAATATCAGTTCCAAATTATTTTGTGGTTATGAATCATAGTCTCTGTGGGTTGTATTGAAGTGGGAGGAATGGACTCTTTCCTCAAGAAAGAGGAGCTATATTTGTTGATAAATATTTGTTTATCACTATTTTTCACTATTTTCACTATTCTAGTCTAATAGTTCATATCTATTATTTTCAAAAGTTAGATGCTCCCAGCTATAAGAGTTTTAAATTATACTGAAAAGCCGGCTTTGACCTTGATTTGAGTATATAAAACTGGCTAATTACTACTATGTTTTTTCTCAATATACATTTACATCAACCTTATGAGAGAATATAGCACGCAGGAAAAAGAATAAACTCCCTCAGAGTGAATTGTTGGTATAAATGATTTTTGACAAATGGAAAGAAAGGTGATTTAACTAAATACTAGGAAACAAAAAAAATTCCTGGATAATAATTCTATAAAAGACCAAAAATATAAAACATAATTCAAAATTGAAACATTCTTTGAAGAATAATAAACGAAATTATCCTAAATCTTAAATTAATAATTATCTTAAAACATTATTTTTTCTTAGATGTTTCTGACATTTTTCAGACAAAATAGGAAATTTTTCAAGTTTTAAATCTAAAATTTGTCTTAAATATTCAATTTAGGTCAGATAAACTATGTAAGAGATCCACTGGCTATTGGAACAAAAGCCAGTTCTCCTGTAAGTCATTATTTAGTAACACGAAATATACCTTACTTTAAATGTTATTACTGCTGTAGTTATACTAATGATGTTATATTCATCAGTGGTGTGATATACAAAAATAAGTACTATATATATACTCGTATGTATATATGATGTAATTTTTTGAGGGTTTAGGTCTAATGATTTTAAACTAGTCCTTTTGCCGATGTTTCGACATATATTTATGTCATCTTCAGGGCTACAACATGATTGTTTTACAATAAGTACTACTATTACTACTATTTGGTTATTTATTACATTTTAATAAGTACAGTAACAGAGAGGAATTTATTGATAAATCAGTTATTTCGACTATGGATTTTTTTTTATATTGACATAACGATATTGTTATAATTATTCTATGCTTTTACAATTATTTCATAAGTATAGAGATCACTATTTGATTACCTTGGAAATCAAGTAGTGATCTCTATACTTATACTATACTATACAAATGAAAAGATTTAACCTTACCTTACCTTAGAATTTTAATTTTTTTAAAATTTAGTTTAAAAAATATTTACCATTTTTTATTGCTTTTATTATTTTATAAAACTTTTACTATTTTATGTACTTTTTTATTATATTATTTTCCCTTTTTTATAATTACCTCTTTAGATTTTATGCTGTTGCTGATCTTCCCTGATGAAGAACTCCTATCTGCTTTATTTCATTACCTGATTTTATTAAAATGCAATTTAATTAGAAACTAAGATTCTGATTATGTCCATTATTGACTGAAAGATCATAATTTCTCGTAGACATTCAAATATTCTATATTTCTTGTTTTCTAAAACATATTTTGCCTCGCCAGCAGAGGTAGAGATTTACAAATGTTGTATATAATTTCATTACAAAAATTTGTAACATTAATTTAAAATAACTGTAGAATATAGGTTTTAGGGTGTATGTAAATTTGAAAAAAGGCATAGAAAATGTTTACAGAAGTTAATATTTAGTTATGTGTTCTGGTTCTGATGTGTAATAGGAATTGTTGTTTTCCGTATTAATGATTAGTGTTATCTCATTAACTTATGGAGAGGCATTTGTATATTTCATACTTAGGATTAAGCCAGTACGGTACCTTATTTGATTTTTGTTTTCAAAAGATGCTAGATCAAGTGTCCTAAAAGTGTCACCAGACAGCGCTAGCTCCCTAGTCAAGGTTCTCTACTTCTATCAACAGATGGCAGAAGCGTTCCCATGTGATTGTACCCTTCAATTAGTTGAAATCAATAAAAACTTTTGTTGGGGTTTTTTAAAGATATACCATTAATTTGGCTAGAAAACTGTTTCACTTCCGCCTTCAAACAATCATTCATTTGTTTCATAAATTATTATAGTTCATTTTCATCGTTATCTATTTCTAGGGTGCAGTAAGTTGGTTACCTTTAACCTTGGAACTCGTGAAACACCCTAGGGTATTTTGATATCTATAACAGGTCACGTCTAAACATGAAACATGTGGATTCGTAAAACACCTAAAATCAAGCAGCCTTCATTTCACCCTAAATTTATTATTTATTACTAAGACTTACCATTCCTAACTTCCTTGATTCTTATATCAAACCATATTCACTTCTGTTAAATTGTTCAAACAGAAAGCTAGTTTAAGACATTAAGTAAATAAATTTGTTGTTATTGTGTAAATATTGAATGGATAAATTCATTTTTAAAAATTGTAAACAAAACTAGGTGATAATATTTATATATGGTCTCTTAGATATTTAAATCCATGGTTTTGAGCTACTTTTGATTGAATTCATTCAATATCTCAGGACTTTGTTATTGCATGGAATTGAGTGTTTTGTTTTCTTGCTTAAACACTCAAGGGGCTATTTATTAACATAGAAAGTTGACAACAATGTTATCAATAATGAGTAAATGTCCGTGGTTATTCATGTGAATAACTGGAGACCAGTTTCTACAGTCGACGTCAACACTTGTAATTATCAAGCCCTGAGGTTGCTTAGTATATTCGGCAAAACGTCGGTTTAATGAAATAGTTCGCAATTTTGGCCAAGCCCTCAAGTTTACTTTATTAAACTTATTACTTACTTTATTACTCTTATTATTACTTTATTAAAATGGTGATCAGTAATAATATCAAACAAAATATATATATATATATATACATGTTTTATATTGCATATATATACCGAGAGTATGTGACATGTTGAAAAACAGTAGGCGTTGTTAGCACCTAGATAGCTTTCACGACGTACCAACAATGTGGCTCATCCAAGAGTATTTTTTTTTGTTTAAACCAATTCCCTAGCAAGTTAAAAACGTCAGCCCTTTACGATCTTCTGTTTGATCGGTGACTTTACATTAGGAGTCCTAAATTTTGCATAACTCAAGTGTATTTAGAGTAAGGGATCTTTAACGAGTACCTGACCGATGGCTTAACGTTCTCTCAGAGGGACGACGTACTTAGATTTATTCACCTCTCGTGTGAATAAATCGAGGACCAAGTGGGTATCGAACCCTGGACCTGTCAGTTCAGAGGCGAGTCCATTAACCATTGAGCTAACCTAGCCCCTCATCCAAGGGTAAAGGGAACCCAATCATAATAGGAGCCTCATATTTCTCCTGCTTGGTAGCACAAAAGCCCTAAAGCCTATTAGGTAAAAAAAATAGTATATACATATGTAAACTGTAAAATAGTTTTATTGGACCTTTCGACCAGTCTCTGTCAGAGTCGCAAACAAGCAGTTCAAGCTTGTGGTTTGAGTAAGAAGAGGGTTGGACAAAGATAGTATTTTAAAAATAGTGAATGTTAAAGGAAAGGGCTGGAAAGACTGGATGATCAAACGAGGATTATTTTCTATTCTGTATAACCCCTTGGGTAAGGGTGAATTTATTGCTCAGTTTAATATTGCCTGTCCGTCAAAACATTTAGACCCACTTTAGAAGTTCAAAGTATTGTTTAAAATTTTTCATTTCAAGTTTTGAAAAGTTTATTTTTGATACACAGTTGTCATATATCAAAATGAAACTGTCAATAACCCAAATAAAACGAAAAATCTGGAGTGGCCTACACCCAACTTTACTACTAGGAAAGAATACCAACCTTGTTGACAATCAATTCAATTTGGGTTTTATTTTAATGTAACTATTGTGAAGACGTAATATAAAGCTCATAGATATAGTTAATGATTTTGTTTTAATGTAGCTGTTTGAATTTTATCACTTATAACAAATTTTAATTTATTGATGTTGAGCAATCTGTGTTGTTATAATTAAAATGAGGCCCTCATTTTCATTAGACTCGTGAGGTCTGCAGTTATGGTCCTATTGATTTCTTTTGTTATTTGTATAATAAAAGAAAATTAAAGAGAACATCTAAGCTATTGAAGTATTCCTCAAAGCTATTGATTTTAGGTATCATTTGCCAAAAATCTTTCACCTCTTAAACGCTATTGCGTTGTATTCTCACGTAGCCATATTTATGGGTTTCCGTCTCTTCTAGTCAGAGAGTCTGCATGATTGGGATGATAATTACATAAGTAATAGTTAACAGTTCAATTTCCGACAGATGTTTTACATATACTTAAATGATATTTTTTAAAGTTATATTATTTTCTATACAAATATAAGCCCATTTTGAATGAACTTTTTAGGCAACAGAATGTTATTTATGGACAAATTAGAAATAAGGTAATCACACTGTATTAATAGAGTATTACTTAGAAGATGTAAAACCCAACGACATCGATACTTTTTAATAAAGCTAATATTGATGTAATGTAAATTATAATGTAATTTTTATCTTTTACTTCAGTTGATGTCAATTATCATCATGTAGTATTTATAATAAGCATTAATCATGCTGCATCAATCAATTCCATCAAGGTTGGGTTACTACACATGAGAAAAAACATACAAAATCAATGAATTACTTCTCTCATTCATTCGCTCATTGAATCATTCAGTCAATCAATCAGTCAGTCAAATAGAGTAAACCCTTGTTATTCGCGGGGGTTACGCCCCCCCCCCCCCCCCCCCCCCCCCGAATATAGGAGATCAATTTTAAAACTCATGTGTATGATATTATATACGCTGAAATATGCACATCAAACACATATTATCGACATGTTTACTCATTAAACAGTAATACAGTAATACAGTGAAAATATTCATTACTAATACGTACTGTACAACCAATATATATATATATATATATATATATATATATATAGAGAGAGAGAGAGAGAGAGAGAGAGAGAGAGAGAGAGAGAGACACTTACAAACTCAAATTTTCGGATGATCCGTCTTCAGGAATTCTCTCTTTTCTCCTGAAGACGGATCATCCGAAAATTTGAGTTTGTAAGTGTGTCTCTTTCTCTGTGTGTTGCTATTCTTCGTTTGTGAACTGATTTGCGTCCAGTTTGGATCGTTTTTTCGAATTTTAAGTGGATATATATATATATATATATATATATATATATATATCATTGTATATATATATCATGATTTGTTTTCTTTACCCAATATTTATATGATGTGATTTTTTTGAGGTTTGAGGTCCAATGATTTAAACTAGTCCTTTTGCCAACGTTTCGACATATATTTGTGTCATCTTCAAGGCTACAACATGATTGTTTTACAATTAGCACTACCATTTATAATAGTAGTTTATAATAATTTATAATAGTAGTGCTAATTGTAAAACAATCATGTTGTAGCCCTGAAGATGACATAAATATATGTCGAAACGTCGGCAAAAGGACTAGTTTAAAATCATTGGACCTCAAACCTCAAAAAAATCACATCATATATGTATATATATAATATGTACTGTAAAATAAAAAAAAATGATCAGTACTCACATTCCTTTCTGACAGTAGAATACTGGCCCCATGTACCATGCTACCATGTATCATGTACCATTTACCCAAGTAAAATCATTCTCAGTGTGTGCAGTAAACAGTCGATAGAAAACGGAGCAAATTTTGACGGGCAATCTTATGAAATATGCTACAAATAAAATATAGTATAAACAGTTAATTAAAATCAAAATATTATTTTTTTTATTTTTTCAAGTATTTTATTCATTTTATGCACATAAGTCGTCCATACGATGTAGGTATTGACTTATGAAGAACAAAACAGATACAAATCAAAATTTTTGAACAGACGAAGGAAAGTCAAACTCGCCAGTATGGAAGGGTTACTGTATTTATGAATCAAACCATCAATCAATCAGTCAACTCCCCAATCAACCAACTACCCAATAAACCAATCAATCAAACAATAAATTATTAATCAACCAACGATTCAACCAAGCAATCAATAATTAATATGTCAATAAATCAATCAATCGGGTGCGTAGATCCATTGTTTCCAACCGTTTCTTTTTTTTTTTCTACCTTGAACTCTCCGCTAACCATTCTCCTCAATCATCAATCAGTCAATCAGTCGTGAGCGTAGATCCATGCAATGTTGGTGTCCAACTCTCCATGCTTTTTTTATTTTAAACTCTCCTCTCATTATTCTCCTAATGACGGTTAAAAGTGAAAATGTGAAAGTATAAATGTTTTATTTTTTCTATTTCTCGTATCTTTCTTCATAAAAAAAGCAATTTTTCATTCAATTTTCGTATACAAAATAAACGTGTATACATTTTTTGCAGAATGTAAAACAGAAATTTACCTCTTAAATATTTATGACTGGTATTGATTTTTTAATTTGAGCCTAAACTATTGAGTGGATTTGAATCACAATTGGTGTTACAGTGTGTCCCATTTTATAAATCATTACTAAATTCTATTAGCCATGTATTTGATAATGTAATGTACAGTTGACTGTAAACCAAATAATTTTTTTTAATCAATCAAAATACTTAGTTTTACTTTAAATTTCAGTCGTAGTTTTTGGTTTTCACATTTCAGTGTCTTATAGCGATAAGTTTCCATGCAGGCATATGTTGTTTGAAATATATGAGAGTGATTATATTACTGAATATAGTGTTAATGGAATATAAAAGACGCTAAAGTGGGTCGATTTAGGAGATTGGACTTCGGGATTTATTGGCGGGATGTGCTTGTTTTACTGATGCTTCGTTTATACAAAAACAGCTCTGCTTTCCATTCCCCTTATTTTAATATATATATGTTATTTCCTTTGTTGTTTATAATATAGAACATTGATAGGGTGCACTATATAAAATTTTTCTCAATGGTGTCTCTGTTCCGTTAAGTGAATGGTCTACAAAAAAAAAACTGAAATACGAGAGGATGATATTAAAAGCTCGGGGTGAGGAAGGGGCCCATGTTGTCTTGAAGTAGGTCACATCTGGCGTCCCCTTGTGCTCAACACCTACTCTGTGTGCACTTGGCTGCCAGTTCGTGCAACATTTCCAATTGATTAGCTTCATAATGATTTCCTACAGAAAAACACTTATTGTTTACAAATGGCTTTGTTGATTTTTGATTGTGCAAAGATTTGTCAAATTATCTCTCAAAAAGTGTCAATTTGTTTGTCCTTGAGAAGTCCGGCGTTCCTTGGTGATAGATAATCATCAATCAGCAGGTTGTAACTGACTTGTACAGGAATATTTGCAGATATATTCTTAATCCAAACAACGAGTAAATATTTCTCAACAAACTCTAGTAAAATTGGTTCACTTATCTCATTTGACATCAAAGAAGAAGTTGTACAAGGTTGTTCAATAAGTTTTGTCGTTCGGTAAGAAAAACACAATGTTATGGTTCAAAATACACTTTATTATTCAGTATAATCTCCCTGAACATTAATGCACTTGCTCCAACGATCCTCCAATCTGTGGATCCCATCGCTGAAGTGAGATTCCGGAAGGTCTGCAAAATACGCTTCAACAGCCGTTATGACCTCTTCATTTGACGAAAAACGCTTGCCACGCATAAATTTTTTGAGTTCTGGAAACAAATGGAAGTCGCTGGGGGCCAAATCTGGTGAATACGGTGGATGCTCCAACAATTCGATTTCGATTCAGACCTCTTTCCATTGCACTAGATGTGACCCATTGCATTACCAATAAGCACGGTCCAGTTTCATCCTTAGTTAGTCTTTGTCTATTATACTAATTGTTTCAAAATTTTACTTCATTTCGGACAGCAGTGACATGAGTAGAGATTTACCGCCTCCAGTGGTAACCACTGTTCTACCGGATAATTAAACGGCTAGACTCAAGGATGGTTATTAACAATTACTACTATAAGGGATCCTTTGACCCTCCTCCCCATTGGCGATTCATGATGATCTTTGCGACTGTAACAGTAGTAATGAAAACAGTAGCTTTATTGATAAAAAAAATGGACAGATAAACTCTCATAGGAATAAATAAGAACCCCTTTAGATGTATCGAAAATCAAAAATCAAAACTGTCAACATTTTAAGTTATAAAATTAGAAGTCAGATGCTCAGAGTTATATAGTGATTTTGTCATCTGCGACTACCAATCGGGCATCCTTCTCTTCTCTGGGTTTACAAATTATTCTTCTAATACATCTCCTCATCCCTAGCCTCTGAATTGGGGGAGGGGCATAAACCTCTATTATGAATGATTTCATGTTTCCAACAGTAACGGTATGAGAGTTAATCCTGCCTTTTGTTGGTTCGTTATCTTTTCTTTCCTTTCACTAAAAAACTGACCTCTCTCTGCCCATTGATTGCTACTGACCCGAGAATAGATCACAAGTATTAGGTACTCTATGTATTTGATAACTTCTTGTACCTTTGCAAACCCTATTACATTCAAAGCCATATTCTGCTGCCATGCGTATTATGCCAAAAATCTTCACCTATAATATTTCCTATATTTAAAGATCCCATTCTGATTGTAAGTATGCTTATATTTTGTATACGAATATGTTTTATAATAAAACCTTTAATGATTTTGTTTGTAAAGTTTTATTTGTTTCTTATATCAAAAATTATGTTTATTTTTTTTTGATTATTTTATTTTACAAAAACAATAACAATGTTATGATAAAAAAAATTATAGATTTATGAAGACTTCATAAGATCTATTGAAGAGAAATAAATTTGATATGTAGAAAATTTTGTAGTGGTTCACACTCAGTTTTACTCTAAGCGAACGTATTATCAGAGTCATTAGTAATTAATTTAATTCAGTGATTTACTTAATAAAGAAGATAATAATGAAGTAAATGTAATCCTCGCAAAAATATAATCAGGCAAATTACGATGGTTGGTAATTAAATTGAAAATCATTGAACAAATATGTTAATCTAATCATTATGCTAAATAATTAGCAGTAGATGTAACCCAATGCATCACCAATGAGCACGGTCCAGTTTCATCCTTAATTATATTCTGAATTTGTGTTAGTTATCATTTCTGAGATCTATTTCAAATAAGAAATAAAATCATAGTTAATTAATTATAAATTTTACTAATTAATTTATTATTTTTACTAATTTGTTAATTTTAATAATCTCATTTATTAATAATAATTACTGAATTTAGTATTATAGAAACTAATTTTATTTCTTATTGGGATTAGTATATTTTTAACTTTTATCAAGCTATTTTATTTCAAATGATATGAACATTTTTGCAATACATTTACCTAGTTACCGTGAAACATACATTTATTTTAATGATTCAGTTAATGATACTTGATGTTGATCCTAATTGAAGAGAAACTTAACTTTAATAAATTACAGTTATCGTTGCCTTGGAATTTGAACAAATTTTGCAAGTATCTACAAGTGGAATGTAATACTATTTTTTCCACATTTATAGTCTCTTTCAACATTAAATGAAATAATTTTTTTTTGCATTCACTAAATGAAATAATTATTTTTTTTTGCATTCACTTCAAAACTAAGAACAATACTTAAAAAAATCTTTTAAATTTCTAGAGTAGAGCGTGAAAAAGGAGAACCCTTATCGATATAAAGTACAATAAAGATCATTACTTTTTGAAGCTTCAGTGCTGCCCACAACAGCTGGGTCATTTACCAAGAGAAAACTTAAAATATGTCGAGTTTCACTAATATCCGACAGATAGTGCTACTTGTAGAGGGATTATTAGATTTTTGATGAACACCCTCCCATGTTTACACATCCTGACATAATAATAAAACATAAAAACTAAAACAGGAATCAATCAAAGGTCTTTAAGATTGACAGCAAATCGTCTTGAAAACATAATTTTGTTGAAATATTCTGCATTTATGACTTTATTGCTGATTTATCCAAACATCCTGACTATTCGTTATTGTTCAAGAAGTAAATCCTAAATTAATTTCCAATGGGTACTAGTGAAGAAGAACACAGATCACTAAATACAACACTATTGCTAAGTTTTGAATTAGTGAATTTAAAAATACACTTAATAAACAATAAACAAGTTTTCGATCCCAAAGATTATCATGATAAGGTATTGAAATAGAATATTAAGCTAGTGTTTTGATTCTGTAGATTGGTACTCATACATAGAAATGACTTCTCTCTCTTGGAGACCATCAAATACATAAATAGCTGAAGCCGGAAAACATAATGTCGTATATCCATGTTGTCATAAAACAGTTTTTATCTTTCTAGTAATAAAATTATCTTTATTCACGCTTAATTAATTCCAAGTGCTGGCTGGGAATGTTATTTGAACCTGGGGCGCTAAAAATATATATAAAAAAAAAAGTATGATATAAAAACATAAAACTGAATATAGCTGAGAGATACCTGAATATGCCAGTGAATGCTTCTTTAGATACTAATTAAAATGGAATAAACATGTTTTTCTTGACTTTCCTTCAGCCAAATGCAAGTAGGTCACGTAAACTTAATTTACTTTTTCTTTAAATAAATACTGATGCCTGAAAATAATGAAAAAATTGAATCCATTTTTCTTGTTTAATTTGAGCAGTCTTTCTTTACTGATCGTTGTTGATGTTTTTCTGTAATTAAAGTCCAGTAAAATCTCATTAAAATTTATGGTAATACGTAATTGTGTTTTAAATTAGTAATCTTACTACTAATGATAGGCAAGAGAGAAAAAAAATAAATTGAACAAGACTAAGGATCAATTTCGTATAATACATGTGGATATGTCCATCCTCATTATAGTCACTGATTAGAGAGTGATCCGTTTGCAAGATTCGTTAACTGGTTCGTGAACTAATGTTTTCTTATGAAGACTATAGGACGCTTGGGGAAGGAAGTGATTGCCGCTTTGATGGATTGCCAAGTACAATGAGATAGGGACTGGGCGCGTGTTTGGACCGGTTGTGGGGCTAGTGGAAGACAATGGTTGGAGTATGAGACCGGTAGTAGTGCTAAAGGCAGCTGGAACATGCTTCTCTCATCCTGCTGACTCCAACCAGTTCTGACGACATATCTTCTACTTCTGTCTCCCTGCTCAGTTATCTCGTAAGGGGTAACCGCAGAAAAAACCTATTACATACTGTCAGCAGTGAGTATAATCCTATTAATCAGTCAAAATGCTAATGCATTTCATTACACAAAAACAATGGACCAATAGTTACTTCCAGTTTTAAAATGTTCATTACATAGCTATTGATAGAACATTTTGCCTAAACATCTTTGCATTCTGATATTGTAACTACTGAAATGATTTATTTAAAGAGGGACGTATAAAAACGGTAACAGAAAAAGTATAACATAACATTTCCTCGTTATTTAATGAAAAAGGCCACTTTATTGAAAATCGTCGCTTCCTAAATTTGAGAGAAGAAAGTTATAAAACAAAGACGGTGTTGTGTAATTGATGGGTGAGATTGCACCTAGAAAATGCAACTGTTACGAGTATTAGAGCAAATGGTAATCCAAGATGAAGGAATTTGATGTTAATAGTTGAATCGGCCTTCACCATGCAACGTTATTCCCCTGAGTTCATGTTAAAGATATTGAAAAATTAAAATAAAAAACTAGTGTGGTTTGATTAGTGTGATCATAAATTTGGTAAACTTTGGATAAATTTAGCAGATACTTTTTACAGAGTTTGATGATTTGTTGGAGAGATGGTTGTTTGATACCCAGCCCAGTCTGACAGCCCTTTGTATTGATTATCATGAATAATTTGGGTTTGAGTGCGCGCTGTGAGTAGGGCCTCTAATTCTGTTTGAGTTAATGAACTCTGTCATTTGAGCAAAGTTCGATTGCTTTAGTACAGTGTTTAGGAAAGTACTTTATCATTACGACAAATATATATATATATTTAGAAATAAACTGGAGAAAACCAGAAAACACAATGTCTACTTGCCTAGTGAGTCTTCATCAGGTGTGAAAAAGATGGGATCACAAGCACAGCGATAAAGTGATAGTTGGCAGCCAACCATGTTAGTTTGATAATTGGTCCCACTCTTTTTTATTTTGGTTATGGTTCAAATAAAAATAGAAGTTGTGTGTTTTTCTGTTGATTATGAATTAATTCTTTATTTTCTTCTGTTGGTTCGTTTGGGAACGTTTTTTTATCATTAAATGTATAAAATAATCGGGATTAGAGAACACACCTATTCTATCAAACGGTCGATATATTATTGAATCTGTTATATATATATATATATATTATATATATATATTTATATATATATATTCGTAAATTTTGGTAGCAGTCCTTCTTTGACACACACATTATTGAAAATGACACCAAATTTAGCTGATACCTGTTTCTTAACAAGTTTCTCAATTTTTCTAAATAACACTCTCGTTATTTCGTCTACATAATAAAGTACATCTCCTATGGTCGACATGTTTCGAATGATCAACATTCACCATCAGGACGTGAATAAGATCAGGACTCTACGATCAGGACGTGAAATATCTGGTTTATATATACATAGAAAAGGTAGAAGGGGGGTGTTTTCCATAAAGTTTAAGAAAAGGTGGGCGTTAATCCTGTGGGGTGAGTGGCCTCTCGGCCTGAGTCGCTACCTGCAAGGGTTTCTGGATGCCCTTGATGTGAACTAAATAGCTTCAAAATACGGCTACTGTTTTCGACCTGAATATTTAGGAGAGGATTCAGTTTCTGAATTAATATAGCCTCTAAAATTTTTAGTTTATGGTGGTTACTTTCTTTTTTTATAATTTTAGTATTTGTAACCAGCATCTCTCGGGTTCATTTAACAATATGCTTGTCTTGCGTATGTTTTTTGGGTGCTCCGGCCATTAGGTGCATGGTGACCTTTCTTGATAGGGAAGTGGTAGTCATACCAATGTAATATATATATATATATATATATATATATATATATATATATATATATATATATATAGTTCACTTGCCCTCTGACGATGTGTTGACGAAAGACCTTAGAGCTTTGTTTCCAAATTTGTTTCATTGTGGTAAATTAATCCATCTATTACATCAAGTGTTATTTTGATTATTATTCATATATATATATTTGACAGGGGTTCGCACCCTGCAACCTTCGGCGCCAAACTCAAGAAGATATCATCCTTCCCCTCACTTGGTACCTCTCTGTCACTGCCAATCTCTGGCTCTCCGTCAATCTCTCTTTCTGCCCCACTCCCTTACTCTCTTTTCCCCCTTTTCTCTCTTTTTTATCTCTCTTTTCTATCTCTCTCTGTCTCTCCATCACTGTCAGTCCCCTCTCTGTGTCTCAGAAAAAATAATTTTAATGTCGTATGTCGATAAATTAAACATATAGAGAAATTAAAAATTTTATTTTTCATTCACTCAGTGTTTGATATAAATCTCCTGAAAAAAAATAATATTGTACAATACGTGTGGACAATAGAATTTGTTTGTTCATATATATAAATTATAACGAAAAAAACAAAAAGATAAAAACTGACATAAGTCAGCTCTATATTTCGACAATGGTCATCACTAAGAGGTTAAGTGTCTAGCAGGGAAGCAGGACGATTAGTCATGGGAGTGGCATTGTTGAAATATAGTTGTTATATCAGTGTCCACCTTGGTGTTACTTTCGTTATAAAGGCCTGAGGCCTTTCAAATTATGTCATCAGATAGCGATAACAAAATAAATACAAATGAAGTTACAAGGTTAAGATAAGGAAAAGTAATAAAAACAGGTTAAGAATAGTTGTAACATAAGAAAAATATAGGCTACTCAAGATTTTCAAAGTTTCATAAAATGAAAAAGTTGTATGCAGTTGCTGGTTATAAATGATAAATAACTGATAATAATAATAATAACTGATTTCCTCAACAAGAAGAAATGTTGATGGTTTGAGAGACAAACCACTGTATTCACATTCAAATGATGACCGAAGTCTTACCAGCATGTACCAGAGAGCAAAAAGATGTAGGAGGAAAGGAAGTAAATGAAACAATAAAACAACCATATGGAATAAAAATAAAAGAAATAAACATTGAAAAAATATAAAACAACAAAATTACAAAAACCATTTAAATAAACAAAAAAAAAATGGCTGTAACAGACTAAGTCCTTGAGTAGTTTAGTTTCTAAGGGGAGAAATGTGGGTCTTCTCAGAAGCTCTTAAGGTAACATTTGTAGTACTGTCAGAGATGTATTTTCAGGATTTAGACATGGAAACCGTCCTTGAAATAAAGCCCAGGAGAAGTAGAATGGATGGCAATGGGAGGAATGCAATGCTGGTTGACGGAAGCTTAAGACAATTCATACAAAGGCTCAACTTAGAGGAATAATAAGCGTCACACTGCCTAAACTTAGATAAAGTCAGGAGAAGTACACGTAGTTTGAAAAAGTAAAGATAGTTATTATTGTTAAAGATGGAAGTTAAGGCAGGATGATATGGGTGAGTGGGAGCCCATAGTTAACGTAATATCTGGTTAATTGCAAATGGAGCCAACAAAAAGCACATTATCTAGCAGAACGAGGAAACACTTTCCTCTCAGGACTTATCAAACACAGTGAGTCTTTGTTTGCATTTCATATTATCATCACCTCTTCCTAATGACAATGATTTCAAAATTAGATGTGAATCTTTGTCAATGTGTCTATATGCTCAATTATATGTATACTGCAAAATGAGGATATCTTTGAGTTGTCAGAATTTCGTAAAACAGGACGTTTCCAAGGGTGAGGACTTGAGCAGTAAGAAATATATTGCCGACTTCTAAGTTTGGGTTTATCGATGTTCAAATCAATCCACTTATACACTAACTTTTAGATAAAATGGATCTTAATTTACAAATGGACTTTGTAGCTCTAGGGAAGCACGAAAGTTGAAAGCCTCCTGTTTGGGGGTTTGGAAACAGAGTTTCTACCTAGAATTCCGGTTCTTTATATAGAAAGATTCTTGAACTTGAGGCAGTCAATCCCATCTAACAATGTGCCTTATCACGAACACGTATTTGTTAAATTCAAATATTGAACATGTTGAAGGGAGTGGTTGGTTGCGCGTCCAAAGACACCCCTAGTTATTCATGATCAATATTTCGATTCTCTCTTTCCCTCCCACTCCAAGCCACCCTTATCCACCCTATGTCGACTTCTCTGTCCCACTCACTGACAACCTTGTCCTCTCACTCTTTCCCCAACCCCATCTATTATTCAGCATACACACACTACATCCTGTTCTCTTTTTAAATGTTCAAAACATTTGGATAAGCGAGTGCCAGTTCACCATCGATTTATACTTGCTTGCTGACATTTTGCTCGTATATCCTGTGAATTGCAGCTAATGTTAAAAGCCCCCATACTGTTTTAAGTATTATGTTTTCATTCTTTATGAATTTTCCTGATGGACTGAATATTTAATCTTAAACAGTTTATAAAAAAATAAAAGTAAGTAATCAATCTTGCGATTCATAAAACAAGTATTATTACTGCAGACCGCATCCTTCAGTCACAAACTTTGGTTAATAATTCTAATAAGCTGATGCATTATTTCAAGATATTTCTTTATAAACGTATATGTACAAATACCGTTAAATAGGTTCTTATTTTTATTTTATAATTAGGGATTTTTTATAATTGATATATGACTTTTATTTTTTTATAAACTGTTTAAGTCGGTCAAAAAAATTCATAAAGAACGAAAACATAATACTTAAAACAGTATGTGGGCTTCTAACATAAGCTGCAATTATAACAATTAGTATAGTCCATTAAAAACAGAAAGAAACACGAATGTAAAGAAAGGAGCGTGATCACATTGGAAGCAGTCTATGAACATGGTCTGTGTGTTGACTGAAGCGTTGTATCTTTTATGGGTCTCCAAAATAAATCATTTGGTGAGTTGGTTTATATTATACAAGACAGATGGAAACCGTATAAAGAAATAGAAAAGAGTATATAGGAAAAGTTCTACCTTGAAAATAACCAAGATATGCAATGAAATATGTTTATATTTATATAAATGGAAGTTATTTGTAAATATTAGTTACTTATATATAAATATAAGTAATTTATATAAATATAACCATTCCTTTAAAAGGAATATTTATTTATAAAATATAAATATTCTTTTGTCTATCTGTGTGCTACCTTATTTTTAATTGGTATATATATATATATATATATATATATATATATATATTTGTGTATGATGGCAGCAGATCTTCTTTCAAACATGTATTATTAAAGTTGGCAGCAGCTTCTGCGTTGACCAATTTATGGCTGATTTTTTCTAGTTTCCTCACTAGTTTACGGTAACTCTCGGGTATTTTCCAGAGGAGTTCTGGTAACGACATGAAGGTAAACACTAAACACTTTCAAAACTTTATTCTAACACTATAATTTACGACTTACTCTAAAACACAAGCTTTCGGCTTACATTAGCCATCTTCAGCTTACAAGACGACGTCAGACTACATATACTTGAAGCCCTCTACATTAAGGAATACGACCCTTCATTAAACATACAAAACAGTGACCTCAAAGCTATACCCAGTTCAAAAAATTTTGATACCACCTATAAGCTTGTAAGAGAGGTGTAGGTGAAGGGACACGACACAGGTAGATGGGTTCAGTGCCCTGCCCTGCCGGCCCTCCCACCTACACCTCTCTCCCTTCTCCATACTTTATTTCCGTAGTTAGTTGTTAACTGTACCATAGTTAAGTTGTTTCTATACCATAGCCTTAGTTTTGATTATAATTTTAGTTTATAGATTTTTTACCTGAAGATGGCTAATGTAAGCCGAAAGCTTGTGTTTTAGATTAAGTCGTAAATTATAGTGTTAGAATAAAGTTTTGAAAGTGTTTAGTGTTTACCTTCATGTCATTACCAGAACTCCTCTGGAAAATACCCGAGAGTTACCGTAAACTAGTGAGGAAACTAGAAAAAATCAGCCATAAATTGGTCAACGCAGAAGCTGCTACCAACTTTAATAATATATATATATATATATATATAACACGATTTCACAAAAACACGTGAAATAACAATGGGTTTTTGACTCTGACGAAGACCGCTTGTTACGTTTGAAAGATCTTAGTCTTGTTTACTCAAGAATACGAGTAGTATGGTAAAAGTGCCAACATTCAAACATTGTGATATTTATCAAATTTGCATCTTGGTCTATGTTTTCACGATTTTCTACCTCATTGACCTTAATAGACTGAACTCATTATGGACGTTAGTCCATGTACTGCAGTGGATTATGCCTTCCCACATAAGCAGCAATGACGGAATTCATAATTTTTCGGGGATTCTGTTCTCCTATTGAAGCACAGTGATGTACTAGTAGACTTACATAACTCTTAATATATCGAATTCTGTAGATCTTTAGTAAAACTGAAATGTCCAGGAAGAGTAAAGAACCCTCCGTGTCGCTCTTAAAATTTGATACCTGTGACTTACAGTAAACGAATGTTAAAAAAAAAAAATCTAACTTTATAACAATGGAAACCTAAAGAGTTATGTTCAAATATTATCAGCATTTGCCAAGAAAAAGCATTATGGTGCATCAAAAGAAAAGAAAAACGCCGAATGAGAAATGTCTGTTCCACAGGGCAGATATGAGTAGAATTCTCCTTGTTACGAATCTATCGATAAATCTTTAGAAGATGTTAAGAAACCAACATCCAATATTCCAATAAATATTAGAACTCAACCAATGTACAAATCTTACATCCATTTTTATTCCGTCGATTCCAGAAATGATAAATATTCTTATTTAGTCTTCTGTTTTTGAGTACGTCAAAAGTATGCCCTCCTGAATTTCTTAATGATACAATCAATCACATAAGTTCTATTGCTCGCTCATTAAAATACCCCCACCTGTTATATTAACAAAGCTTTACAGGGTGTTAAAAAGGAAACGTTCTATAATGCTGTAACAGAAACCCATTTGATGACAAATGTCATAGTTTTTAAACACAACTTAAGTCATTGTACCCACTTCCTGAGCTTGCTGTAGTCTTGACTTTAATATAATTTTTTCTAATGGTAATGCTGAAGGTATCTTTTATTTAGAAACTCTCCCATACTGGAATATGTTTCACATAGACTGGCAAATCATAAAAAGTGAGTGTCAAGTACTAGTATTACAACGTAATTATAGGTAATAAAGTGCCTTATTTATGCATATAAATACTGAGAATCATTATAAAAATTAGTTAGAATCTAAAATGAACACGTATGAAAGATTGATAGTATTAAGAAATATTATCGATCCCACTATAATTAAATTTAATAGATCTAATACTATATACACCAGTAATGGTTTGTTCATGCTCGGCTCAGTATTAACGAGAGCAATAGATTTCTCTATAAGTGTTGGCAGCTTGCAGATAGTTTTTACTTATTTCTTCCTTAACTTTTCTTTACCCTCACTTTCCCAGTCTTTTGTTCCATTTGCTTGTTATTTATACCCTGTAAAATCCTTCTCTTACCTACCTCCCTTCTGAAGACCACACAAAATGTTTCAGTACGTGTGAGACATTTGCGAAGACCATTTCTTTTGTTTGAAAGAAGTTAGTCCTTATTCCGAATTTTTTACTATAGTTTATACGCCCTTTTTTACTTCTCGTGTTTACTGTAAAATTCTATATGTATAAATTTACAGTATGAATAATGGCTCACTCAGTATTCAATTTTTGTTAAAACAAAATAGGGAAAATAATGTTGTTCACTCACTTACTGAGAGAAAAGAGTGAATTATAGGAACATTTTTATAATATTATATTCATTTATATAATATTATTTTCACTATAGGAAAATATAGCGAATTGTAATGAGCATTAATCCATTTTTGTGAAAAAATGTTCAACCTTTCAGGTAATCAAAAATCTGTAACAAATTACTGAATTGGAATCTGAAAATGTTTTTACTAGAGCCATGTGACCTGGCAGATTGACATCTCTGAGTGACTAGTGCAAATATATGGGCCATATTAATAACCTTGGGTGAATGTTAATAACCGATAATGGAAATGTGGATTCAATATTAAGCATAAATCACACTGAGTAATGTTCAACTCGTATTATTAATCATGATAATATATGTTTATTAGTGAAATCCCTTCATGTTATATAGTAATGATTTAATTGTTTCCCGTAATGAAGAATATATTGTCAGTAGCAATGGAAAGAAACTGAAATTATGGGCTAATAATTAACTCTTTAGATTTTAAAATGGTTGCAATTGGGTGTTTCGTTGGGTCTTTTTATCATATTGCTTTCATTTGTTCTCTGTATGAAATATAGAGAAAGGAAAAGTATTAAATTTGAATAAATATTTCAAAATTTGAGTTTTCATGGAAATGTCTGAGTTCAATGAAATATCTTTTGCAAATTGGTCCGTCTATGTGTATGTATAAGTATGATATATCAACAAAGAAAAGTTTTTATCATGAAATATAAAACTTTACACCAAAACTTCATTTTTTAGGTGTACTTTATAGGAATAATCGTTGTTTTTTTTATCATTTGGCTAAAAATCAGTCCAATGTTTTCGATTAAAATCGCTGAGATTCTGGTTTTTTAGTTGACATTTAATGAATATACGATGCGATGAGCACATAAATTGTCCTGCAAAGTGATAAGTCTCTCAAAAAAACATCTCTCTCATGGTGGTAAACCAGCTTTTAAAGGACTTTGCTTACATTTATACGGATATTAAACCAATGGTACTTAAATATACATATCAATATTAAATTTGATCCTAGTATATTTGTGTATGATTGAGGGAATGAGAGAAAAATAAAGAAAAATCAGAGAATACCTTTGGTTTGAAAAAAATGAATCTCGCAAGTATCAGTAGCAGTACTGTGATAAAACTAGCCCTACCCCAACATTTACAGTTAGATTAATAGCACTTCCATTTATATTTAGGTAACGGAAAGTTATATTCTGAAATATATTTAAAAAGAAAACACATTTTTTTGGAAGTATATAATGTATATATTTTGAAAAGTTTTCAGAAAACTAGTGATGGAAGTTGAACTGTTTTGATCTTGTGACGAAAATATGAATTTGTCGTGAAAATACTATAATCAATTTCTCTTCCATAGTATTTGTTGCTCATTTTGATGAAGGTAAGTATATGCCGTGATAGATGTGAGGATATAAACATTTTTATGTGATAACCCCAAAAACGTTATCATCTTTAACAAATAATCCATAATTTGTAAAAAATAAAAGTATTTGTAGATTTATTTTGTCCAGTGTGGGGAAAATAATTTTAAATAATTGAAATATTATTGAATTGAGAATTAGACTATTTTTGTTCTTCTACCCATTTATATTCATTGTTAAATAGTGGGACATTGGAAGGTTGATAGCCTAGTAAACTACCCACCGACGAAGGTTATGCAGTAGCCTTATACATATAGCCACACTTTTTCCTTGTCAACACAAACCTAAAAGAGTTAAATGATTTGAATCCAAGTCTCTCTGCAAAAGCAAATGACTTTACAGACTCTGCCACCGGACGCCATACCAAAGGGTTAAGGGAATCGAACTAACTTCTCTTTGGCCAGGCAAGTGACCTAACCTAACAGACTACGCCAGCAGCACATCATAGTCATTGTTACATTGAAACGGGTGGTTTTTATCAAGTCGTGTTTAAATGTACACAATTGTGGAAGTGTAAAGCCTAAGGTTGTCCACATAGATATCTGAAATATATTTCAAATTAAATTATTGAGCTCTAAAATATAAGGCATACTAAAATAAAATTATTATTGTTATAACATAGTATAGTCGACTTCATAACGTGAGGAACATATGTGAAAGTATATTAACAGAATGAAGTTACTCTGTTGCTCTTTATGTAACACATTTCTTTATGATAAAGTCCAAATACTTGATAGTATATTGCTGGATGGTTGATGGAATTGCTCGATGTATATTTCTCAAGGAACTGGGTGTTTGATAAATTGAAAAATTATTATATCATCTCCTTAAAATTTCATTATTATATGATAATATTTTCATTAGGTGTATCAGGATTCTATTGTTTCTGGGAAGATGATATTTTAGGAATATTGGATAGGAATCATTCTATTGTCTGTTTTCGAATCTTTAAACAGGCCAAGTTTGAGGAAGAAGTTGCGTAGATTTGTAGTATTGGGTAAGAAAGTTGTTGTTAAGGATAGTTTTTTCGCAGGTGTTGGGGTTAAGTGGGAGATGAGTGAAGTGCGATATGTTGATTAGGTGTGAGCGAAAGGTTGCACACTTTGCAGCAGGTCCTGGTGTCAATATAAATAAAAAGGCCCAGGGTGACCTTTAGTGGGTGACGTCAGGAAGAGATGATTGGGCTGGAGATTCGGTAATGCATGAGGCTCGCTCAAGGTCAGAAGACCTCACGCGCACTTGTTACCTCTCTCTCTCAAGCCTCACCTAGCTGGGCTTGTTGAACTCCATCACTGACATCACTTCTCTTCGTAAATGTCAACCCTATCCTACAGGCAGGCTGTTTTTTCGTTAGTCTAAACCAACTTGAGTTCATACTTTTTACGTTGATTGCGGTGCTTTATTGGTTTTGGGCGCTGCACATCTTCAGCAGTAACTAGAGGTGATCGTCGTCAAGATCACCAAGAGTTAGTATAGAAGATAAATTGCGTCCTAAACCGTTCATAAATGCCTACTAATCTCTGTACAGTACTAATTAACAAATTGGTATCTTTAATTTCTCTTGAGACTTCAGTGGAGATGACTTTTTCATCGACTGTATCTACGTCTAAATCTATAAAGGTCATAAGCAATGAAAGTATAAGAAATTAGTAATATGATGTTCTGATTAATATATTTATTGACTTTACCTAAAATCTGAAAAGACATTTTGGATTACAAATTTCATTCTCTACAACATTATTTCTATATATTCGTGTGTTACATGAAAAAAAAAAAGATATTGAAAAAATGGAGAATTATTTTTTGCTATTGTACATGGTGAAGCAGGCGTTCTCAACATGCAATTTTTTATTTTTCTACTTCAAAAAATGGTAATGGTTTATTCCTTTGCACTTTATTCCTTAGTGAAATTAGGAAATGTACGTTAATTACAGTAATTGATTTTAATTTTATGAAATTTTGGTTTTCAACTTTATTAAATATATCACGTTTCCAACTAAGTTAAAGGTGGTCTGAACTTGATATTCTATTGGCTGGCTGTGTCAAACATGAAAGGGTTGAAATGATCCCTTTATGAGATGATTCTGGTATGAATTGGGGTTGTTGAGTTGGTCCTCGGTCTTCTGTTTACCATTATAGCTCTAAAAAAGGGCGTAACAACAGTTAATCCCATCTGTAGCGTCGCCGTTGCCCACTTGTCAATATTGTTAGAGGGTTCACACTCCCTCACATTATCAAAGTATAACATTGACATTTTATCTCCCAAAATGAGATTTATGATCCATTGTTGTTTTTGTCCTGTTGAGTACTTCGGAGTACAAACTGATGAAATAGGGCAGTACAAAGTCCACCAACAAAACAACTCAGAAAGTGTTCAGAATCAAGAAAAAAATCAGGCATTGCTTTTGAGAATACACAAGGTCTGAAAACCTTCAGGAAAACTCTTACAAAATAACGTATACGATGGATAGAAATGCTTGTGCTTTACTTAATACTAGCTAACCTCTGAGCTGTTAACAACCTCTTCCCCATTCAAACATTCAAATCTACTTTCTGAAAGGGTTTTTACAGAATATTTACTTTTAACATTGATTGCTATGTTTATCATTAATTTATTTGTGTTGTTGATATTATGATGTATCTGAAACATTTATCTTATTATTTTTCGAGGTATTAAGAAAATTAATTTACTTCTGTCTGTTAAGACACAGTAATCTTCATTCCTCAGAGAAACATTTTACTACTTGCATAAGACTTCAGTAAACTCCTAAATATATTACAGTAAACTAAAAAAAAAACTAACTGTCTTGTTTTACATTAATTACCATTAGGTGATCAGTCAAGATTACTGAAGAATGCCAGTATGTTTTGACAAGTGGAATATATTGGTTCTTGTTAGACAGCAGTTAGGTAACGCTAGGCGTGGCCTAGGTCTACGATGGGTGAAGCTAAATGCTCTTTCGACTGTTTAAGTAATCGTAAAGATAAAAAAGTAGGAACCGATCAGTTAGGGAAGACTATCAATCATTTGTTGTCATGCAATGATATATAACGAATGGCGTGTTTATAACCAAGTGCACTATTTAAACCGTAACGAAAAGAATCTGTCTTACATTATTACCAACCTGACAACAGAGGAGAAAATGTGGAACTATCAGATTCAATTTCACTTAGAAGTTTGAAGAATTACTTCTAAATGATGCTTTAGGTACCATAATGCATCAAATTGTAGCACTGGCCCACTCTAGTGTGCAGTTCATTGCACACGTTGTGAGCAAAAGTTGAATAATAGGAGTACGCTGTGAGTAGAATTTTTGTTGTCGTATAGTGTCTGTCACCCAGAATCCAGGGCTTAGGGAATATCAGTGCCAGTTGCCAGAAGTCTCCACAAACTGTCACTGAGTCCAACACTTGTTCAACAGGGCAGCCGTGGAAGTTTTTACTTCTCACACAGAGACGAGAGAATCTTGGGCGAACCCAGGTTTTAACCAAATCTATCAATCCATCAGTTTGGACACAGCTACCACGTGGTCGACAACACAGGAAGCGCCAATGTAAAAAATGTGCGGGGTTCTTTTCTATCTCCGAGGAAACGATTCGTTTCTGGTTTAATTCGGATAGTAAACATGACCCAAATGATCTCGCGTAATTCTACCAGTGGGGGCTTAGCCATTTACGACCCTTGTGCCTTAGGCCAGTGACTTTTCTCATTCCCAGTGACACTCCCAATTCGCTTCGATTCTTCAGTTTCACTATAAGGAGGTAGCAGACAGCCATTTGGAATCTTAGAGTATACCCAACATAAATTAGGGGTTCCCGAATCCTTGACGGACAAAGCATTACTAAAATTTTGTATGGTCCAGATTATTTTCGCTAATACCGGCTTAATAATGAAGAGAATCACTCTGCAAATCCACTTTCAGAAACCATGGCAGATTTAATTCTTATTTTCCACTATACGAAAATCAATTTAAACCAAAATCCACATTCATATTCTCTTTTAGGGAATTAATATATTTTGTAATTTTATGATAGCCTAATTTGTTATTTCTTCTTGGTATATATTGAGAGATTTAAACTGGATTCAATTTTCATGCAATTTGCGGTTTTATTTAAATATCAAGGCCATATTTTGTACAAACAAGGCAACGTAAATATTTACTTATTCGTCATCCTAATAAGCACTTTTAAAAGCATAACACATTTCCTTTGTTAATATTGTCATATATTAAAACACACAGAACTCCTTAACAGACTCCTAATAATATTGGAAGAGTGGCCAGATTTATATAACCCTCCCTGTATGTAAAGCACATGACATTCTTATTAAAAAAAAAAGGAAAATGTAGTTTTGGTCTGTATGACTAGCTATTTTGCCTATCTTCAGGATTGTTAGAAGGTTAAAACGAACATTTCCATGGCATTAGTTGCTGTACCACTTGATATCATTGGTTCAAATTCATTGGATAATGATTCCATTACATTTCATATCTTACTAAGTTAAGTCGCTATTGGTTACAATTTGAATTTTCAGTTTAAATAATACCTTTGGTATGCCTTTGCTACCTGGATCATTATCTACACTAATTGAAATAATATTGAAGTAGTGCATAAATTCAGAAAAAAATAAGCATATACTGTAAAACTTGCTGGTGTTGTAGACATTGTGTTTAAATGCCTGCTCTTTCAGTCTCCATTACTTAAAACTTAAATTTCATCTGTCAAAATAAATCTAATTAAAAAGTATAAACCTTTTAAAACAGATATTGCACACTAAATTTTATAATGTAAATTTAATGTGCTCAATAACTCCATAAAATATGGCTTGGGTACCATAAATAAATATTGACACAAGCGACATGTCAATATGTGTAGCTTGCATCACTTACTATGATTATTGATTTACGTCTGAAATCCTTATCAGAAGTATGTGTCATCCGTTCAGTTCGTTCGATTTTGGATTTTATGTCTGTTTCATGCCATGTGTCAGTCATGCAACTAAAGATGTACAGTGTTATGAAAGGAATAAATTTGAAAGAAAAAATTTGTTCAAATCTGAGTGGTTTAAGTTTTTATTGTTACATTGCATAATGTTATAAATTCAATGTATCCATTGATAGTGTTATATACCATAAGTGGATTTTATAACATAGGGGAATATGTGCTTGGGAATTATCCATAAGGCTCTACTGATCTGCTGTTGCTAATATATGAAACGAATTTAATGGCCATTATGAAATGAAATAACTAAAAGATTAATTTACTTGTATCACTCATACCACTTTTGGTTTTGGGCCTTTTGAAGAAAGTCCAATAAAACACTAATTATAAAGAATAAAATAAATGAATCACCATAAAAGCAAGTGTATTATAGGGAGCAGCTATTCATGAAATAACGGTTTTTACTTTACTGCGAGTAAAGCATAGTGGTCGTGGAAAAAGTTGAATTTGAATTATTTACGTATGCATTCGTTTTGAATTCATGCACTCATACACTCTCCCGAGTCCAATTTTCATATTTTTAAAATAATTGAGTAATAACTTTGTATCACTCTACGAGTCGTATCTTTTGATAATTTTTAATCATCTTTATCATATATATATATATATATATATATATAAAGATTTCACATAAACACGTGAAATACAATCAATGATCAAGCCACAATAAGAAATGGGAAAACAAAACTAAGATCTTTCAACCGTAACAAGCGGTCTTCGTCAGAGTCAGAAACCCAGTGAACGTTAAAAACGTTGGATTTTTGACTCTGACGAAGACCGCTTGTTACGGTTAAAAGATATTTGTCTTGTTTTCCCATTTCTTATTGTGGTTTGATCATATATATATATATATATATATATATATATATATATATATATATAGTTAAAACTTTAACAAATAGGAAAGAACACAGAAAGTCATGACAGAACTCAATTCAATATTTTGACATCCGTCGTCAACGGGAAGTAGTGCGAAGTACTTTCGTTGAGGAGCAAACTGCTACTGGAACTCAATATATATATATATAATGATGTAAGAAGGTAGCAATTCTTCGTGAAGACATATCGCGTTAAAGTTCACAGCAGCTTCTATGCACATGACCATAATGATGATCTACTCTAATACCATATCATTTTATAAGATAAAAGATCTCTGTATTTTTTTCTCATTTCTTATTGTGGTTCAATATTCAGAGTTCAATTTTCGATATTTATGAGAAGTGATATTCTTTTTAAATTTTCAGTGTTAATTGTGAATTAAATATCCGTCGATTTTATTTACATGGTAAAATATTAGGATAAAAAAATCACAAAAAAATTAAATGTGATGTAAAGAATTTTAAAAATATTGTTTATAATATTTTTGTCTAATATATATGTCTATGTCATTTATCTCTCTCATGAATGAATTTCTTTCATTACATTTTTGACTTGCATAATTATATATTTTTATAAGTTTTAAATGTTTGCCTTATGATTAAGTTAGCAATTTCTTTAATAAGACTAAATTAATGAAAAGTTTAACTACTTCATTTTATTTTTTCATTCAATAGAAATATAGCTTCCAAGTGTTTGACAATTGACTAATCAACAATGCCAATTGCATTATAATGTAGTACCAACATTATAATTGTAATCATAGTGAGATGTAGTTCCAACGTTAAAACAGCGAATTAATTATTTGATGATTCAGTATCATAAGTGTAAAGGTGGCTGCAGACTATAGCAGATTTTCGATATTGCAGGAATGAGATCCTGAGCGTCACTAGTTCCTCTTCAGGAATCGGAAGCTAGAAATAGTTATGTTTAGGTGAAGAAGGTGTGTTATCCTATGTAGTAAAGGTCACTCCCAGTTGAGTTATTAATTGGGTAACCGAATGAAACAATGGTCCAGGGAGAGTAAATGTCAGCTCTTACAGCATCAGGCTCTTCACTGTGCATTGCTTGCCCTCCGCTTTACTTCTCACCATTTGGCCCTTCCAAATACACATTTCTCCTTCATAACCCCGCAATCTTTATTTAAATATGCCTACACTTTTTACTAATTGATTTGTTTTTAGCATTTTTAAATTGTTCTATAGCAGTATTTTCTTTTTTCCATACTCGTATCATAGAAAAAAAAGTAAATGACACTCGATTAAACCCGCTCATCGAAAAATTATTATGAAAACAGCAAATATCAAAATATATAATTCGAAATTGAAGGAGTTTTTGATGTAACAACAAACAGTATTTGATCTTTTTCCTCATTATTATTATTGACTCAAAATAACTTTCAAATTATTATTTGAATTTTATATTTAATTCAATTTTTTTAAAAAATCATTTGGGAGGTATAGTAAAGCAAGAATAAAGAAAATAGAAAAACAAATAGATAGTTTATCAGTTTGAAACCACCAGCCATCAGGGTGGGCCAAAAACAACTTCGTACAAAATTAATGTTTGAAAAAGAATTTGAAAAGTTTAAATATCTATAAACTTTAAAAATGACTTCCTATGTACAACCGAAATAAGTTGTGTTAAACATATTGTTAGCTCATTGAAACGTTTTTAATGATAATATGGTTATAAAAAAGAAAATTTAAACAAAACTTTATTTGGGGAAAAGGTAATAAAAAAAAATAAAATACGAAAATAAGGAAAAACAATAACAAGGAAGGATAATTTAAAATAATATAATATCAGGAAGAAAAATTGGAATAAATCCAATTTTTATAGAATTAATATAAGAACCAGGTTTCAAAAAATGTAAAGGAATTGTTAATACAGAGTAGAACTGTTGGGAGTGTGGATATTTAGTTTAAAGATGCTTTCGGTCGGAACTCATTGCAGAAGTCTAATACGCGAGTGATACAGCATCTTGCTAAGTATAACCAGTGTAAGTATAATTAGAGATGAAATGTTTACTAACAACTGATACAGTGCAGACTCAAAATCTCTATTTTAGAAGCTCTTTTGAAGGACAGCATTTCCTAGGCTAATGATGGGTTAGGAATTATAAACTTGTGGGTTGGTGGAAAAGCACTTATGGTGTGTGGGCTGCAGGTGAATTTAAAACTACGTTAGTAACTTGACTTTACTTAAAATGGCCCTCCCATAACTTGCCTTTCAACAAGTTCTTGCTTGAGGAAACGTGATTTACATTATTGAATCGGAAACCACCAGCCTTCAGGGTGGTCCAAAAACAACTTTGTACAAAATTAATGTTTGAAAAAGAATTTGAAAAGTTTAAATATCTATAAACTTTAAAAATGACTTCCTAATTACAACCGAAATAAGTAATATGATTTTTTTTTTTTTTTTTAAGATGGTCCTTGCATGAACACAGCATACTCGTATTTCTCACTTGCATCAGAGACCCTGGTATCACATCTCCCTCAGACCGTAGATTTTAGATCAGGGTATGTGGTAGATTCTTATCAAAATATCTCTCGAAAACGACTTAATATTGCGTCATTTTCTGGTCTGTATGATGTCAATTCATTAAACATCCATACTTTAAATCCTACCGAGTTCAGTGTTTTCGAAATTGACGAAAAAAAAATTATTGATAGCCTGTTTGTCAGGACAAGTTTGCTACTGATCCATTACTAAGTCAATTTACAACTTTCTCATTTAAATGATTTCAAAACCTTCTTCATAAGTAATTCATATTACTGATTATATGACCTTCAGTATTCTAAATAATTAGAATAATAATTTATCTCCAGGAACTATAAAATCCTCAAGTAATGTTATGTCTGGAGTGTATTTCATTCAACATTAAACAACTAAAACTTTTTTCATCTCCTGTTTTTATAGAATTTACATAAATTGACTTATTGTGCAATTTACAGTGGTAATTGAAATATAATACTTATAAATATTATAATAAATAAATTTAATAAAAGATCGATATCACATATATTATAAACTTCATAAAAAATTATAAATATTAAATTCATTTACCAGTGAGTTGATTACTTTTTGATTAATTTTTTTTTAAAAATTCAACAAATTTAAATTTTCTATAATATGTTCAAATAAAAATTTGCAACTTCCTCTGAAGTAATATATCATTGATTTCCTTGTGCTCTTTTTTTAAAAAAATATTAGAAGAGTTTTCTCAAAAAAGCTGTATTGAAAAGTTGTTTTAGGTACATTTAATGACATGCATAAAATTTTTTTAAACAAATTATAAAACGTATGTTCTTGTTTCCGTAATTTAATGTTTCATAATATATAATGGTTTCAGGAAAACATAAAAATAAAACAAATGGACAACAAATTTAAAACACATCGAACGTGTTAATAAGTAACTAAGGTATTTGCATTATTTAATAACGATAGTTTCATAGAGTTCTTGTACCTGAGTATAAGTTTAGGTCGTATTCTTTGAAATTATAACTATGTTAGGAGAATGGCTGGTGGTTCTCACTGAAGTTGTTATAAGTTATTAATATAAATCCTAATAACTCTAGAATAAAAGAATTATAAATTATTCGAATTAAAACCACAGTGGCAAATGTGATAGCAGATGTATTGTTCAAAACTTCTTCGGTAGGGCGTATTTCTTTCAGGAAAGGGTTTACAAGTGTTTGGTTTTCTATGTCTTTATTATTTTTATCATTTTTTGAACGTCATTTGCCTTAATGGTTACAATATCCTTTTGGAAGGATATATTTTTTGAATAAATACATATGTGCCTTGATTCTAGGGAAACAAATTTCTCAAATCATAATTTTTTACCAAAATTGAATACAAGTTGATAATTTGTTATGGAAATACTCACCAGGTCTGTTATTAATGTCAGCTGTCATCAGCAGTGGAAAATTTGAGGGTGACACAAATAATAGCTTTTTAGGACGAGGAAGTGTGCTGGTTTTTAAGCAGGGTTTACTGTAAAAGCATATCACAAGGGGAGCAGATATCCATTGATGATCAGAGAAATAGATGGTGATTTACTGGAGTGGTCTGAATTTGTATTCACGATATTATGAAAGTGGAAAGTCAATTTGTTTTTAAATCTGGGTATTTATGGTTCTGCGATATGGCTGAATAAGCTGGGAGCGCGAAAAATACCATACAGGGTATTTATGGTTCCTATTTTAACACATTTATAAATCCTAATACTACATTATAATGACGTAATCTAACTCTTCTCTAAGATTCTGATGATAACGATAGTTATTTCAATGTAAACATTTCATGTAGTATTTGAAAAAACAGTTTTTTCAATTGCTTTACAGTGAGTGGCAGCCTCAACCATGGTCACAATTGTACCTCAAACAATTTAACATATAATTGTTTATTGAAAGAGAAGAGCTATCCAATTTACATACAACTTCTCTGTTTACCCTTCATTTTAATTCTTGCCAACTTATATTATTTTATGTCTTTTGATTACTAGTGACTAGATTTTTACGACATCATTAATTGTTTTATTTCTTAGGTGTTTTTCTGTTATGTATATAGAAGTTTTTGAAAAAATTATGTTAGATCTGAAAAAAATGAGCCACACTGCCACACTTTCTCATCGTTTTTACTCCACAATAGTAAAAACGATGACAGTCTGCAAGTTAACAAGGCTTTTTCATAAAGGGCTTATCAAAAAGAGAGTAGTTACGCATCAGTATTACTCGCAGTGGGGATGTTAAAGATAAATTTTCATTGAAAATAGTTTTCAAATCCTTAGTGTCAAACTGGTGTCTCTGGAGCGGCATATTTCTATTGGTGTAGCACAAAACCTCCAAGCTAGTTGAAAACAATTTTGATTATTTTTTTTAATTATTTTTTTAGAATCGAGAAATTGCTTAGCCATAACTTTTACTGGCGCAGCGGAAATTTATTTCAACTACTCCTTTCTTCTTTGAAAGCGCATTGGACAGTCGACCGCTCATTGCTGACTGATTCTCATCTTGGCGCATCAATGAAGGTAACAGAAGTAAAACTGTAAATCTATACATGACAACTAGCTAGTTATGAGTACAAACTATTAAGTGTATTTCAGTGCAGTGTTTGTATTTTAGTAAAATGTATTGTCATGTCTCAAGTTTTTATGAGTTTATATTGTAAAATATGTTTTCTTTATAATTGAAATATCAGTTCATTTGATAGTTGTCTGTAAAGTGTGTGTCCTCTTCAAAACCGTAGAGTGGCTTACAGATAGAAATGAGCTTGACCAACTTATAGGACTTTTCCGGTATTTCATAAGAATATTGATAATTTGTTGAGGTTTAGAAAAGGTTGAAGGACATTGGTTTATACAGTATGGTCACTTTTCTTGGCTCCTATCGCATGTTCCAATCCATTAACTCTTGATTGTTTCTGATGAGTTGAGATCGCGTTAATAACTGTAGACCTTTCATTGGACGCCACCCCACTGCCAAGTTGTTGAGAACGAAGTAGCTGATTGTAGGGACGAATGATGCAGTTGAAATGGTCCCGAATCTACCAGTTGTTTTTCCTAACTCATTGAGAAAGTTTTGCCCAGAGAATTGAAATTGACCATAATATTGAGACAGAACGCTTCTAGAAGTGATTATGATACCAAACATAATCACGAGGTATTCCTCTATCAGTGGCTTCTTTTGTAGTCAGGCCAAAAGAACGAGTCACATATAATACAATGGTGAGCTTGCATCACTTAACGATAAGATCTGCATCAGTCTACTTTTTTCTATAGAAGAAAAATCTTTATTCTATTTAAGTATGTGCTTCAATAAAGTGCAGACTAAGATTGAGAGAATTTGAAAAGTAATGGTGGCAAAATGCTGGCACAGGCGCAAGGGTGTCAAAAGGTATCTACTATCGGCATCACATTATAGAAGCCAGTATCAGGCAGAAGAAGAATATAATGATAACGTCGACGGTAGATAATAATTATGGGTATTAGAAACAATTATGGGTATTATCGCTGATAAGAAACCCTCAAATTAGGTTATTTAAAGCCTAAACAAGGCTAATTTTATGAATATTCTTTTAACTAAATTTGTTTGCCTAAGTTTTATTGTTACTGGTTGGCTAGAATAGCATTAAGTCGCTATAGGGACCGCTTAGGCAGGCCACAGCTGCCATCTCTCTATCGATTGCCCTCGCCCTGATAACAGTTATCTAATATCACTTCCTGCTGACTCACCCTCCCTCCTCCACTCATATTTGCATATATCGAACTAAAAGACCTACTCCCCCTCCAACTGTCGCCCTAACCTACATACGCCATTTCCAAATAGATTTCAAATACACCTAGTTCAAAATCACTTCAGAAATAAATACCTTCTTCAAGTACCTATATATATTTTTCAACCTTCAAATTGAATTTTTATACTTACATATGGACTAATTTTTTTTTTTTCATAAAAATGTGAGCACATATGCGGGCAATAACCCTATATCAAGCAATTTAACGAAAATCTATACGTTACACTGAAAGAAATTTGATCCAGAATTCTGTGAACCATACAAGTTCCTTACAGTCTATACATTTCCTTGAAATATTAAATTTATTTTTTTTTTTTAGGTGATATATATATTCCATGTAGACTAGACTTAATGTTTGTCCTAGCTTAAATTAAATGAACCCTTTCTTTTCACGAAGAGTTATTCATTATAGGTAATGTGCACCACTTGATGGGTTACATTTGTGTAGTAATAGTGAACTTACCATTAGACTAAAGATTTGGTGTTCCTAATCTTTGTCATCAGCTATAATGTTTATATGACATCCTTGTATATAGAGTTATTGGGTGATGCAGTTAAGCATCTGAACTTGATAGATTTTAGGTACTTCTGTTAAAGGTGTCATTACTAGTAAACTTGAAAAGGCAACAATTAAGAGTATTGACGTAGAATGAAACAGCTTGGTAAGTTGACACATTCGCAACTCAGATATAGCAAAGGAGCAAAACTTTTCATACCTAGAACTGTACAAAAGGGAAATTTAGTAGGTGCAGGTTGTTAACTAGCTAACAATGGAACTTTTGCTGTTTGATTGAAGTTTTCCTAAATGTTTGACAAACTTTGAGAAAAAAATTATAATAATAAGTAAAGGATATAACATTTTCTATTATTGAATCTAGTGCTTCAAATAAAGACTGGAATTAAGGAGTACAAACAATGAGAAATGACTTATTCATCTACTGAATTTCACAGTTTGGCATTGAATAAAAATTGTTTGTCTGGTAGTTTCGGAATGATTTCTTTAGCTATAGAAAGTTTACACAAGTCGTTAAAAAACTATTATAAGAGAATTGAAGACAAGTAAAATAACAGTTATAGACTATCTTGGAATAAAAAATATCCGTAAGGAGAAAAATATAAAACAAATTCGAATATTTTTAAACTTTTCTTGGAACTTATTTTTGTTCTGTAGTTTTTTTCAAGGAATTTGTTTATTTAACTTTATTTAGTGACTTTTATTAATATTAATAGTAGTGACTAACCTGATTACATTTATTTATAAGGATTTAAAAACGAAACTTTGGTTCGTCAATAAAGCAATCTAATTTGCAATAACCAACCAAAGGATTTCATCCTATAAAGTTTGGCAATTTACATAAAGTTTTAATTCATTTCAAACACTCTATTACTAGTAACAGTACCTAATAAAATTATCATTTCCACCGTTAACACACTTTTGTAACCCTATAAAAAATGAACTGACTTCCATGAGGTAACAGTAAACACTGTATGTAATCAACGTAAGTAATATTGATTGTTCTAATGTAGTGCAATCAGTTATTATGTGGTATTTACTCATTGTAGGGTAAAAATCTAATGAAATGGTCTCCACATATAAAAATTTTAATGATATAAACAACGCGTTTCGAACATGTAGTGTTCTTCCTCAGGCATTAACTAAGGATGAGTGCCTCTGAATAAGACTGAGAGCCTCTTATTCAGAGGCACTCATCCTTAGTTAATGCCTGAGGAAGAACACTACGTGTTCGAAACGCATTGTTTATATCATTAAAATTTGTATATGTGGAGACCATTTCATTAGATTTTTACCCTGCAATATTGATTGTGTTTCCTATCATTAAGAGGACTGATCTATTCTAGAGGTAAGCGGTAGCGCTAATGGATATAGAAATGGGTGTCTTGTTAAACAAGTGGACGAAATTATAAGAATATATTAGACTTTAATGTTCAACCAGTAATGGCCTTTTATAACGTTATCTTGAATGAGGTATTCATTATGTGGTTCAGAAGAAGAGCTTACTGGTCAAAGAGTGTTAGTGCCAGTTCAAAATGTAGTCTAGACGTCAATTTTATTTTACAAAATGTATACTTTTCAAGCAGTTGACATCTGTTTGAACAAAAGAAAGGTTTTGCCTGTACATTGCTTAGAAGTGACTCATTTCAAGTTACCCTTCTGTTTTATGCATTAGAAAAACCGAAACCTCCCTTAGAAAAATTTCTGTTTATTTCTTTGTTTGTACACAAATTTAGTCACAAGTAAACTTAACCACCACAAGTCATAGCGAACTGAAACTTTGACAACAGATTTTTACATGTCTAACATGTCAAATCTTAAAAGCTAAGATTTTAACGGATTGGAAATTCAATATAGACGCGAAGTTAGCTACACAAATATATCAACTAACAATACTTACTTGTTATAGTATTAGGCACCTAAACATATCTGTATATTTTTAAAATAAAAAAACAGACGGACATTTTTGTAAGGGTGGATTTGTTTTCTTTAGTATATAAAATCTAAAAATAACTTAAAATAAGCCAGTTCCAAACAATGTACAGGCAAAATCTGTATAGATATACAGGTATTTTTAGGTGCCTCCTACTATAACAAGTAGGTATTATTAGTTGATTTTAATTTCGCTTGCGTTTATCATAATTTGCTCGCTTTGAAAAAGTGCGTCCTACCAACCCGTCTACTAAATAACAAATATCCCTAGAATAAAATCCAATTTTATTTTAGTCAATTTAGATCTAATGACAGTTATGGGGTGTACTAATAATGATATTTGCTACTATTCTATGATTTCTAATAATATTTTGGAATACCGTGTATTATCTCTAAATTTTTGTAAAATACCCGTCTAAGACGGGCACGTCTGCTAGATATGACATAGGACAAATAAAAAGGTTCCACGGCCTTCCCTGGATAATCTTCACCTGGTTACCTCCGAAATCAGACTGTTTTTTATTTTTAATTAAAATTTGTAATCTGTTTATATTTAGTTATTACTCAATTTGGTGATGTGGATACTTTTATTAATGGTATTGCTTTAAATTAGCTACTAATATTGTAATTTTTTTTTTTAAGTAGCGTAAGCAGTATATAGAGGAAATGTTTGTCTATTTCAGCGGGTATTTGATACGAGGGCTCCCTGGCCGAGAGGCCTAGTGGAGTGGTGTTTTGTTAATGCGTTGTATTTGTGTTGGGCCGGAGGTCTGTTGGAGGGTTAGATAGTTGACACGTGCAGGCCAGCAGGCAGTGTAGCTGGCCCATCGCCATCCCCTCGGCTACGTCTGCACACCTCTACACATGTAGTATCATTACTCTCTTCTATTCAGTCCTTTTAGCCTACAGTCTATGTCTTTAATTCCTTTATTTATCTTCCTTTCATTAATTTATTCAATAGTTGATTTCAATCATTTTTAATCTTAATTTAATGAAATGTACAGAAATCAATATTATATGTTTCAAATAGCTAAAGCGTTAAGTTTGTCGTATTCTACAACCTTCTGAACCTCTTCAGAGTTTCACTGAATCTAACTGGGATCGTTACTAGGGGAAGGTTTATCTAAGGATTTCATATTGTAGTCTAGTCACGAGATCATTGAACTTAAACAACACCTCGCATTACGAGTACATGGACGAGTAACACCGGTGATATTGAACCATTGATAATGGGGCTCGCCCATGGTTAGATAGACCCATTTCAGTTACTTCTATTTATATTTTAATATCGGTCATATCAAAGTATCCAATCAAATTATTACCTCCATTGAAACTTCATCCGTTTTCATATCGTGACTCCATCTTTGAGTGGGAGCTGTTTTAATCTTCTTGGATAAATTGCAGTGACAGTACTGAGGCACTACTCAGTATCTCTTGTATCTTGTTATCAAATTGATAATGATTTACGAAATGCAGAATGTATGATTAAACAAATAACAAAATGAATAAAGTTTATTAATCATAATTTTAAAAAAAATAAAATTAATATTGTTAATTACAAGAAAAGAAGTCATATCCAGTTACTGTTTTAATAGAGAAAACTGAAACGCCTGAGTTTGTCCACAGATTTAATGAAATGGATAACATATTTGTATATTTTAAAGCATCGTTTCTTTACTGTATTATGTGTAAGAGTAATACTGTAAGGAAACAGTATGATGATGTTAGCATCAGCTAGTTAGTTATGCATTGCCTTCTTTTGTCTAAGAATTGTAACAGAACTGCAGTAACATTTTCTGTTATTTAATCTTAAATCAGTCTGAAGCCTATTATTCTGAAATATAAACATCGTTAATACAATTCGTTCTAAAAAATTAGATACGAATAATTTCGATACATATGTATTATGTGAAAAAATGACCAATTTTAGAACAGACTTGATTATTAAATTTACAAAAATGAGTATGAACTATTTAGGTTAGGTGAGCTTGCAGTGGCAGTCCCACAAGGGAACACACGTGGGCCGAGCATTGGTCCTCCTTTGTGATACCAAAGATTGATTCTACAGTGGGAGTCCTAAATTTTGCATAACTCAAGTGTATTTAGAGTAGAGATCTTTAACGAGTACCTGACATCGTACAGGCTTGGGACCGACGGTTTAACGTTCTTCTCCAAGGGACGACGTGCTCAGATTTATTCACCTCCCGCGTGAATGAATCAATGGCCAGGTGAAGATCGAACCCCGGTCCTATCAGTTCAGAGGGGCGAGTACGTTAACCACTGCGCTAATCTGGACCCATGACCTACTTAAGTCTAAAAATATTAAAAACTAAACATAAATGAAGCATACTTCAATTAATTGCTATTGATGTATTGCTAAAGATACAGTTTACCTCCCTCATTCCTTTGACAGTCAATGTTGTCAGACATTGGGATCTTACAGTTTCTTGGCAATGCTAAATGATAATGATATTTTGTGTGGCTTAAGGTTCAGAAGAAGTCAATTAAGTGCTGCTCTTGACGAATGTTTGTTCTTGTAGGTCGTAAAGTGGAGATTTCTCATTACCATCATCCCGTTATATGTTTTAAAAACTTCCATATTATTGTTTGTTCCATGTCATAAAAATAACTATTTACTTTATTAGCAAACGCGTAGATAAGGTAGCAGGTTTTTGTTTAGCTGTATAAATATTTGGAGAAATGGAAAATGGATTGAATGTGCGTGAAGCGAAGAGGCAGGTGAGTGAGGTTTGGTCGATAGTGAACTGAGGCAAGCGAGATCAATATATAGACTCTTGACTGGGCTGGTGTAAATGATCCAATCGCACGCATGCTGTCCGAATATCACTTCTGATTGCAATCGTGACGAACCATCATAGTGACACGTCTCCATCACTTCATCAATGCCCTCTGTCCATACATTCGCTCTAAATCCTCTCCAACCATTTATCCCTATTGACTTCACTGTTGTTCATGTGATAGCATACTCGTGGTTATTGCTTGCAAAAATATAGCGTCAACACTCCTAATTCTAGCGTCAACCTTCTAACAGCTCCGATGACGCTGAGACACGTCTCCAGGTCTTCCAGATACCGGTTGCCTGGCGGCTGAACCACCGCCAGGTGTGATGGCAGTCCCAGACGCATTCACTCACCGTCAAATGTAGGACAGTCCTCCATAATGTGGGGCACAGTAAAAAGCTTTACGTCGAAAACTTGAAACTAAAACCCACAACTTCTTTTACCTCAAAGTCTCCACATTTCTGTTACTGTGTTTATAGGTTGCTGCACAGTGCGAATGTTTTTGTAGTTTTCATACTTCTGATAGAGAAATTATATGGAAGAATGATTCGCTGTACTATTAATAACTATATGAAAAAAAAACTCTCTCTAACATATTTAAACATTTAGAGCAATCTACTTTAAACTAAAACAATCTTCTAATATGCTATATGAAGCAAATAAAATATACTACAGAATCAATTAAAAATTCATTTTAGCAGTAGATAAATATATTAAGGTAATAAGAGCCGCTTATTTTGAAAGTGGCCTAATTCCATTTATGTTAAAATCGAGATATTTAAGGGTTTGCGTTTTACAAAATTTAAAAATATTGTCATTTTATTTATCAACTAATTTTTGTTATAAAAAAACTTAGTAATTTTAAATAAATTTTGTACAATTTGCTGCAAAAGGTAAAGATAACGTAAAAATGTAATTATTTAAATAGCTAGCTAAATTTTTTTGGAAAATGGAATTAGGCCACTTTCAAAATAAACGGCTCATATAATACTATCATACGTGCTATAGACATTGTTCAAAATATCTGACTCTTTATTCGTTGTTAATTTTCAAATTTTAATTATATCAGCAATAAAACCAATTTAAAGTCCTCTAATGTAGGAATTGTATTGTAGGAATGAATAATTTTAAATAAAATTTAAAAATTATAAATTATTTTTGTTGTTGTACTATTTTGTTATATAATGTTCTTATAGTTTTAAAGTAACATTATGGAAAAGATCTAGCAGAGTTGTATGATTTCTCTATACAAGTTACTCCAGTAACTGGTTCGAATTACTTAACCCTTATTTGGTCTGTAGAGTCCAGAATCTTGTGGTATGATCTTTTAGTTAGAATGATTACCGATAGTTGTAAAGGTCCATTGTGCAAATCTACCCCTGACTTTTTTGCATACAAGAGATATAAAATCTAGAGATAAATTATGATAAATCTTAAAGGCATTTCTGAGTGCACCGAACCCACAATACTATTAGGATAAATATTATATGTATGTAATAAATGTATTGTATGTGTAACATTGATTTACTCTATAAAAAAAATTCCATGTTTGCTTTCTATTTAAATTGATTACAGGAATTTATTTTGATGCAATTACTGACTAGGATCTTTACGAGTTGGACTGAGAACAGTAATATTCTTGTTTTTCTAAGATTAGGTGTATTTAATTTCCATTTACCACTTAATATATGTATAATATAATTTATACGAGTATAATAGGATTTTTTTCAGCAATTGTTCTTTTTTTCTAATCACATTTCTATACTGCAAAGACAAGAAAAATAACAAATTTCCCAGGGACATACTGGAGGCAATAATAGTTGTCTGTTTTTGTTCCCATTTCATATTGTGGTTTGATCATCGATTGTTATTTCACGTGTTTCTTGTTTTATATATATACAGAAGTTTATCAGCGTGCACAGGTTTATTAGTGTTACTATTTTAAGGCAGTGTAGAGTTTGGTCCCGACCGTGACTGGGTGAATCCCTCTAAAGTGGAGATCACCCACTTTAATTAAAGTGGCTGTGGTATCTTTCGGTATTGGTACCACAGCCACTGCTAGGACAACACGACTCTATGGGTTCAGGTAACGAAGTGCCTCATTTAAACCGATAGTGTTTGGTATGAATTTAAGTGGTACTCCACCGAACCATCTCCTATCCGGTAAAAGAGATAAACATACTAATTTTTACCTACTGGAGCAGTGGCTTAGTCGATCATTAGTTGTCCCCTTTCCTTGAGCCGGGAAAAATGGTCATTACGAGAACACACTCCCTTTACCCAGCAGGCCTAGCAGACAAGCCCTTGGGAACGAGGGGACTTCCCCACATAAGTGGAGCACCATTGAGCCCTTTGCTGCTGACAGGAGTGTCAGATAACGGGCTCCTCCTAGTATTAATGCAACTTACACTAAATAAACCCGACACGATAATAAACTTTATAGCTCTCTATTTGGAATCAAAGCCGGTTGTACACCATTTCAGGGGTTGATGAAGAAGGTACATTAGCCTTTTCACCATATTGCTACTACTGAAATGGTTTCTTATAAACTTAAAAAAATTGCAACCGGTGTTCAATTAACTCTTTATATGACATATAAAGAGTTATATGTCAATATATTTTAACATATTATATCAATATATGTTGTCCTAACTTCCAAATTCAATAATTTGAACTTATCTTTGAAATTACTTTTTAAACTCTATAAATATTTCAATATCAGTGACGGCAAAATTATGTGACTGTTAAATTTGAAAATTAGTATAATAAAATTAATATTTTTATAAAATTTTTCTTGCGTGGAAACTAATTTCTTTAATTTTTTCACTCTCCAGGATTTGTATGGCCTACTATCATTGGCTCTCAAGGATTGTATCTCAAATTTTAAATTTTTTCTACAATTCTATTTCTAACAATGGTGTTTCTGTTTAAAGTCTTCAGGGAGGTCTTTTACTCATTTTCCTTTAAGTTATCTAATAGGGAGTCGTGAAGAAAGTCAATATTCTCAACTAAAAAGAAAGCTGTCCTTGTTAAGAAGAGACACTGATTGATATACGACATGAAACTAAGCCATGAATGTTGTGTATGTAGCTGTCATTTAAGTTGTGGCCATTGTATGACTCAATCAAAATATTAAAACAGTAAACAGCGACTGCATTGAGAGTGCTTGACCGCCGATTCCAACGGACTAATGAAGACATCAAAGTCAGCCTAATGTATAATTAGTGGCTTTCAGACTCTCGCCTTCACAAGCTTTGTTTTCTCTAGGAGTTACGTGCAGAGACTGACCTATGTAATTGATAATTCGACCATGAAAGTCTAGTAAGTCTTATTTAAAGAGGTTAAACAGGATCACGATCATAGATGGTTTACAGTTAATATTTCAAATCTCGATAGTCAAGCGGATCAAATTGAAAATTGTAGTCACGATGTTATTTGAGAGAAATTCTAGAAGCAGAGATGGACTGAGGAATGTTTTCTGATCGATATATGAGTTTGGTGAGATTGTAATAAATACTTTCTAGTAATAGTAATCGTGGTTTCTCTTAAGGGATCCATAACTTTGTTCAGCTTTGGATCACCTCAGAATAATAGGATGTTTGCGAAACATTTCCCAGCAATAGGTGGTTTGTATCACTGTATTTGTAATATTGCTTTTACACGTGTATCAATTCCGTGTTATGAATACTTTTTGTTGGCACATATTTCATTCGTTATGTATAACTTCATTCATTCATATGTATTTCACTTGACTAGACCATATGAACTATTAAATATATATATATATATATATATATATATATATATATATATATATATATATATAAAGATTTCACATAAACACGTGAAATAACAATCAATGATCAAACCACAATAAAAAAATGGGAAAATTTTCTGGACATTAGTCCTTTCCTGCGCTTTCACCCTTTTAAAATACCACTCTTCCCTCCCACTCTTCTCAACCCCTCACCAGATGTTCTCTGCATCTAGTGTTTCAGTTGGGTTTTTGACTCTGACGAAGACCGCTTGTTACGGTTGAAAGATCTTAGTCTTTCCCATTTTCTTATTGTGGTTTGATCATTGATATATATATATATATTATATATATAGTATAGTAGTGAGTTTTTATATTTGTGTTATTTTTTGTGAATATATATATATATATACAAATGGGCTGTGATTTTTCACCAGAAATTCCTATATAGCAACCAGATAACTTCACTTTTTATTTCTGTAAATTCTGAAGGGTTTTGTTTCTTTCTTCTGCATTATATATTATCCTATTACCTATAGTGGGGGTGATCTACGTTATTTGGTTTGATGCACTAGGAAACACTTGAACAAGTAAATTTTTTAAGGAAACAGTATTCTTAAAGAAATAACGAAAAATATTAACATGAAAAGGAGTAAAATATAAATTACTTTATTATATTGCTATTTTGTTATTACTTGTTTCATTCTTTTAAACATTGTAATAAACGTTTTTTAATAACTGAAGTTTTCAAGTTATCAGTTTTTCGTAGCTTACACCATTATTTACTTCTTTATAAGTAATCAGGGAAAATGATTCGATTTAATTTCCTTTAGCACTGTTTGATATTGTCGGCATATTTGTCTTAGGGACTTTGATGAATTAAAATGAAACAATGTTACTTAGACTAATGAATGAATGAGTAAATATGTCCAACAGAAAGGGTTTAGATAAAATCAGTAATTACTTAATTGAAAATGGGAAAAGCGAGCCTTGAATGGATTTCTGACTTGCTTCTAGATCAATATGATTGTTTACTGGTTGTAGCCCAACGTCTGTTCTTTTGGCAATTTGTCTTAGAAGGTGCTGTTATCTATGGAAGTGCAGTAAAAATGTGGTGAACCTCTTAATGTAACATCCACATTCTGTTTGAGTACGAAATGAGTAAATGTTTTCAGTTACTATTGACTATCTTGAGATTAGTCCGTAAATTACCTGCCTGATTAGGTCCCGATGTAGAATTAATAAAGAAATGATACGTCTCTGCCAAAAAAGTGTGTTAACTAACATATGGGACAAATTTCAGAGCTATACTGTAGTGTAAACTCTATAAGTATCGTCTTTGAAATCAATAAAACAGTATTTTTTAATGATGGTAGAGTTTCTATTTTAAATGCATCTGTTTTTCAAGAGATAAAACAGAATTAATATAACTCAATAAAGTTAATGAAACTTACCGCCTGTGACTTTCATAATATGTTTACTTTTTTTTTTTTTTTGAATTAGGGTGGATATCCGTGCAAGCTTTTTTTCCCAGCCCTTTCTGTGAAAATTGAATTTTACTTTCATAATTAGACCTCACCACAAAGGGAACTTCGTTTGAAATATTTATACTGCTCTTGTAGCCTAAACTCAGTTATGTAGTGAAAGGAAACATGTTATTTGTAACATATTTCCAGTAGTTATAAATTCAGGGAGATGAAGTCATGACACTAAACTCTTGATTTCCACTCCCACGATTTTCTACAAACTACTCAATATCGAAGTATTTTAGAGTTACGACTCTAGATTCTGCATTTGATTCTAATAACTAACAAATAAATTCTGACTTCTTTCACAGTTAATTTACGGTGACTCGGTCTCGTACCCCAACCCTGGTTGAGTTTTAGAATCGCACAGATAAGCCTTATTTCAAAAGATAAAAATGTAGACGATCTTATGTTTGTTCCTATTGTGGAATATGGATTATTGTTTCGAAAGTAAAATTCTATAACATAAATGTAAGAACATGTCTCAATTTGAAGAAACAAAGAACCCCCCCCCAAAAAAAAACAATGAAATGTTAATATGTTTTGATTGAATAAATTATATGGTCATACATGAAAGTAGTCATTGCATATTGAATAGTGACAAGAACTACCGCAGTTTGTGCTGTACAGATTCCCTTCGAACTATTATTTGTTACCGACATCTGTTTAAGGCATTAACTTCTCCAACTCTTGTTCGGGAACAAGTTCTCTTGGTCCTTTTGGTACCCGTTTTTCGGGACCAGTGAGCCGTGGAGATGATTACCTCTTAGAAAGAAATGCCTCTATGAAACATTTGCTGACTGACTGGCAGATACTGAGTCTCCAGCTGCCTTCTGCAATCTCTTGAAACATAGTTACATAATTAGTGGCCCTTGGATTCTCTATTAGAAGAATTTATAAAAGGGGAAGAGAAGTAGTGACTTATTTTAGAAGGTGTAAAGATTCAATTTTTGTGTCATGGATGCACCTCTTGACCTCAATGGTCTGTCAATACTCCTGTGAGAACGGAATTCTACCTATTTTGTGGCACAGATTGATTAGAGAATGTATCTTTTGCAAATATTGGATTCGTATCCAACGGTATTAACTATTGTCCATGTAAAATATTGCCCATTTCTATTTTAATGGGCAAGCCACTGATGGCTTACTTCATCTTGCTGATTCTTCTCTAATCTGACAACGGCCTAGATTCCTTGCAGGTGTAGGATCTCTAGTGTGCGGTGTTCCACTTAGAAATGGTTTTAATGGGCTAATTACAATAAGAAGTGTGGTACAGGTGGAAGATGTGTTAAGTAGGGAGCAGTGGACAGGTGGAGGCCAGGTGGCGACGCCCGCAGTAGCGTCCCAGATAAAGTGGTCCACAGCAGCCCTGCTCCTTTCACTCGTACACTATTGTTAATAAAGTTCACCGTCGGCGCAATAGGGCCACTTTCGTCACTGGCCTTGGCACGCACCTCTCACGTCCTCCAACACCTTCCAAAAAGCCCCACCTCTGCCTTGCAAGTCTGCAATTCACTTCAAATTGCCGCAATACTCCATCTCACAATAAACTTGTCTTCCTTCACTCTCCACTTATATATTTCTAGTTTAATCGAAACAACTCCTATATTCAGTCTGTGATGAATATCTACTCTACAGCAAAAAGTAGTTGATTATGCATTGATAAGCAAAGTTCTCAGATAAAAGCAGCTTTCCTTATTCCATTTTATTATTCTCGTAAAAACTCCCCCACCTTGTTCAAGAACTCGACTATTCATTTACTCCGGGCGTCTTCAAGCAAACTTTTGAATTCATCAATTAATGAACTGAAAAAACCTGATTTCTTTAAACATCTAAATTTTCCCATTTGAAATTTCTCGAAACACTAAACTCAATACCGCCAGGAATAATTATTTGTATATTTGTAATGCATTTATTTTTACATAAATTAATGTTGTTAGTATATAGATGAAATCTATTAAATCATAATTATCAAAAATTGCCTTACGTTTTCGCTTAATAAGTTGCTCGACCACCTTCCACATTTGTCCTGCCCCATTACCCAATGAAACCAATTACTTGCGTTATGTCACAAAAAAAAAAACAAAAATAGGTATTACTGTTTGTATAATTACAATTTCATTTGCCGAAGAATGATTGAAGTTGCCGGAACTAATCAACCGGACTCAATAAGAGCTGTGTTTCATAAATATTACATTACTTTAATATTTATTTTACTGTATATGTATTTTTTTTTGATAATTCTTTACCAATGTGCTCAGAATGTTCTCATGGGTGTAAAAAATATAAGAATAGTTTTCTTTATTGAGCTTTCTGTTTTTTAATTCATATGTTTAAAAAAGAATTAGCGGATTTAATTTTAACTTAATTTTTATATACAGTTTATTTTGTTATAATCATTACTCATGACGGTTAACAGATAATTAACAAATTCTGTCGCAAATATATCATGGACCGATATCTTAACGAAATATTAATTTCGTAAATAGAGGTTGTTATTTACACATATTTTAATGGAACATTAATTATAAATAAATGAATTCTTCGCACGTGTTTAACCTCGTTCAGAGGCAGGAACAACTCTTTTACTTTTGAAGACAGATGAGTTATAAACCGGTTGAGCCCTGATACATGTACTGCTTAAGTCTGATTTATTCATAATTCCTGATATTTTGTGCTCGTGGCGCTGCCTTGGTGGATAAGCTCTACCATATTGCCTTAACTAACTTTACTTCTGGACAAGGTTTTTAGTGTCACATGAGGCAATAGCCTCATATATAATTCACACGCCCCCCACCTCTCACCTTCAATTACCGAAGTTAAGCGACATTTGGCGTTATTACGACTTGGATGGGTGACACCACCTGCTAGTCACGCTTCTGGTATGTGGCTAGGAGTTTATCGTTAATAAAAAACGATTTCGCCTCTTTGAATACCTTCGAAGGCATAAGTCTGTGAGCATGGTGCTGAATAAAGTACCATCGTGGTAATGGGTACATTGCAGTGATTACTATTACTATTTCATTACGTAATTATTTGAATTGTATTTCTTTACTATAGTAGTAATAAAATCACTACATCCCTCTATAATATTTTTTTTATGTGTAAGGAGGTTTCAATGCATTTACGCACATAGTGCTGGACTCCCAGATAAACCAGACCACCAACTAAAACACCCCCTTTTCTCCTAGGACATAGCCTGGAACTGTTTCCCACATTACTTCAGGCTTGGTCGTAGCTTACCTTAGGTGAGGCATACTTACTTTATTATTCTTCTAGATCTTCCAAGTATCGCTTTTTTATAGTCAAAATCGTTCTAACTAGGCCATCTACCATATTCCATGCCCCAGAACTCAGGATCATTTTTTCAATGATCGTTTCTGGGGAGAATATGCCTATTCTGTGTATCAAGTCTCTCCTCTGACTGTTCCATTTGGGACAAGTAAAAGAATGTGTGTTCCACATCATCTACCGCTGGACAATACAGGCACTCGGATGTTTGGTGCTTCCCTATCTTGCATAGGTAGGCGCAGAAGTAACCATGTCCACTCAGAAATTGCGTGAGGTAATATCCCACCTCTCCATGACCTCTCTCAATCCATGATCGGACATCTCTAATTAGTTTGAAGGTCCAGCGCACTCTGGTGTCATGCTCCCACGCCTCTTGTCATCTGTCTAAGGTACGTCTCCTCTTCCTAAGGTACTTCTTCCTTTCTTCTGTGAATGACCTCCAATTATCCCTCTATAATAATAATAATATCTTATTATATTATATATGTTTTATTATAATATAACAATAATCACCATAATATATAGTAAATTATTGTTTCCTCAACTACCAATTCCTGATTCATCCTTCTTTACGACGCCTAGTCGAGGCCACAATTTTGGGATCTGACGGATCAACACTCTAATAATAAAATAAAGTTTTGAGGAAGCATAATGATTTTTTTTTTCTATAGATTGATAATTATTATTATTATTATTATTATTATTATAACATTTATAAAACCTCTTTATTGTACATTAAGATGATAATATATTACAAAAAGACATTTATTTTGCTCATAACTCGTACTGCTCAATATGTGTTTATTGACTCACAATTATATTTATACTATTATTACTTTAAATACATTATTTAAAAAGTTAAGTCTGGTATATGTAGTAGTTGGGTAATCTCTACATCATGATGTAAATTACTGGTTTATTAATTACTGTAAGTGCTGTAAAAGTTCCAAATGTTAAAATATAATCATAAATAGAATTCCTGTAATTTAAAAAAGGGTGACATTGCTTTTGTTTTATTTTTTATTTTTGTAATGATGAAGTTTTTTTTTTGTTCTATAGTAAGGCGTGATGAGGATTGAGTGGAGAGTATTGTGTTTATATGACATGGGGAAGTGTTAAAGCAGGTCGATCGATAGGAGAGGGGGAATGGCTGGGGAAGAGAGGAGCATTGTAGTGGACAATGAGGATTTTTCTTGCTGGAGGCAGCTGTTCACTGCTGATGCCTATAGTGTATTGGACTTGATCGTCCTGCTTCAGTCTCTTCTATGCTACTTCCTTATATTCAATGTCAAATTCAAAACTATCCTCAATCCCTATTAATGAAAAACCACATAATCAAATTAAACAGTAAATGCATATAATTCTAAAATTTTTAATTAGTAATGATCCACAGCTAGAATTTCATACTAAACAAAAAGAAGACAAATGAAAACAAGTGATACGAAAAAAGTATAAGTGTATGTTTTTAATCAAATTTTGAAGCTTATTAAATTAATTTTTAATAAAAAAAAGTGAATAAATCACTCCGTTCAACTATACTATAGGAAAGGGCTTTCGTGCCTGTGAAGAAAATGTATTTCACCTAAAATAAATAATTGTATGGAATATATATATATATATATATATATATGCATTTAAAAACTTTATGTCTGATTCCACTTGATTTAACTTCGTCGAATGTTTTTCCAAATTTCGAAATCTTTTCTTCATTTCTAGGTTCAAATTAAAAATTAAATCACCATATTTGTTTGAATTCTTATTGGACATGTTTCGGTGTTACATCCACCATCTTCAGCAAAAGATGGAATTTAAGAAATTAATAAAAATAAGAATTCAAACAAAAATATGGTGATTTAATTTTTAAGTTGAACCCAGAAATGAAGAAAAGATTTTGAAATTTGGAAAAATATTCGACGAAGTTAAATCAAGTGGAATCAGACATAAAGTTTTTAAATGCATGTATTCAAGAAGGACTGCTCCCAACTTTTACTAATACATATATATATATATATATATATAAAGATTTCACATAAACACGTGAAATAACAATCAATGATCAAATATATATAAAGATTTGACATAAACACGTGAAATAACAATCAATGATCAACCACAATAAGAAAATGGGAAAACAAGACTAAGATCTTTCAACCGTAACAAGCGGTCTTCGTCAGAGTCAAAAACCCAACTCCAGTTAAATTTAAAACTAAAGACAATCAACATTGTCTTTACTTGGGGCTTATCCTTTTAGATGTAAAGAGGGTGCGTGTGTGCCTTGAGTAACCTTGATGATTGCAGAGTGACATTTTTATTTTGATGAACTTGCCGTAAAATCTGTAATAATTTATAGCATTCTTTAATGGAGGGAAGGCTATCTAATAGCAGATGTTATTAGCATGGATCGAATGGAAGGTTGGTGTGTTGACGGAAGGTCTATTGATACGGAGCATAATCTTGGGAGAACGCAGGGCCTGCTAATGTGTGGGTCTCTGATATCAGAATGACCTCAACGTCTGAGGTTGAGTGTGAGACTCATTGCTGAACAGGGCTTCAAATAACAGATTTCCCATGTATGGGTTGGGTAAATAAAATAAAAAATGAACTAAAAATATATAAAGTGTAACAAACTTTAGAGTCAATCACAGTTCATATATTTTAAAGGAATAGTAATTTTTATTATATCAAACTGAGAATGTTTTTTTTTTCTACGTGATATTAAAATTTTGCAGTGCATTAATAACTGTCAAGGATTTTAGCATCGTCCCAATCTTTATCATGATTCCCTCACCCTCTCACTTAGATTATTTACTGGTCGGACCTGTTAACCTTTTTCACTCGTAAATCAGGTTCTTTATCTGATATCCTTCAAATATTTTAGGGTAATATAATTCAGTTTGTTGTATTATTGCCACCTGACATCTTCCATTCTCTTGAGTTTGCAATTGCTTTGTCATACTTCATTCTTATCTTCGATTATAGACTATTTTTAGAGTCTTAAACATTTTTGAAGACCTTCAAGACAATGTACCCTGACTACGTTAAGTAATAGCGCATTGAATGTGAATGTGACTATGTTAAGTAATAGCGCAATGAATTTTTACACCAAACCAATAGTAACCAACTATTGCATAAAAGTTGATTAGGTCAAGAAATGTGGGCATCTAACATAACAATGACGGAATAGCGATTCATATACATTATTTGATGTATAACCTTTAAAGGCAAAGACATGTCTACCTATCCAAATCTGCTTGTCCAGGCTATTAAACCTATCGTCAGTATCCCCCCACCAAGTTCCAAGGAATACTAATCTCTCCTCTTGAAACCTCTTCCCGACTACTGATTTTTAGTGGCTCGGACTATTAAAGTTCTGGAATTGTGCGGCAATACCTACACGAATAATATTCTTAATTTAACAAAGACAAAGTCTTAATTTTATTTAGTCAAAGCTTAATTCATATTAGTAAATTAGTACTGCCATTTACAACGTGATTGGTAATATGCTTTATTAGTTAGCAGGAAATGAAACTTTAATTATCACATGCAACTCTTCGCAGTGCATTTAAGGAAGTTAAAGTAACAAAGGATGGACATCCTCCCTAGTACATTGCTGTTGGTGACGATTTAGAACTGTTTCCGAAAAGATTAGTAACCTGTACTAATCTCTGTGGAACTAAGAACGTGCAACTATTTATTAAGAATCTGTTAGCAGTTAGAGGGTGTCAGACAGAATTATTTAATCAGTTATGTATTTAGTAATTTTAACATAAAATAGTCAAATCAGAAGATCCGAAAATGATGCTTGTGTTATTAGAAGATCGTTACCTTTAAAGAACAATAACTGATTAGTTGTTGAATAGCTGGAAGGAGGATAAGAGCTCAAGCGTCTTTGAACGGCACTGCAGGTAGGAAGGAACCTTTGCTCCCCCCCGACCCTGTCTTGTATACGGCCGACCTGACCTGCTCTAAGGTGAATCAAAAGATACAATCTGTCTCCAATCAGACCAAGGTCAGGGGTAGCTGTGACGAAACGCTTTAGTCATGATTCCAGTCTTCCTTTCACTTGACTACTAAAAAAAAAAAATCAATGCAGGCTGCTACTTGAAGTGTGAGCAAATCTTTGACTAAAGGCGAGCTTCACTAATGGTGCAGTCAGTTGATGAGATCTGGTTTTTTCAGTTCCATTGTCAAGCTACAGCCATTACTCCTTATAATTGCATAGCTCATTTATAACAAGTAAAACAAACTTGACATATACAATAGCGTCTTTACAACCACAACAAACAAAAAGAACAGTTCATTCCAAGGTTTATTGGAAACTTTTGAAAGTATGAGAATCATCCCTTTAATTTCCAGCCTATAATTTTTAGCCTTTAATTTCCTATAGAAATTATGGAAAATTTCCCACATAAAAAACTTTTATGAACAAAGAAACGCGTTTTAAATGAATTTGTTTTTGTGAAAACTTTTTCAAAAATATATATGTGTTCATAAATACCATCTGGTAGCTAACAGCAAAAATACGGAATTATAAACTTACATTGTGCATTTTTTCTATTTTGGAATATAAATTCATATATGAGTCCCACTGGGATTCAATCTTAGATCAAAGCACTGGAGTAATGTCATTGGCAGATTGTGACATACATCAATTGTGAAAAACTTCAAGTTGAAATATAAATGTATCAGGTTCAACTCATCTTGATCATTTTCCCTTGTGGGATCAGAAAATAAGTTGGCTTCTGGAGTACTCATAGACTTCTATAGTACTTTTGCATAAAGTATTTTTCTACTATAACTCTAAATTAGCCTTAAGATTCCATCGGTACAGAAACAGTTTAAGGTCACTATCACAGTATCCCCTTCCACTGTCATTGATTTTTTATGTTAAGATAGAATTTCTTGAGTATTTTTAATTTATGTTATAGTATCTATAATCAATGTGCTAGTTCTGTATTGTACTATATAGATATCACTACCAACGATCACAGTAGTCTTTACTCAAATTTTTCGATAACAACTTATCATGAATTTCCACCACATTGTCTGTGATAAAACTTCGACATTTTCCATGATAATCCTAATTTTTAACAAATAAAAAATCTTGAGTCAGATGAGATTAATCCATAAGAAGAATTATTGTATTTGACGCAATTGAGCAAAGCCTATTTATCGATAATTTCTTCAACTCTTCATGCAAACCTTATGTATTAAATAAAAAAATTCAGTTTTAATTGTTTTCTGAAGCTATTTTGATTGTCTATTTCCGTAAATAGTAATCATTACTATATCATTACTAAGTTTGACTGTAACTTCTCATAATTATCTCCCCATTAGCTTCTCCCTGCTAGCAGGTATACTCGTTTCATCTATATTTCAATTTATTATTTATTTAATTTAATCACAGCGTTATTTTGTGAATCCTGTAATAGAGCACTAGTGTTAGAAATTCTTTGTTTCGATAATACACTTTCTTTTTTTGGGAACTTGTCGTATAATTTCTAAGTCAAGGATTTTAGTTGGGATCCTGAGGGTTGATTATGGCTAGTGTGTAAGGCCAGTTCATTCAAACAACTGGATTCACTTGTTACCTGTAATAGTTTAAATGAATTTATCTAATTCTCAAAATTAAATAATCCTCTGTCTAATAGTTGTTAGTGCCAATATTGTTGGTTGAACGCACTTACACTCACATCTATGCACTGCCCTTTTAGCCCTTTGGTAAGTTAATCAAAAGGTAAATTTAATCAACTGGCCTTTTGCCTGATTACAAACACATTTAGACAGTTATTGGTTTACAGGTTTGGGGCGAGTTAGAGTCCAAGTAGTGCTTTGAGTTGAGATAGTGTCCTGATCGGATTTAACCCTTTATAGGTAATCAGAGGACGTCGAATGGCCCTTAGTGTTCTCTGAAACTGTATCATTTGTTTTATTATATCAAATCATTTCTCATAAATTTTCCATAATCAATATTACGGTTTGTTATATTGTTAAATTTGCAGCAATATTCTTTATTTAACTTGCTTTGAGATAAATTAGAACATATTCATTTTATTAGAATTTACTCTAATGATAACAAAATATTTTGCCTTCTATTTTTATTACTTGCATCATGCATTTAAGACTTAAAAATTATTGTATCTGATAGTCGAAACGTGTTGGCAATACAAAACCGCTCTTCTAGAAATGGAAAATGAGAAAAAAAAATAATAAACTTTTATTAAAAACATATAATTTAATCTAATAGAAGATTTATAAACAAACGCAATTAATTAATGAATAAATTAACAAATTAATTAATAAACGTGAATTAATGAAGAATGAATTATGAATTAATTAATAAACAAACAAATAATTATCTACTTAAAATGAAATTAAATGATAATTTAGATAATTAACAAATGAATAGAAATTAATACATAAATCATATCTTAAAAATCTCAGAATTCAAACTAGATTCTGATTGATACATCAATCGGAAGAGTTCTTCTGAAGCTCTTTAAAAGACAATCTATTTTGTCGTTACAAACGACATACATGTTTGTATATGAACTGTGAAATATTTATCAAAACTGACATATCGTTCGTTCGAATGTATATTTTTATTACCAATGTAGCAATTTTCAAAATATTATCTTTTATTTTGAATTCATTTTTTTATTAGAATATCTCTGAGGATTGTTTATGTTTGTCAATTGTTCTATGGCGTAGTGATTGCTTGTAGAGATGTAACAGGGACAGGGTACAATAAAAGCAGGTCCCTCTTGGTTTGTTCTTGACATTGATAGTGAAAGGTCGCAATCGATGAAATCCAGACCATCTGACTTACAACTGTTGTTTATAGCTTGCAGCAAACGTGTCTTTGTTAGAGTTGAGTAAATTATTAGCATTCTATAGTGATTGCCTTGCTGGCTGATTGGGAAAGCTTTGTTTTGCAATAAGAACAAGGATGGAATATTTTCATCATATCGAATCTGCTTGATAGGATTTATTGAACACCTGCCAAGTACATCGGTCAGTTGATTACCGCTAATAGAAGAGTAACCATATATTCCAATTTATGAAAAATATGGTCATACTCATAATAATAATATATATTTCTTCAAGTTCTGGTATAAACAAAAAATATTGTGATTTGACCATTCTTATGTTTGCACATTTTACATTAATTAGTTTTTGTGATCTGTATTGCGTCAAGCATGAAGATACTGCAGTAATGGAAGCTAAATTGTACCGCATTTTTCCGTGGAGTTTAACAAGTGTTTAAGTGAAATTATAACATTAATTAAGCTGATTTCTTATTCAAATACATTCAATTATATATACAACACACAAAATCATTTTTATTTAAGTTCCACCCTGAACTAATGGAGTTGGATTAAAATGATGATAATTTTAAAGAACACCAATTAAGTTCATTTGATCCTTCTATCAATGTAACAAAACATGTTAGCTAGTTACAAAAAAGAAATGATGTATTTTACCATAGGAATAATGTCACATGCTAGAAGATCTGGAAACGGTAGCCTTTTGACAAAGAATTTCAGGTAGACATTTCGTTATAAATAATCACCGAATCAATGTATTGATTGAAAATAACCCACATTACACTTCACGAGAAAGGTATATATATTCTTGAATCATCAAAACACATAATTTCTGAGTACTAGTAAAGTTTGATATTTAAGTTACGTACTAATAAACGGCCATAGTTAATTACATACTGTCATTATATGACGTGGTTGTAACCATATTGTATATATATATATATATATTTGTAAATTTTGGTAGCAGTCCTTCCTTGATACACACATTATTGAAAATGACACCAAATTTAGCTGATACCTGTTTCTTAACAAGTTTCTCAATTTTTCTAAATAACACTCTCGTTATTTCGTTTACACAATAAAGTACATCTCCTATGGTCGACATGTTTCGAATGATCAACATTCATCATCAGGACGTGAATAAGATCTAATTCATTCCAGAAAACCTTCAGGTAGCGACGCAGGCCGGGAGGCCACTCACCCCACAGATTAACGCCCAACTATACTTAAACTTTATGGAAAAAACCCCCCTCTTCTACCTTCTCTGTGTATATAATAAACCAGGTTTTCTCATTAGATCTTATTCACGTCCTGATGATGAATGTTGATCATTCGAAACATGTCGACCATAGGAGATGTACTTTATTGTGTAAACGAAATAACGAGAGTGTTATTTAGAAAAATTGAGAAACTTGTTAAGAAACAGGTATCAGCTAAATTTGGTGTCATTTTCAATAATGTATGTATATATATATATATATATATATATATTTCAATGTACATAAAGAAACGTAGAGAAATTAAAAACACACACTTACAGTCTCTAATTTTCGGTTGAACCGTCTTCAGGAGACATAAGAAAGGGAAACCAAGCGCACTGGTACAGACACGGTTGGAGACCAACAATGTTGCCACATACGCGCCCGGTCACGTATAGAATAAGGTAGACAAGAATCAATTTAAGATTAAATTAAAATAGGAATATGAAAAATAATAATAATAAACACAAAAACAAATAAAATAATAAAAACTGAGGAATGAACAGAAAAAATGATACATAAATAAAAATTAAAATTTATGGACTAAGCTTTAAAAAAAAATAGAGAATAAGACTTAAAATAAAAGCATAAAAACTAGATGCAGTGACAAGAAACTAATAAAATGAAGCATTCTCTCTCTCTCTCTCTCTCTCTCTCTCTCTCTCTCTCTCTCTCTCTCTCTCTCTCTCTCTCTCTCTCTCTCTCTCTCTCTCTCTCTCTCTACATATATATATTCACAAATAGTTCTTAACCTCTTCATTCAACTTAAGAAAACATACATATTAATATATATATATATATATATATATATATATAATATATATATAATATATATATATATATATAATATATATATTGATCAAATCATAACATGGGGTCAGTTCCCATTTTATATTGTGGTTTGATCATTGATTGTTATTTCACGTGTTTATGTGAAATCTTGTTACATAATATTATGTGTGTGTCATTTTGTTTTCTATAAATGATTCGCAAATGGCTTTATTATTCTTGAAGAAGTTGTACATGTTAATCAAGTTGACAAGTTTTGATTTAATAATATGTAAATCGTCAGTCTCTCAGTCATACCGGTTAATACAGAGAAGCTGATTGATTTATGTTTCTTGGAGCCTTTTCATTCTTTTTCTATCACGAGAATTTTATAACTGTCATCGAAATGGGAAAACAGCCCTTATGACATTCCCTTATGACAGGAAGGGCGGAGCGGCCCTTCCACGACACACATCGCTCATCATGACTAATAAATGCTTATTAAATGGACACTTTAATATTCTTAATGCGGCTAAAGCGGTTATGTTGACCCTGAGGAGATTTCAACCATGATAAGAGTGAACGTTATAGTGATATTTATTTATTTATCATACATCCGTCCTTGGCCTTTAAGCCATCCAATGCTCGAGCCTCCCAGAATACTTCGTTGAGTCTGGAGGTAGACCCCTAGGTCAGAGCAATCCTCAGTCGTCTTCACCCATTATGACAATCCCGATGACAGGTCAAGTGTCATCTGTAGTATGTCCGGTAGCGAATCAGATACGGTGACATTCACAGATGGCTCCAAGCGAATTGGGATCGATCCTTTTGTGGCATTCCTTCCTGCTTTGCTGCTTAAGCATTTTAATTTTATGGGATAAATCACACTTTTTGACAGATTTCCAGGAAGAAAATAAGTAGAACACAATGTAGCAAAATTTTGAAATATGTAAATTACAACAATAGACAGTATGAATAATACATACAAAGTCAGAATATAATTATAATACAATAAATAGATTTCAATGACAAGTTGAAAACTGAAACAACTGAGGACTTTGTTTGTAAGCTATCATCAATACTTATTATTTTTATTCATTTTATTTTGTTTATTTTAGATCAATAAAAGAAAATCTGAAACCTCAATGTTATTTATTGAATTATTTTTCAAATAGTAATGTATGTGTAATACAGTAATGTATATGTTGAACAAAAAACACAGGCAGGATACATTTCTTCAATAGATTATTCATTATTATTATTATTAATTATTATCATTATTAATCAATAGATTATTAATTTTTGAACTTAAAATAAAAGTTAATTCATTACTTGCGCAATCTGTTATAGTGTGTTATTTACTCATGATGGGAAATTTCAAAAATTACGTCTGCACACAAAAAAGAGTTTGCATCAAAACAAACAATGCGTTTCGAACACTTAGTTTTTTTTCTTTAGGTTTACATCTAAAAACTTTTTAGTTAGAAACGAGGAATTAATTTTGATGTTAAACTCTTTTTTTTGTGTGAAGACGTAATTTTCGAAAAATCCTTTGAGAATAACTTACTAAACATGAAAGTATGTTGGGTTGATCATGTTAAATTCCCAGTTGGGTAGAATGTTACTACAAAAAATTTATTATCATTATCAACTAAATACTTAGTTCTGAAAAGCTATTTATTTTTCCTAGTTGATCAGAAATTACTACTGACATAAATTAAACTTAGGATGGATATTTCAGATGTGGAGCAGTATGAACTATAGTTCTAGGAGGAAAATGATTATGAGTGAAATTGCAAGACCAGCAATCGCTATTGAAACATTTTATTTTTAGCAGGTCTATGGTAGGGTCGTGGAAGAATTATTAAAGGATTTTAGCCTTTCAGAATTGACATTTTTTGCTTCAGGCCTATAAACAAAGGCAATTTTCTAGATTGGAATATTCCCACTTTTTTAAACAAGTATTTCGTGGGTCGTTAATTTTGAACGCTAATCTAGTATATGAAGTATGTTTTAGGCTTGTTTACCTGTTGTTGTCATTTTAGTTCGTGGTTGTTAGTACGACATCTATAGGAGAAGTCCAAAGAATTTTGTGATTATAGCTTCAGCGTTTAGAATATAGTTTGGCACAAGATATCTATGTTTTACCACTTTTAGAATTGCTCCTTGCGTAATAATGCCGCAACTTTCAGTTTAAGTACGTCTCTATTTTTTTGTATAATGCTCTACATTATTGTGGTGTATTAGGAATGGAGTTTAAGAAGCAAATAAGATATATATTAAAATATTAAAATGCATATTAAAGATATCATTTTCAACGATATCTTTAGTTATAATGTAGATCTTGTAGTTAGTCATAATTGCATTTTTTGAGTCCAATATTTGTAGAAGTTTCATCGAGGTTTTCCTTTGATGAATTTTGTTAGATACTGTTATAAATAATACAAGAACAAAAATAATTTATTTGATTTATTAAATGATAATTTTTTAAAATAATACGGCATGAAGTGAAATTAGTTCTAAAATATAACAACCTATGACTGGCAGGTTTCCTCTAACTCCCCAGTGGGCGAATGGTCGTTAGAGCCGTCACCCCTGGGTGCCTCTCCCTAGCGAGGGTGGTATTGATTATAACACACAATCGGTATATTGTTACTGTGAATATAATCAATTCAGCGTTTCAAGACGATGACCACATAGTAAAAAAACCGGTTTTAATATTCTTTATACTCCCCATCTGTCACAATGGTGTTTTTATTTATTGGAACTTTGAATTCGTTTATTAATCAGGCGTCAATATATATTAAACATTAATACATTGTGTTTCTCTTTATTATTAAGAGGCTTTGGTGATTCATGCGTGTACAAGTCCATAAACCACTTCTAAAAAACTGTCTAGAAGGATTTCAGGATGGTTCTAAGGGGAGTACAACAAAGACCTGATCTCTAAAAAATATTTATGAACTTGACCTCGAACCTGAGCAGTACCACTCTCCAATGGGCTTTCTTTACTTCCCAGAGAGAATTACTGGTGTTGATACTAAATTTTAAGGAATTAAGTAATAAATATATTGATAGTTTGTTGTAAATAAAATATTAAATCACATGTTAAAGATATCTTTAGTTATAATGTAGTTATTATGCTAGTACTAATTACATTCTTAATTACATTTTTGTAAGTACAATATTTATAGATGTATTCATATTTTTTTCTATCTTTTATCATTTAAAATTTAATTGGTACGATTTTTGTTTTGTTATTTGATGGTCTTTCAGAGTATGTTGACTATATTTTGTCAGTTTCGTACTTTGCTTTTGTTCCCATTTTAGCATTTTTAGAGCATTTTGGTTCCTACAATTTTGTTGTTCTATAAATAATGCATAATAATAATAGTCACGTTATACTAATGTGGAAGATCCATATAAATGTGGACACAGCTGGTATAAGTAGTATGATATAGTTATGTGCGATAGCGTTGTTGAGGGCGAATACCATCCTGGTCTACTAATTTCGTTCCTGAGAGTATTTGAAGTGGGAGGTGAACCTGAAAAGGTTGAAGAGCAGAGCTCTAAGGGCTCTATCGAACACCCTTACAAGCATATCTTGTGTCTGAGTGATTTGTAAAAAGGACACTTTCTTTCCCTTGTTTAAGACGGTATCCTTTCTTTTGTTTATTAACCTTTGTCTTTATCTTGCCTTGAAGTGAAAGCTGTTTCCTCCTACGTTGGTATTGTTTTACTTATGGACTCACATTGTTCCATCCCATTTATAATAATCATGCAGAATGCATGTTTTAATCGAATTCAACATTAGTTCAAACAATACTACCGATGCAACGCAGTAGCATTCAGCAAAATATAGTATTTTAAGTTAATAATGATATTAATATTGTTTCACTCATTTTTATTCTTTATGTTATAAATTTATTTTAATTTATTTTTGTGAAAAATTTTATTGCGCATTTTTTTCTGAAGCCTCATTTATATCCTTTAATTAACAGTTATTCTTCAGTGAAACAATTTTTTTTGAAAATTATCCTAACTCCTAGTGGAGCGAAATATCTAACTCTTCTGGAGCTGTTAAGATAATATGAAATTTAATGTTAGGGATCAGACAACGGAATCGAACTTTGAAAAAGTACTTAAAACTAAGGCTCTTGGGATGTTCATGGACATGAATAGGATAGTGACTGTGCTAGCCGATGAAGGCTGTCTCTAAGACGATTCAATCACAATCAAAATCATCACACTGAATCTAATCCAGTCGATAGACAATCATTACACTAGCAGGTTGTCTGAATTACTTATTGTAATTTGGTATTCATTGTTTAGTGAAATTTAGCTTCCTGCTTGCTATCAAGTTTGTTTAACATACGGTTCCTGTTGATGCTAAGAATTGTTTTAAACATTCCATTTATAAAATGTTCATTTTAGACCTGTATTAGTAATGTAACATAATAGTTCATTGTTTTTCAATTCAAAATGTTGTACATTTTTATGTTTTTTTAATTTTTAGTCCAGAATATTTACATTTGTATCATTCGATATGTTATAAATATTTGTTCTTTTGATATGTGTATAATTTTTCATTGATATATGATTTATTTATTTCATGTTATATGTATATATATATATATATATATATAATGTATATATATATATATAATGAAATAAATACATATATAAATACATACATTTTATGTATACATATATATTCAGGTAACTCACCACAAATGATTGAAGATAATCGATCTGAGGCCTTTCGTTTTCACGTCGTCAGAGAGCAAGTGAATACAAGTTGTTGGCGAGTTATGGATTTTGATTTAAAGTTGGATGAAGATTGGCATCATTGACAGTATTGCTTCATATTATATTAGAAATAGTCTTGATTTGTTTAACAATTCCTTCAATCAGAAATTCATCCAATTTATTTGAAGATATAAATGATCTGCAATCATTTGTGGTGAGTTACCTGAATATTTATGTCACGTGTTATTGTGACAATTTTATATATATATATATATATACAATACACAATAAAGCCGCCCTGTCTTCCTGCGGGACTCTTCGCTCTTCACACCTCCTGATGACGACGATGGTCGAAATATCGTTGTGAGTTATGTCTGTGTCTTTCTGTGTGTTTCCTTCGTTTTGAATTTATTTTATATATATATAATGAAATAAATACATATATAAATACATACATTATATATATATATATGATGAAATAAATACATATATAATTACATACATTTTATATATACATAAAAAGATTTCACATAAACACCTGAAACAACAATCAATGATCAAACCACAATAAGAAATGGGAAAACAAGATTAAGATCTTTCAACTGTAACAAGCGGTCTTCGTCAGAGTCAAAAACCTAACTGACTAGTTGGGTTTTTTGACTCTGACGAAGACCGCTTGTTACGGTTGAAAGATCTTAGTCTTGTTTTCCCATTTCTCATTGTGGTTTGATCATTTATATATACATGTATATAAAATGAAATAGATATTCATATTTGATATATATAAAATAAATAAGTTAAATGTTTATGGTCTAACTGATAAATGAAAAAATAACATAAACTGAATGACACGAAAAGTTAGAGACCAAAATTAGTTTGATATTTTGAAGTTTTGTCTTCCAGAGGAGAAAAATGCTTCGGTTGAGAGGCATAATGTAGGCCAAGAAGTCGTACACGTGCATGCTGTTCGCTGTATGACCATCTAGAGCAAAAGGGGAGGAAAAGGATTGAATCAACAGTAGCCTATAAAAAGTAATATAGACTAATGCAAATCTATAAGATTAGTGAGAAAACTTATAAAAAAATAATCAAAACGTGTAACTCATGAAGAAACTATTCAAATTTACATCGCAACAGCAACTGTCGTACGAAGAAACTTATGATGGCTTCATTCAACCATGGCTGTAATAATAACCTCCGTGTACTAACAGCCTAATGTTAGTATAAAAATGCCTTAGAATTGTTTTTTTTTTTCAATCTTGAATCCTTTCCGACTAATTTCAAAGACAAGTATCTTTAGAAAGAGTTAATTGTATAAGTTTCTCTAATTGATGCATTATTTAATGGATTGAGGTGACTTAGGGGTCGGGTGAAGTGTGTAAAGCCCCAGAGAGAGGCAGGCCTAAGTTATTAAGTTGACCCTTGGTTACTTAGCCAACCTTGCCCTTTCAACTATCAAAAACCAATCCTCTCCCGACAAGGAGAGTAAGCCATTTGGAATTCACCTAAAGGATGGTTCAACTACAATCCTGATTTATTCAATTTAAAGAAATATATATGATATATAAATATAATGTTTGTTTGTTTGTTCACCTATTTTTCGTGGAGATAGAGACCTGAAATGAAATATATATTATTTATTACCTGAATAATGTTAAATAAAAGAAAATTATCACTATATTCCGAAAATTGGAGGCAGGATTGCCTCCAATGTAGCAAGAGGTAGGTCTCTTGCGTGGTCGCCGATGACAGTAGTGCAAATGTATTATATATAAATATAACAAAAAAATTTGTTTAATTTAATATTTGCGTAATATAAACACTGTAAATAATCTAAAGCCATGGAGCCAGAGTACCCCACTGGCTTGCGTGCTCGCTGATGACAGTAGAACAAATATATTAAAAATAAATGTAACAAAAAAAATTTGTTTAATTTAATATTTGCGTAATATAAACACTGTAAATAATCTAAAGCCATGGAGCCAGAGTATCCCACTGGCTTGCGTGCTCGCTGATGACAGTAGAACGAATATATTAAAAATAAATGTAACAAAAAAAATTTTCGAATTGAAATATACTGTGTACACATCTTGAATCATGTTAAGAATACTATATCAAAAGCTTGGATCACATAAGAATCTGTTTCCGTGCCTTAATAACAAGAAACAACAATTACAATTATCCCTGTTAATCATGTTTAGTGAATTAATTTCAATACCTATTGTTATAATTTCTGAGTGACACAAAGGGTCACGGGTAGTCTAGTATATAATAATATAACATATATTAAAAATTAAAGTTCACTTTTTTATTTGTCAGATACATATCATTTATAGAGGAGGAAAAGAAAATTTTTCTGATCAATTGTTGATGTCCCGACTATATCGTGAACTTTTTGTGTGGGAAGATATCGGGTAGCTCCGATCAGCTGATAATGTTGTGAGCCTTATTGATAATGTTGTAATTAATAACTGTTGAAGAAGGATACTTGCTTGCAAAATCATCGTACCTAAACATGAATAAGTGTAATGAATAAATATAACAAGTAACCTTAGGTGGTAATATTTCTCCTGTAATAGTGGTTCTTTAAATCCAATGTATACTTCGCTTGCTAAGTGCTATAATTCATAAGAGACATTATCATACTACTTTGTTAATTGTTCGTACCATATAGCAACCCCACATGGTCTGTAGTTCAGTGGTAAATATTTCTTGTTTCATGTTGCTTATTTATAATGGATCTTTCCTCATATAATGATTTAGATCAGTGCTTCTCAAACGGTTCGCCCAGGTGCATTGGTGTGCCCTGGAAAGTATCCAGGTGCACCCCAAGATAACGAAAGAATAAATTTATATCACACATTTATATTTTAAAAATTTGCATTTTTTTCATTTATTTTAGAAAGACCAATAGTTTTCAAGTGATTTTTGACCACTTGATTTTTGACTGGAGTTTCTTTAATTTTTAAGTAGCAATGGATAAATCTTTCTCTTTTCCTTTTCTTGAGGTTTTAAATAATTTGCTACTGATCTCTCTATCGTAAAAAAAACTTTTCCTTTTAATTTACTATCATTTCCCTATTTTCAAATTTCAGAACTATATTTTCTGTATTAAAATCAGTAATGCGCACTAAAGCTTTGGTTAATTCTCATGTGCGCCCTGAAGTAAAAATTTAGAGAAACACTGATTTAGAGGAATAATCGTAAAGAAAATCGAAAACTGACTACTTTTAAATCGAGTTGTACTTTAATCCATCAAACGATGCATTTCATCCACTGGCATTACATTACATACTCGTACATTACATTGTACCAAGTACTATATTTTACGAAAGTAAAGAAAATGGGAAACCGAAATTAATGTATCTCTATTATGTTTAATCTCAATTGTATTAATAAAATATTAAACAGTTTAATCCATTCAGGACGGTAAGAGTTATAGGTAAATGTTTTTAGCTATTTTGACTTGCAATGAGGGGTCAAAATATCATTTGAAAATATTCCTGTTATTTATAGAAGAAGTAAACAAACTGAAAAATAAATATAAAGAAATCATGAATTAAGTATAAATATATATTTATTAATTATGTGAGAAGACAGGTATTTGCACCATCAGAATTGTTTTATTCGCTCCAATGACTCAAGAGGAATCTATTTAGATTAATGTGAAATTGTTTGTGGTTTTGAGTGGAATATTTTCTGTCAATGAAGTAGTACTGGTGTAAGTTGTCTGTAGCTGTTGTGTTACATTGCTGATTATAATTTGGTAATATGGCAAGCTGTTTGGCAGATGGTTTTGATATTATTAGACATAGTTTTCTCTAAGGCCTCGTTTGAAGTTGACCCTTAACACTCACCTGTTCCAATCATTTGCGTAGTTTTGTTTGTTTTGATGATAAAGACATGTGCTTCCACTCTGAGGTGACTAGAAGAATGTTGGGTTGGTGGTTGAGGTCGTTCCCGGCTGAGTACAGGATCAATACCCCAGACGGGATTGCGCATGACCCCAGACACCCCCCTGCAAACACTTCTATTTATTTCTCTGCTCTCCAGTGTGTCTTCCATGCACTCTGCTTCACCTACATTTACTTCCTCCCTCTAAACACGCTCCCCAGCCCATTGCCTTCCTCTTCTCCTTAACTAAATAAATTCCCGTTTTAATGAACACTTCTCAATGACTGTTTTTCTTTTAAGTACAAATTACCATTCTAGGTTGCAGTTTGTCCAAACTGCCATATTCAATGCTTGAATTTCTTTCATACAATGTAATTTATGTTCTACTCTACGGACCAGAGATAAAGTCAATGTACACTCTAACAATATATTATTTTCTTCTTTGAAGATTTGAACTGGCCTGTTGCCTTCCAGTAGTTGAGTGTTTTCCTCTTAGCAATCTAAAGTTGAAGTTGGAATCTTGGTTTGACGATAGACTTGTTTGGATCTAAACGCTGGTTATCACGGAAAAAGATTCTGATCTAAGAATTGATGGTATGAAAACATACATCGGGACTACAGCTTTACACTACATAATAGCTCTATTTAGCACAAGTAATAGTGAAGGGGGAATCATAAGAAACCTGATTGTTGCTTAACATGTTCTTCTATCTATTGCCACTGAGTTTCCGCTACATCGATGACATGCCATCGAATCAAAGCAATGATTTTTTTATGTTACTTTGAATCAAGTGTATTGTTTAAGTCATTTGTTCCCTTAGTAACCCATTTATTCATTGACAAAATCATAGGGTTATATTTAAGTAATATGTTTCGGAAGTAATCATGATTGAGGGTCGTCACGTGGGCAACACGTGAAAAAAAATCTAGTGCCCTCATGCATTATAAAACATATGTAAAGTGCAAGGAAATAAATTAATTTCAAACCAGTAAATGACAATTTTGACTAATTACCATCTTGTTGTTTTCCATCATACGATTATTCATGTATTAAGCCTTCAGGCTTTTCTGCTTACGTTTCTTTTTAAATGTTGTTATTTAATACATGTAAAATATCATTTTCAATAAATATCACTGATAAATGAGGAAACCGTTCTTGGCATATTGTAGAATATAAACAATCCTAGTCATTTTTAATTTAGAAAAACTTCTTTGCTGGAAGCTACCATACATGTAAAGCTGAATCAATTCTTATTTGAAAAGGTTGAAAGACTTATTTAAATAGCAAGGTTATTACCGAAATATATCTCATGAGCGTAAATTTTCTTTGAGTATTCTGAATGAATTGAGATTCTTGTTGAACAAGATATTGTCAAGAACTCTCAAATCCTTCAACAGAAGCAAACCTTCAATTAGTAGGTTTTAACTTGGAGTTTAAGTAGTTAGAGAAACGCGATGGGTTTAGGAGGGGGAAGTAGGTAGTAGTGGTTACTACCGGCCTCTGTGATTCAGAACTTGGGAGCTTCGAGCTCCTCCCTAATCAGAGGCGATGGCCGATAAATCAACACCTTAATGACTACCCCCTCAGGCATGCCCATTTATCTAATGTAATCTTAAAAAGACACTTAGTTTCTTTCAAGTACCTATATTTCCTTTGGATATTGATCACAAAGATATTTGTCAATTTTTTATACATGTAAATTAAGAGAAAAATAATATTAATTCAATTGGTACTCACTTCACCCATTCTGGTGAATACCTCCAAATTTTGATTTCCAAAAAATTGGTAATCGATCACTGCCCGTGCAATGTAATTAACCTATATAAAACTATGGGCGGAATATGGATTTTTAGCTCATAAATTGTACATTTTGATTGTTCAACTTTTTTTCTGTATTCCCTTATTTATTAGATACTAGTTAACTTCGATTTCTTGTCTAAATTAGAAGAAAAACATATTTCCATGAAAGTCACTTGCCACTGGTACATTGATATAGATAAAGGGGGAATAAATGAACAAAACATAAAATAAAGTTAGTTTATGTAAAAGAAGATAGTGATTTAATATGATCTACGTTAAACAGTGATGTAACATGCTTCTATAAATTGGTAATCTGAAACTCGAAGCATTGTCACCTCTGCAGGGGCAAATCCTTTTTCTAGTTAATATCTTATTTTAGAATTGTGGCCTCCTTTTGTAATACATCTGGTACTATGTACATTTGAAATGAATAACGATCTATACCTTTGTTTAGAATCAGAAAACAATATGCCATTTTCGACATCTCTTTGTAATTATATAAAGTTTCATCGTTCATATATTTGAATTATTGAAAAATCGTCTTATCTTGTACGTTGAATATGATTTTTAGCTTCTCAAACCGATTATCTACTAAGTAGGATTTTAAATAATTATGATTTTATTTATATTGCCCTTTTTCATACCAACTACAACCATTTATTTTGTGTCAAAAATGTTAAACTAGGTTTAATATTTATATTTTTATATGCAGTTGATAAATTATGGTTGTTAAGAAGGTTTAATTCCGACAGTCTACTTTAAAAGTTCGTTAGTTTTATTCAATCTTTGATGGGAATCCTGGTAGAAGTAACACTAGGATAAATCCTTCTTAATAGGGCTATGAAATTAATTGCTGGGAAACAAGTAAGGACATTTCCATAGAATATATTTTACCCTTGCAGTGAAGAAAACGTCGGAACGTAAAGGCCCGTCTAGTTAGGTAAATCGGTCAGGGCTCAAGTCAGTTTTAATGAATCCTGACCGTAATCTTTCTCCATGTACTATTCCTAATGAGTTTAATAAGGTAACTTATAATATCTATAATAACTGATTATGAGGTTTGTTTTATAATTGTAACTTATATTTAGGTAGTGTAATCAATATGCTTATATTTACATATAATAGTAGTAGTAGTAGTAGTATATACTAGTGTATATTTTGTTTATGTAATGTAATTTTTTGGGTGTGGGGGGCATGAAAATATTAATGCTATTCCTTTAAACAATTTTTTTTTAACTCTTCTGCAATATATGTTAATTGTATAATTGAAACATCAATTGGTTTTTGAGTCGCATGTTTGAGGACTAACTCTCCCTTCCTCTTCAGATAACACTTGCTGTTAGAAATATCGATAATCCTGAGTGTTTACTCTGTTCTATATATTATGTCAGTTTAGGAGTGATTAAGTCATCTTAGATTATCATTTTTTTATTATGGGTGTATATATATACTATATATATATACTATATATATATATAATATATAGCTAGGGTTTGTTGAGGTTGTGATGGTGTTCAACCTTTTCGCCAATAATTGGATGTCAGAGCTTGACGTACTTCCCTTTGTCAGATATACTTGTAATTTTGCTTCCTCCTTGAATAAGTTAATCTAGTTAAATATTTAGCTCCCTGTATTGGTTTTTTCTTTTACTTTTTATCTTTTGATTTTGTTAAACTATCTCCAGTGATACTCTTTCAATTTATATTATCATTTTTGATCTACTGTATGAAACTATTCAATTATACATATAACTTGAATAGGGTATGTCAATTTCAATTTATAATGTATTAATATTTGGCATTTTAAATAAACACTAATTCAAGGAGTTGCGGAAGCCCTGTATGGTATCTTCTACGCCGATTGAGCACTAACATCATGAAAAAAAAGTTACTCTCTCTCTCTCTCTCTCTCTTATTATTTCCCATCCGCTATCCCACTCTCGTCTTCCACACTTTCTTTATCTCTCTCTCCCTCTATATCCCTCCTTCTCTCCCTCTCTCTTTTTCTCTTATTCTCTCCCATCCACTATCCGGCTCTCGTCTTCCACACTTTCTTTATCTCTCTCTCCCTCTATTTCTCTCTCTCTTTTTCTCCCCCCCCTCTCTATCTCTCTTATTCTCTCCCCTTCACTATCCTGATCACTTCTCCCTCACTTTCTTTATTTCTCTCTCTGCCTCTTCGCCTTTCCCTCTCTTTTCTTCTTTTTTTTCTAATACTTTCCAGTAAACCCATCTCTCTTATTATTCTTCTTTCGCGTGTAACAATTTTCCTCTCACTAAGTACACCTTATCTCCATGTCATATTCAAGGGCAGGCGAGTGGGTGTCCTCCAGCAGATGCAAACAATGCTTTCATCTTACCAGTTGTTGAATGCCTTGAGAAACATTTAATTTATATAAATAACTTTATAAAACAATAGAGTCACAATCAAACTCATGATTTCAACGTATTAAACATCTTGAAAGCAGATTTATATTATAGAGTTTAGCATAATCGGTATGAGGTCTGCTTTTATCCTGCAGTTGCTTTACGTTTCTTCAGAGCTAATTCTTCAATATATTTGTTATGTTTGGATTAGAGCATCCTGTGCAAACATTGTACAATAAATCTTTGGTCTCAAAAACTCTTGTGTCTTAGAGCTCAGCCCCGAGTGGTTCAACAGAGGTGTCTTCAAATACTAGTCACTAGAATGGGTAGTATTCTCCTATAGGTGTCACTACGACTGGTGCCTTCAGATAATAACATAGTGAAAATTTTTTTATAGTAAAGATATATTTACTTCAATTTAATAAAATAGAAATTTCAAGTAGATAATTATTTTCGAACTGAAAATTTAATTTTCCTTTTTACGGGAAAATTTATCATAGTTGAGGTTTTTTTGTTAGATGCATATCAATGACAATAACCCAGTTATTGTGTCCTACTTGTTATCTCTAATTTTTGGTGCAACCATCATCATGAGAGGGGAAAGAGTGAAACCAAGCACACCGTCACAGAAATGCCTACTATCAAGTGGTTAAATAAAAAAGTCGTCTTCTTCTCTTATCTATCTAATTTTTATTTACGCATGTTATTAATGTATGTTAACTATAATAACATTGAAATTATAAGATATTATATTGTTAAAAGAAATTAGTGACGTTATTTTTCTATTTTTTTTTAATATGACACCCATCGTCTTCAGGGGGAAAAGTTGTCAGGTAGTCGTCAAGATTATCCTCATAGATTGAAATATACATAGTTTTGCTAGTTTGTCTGTTAGTCAAAGTTTACTTTTCTCGAAACATACTACATTTAGAAAAAAAAAGTAGACTACCTTTTAGTTTGTTTTAGTTTCCATTATTATAAAATTTTCATTAGTTAATGATTAATTAATAAAATGAATCTTTTGTAGAACATTATCTATAAAAGAGCGTTTAGTGAAAAAGGAAGAAATATAAAGAAAGTAAAGTACTTTTAGTGGGATTGGAATTCTTTCCCCAATAGATCTCAGTGAAGAAATGAAATAGCAAAACTCCGGTGTCTTTTTTTTTAAACTAGAGACTATCTTTTGATGGGTGAAGATTTTTTTTTTATTTTCGATTGAGTAGAAACAAATTTAATTGATATGTAATTTAATTGAATCAACATAATTAGTTTACAACCCTGGTACTTAGAGCCTTTCGTCTTTGTTGTTGTTCTGGAGGTGGAAAATGTCTCACATTTTGTGGAAAATGTTTCACATATGGTCCAGATACGTTACCGCATTCATTCTACATCGACACTCACTCATTTTAACTTCAACTCACCTATGTTTATCAGAGTAGGGATCTTAAAACGGATACCTGGCATTGTACAGACTAGGGAGCAATAGATAACTTTATGCCTTCTCTAAGCGTCGGTATCCGTACAATTTTCAATCTTTCACATGAAAAACCTAGTGTCTGGTCTCGATTCGAACCTCCTATGTTTAAGGATAATGAGGATACCTGTAAGACCACTCCTGGCTTCTCATCGGATGCCGGTAAATTCCACCATTAATAAATTTCATCGCGGTTTGAAACGAATCTATCTGTCTCATATAACAACATCTGAGCACATCTTTAAACGTATTGTTAAGACTGCTGATTGGCCAAGTCAATGGCACTCTGATACTCTAGAGTTTATAAAGGGAGGAGTGCCTTGAAATATGAGGAACAATTAAACCAAACAAAACTAGCTCACTATCGTCGAGGTGACCCAACATCTAGAAAAAAGAAATATCAAATTGTCGAAGCATGTTTCAAACAGCTCGTCAAAAATCAATCTAGGAATGCTGTGCAATGTTTAATACTAATTAAAATACAATTCAATACTAATTACTATTATGCGTGTCCATGTTCGTTTGGCTGATTACAGTAAATTATCCTAAAATGTGTTTTATAGTTTCTTCTGACTCTGCATATATTTTGTGTTCAGTTTACAATAAATTACTTCATCTCAAGATTTTACAACTGTAAGATTTTTTCTTAATGTTTTTACTGACATATTTCTTATACTTTTTAAATAAATTTCAAGTATGTGTACTAATAATTCACTCTCGCTTACTTAAACCAGTCATCTATGGTGCAATTTATCACGAGGGAATTTACCTAGAACCCTCTAAACACCATGAACTAGTAATCATTAAAATAGTTCAATGGATTTATGACAATTATTTTGTAAAATGTTGTTACTGTTACAGTTTTTGAGTTTCTAATTTCTGAGGAAACAGATTCAATTTTAACATGTTTAGACCACACACTAATTCATTGAGTTTGAAGTCATGTCATAAAATGATTATGCCCTTAATCGTATTCCAAAATAGGACATGAATATACAAAATATTGTGATAAAAGAATGTGCTACGTAGAAAACAAAGAAGGGAATTTGTTTATGTTTCTTTTGAAGAACAAATTTGCCGATAATTTTAAATAAGTGAAGGTATCACAATCATTATAGGAAGACCACTTGCAGAGTTCATTTTTTGTCTTGTGTAGCTTGTTTAATATATCCGACATTTGTTTTTATTTTAAAAATAGTAGGATACAAGGGGCAGTATCTTACAATTATGGCTATAGAGGAGAGAATTTCTGCTGTGGAAACAGGAAACTGTATGTTAAGTGATTTCATGTTAAGGAAATAATTTGCAAGCGTAGAATAAAAAACAAGTTGTAGCCAATAAAATATCGTATAGTGTTTTTAAATTCCTCAAGTATTTGTCATTTCTCGGTAATATGGTAAGAGTAAAAATCATGATAAGGGTACTGGTTTTATTCGAGTCAATATCGTTTTATGGTGAGGGCAGTATTTAAGTGGTGGAGATAGTACCTTAATGGCTTCTCATTGTACGGCAATATTTCTCGCCAGATGCAGTTACTAGGTCTTTAACTAATTCACTCTTGTTCCTAGAACAGTTACCTAAGGTCATTCATCTGTCGGGGCATCGGAAATACATGAATATCGGCAAGTCTGACCTTTCTGATAAAAGGGACTATTGAGTTCTTAAGATTGATTTATCCAGAGTGTAGACTAGTATCAGGTCTAATTTATTAAACTGTATGAAATAGATACAGCCATGTCAAATTTTGTCGAAGACGAAACGATATCTGAATAACCGACAATTTACAAAAAGAATGTCTAATCTGCTCTTTGTCTTTTTAGCAAAGAATTTTAACCACTGAGGTTGAGTTCAGAGATTGATCTACCTTAGAAGAAACCAATATATGCTCTATCTAAAGACCTCTAAAGTGGCATTTGAGTGAGAATCAGTGATCTGCTTAGGAATTTACAAATACAAGCAGTCATTAAAACTAGTCCTTGAGAAGTTGTGTGAATACCAATAAGAATTATTGGTCAATGTCAGTGAGCTTACCAAGAAAAGACCTGTGATATCTATACGTTTATTCAGCTCGATAGAAGCTAAACCTGCATAAAAAGCATCTCTTTGGATGTAGTCCAAACGATAAACGCATTTACAGGGTGTACTAAGGGAGAGTAGAGTATGTTACGAGTATGTGTGAAGGTTAGGGAAAGAATGAAAGCGATTGCCGATAAGACAAACACTTTTCCTTTCGAGTACATTTGAAATCTACTCTGTTCTTTTAAAACTTCTGTATTCATCTAACTTAGCATTTTTGTTTCAGGTACGTTTCCATCAATATCTGAGTTTAAACATCATCATGTAAGTAAGTTCATTCAAATTATTTATGATAATAATAAATACATCCTTATTTCAGTGTAATGTATCCTTAATTCAGTGGAATGTGTCCTTATTTCTTTAAAGTATACTAATTTTATTTTTATTTAAAGAATTATTCATTTGTAATTGTTATATTTTATTTATTTGAATTTTAATTTGTATTCATTTAAATTCAGCTCTTGTATGTCGTTTTCCTCACTAAATGCTTGAAGTATTATTAGTATGAACTTTTTCTTTCTTATACATATATGAAAAAAATAAAGAAAAACAACAGGAATAAAAATAACACAGAATAATTCATTGATCATCAATAATTAACTTGGGTGCCTATCATTTAAGTACAAGGAAGAATTATTTAAAAATATTTTAGTTTTAAATCATATATACAACCTCATGTCAATTTTATTTGCATACATAAAGTCGAATATTGTAACTGATTAAGTAAAAAAAATCATAGAGAGAAAACACACTGAAGGGAGCGAATGTTATTACGACGTTTCGAAACTGTCATCATGAAGAAGGTAAAGTAAGCCGCATAATAGGCAAGTAATACTGGTCTCTCCTTCTTAGAAGCACTCTGTCAGTGTATTCATGTTAGGGAGGGAAGGAGAGAATGAAAAACAATGAAAAGAAAATTGTAAACTACAAAAGTAGAACAGAAATAGAATAGTATGTTAAATAAATTGAAGTATAATGACTGAATCAATAAAAAAAATGTATATACATAAAAAACATGTAAAATGTTTTTTTTTAAATTTTATTTGTTATAATATAACTGTAATGTAACTTTTTTATTTAATAACATGTAATGTAATTTTTATTTATTTAATGTAAGTATTATATTACCAGTGACACTGATAACACAGCTGTAGTAGGGAACACAGGAGGGAAGAAGTAATCCAGTGACTGCACTTCCTGGCGTGGGTCTAAATAGAAAGAAAAAAAAATCACTTAGAACAGTTCATAGTAATAAGTCTCTTGGCCACATCCTCTTCAGACGTCTTCTGAGATTTCCTGGAATGTCTGTGGAGGACATATAGAAATTAAGAAATAAATAAGGCCACAAATAAATAAAATATTGGAAATATTATTAATATAAATAGGAAATAAATGAGAATAAATACAAATTATTTACAATTCGCGTTTATTTGAGGGACAGATCTACTTCAGAGAAGACAAATGTGTGCTCATCTGATGACCTCAAAGTAGTTCTCATGGTCCCTCTACAAGTTCAAATTTCCATTCTTTCTTTATTATTCTATTATTTTTGTCCTATTTAGTGGTCTATTTTTTTCTCTCTTTTATAGTAATTATATTTGTTTCTACTGGTTGACATTTTTCACAGTCGTGATGTTGGCTACACTGAGTGGAACTCTATAACAGTCTGTGTACCTCTTTGCTTTTTTTTTTACCTTTATATATTATTTATTTCTCCTGGAAACAACGAGTTGCCAAAGTGATTTGAAACTGTGAGTGTTGTTTGCTCTTTGTGTTTCTGAGTTTCAGATTTTAATTATATATATTAAAAGTATTTTGTTTTCATTGAAAGAATTTTCAATTCATTGGCTACAATATTACACAAGAGAAGGACTCTAGAAGGTTAGTCGAAGATATACATACCTTTTCTTACCAACGTTTCTATGTATGTGTATAACACATGGTTGAAAAATATATTTCAAGGCATACACAACTACATAATCGCATAACCAGCAAGAATTAACATTGTATGTAACATAATAACATTACCTCAGAAGACAGTATCCTGGCAGACTTCTAATGTTCTGTATAGAAAAAATATTCTATAAGGTTTTAATATAACATCTTTACATTCATGAAATTTCAAATGCATTTTTAAACCATTCATTAGAATTACTAATCCATAAAAATTCAACATTTAGACTTAAAGAAATTGTAATGTAATTTACTAATACTAGGGATGTATGTATTTTATTACATGAATTATTACTCTTAAAGTGTGAATCATATTTCTATTAACATTTTTATGTTACTTTCTTCAAAAATTCTGGATTGTAAATTCTGATGTGAATGTTTAGTTTGCGTTATTCCTATTTACTTTTGTTAAATTTAGTTAGTTTTATTGTTGTATTTTTCTGAAATGTTTTGCCATACATCTGTAAGCCAATGCTGAATGTTCTTTATGTTGTTGAAAAGTCTATATTGGCAAGTATGCTACAAAAACCTATGGAGTCAAATACAATCAATGCTGGTGGCGTTTGAAAAAGCACCAGTTTTAAAAATGCTCCCTTTGAGTGAATGTTTTCTCCTATAAAGAATTTTATTTGGAAAGCAAAATGGAAATATTTTTCAGCTTGAGTTTACTTCAAAAACGTTTTCTCTCTTATTCATAAATGGTAATATTGGCCAAATATTGGATTTTTTTTTTCCCCATTGAATATAAACTTCAAAATTCCTTTTTGTGGAATCCTTGAAGGTAATATTGTTTCGTTATATTTCAGTAAAATTGAAATAAAAGAAGTAATCTGGTCTGATAATTTAGGTTTTTTTCTTAATGATAAGTATTCAGTGTCTTTTGTGTTTAGTCATATTTACTACTGAGGTGATAATGAACATTTTACATTGGGAGTCGTCAATTTTTCCAGACCCATGGTGTTTTCGAATGCGGCTATTTAATTAGAACTTGACATCGTATGATGTGTTATCCTCGGGGACAATGCCAGTTTGAAAAGCATAAGGTCAGTTAGGTCTACAAATTTCGGGTGTCACGTGTCATTGGAAAGTACTCTACCAAGTTGTTAACCTATTTTTATATTCATTTTCATCGGTAACATTGAGGGTCTACTAGAAATCTCAAGGGGATATGCATCGCGCTAATGATTCTACATTGATCGCCTCTACTTCTAATTCTAGTTAGATTCTAAATGGAATCTAATTCTGCATAGTGGTTCACCTCCCACGGAAAATAACAATTTTCTGACGCAATGGGAATTGATACCAGATCTACCAGTCCAGAGGTGAGGTCTTAAAAGAGGTTAATTTGGTTCATATTTCATTTTGTGTTCATTTTTATTTACTGTGTAAAGACTCATGTATGTTTTGGATTCATTAAAACATTATGAAATATCTATAAATATAAACATAAATTTGAATAGGAACTCTCAAGTGCTTGAAAATTTTCCTTGCCAAGTTTTAGTGCCAAAAAAATCATGAAAATTTGTTTGTATATAGTTCAAAATAGTGTTAATCTATAGCAAGTTGCGTTTGTGGCTACTATTATGCCGAATCGGTTCCGTTAGGTACATTTGAAGATATATTATTTATGTTTAAATCCTGTTTGTATTTGTTTAATTGGGTATTACTTTCATTTTCTCTGCTGTTTCCCTTTTAGTATTTTTTTCCTCCACTGTTATTTTCTTTTATAATAGTAATAAAATTTACCGATTGATCTATAAATGGTTTAGAGCCGCAATTAATGACTAAAGTAAAACTGAATTAAATTGTTTGATTTGAGCTAAATGTCAATTGTTACTGCAAACATGTATGTGGTTACAATATAACCTAACGAAAAACTTAACAAAATATTACGGTGTAAACCAGTTCATGTCAAGTGTGTGGCAACCACTGAATATTCTTTGCTTTCTTAATGCCTCAATCAGTTCATTCAATTTAAAGCTATTTGTTAAATGTTCATCCAACTGGCCCTCGATTTATTCACTTGAGAGGTGCATAAATTTGAGTACGTCGTACCTCGGAGAGGACGTTAAGTCGTCGGTCCCAAGCCTGTACGATGTCAGTTAACTCGTTAAAAATTCTTACTCAAAATGCACTTGAGTTAGGCAAAATTTAGGACTCCCAATGTAGAATCACTGATTAAAGAAAAAAGTCGGTAAACGGTTGACGTTATCACCCACTTTTAATGTAACAAAATGTTAATGTATCGAAGCCAGCTTTCATGTATTATACACCACAACTAGACGTAGACTTGTTTTCTTAAGTGTAATTATGTGTATTTTGGAGAAGAAAATACAAATTGACGGGATAAAGTAAATTATCTTTTTTTTTTTTTTTTTAAAAAACCTGAGGTTATGATTAGCTAAATAACACATAAGGCAGTCATGGTGACCTTTGGTTTTTTGAGATTCGCAGTTCACCACGAATTTCGTACTGATGTGACGTATTTGAGAGAGATGTATAAGGATGTGATGTTGAAGACACTTGTTTACATGTGAAGGGTTGTTGTAAAGAATATAAAGTGTAAGGGGGTGAGGGATATAGGGGATGGTATTGATTGCTGGCAAGAAGCGAACAAAGAGATGAAAGAGGACAGCCATCTCATGAGGCAGGGGAGGCTCATATTTGGCTGGAGGCGCGCGGCCTTCTCCGCACCTCTTGCACCTTCCTGCTTCTAACTTCATCCATTTTGATTGTATCTTTTGATATTCAGCTTTCGTGTAATAAAATCAAGACTTCCAGCATAATCTGATTATAGAAAGTAGATTCACAAAAAAAAACGTCTCATATAAAGTTAATAAACAGCTATGCATCATTCAAACCTCATATAACCCGAATTTGACGTCTCGGACTTGCATCGATGTTTTCAACGTGGAGTTATCCTTTCCATTCAAATGTAACGATACTTAACAAATGATTAATTAATTCATAATGATAATATTCACACTTAATAGAAAAATTTGCTTAATAGCCTTTAACATAATATAATTTAATTATATTTCTTCATTTATTGTATAAATTCATCAAACCATTGTTCATAAATTTCACTATGACATATTGATGTTCTTCCTTTCCTACAGTTCTTATTTTTCAGGAATTTCTTTAAATGTGTATCTATAATTCAAATTATAAAAACTGTGGTACAAACTGATTAATAAATAACTAAAACGAACACAGTACACAGAGCAGGATAAACAAGCTGGTGTCAATCGTAGTAAGGGTTTCGTAGTTGTTATCCTTTAGTTGTCCTATTTGTATATACAATTATATGTAAGGTGTGATATCAATGGTAATACTCTCTCCCTCCCCTAATTAAACTAAACGTAATAGGTAAAGAACGAGAGTAGGCCATTTTATTTGTACTTAAAAGCGTGAATGAAACGAGCAACTTGAAGACGATCAGAGTAGAAAGAAACAAATAAATAACTGAGAATACATTGTCTTAAACTCAATTTCTCGTATGTCCAATCCTTCTACTGAATTTTTGAGAAATGAAGTTCATCACGGAGATTGTCGAGTTACATTTCATATTAAGTATTATTGGAATGAATAATTTTAAGAAACTAATAATAATGTTTTTTTTTTCTTAATTTTGCCCGTGTTGCGTAAATGTAATTGTAATATACAAGGTTAAGGAATCAATATTGAAACTAGAAGGGTGTTTCTGTTGAACTGCAGTCGTGCAGTTTAAACGAGCTCACTTACATCTATCGTCGTATGGCTGAGCTTGCTAAGAATGTTGAGTGTTCAGGCAGGCGGTATTCAACAAAGGCTTCTTAAGCTGATCTGCTTGAGATGTTTCTCAAAAATTTGAAATTCATTTTGAAGTTCTTTCTGCTGTACTGACTCACAAGGAAGCCTGATGAAAATAGCTTAATTTTTCAGATCATAAAAAGTTGTATTTGTGTGTATAATGAATATTTTCAGGGTAACCTTGTGAAGTGGTTTTGAGATGTTTAATTTTTTTGTTTCAGATTATTATTTTAAATCGATTTTGCAATTTCATTCCTACACCTCAAATTGATTTCTGAGGTAATAGGTTATATAGTTATGTTCTTTTTTTGCACTTTAAGTTATAACAACTTAAAGGCCATAAATCATAAAAGTAAGTCTACGGCAGGATTGATTCACTTGTAATTTTAACAGTTTAGTCTTGTTCTTTTTTATCCAGCGCTCATTCTTTGCTTTTCAGTCCTTTGGTGCCTCGCGTCCAAGTAGAGCCTTGTCATTTTCTTCGTTGTCTTGCAGCCTGTGGTATGAGTCTCCAAAGTCATTCGTTCGTTGCCATGTACGATGTGAATTGTGGTGAATGAAGCGGGGAAATTTAATCCTTTTTCATATTAGTGCTAAAATATGTAGTATTGTAGCGATGGTACTTATTTAGAGCCTCCCACAGCCATGTCTTTTTTAATTCATCGTAATTAGGAAATATAAAAAGATAATAGATTTAGGCCAAATTTTGAATGTTAAACAAGATACCTTACGGGTTCCAAGCAAGTTTGACTGATATTTCTGCAATCCAGTTATTTATCGTTTATAGCGATTTGTTTTTTCTTCTAGTGTGTCATTGATTGTTGGACACAGTGTTGTAACTACATTGTGCCCATTGGGGCTGCCAGTTGTAAAGGTTTTTACTTTGAAGATAGGATCGTGTTACTGGCGTGAAGACCAGCTGTACAGGGATAAAGAAGCAGAAGGTGTTCTTTAGGATTCGCTTCCTCCCGCACTCGCAGTCACAGCTGGCTCCAGTTGACAAAGAGCTTCCACCAGGTCTTCCCCTCTCACATGTTTCGAGTAGAAAACTGAACAAGATACTTTAATGTTATTGAATGTTTCTCAGTTTTTGTGATCTGCTTGAGAGACCACTTACTGAAACATTGAAACAGGCTGCTAATTTCATTCAGCTTTTTGTTTAAAGAGCTCCGATTATAGAATTAAGTTAGGTAGTAGGTGCATATGGTCTTAGTTCACTGGGTGTGAATATCATACCAAGCATTATAAGCTGGGCATATTTGAAATTTTGAACTTCAACTCTCAATCACAAGTTCAATTTAAGTTTATTGCAGCTTGCTCCATTTCAAGAATGCATTCGTCAAAATTGAGAACATTATTCTACTTTATTTTAATTAGAAGCATATGAAATTTGATAATTTATTCATTTATGGATGACTTCTCACTTGACTGAGTTATATTCATAATAATATTTTTATTTTAAAAAATATAAATGAAATATTGAAGTAAATTGGTCATTTTCAATAATAATACAATTACTGTTATTTAAAAAAATTTAGATTCGCCTCCAGAGTTGTTTTGTAAAACTCGGGAATTTTATGTTTTAACTCCGTGATATTTGCTCTTTATTTGGTGTTGTTGATCACATTTATAGTCCTACTTTACTTCACATATAATCTGTTAGTCAGTGTATATAAACAAGTAATGCCGCGTAAACCCTCATTGCCGCCTATTTCGCCGTCCTGGGGGTCAAGTTTGTTAACTAGAGGTAACGTGCTTGCTGATTGTCTGAAGATTGTAAGTTTCAGTCTTGATGAAGAACTAGATTTTTCATATGAGAATTGGTCATGTCCCGCGCACAATCACTCGGACAGGATGCAGTGGGTTCCGAAAGAGTACTAGAATTTCACTTAGACGATAAACATATCTACTCTAATGAAGCTGAGAAATGAAAATTTAGGGTTACTTATATAGAATGAACTATCACCGGTATAATAGAAAATGTTGATTTACCGACCATCACTCTAATGGCCTGCTGGGAGTCATACTCTCTGTTTCTCCTGTGACGATAGACATGAAAATAAGGGGTTCCCGAAAATAAGACAAATAGATCATAGATCATTTGACCAAGTAGTGGCCCTCGTCAGAGTCCTAGTTCTGTGGTAATTAACCTTGTATCTCTGACGAGGATCAGTAGCAGCTTCGGAGAAATTCTTAGTCATTTTCAAAATTTAGTACAGCGTTTCATTCGTTTTTTATATCAATAAAAATTTTTATATATTCGTTCAGTTTCCAGGTCAAAGCAGATTCTCAAATTCTGGTGTTCTAAAGAAAACTCTTTTCAAAAGTGTAAAAGCAGATGACAAAGGTCTTACATTATCAACAAATATTCCGGTAGCAAAAATAATTTAATACAAAAAAATAATACAAGCAAAAGTAATGTAGAAAAGAATTTTCGGAAAAGAAAAACCACTCCAATCATCGATTTTGATTTTATTGTTTATAATTCTCTGGTGTAAACGTTTTTTAATTTGATTGAATTAATGTGGATTCCTCATCAACTGCGAACTACTTGAAGGATTACCTGTTTTTATTAACTTGAGTGATGCACGCACATGACATAAGCAAATAAAGATTTATGTACCTCTAATCTGGAGTAGTTTTAGTGTTTACTTTCTTGATTCTCTCTAGCTTCACATCTAGTTGATGGATAGAATAACATCCGATCAGCACGAGGAGTGGAAAGGCCTGAAAATGATTCTTTCGCGTGTTCTTATGATTGCTCAAGCACAGCCATGTTGACATTTGCCCCTCTTGATCCATAACTCTATACAAACAATCTCTCTCATTCAAGTCGAAACCCAGAATCGTTCATTACCATCAATTTGATTTATATATATATATATATATATATATATATATATATATATACAAATGTAATTTTATAATGCCAACTACAATAGAAATAAATAATATATGCATTAAGGGAGAATAGTAGGAAAACATTAAAGAACTTATCAGTATATGAACCTTTAAAGACTAAACTCAAAGTGCTGTAGCCTTTGTTTAAGGTTTCCAAAGTAGTGACTTTTTTGTATCTATACAGAGTAATGAAACACACTTACAAACTAAAATTTTCGGGCAATCCGTTTTCAGGAGAAAAGAGAAAGGGAGACCAAGCACGTTGTAAACACAACGGCAAGTAACCCAATATATATATATATATATATAGACGAGGACATCGAAATATAGTAGTGAGTTCAGTGGTTTCCTTTCTATGTGTTCTTTTTTAAATTCTAGTTTATATATATATATATATATAACCGTACGGTTGAAAGATCTTAGTCTTGTTTTCCATTTCTTATTGTGGTTTGATCATTGATTGTTGTTTCACGTGTTTATGTGAAATCTTTTTATATATATATATATATACGAGTTCGAGATTAACAAAGAGCAACACACAAAGTAGGGAAACACACTTACAGACTGTAAGTCTGTAAGTGTGTTTCCCTACTTTGTGTGTTGCTCTTTGTTAATCTCGAACTCGTATTGTGTCCAGTTTGGATCGTATTTCGTTTTATCAGTGATATATATATATATATATATATATATATATATATATATATATATATTGGGTTACTTGCCACCTTGGTATCTTAGATTTCCTTTTGCTCTTCGGCTTTCTTTTCCAAAATTATCAAACATTCAGTGACTTTTACTTCTCCAAACTACTGTCTAGTGACGTTTTAGTATGTTTCCTTAGTGTTTTTTCTAATTTAGTACTTTATTCATTAAATATACTAGGTAAGAAAACTTAAGTCTACGTTAACCAAACGATTATATGATTATTAGTTATTTGTTACAGTTTTGTTTTGTAATGTATGTTTGTACCATAAAATCTAATCGACTGAATGCTGCTGTTAGGGACGTCCACCAAACATGGTGTAAGTGCAGATGTTGGCTGTAAATTTGAACACTTTGGAGAGTTTGCACTGGGTATATTAGATAACTCTTCATCCTAGTTCTAAGGAGTAGTAGTCTGTTACTCTGATGTCATAAGAGTCATACTGACAGCTATAACTGAGCAGAAAAAATTGTATAAAGCACTGATGCAGTAACCAAAAGTTTTTTAATAAGAAACCGTTCTGTAGTATGAAATTCAAAGATAATGTGAACCATTTCATTGAATTCTTCTTAATATTTTCTAAAGCAGTAATTCATCACTTCATGATGCAAAATAGCTAAATCGTTTTTATAGTAAAAGTAATATTTCCACATCACTGATCCAGGATGCTACCTTAAAAACTAAACAATGGCCCTTGTGATGCTCCTTGGTAGTGGTAGTAGTAGTTATTGCAGAAGATACCACAAGATAATATTGTAATTTGTAAAAAGGAAGCCGCTTCTATGTTCATATTACGTCATTGTACTTACTGCTTTGCGTCTTAGTAAAGGGAAGAGAAATTTTACTTGGATAATGGTTTTCAATATAAGAACATGGTACAGCAAATCAATAAAAATGTTTATAGTCTTCATTCCATGACTTTCAGCTGGCTCGAATAACCACAATAGTTTTTGTTATTTCTTTTATCAATAAATGTTATACTCAAGAAACGTGAATTATATGAAAATGTTATAAGAAATAATTGACACGAAAGTGTCAAGTAATGAAACGACGATTAGTGGTCTCATTAATTACTTATGGGAGATTTCATTGTAATTTGTTATACTGTGGCTACGCATATTTCTGTACAAGTTGTATGTAACAAAAAAGAAAAAAAAGAGATCAATTTTTAGAAAGCGTAGCATCCTTGACAATTCTAATCCCGGAATTAAAAAATGAGGATAAATATTCTACCTTACAGAAATGAGAAAGCTAGCATTCCAATATTTTGAGAAAAAAAAAGGTAAAACTATTATTTTACGCCTGAGTGGGGCCCAATATACTAGTGTACATAAAGATTAAATATACAAGGTAAGAAACCTTAAGTCTAGGTTAGCCAAACGATTATATGAGACCCTTAACTGCAGAGAATAGCTGGGTGAGTCCCATCCTGTGGTTTTCTTCTAAATCATACTAGAATCTCACAGGAGGCTTTGAGCCCCTAATTATTTAATCGTTGTCAATATAGAATCTCTTACTACAGATCAAGACAAGGGAGGGGAGGTACCGAGTAAAAGTTTTTTTTTAACATATTATTTAATTTTATACTCTTACCAAATAAATTGAATTTTAAATGATCTCCCATTTACAGTACAATCTCGCCCCCAAGCTAAACCGGTTTCTAGTCGAAGCTGATCTTAAAAATGTTATGCGATATTTTAAATTCTGTAAAAGTTCATCTGAAATATTTATAACACACACCTATATAAATTATTACCGCTTGTTTTATTTAAAATACTGACTCCTTAGAAGTCAAAATATGTATTTACACCTTCGAATTCATGGGTATTCAATATATAATTTCTTTGCAAATAGTTTCGTATTTACAAATGTGTGTAATAAGTTTTGTTTATTTTATGATTTGACTATTTCAAGAAAAAAAAAATATGGCATAAATCTAATAGTCGAAAATAAAATTACTTCCTATTTTTTTCTATCTTTTCTTTACAATCAATTGTTTCAACTTTGTTGATGTCTCCATCTACGAATCCTTGTTTTTTTGCATATAGTTCAAAAAATTACAGCAAAATCCCATCTTTTAATTGAAACATAACAATGTTTTACAAATAACATAAAGTCAAATTAGGAAATATACACGCCTATTTTGATCTTGGAGTCTCTTTAACAGCTATAGTTAAAGATGTAATACAATACAGCGACCAGCTGTACTATATTACGATTATTCCCATTATATTGATACTCGTATATGGGTTATTAACAGTTGCTTTTTTATAAGTATCCTATTGGTTACTAATTGGGCACAATGTTTACTACGCTTGTGACTAGACTGTATTGTATATATGTTGTCTGCTCGCTCTCAGTGACTATAGTCCTTGGTGCATCTCTACTACTTGCTCACTCCCAGTGACTATGTCACATGATAAACCTGCTTAGCATTCTTCTACCTGCTGACTGCATTCATTAGCCTGTATTGTATATCTGTTGTCTGCTCGCTCTCAGTGACTATAGTCCTTATCTCTGCTACTTGCTCACTCCCAGTGACTATGTACATGATAAACCTGCTTAGCATTCTTCTACCTGCTGACTGCATTCATTAGACTGTATTGTATATATGTTGTCTGCTCGCTCTCAGTGACTATAGTCCTTGGTGCATCTCTGCTACTTGCTCACTCCCAGTGACTATGTACATGATAATCCTGCTTAGCATTCTTCTACCTGCTGACTGCATTCATTAGCCTGTATTGTATATCTGTTGTCTGCTCGCTCCCAGTGACTATGTTGCATGATAAACCTGCTTAGCATTTTTCTACCCGCTGGCTGTATTGATTAGGTTCTATTGCATATGTGCTGTCTGCTCGCTCTCAGTGACTATAGTCCATGGTGCATCTACTACCTACTCTCTCCGAGTGACTAAGTTACAAGGTAAACCTGCTTATCGTATGTTTCTGCCTGCTGATTGCCTTGATTAGACCCCCTGGTGTACGTTATGTCTGTATACTGACTCACATTACTAACGACATAATTTGTTGGCCGGAATCGATAACTAGACTCCATCGTGTACCACCTGCAGTCTACTTAATCCAGGCGTCCAAACCGCGAGACGTATTGCCAATCACTCGCCCCCAATGAAAGGCTAGAGTCAGTCTACTGCTAACTAACTCCCAGCAAGTAGACTACTTGCAATACAATTATACAATAGCTCTAATAAGCGGACTACATGGTGCATAAGTTGATTTCTAGCTCCCAGGGAGCAGACTACATGGTGTGATCCAGTAAATCATAGCTGAGATACATCCAGTTCCCTTATCGATCCTAATGGCCAGATCCTCTTTCTATTCTCTTCCGATGATCAGTATGCAGGCTACCCTGCTTCCCAGTGACTTCGCTACATGCTCCACTTAGTACTCGGGCTGCATAGTATATCCAATAGGTTGTTTAACCAATCAAACAATATCTAAAACTCTACAGTTATTATCTTTTATACATTCACATAATCTGAAACTATATCCAAAACAGATATAACTTTATTATTTCTTTTGTTATTTCAGAATTTCAATAGTAAGCTACTAAATTAAATTTACCATTAAATGAATCAACTAAATGATTTCTCATTGCATGAATATAAATGCGATGGTCCATCATATTTCTTTCAACTGGTTCATTAATTGTGCTCAACTCATCCTTGATGTAATAGCTTCCATGGCACCGATAAGTCATTGCAAGGACCAGTAAAACGTCAGGTCTGAGTGATTTATAATTTGATTAACATTATTCCATTAACTTAATAACATCTTATAAATATCATGAAGCAAAAGGGATCAGTTCTGAAGGACTCACGTAGGTGTTATATTCAGGGTCAATGCTAATTAATTCCTTTTCTATTTTTGCAGTTTTTGACCCACTAGTTGAATAAATTAATTTTACCAAAAGTCTTTAATAAGATACTATACTCGACTTTAACAATAGATAACTTTCATAAATCGATAATCAGTTGTAAAGACATGAATAACTATGGAGGTATGGTCTTACATAATATAAAACAGTTCCCTTCTGCACCTATGTTTCCTCAGATTTATAGGGCTACCAACATTAGTTACTAAAGTGATAAAATTTAACAATAGGAAGATCATATTCCATAATAACTCTGAAACTAAACTATGTATAGATTCATTACGTCAATACACAGAGTTAGATTATGGTATTTGCTATGACCTTCTATGAAATTGAACGTGAAGAATACCCCACTTTGCATTTGCGAATATTTGTTCATTAACAAATAAAAAATATAATTTAGTAAATATGACAATATATCCTATAAAATTATTTTTATAATGCGTTATTATTATTATATTTTTTATTACTATTATTTGTATATATAAAATTAAAATGTACCTTGTTTTTAAATGGTGCAATATAACAATAGTTCAATATGTTTGAACATTAATAACAATTTTAAATTGGCCATAATTTAAATTAAGTAATATGTAATAGTAAAAACTTATGTGAAGAATAATTTCAGAATAAACACGTAAAATGAAATTCAACGTATAAACCATTGTTAGAAATTCAAAAATAGGACAAGACCTCCTTATCAGCCCCTACCAAGTAGCGGCTTTCGTCGGAGTTAATTAGCGTCCAACTTGAGGTCTGAAGAGGACTGTTTCCTGAGCGGTAGGAGGTCACCTCATTTCTGAATTACCTGCTATGAGGTTTTTATTGACAACATCACTTCAATATTTGGACATCAATCATCATACCTATATATATATATATATATATATTGTTGAAAATTAGAGATGTAAGTGTGTTCGTTTCTTTGTTGTGTGTCTGTGATTTACTGTGAAACGTATATATATATATATATATATATATATATATGATCAAACCATTTGTTTTCCCTTTATCTTATTGTGGTTTGATCATATTTATATGTATATGAAATTTAATTTACAACCTATTGTTTTTTTTTTAAATTAATCTGTTGGATACCTTTTCCGAATTCCTTAAGAGTCTTTTAAATCCACCTGGAACTAGGTACATCAACTCACCATATGTTTTATTTTCCATGCTTTTATTTCTTCCGAAGTTTCGGTCGTCTTTCACCATCTACAGGGTGTAGCAGGTATAAACAATATCTTAAAAACTATTGAACATTTTTAAATACTTAGATATAACACTCAAATTTCGTAATGAACTACTAAATAGAATGTAAACATTTAAACTGACTGGCTGGGATTTCCATTACATTTCAGCAGGTTTCTTCAAATTGTTCCATGCTTGTCAAATTCCTCGTTTGTTGCAACTGTCCCATGTGCAGCTTCAATAAGTTTGTAAAACTTAATGTTTGATTATTTATGTTGGGCCTCATTTCCAATATACTGAAGGCCTCAATAATACTTAATCTGCCATGGTCTCTTTCTTGGTATAATATTTCTGTGTTGTTGGAGAGCATATCACTGGTCAGTTTCACGTTGTGAAACGTTTCTGTGTGATCTTTAGGTCCTCCTGCAGCTAGGTGCATCGCTTAAGCATCCAAAGAATCTTAAGGGATTTGGGAAAGGTATCCAAGAAATTAATTAAGAACAATAGCTCATAAATTCAATCTCACATGTATTAACGAAGGACTGTTCCCTAAATATATATACTCATTTGACGATTGATGTCAAAATATTGTAACTATATTAGTACTTTTGTGTTGAAAGTAATAAAGACCATCTAACCTTAAAACAAATGTACGATATGATGAACAGAAATATTTTTTTTGAACAAAAAGGCCGCAGAATAGAGTAATTCATACTTAATCGATAATTTTAACCACAGTTCGTCATGAGGAGAAGGTTAGAAGATAAGTTAAAAGTGGCACTCGGATTCCAGTATTTTGAGTATGTGCCAATGATCACATTTCCCCGGTTTCTACTTCCTCTTCTCATCTTCTTATGACCGGGAGCAGTTTTTCAAATTTCGATCTTTGTTAATGCTGTTTGTTGACCTGTGTATCTTAGTTGTATAAATTCTGGTATTACTATACTCCCATTTTAAGTATGTTGAAACAAAGAATGTACATAAATATAAAAATAAACAATTAAAGAGTAATATAAAAAAAAAATTATTATGGAACTATTATCGAGTAACCAAATGTGAGCTTCTTCATTAGTAGTTAAGTTTATTTAGTATTTTCAGTGGTTATTCTTTGAATATCTGTACTATAAAGCATTATTTGAATGGAGACACGACTGTTGTTGGGGATAACAACAGGCTGGTTGTTCTCCTCAACAAAAGAGCTGCATGATAAGTAAGAGACCGTCAATGAGACAGAAGACGAAGCGTATAGAAAATACGTCAAAAAGAGGCTTACATATACCGTTATATCAAGGTAATCTGTATGATTACCTTAAGGAAGGGTTTCTTAAGTAAGAAGAATGCTTTTTTCCAGTTTACTTGTTGACTAGTCCCACTTTTATGTTAGTTTTTGATTCATTTGTGGAAGTTTTTATTAAATCGAAGATCAAAGGCATTTGATATTTTCTGATAATTATCGTTTGGTTTGCCTTAAGTAATATTAATCAAGGGAAGAGGTTTTCTTATGAATAATTAACTGGGACCTGGATTAGATGGAGTTTAGAGGCAGCATTGAGATTAAATAATTAACGTTCTATACTATTTGACTGCACCCTTGGGTGTCTTCTGCCTTTACCTCCTCAGTCCCTTTCTCCATTTAAATTAACCTAACTTATTCTCTTGAAATTAATATTGTTATTGGGGATTTTGTAGGTTTTTCTCCGATTGAAATCACTAGTGTAGTAATTATAAGAACTAATTCACTTGGAAGAAATTTTGTCAGTTACATATGTATTAGGATTTACTATAAGGGTGTTTAAAATAATCCAAATATGTATTGCTTTATATTTCCTATTGAAATATTTGATTTTGTGATTTGTGTTTTACTATTTTCTTTGACCTTAATAAATGTATGGTTTTGATTAGCAAGATTAAATTAAACATGAAATGAATATTCAGAGAAATCGACCTGTACATTAGTGATTAGAGGTTTGGTGTGGTGTCCGATGCAAATTTTCAATTTGTACACCCCAGCACACAAGTATAACTCTATTGTCAAACGAAATTTGTTTAGAAAGAGAATACTAACTTCTCTTGATAAAGCACAGATATTAAATGGAACGTAAACCATTAATATAAATCAATGAAAACCATTAAGTTATTTTCCTGCAGTTACCTCTACTGTCATAATATATATCAGTATATATAACGCTCTAAAGCAAAGTTTTGAGAAATATACTTCATATGCAATAAAAGAACGCAATTGAAATGTCTACTTTTCGTGTTTTAAATCACTCTAGCAGGTCAGGTTAGCTCAGTGGCAACGTGTTCGCCTCTGAGTTGGTAGGTCCTGGGTTCAATACCCACTCTGGCCCTCGATTTATTTACGTGGTTGGTGAATAAATTGGAGCGCGACGTACATCGGAGAGTCGTTGATCCCGAGTCTGTACAATGTCGGATACTCGTTAAAGATACTTAGTCTAAATACACTTGATTTTGGAAAAGTTTAGGACTTCAAATGTAAAATCAGTCTTCTATGTGTGATATCACAAAGGTCCAATGTTCGGTCTATGTGTGTTTCCTTATACGGAACTACCAAACTGCAACTTAACCTAACCTATCCACTCTAAAAAATTCAGCAGTGAGACTAAGATCTTTCAGCCAAATCAACTATCTGGGTCATACTTGTACTATTACTCAGTTCAAGTGTGACTGACGAAGACGAGTCTAAGGTGGGACTTAAATACTGCAGCCAATACCTGTTCTCACCAGAATCACAGGGAGAATTAAACAGTAAAAGTCGGTTTTAAGAGTCTTTCATAAGCTTCCACTATATTGTTCTATTTCATGTTGCCTTGCAACAGCTATGAATTGGGACCCATTTTTAGATATAAAAATAATTTGACATATTTGATTAAATTATTATTCATTTAAAATTTAGGTATGAATTATGACTCGTAATCTATGCAATTACAAATTAAATGAAATCGGTCTTTTTAAATGAACATTTATCGTTTCCTCTAAGCAAGTCTACAGTGACATTACACATTGATTACCTTTCTAAGTAGGTTACCAAGCCCATTGGCACTACTCTAGTGGTGGGCAATTGAATTTACTTTTGAGCATCGTAGGCTATTTTATAGCACGATGCTCTTTTACATCAACGAAACCGAAACCATATGAATGTGTAATACCACTGTAGACCCATTTCAATTCAAAGCAAACATTATATTGGTAGCAGGAGTTGGAAAGCAAAGGGTATAAGAACTTTGATGACGCCGTGTGTAGGTCACTTATGTGGCTCGGATGACAATGTTGTAGAGAACACAGTTAGTTATCGCGACTCTTTTTCATATTTTCTTTGAAGTATTTTCTTGATAATATATTTCCTGATTGACTACAGTTTGAGTGGAGACATAGACACACACAAGCAGGAGCAGATGTTGGTTGTTGAGGATTGTTAGGGAGGCCCTGGAGGTGAGGGGTGTTGCTCTAGGCGTGGGGAAGGTCAGTCACTCTACCACCCTCTATCCTTGGCTGGTGATTGGTACACGTGCCAGGTACACGTGTCCACCTGTCCTCATCTCAACTTACAAGTGTTCCACTAGAGACCCCTCTAGTAGTCAAACTAGACTTTAGCTGTACGGCTCATTCTGTTTTGAGCATTATGTAACTACGCCTAACTTCAACATTCTATGAAACATTAATTTTCTTCCCTTAATTGAAATATTTTCCTTCAATTGAAGAAAGAAAATATCAAGTCAGTCGTTATCGAGTTTTTAAATACAAATATAAAAATCTAAATATGTATACTAAATATTAGAAATGAAGCGGTAATCAGTACAATAAATCAAATCCTAAAAACACTGAAAAAAAACTTGAATATTTTTTTACACTTATGTCATTATATAAAGTAGTGAATTTATAACTGATGCTCACCACTACAGCTACAATGCTTTTTCTCCTGATGACGATGGATGTTGAATTATAGAAATTAAGGTCTGAGGTGATTTCTTTGTGACTTGATATACATATGTATATGATACAAATACGGTCTGAAAGTCTTCGGTTTTAGTGATTTATGATGACTGCTTTGACAATTTCGATACTATAAATTGGGTTTGGATTCAGCCCAGTGAATCGAAATGGTCATTATGGCGAGTGATGGACGACAATGGACTGGTCCTTTGATCGGTGGGATGTAAGGATTGCATGTGTGAGTGGGCAGTGAAAGATTCTTGTTAGATTCAGTTCAAGGTGCAGTGAAAGAGATCTATTGTTTATGATTGACGGAGGCCACTCTTCGCACACCAAAGTGGACAATCAATTATTTTAACATCCACCTCGCTTATTCCTGTATTCATCATTGTACTAATCGCTGCTATGTCAAAATATATTCACACTTCGCTATGTTCTTTTTAACTATTTTATTTGGTTAGTCAATGGCTATTGTCTCAGTACTGGGAATAAGAACTTGAAATATTTTTTCATTATAGCAATTTCGAATTTTTACAATGTCGCTACCTCTTTTGTTTCCTAAATTCTATGCACTCAATTTTAAAATATATCTCTTATATATTTTTTGGTACAATTATTTTAAAAATGGTTTCAAAAGGCAGATTTCCTGAACTGGTTTATCCCCAGTTACACAGAATAGTTGAATTTCACCAGAAGAAACTTAACGATGGTCCTCGCTAAAGGCATTGGTACAGTCGGAAGATGGAAAACAAGCGGACAGCTTCACAGAGTATGTGCAGGTTGGCCACAACACAAGTGAAAAAATTGCTAGAAACAGTTGAAGAAAAATTTGAAAAAAATAAAAAAAATGAAATTTTGTCCAATAGAAAACTAAGAAAGTAATAAATCAAAAAATAATTACCTAAATTAAAACAAATTTAAGTTAAATAAGTTATGTTAAAGATAATTAAGTTGATTAACGAATGAATGGAAAATAAATATTTATAATAATTTAAAAGTTTCTAAGTACAATTTAATACTTCGGATTGATACAAAATCGGATGTAAATGTTCTCCTCACTGTCCAGTCTAGTCAAAGGTTTTGTCAAGTTAAGATTGTTGTTCCTTTAAATAATGTAAATTTCATTTTCTTAGTCAAAAAGTTCTTACTTCTGTCTGTGAAAAAGTTTTTAAAATAAAATCGAAAAGTCAGCAACTAGAGTTTGATTTTTCAACCTAGAAAATTCACCGAATCTCGATTAGGTAACACACCTATTGTATCAAACGGTCGATATATTATTTGAATTTGTTTTATATATATATATATATATATATATATATATATATATATATCAAAACTTCACATAAATACGTGAAATAACAATCAATGATCAAATCACAATATGAAATGGGAAAAAAGACTAAAATCTTTCGACCGCAACAAGCGGTATTCGCTTGGGTTTTTGACTCTGACGAAGACCACTTGTTACGGTTGAACGATGTTAGTCTTTTTTTCCCCATTTTATATTTTGGTTTGATTATTGATATATGTATATGATTAAACCTCTACTTTTGACAGCTAGTGGATAGTTTTTTACTTTTTCCTACTGTATTCCTTTGTCTCTCCAAGCATTCCCCCCAGGACTATTGTCGTTTCCTGCACTTTACACCCTTTTAAAATACCACTCTTCCCTCCCACCCCTCTCAACCAGTCACATGATATTTCTGCATATAGTGTTTCAGTTGGGTTTTTCACTCTGCTTGTTACGATTGAAAGGTCTTGGTCATTTTTTCGCATTTCTTATTGTGGTTTGATCATTGATTGTTATTTCACGTGTTTATTGTGAAATCTTGTTAGATATATATACTCTGCATCTTGCAGAAGTATTCTATTCTGAAATTAATTACAGCCCCATGAAAAGTTTCATAATTAAATTAAAGTTACTATTAGCAAATTAAAATAGGTGATGAAGTTTCAAAAGCGTGTAGAATTGTATACTGATATGTTAAGGACATTTGTACATAAAGCAAATATTCATAAAAATCTGTATGTTATTTAAAATTTAAAACTAGAATTCAATTACTAAAGTTTCGTTTGAAATGCAGTTATATTTTGAATAGATGGTGTATCTATTGACGAAAATTGCGTCTTATTATTCACCCCTGAGTTGTTTATTATTCATTAAAAAGAAGGGTGGCAATGAATGGAAGGAAAAAGTTTTAACGAAAAGGTAATGATAATATAATTTTCTTTCTTTAATTCCAAAGGCAGTTTATCATTAAGAGGTTTATATTCGATATGGTTTCAAATAAGCCTTCTAGCCATTGCAAGCTCATTTCAGATTCGGACTAACAATGAGGAATAGAAGCGAAAAAAAGGATCCCCAAGCTGGTGAAAACTTTCTAATCGGAAACATAACGAGTTTGCTTCTATCTCCAGTCCCCTTCCTCACTTAACTTGTGTCCTCCGAGCCAAAAGTCTCACCGGCATTCTTATTTTATAATAATAGAAATCAGTCTTCTGTTTGTCATGAAATTATTACTTGGTTACAAAAAGTAATAGCAAATAATCATTGTAACTAGTAATACAACTAGTAACATCAGTTAACATATACAATGTTTGATCAAACCACAATAAGAAAATGGGAAAACAAGACTAAGATCTTTCAATCGTAACAAACAAGCTGTCTTCGTCAGAATCAAAAACCCAACTGAAACACGAGATGCAGAGAACATCTGGTGAGGAGTTGAGAAGAGTGGGAGGGAAGAGTGAAATTTTAAAAGGGTGAAAGCGCAGGAAAGGACTAATGTCCAGAAAGGGTTGTTTGGGGAAACAAAGGAGTACAGTAAGAAAGAGTAAAAAACTATCCGCTAGCTGTCAACCCTCTTCAAAGTATCAAGTTTGAAGAGACCGCTACTAATGTTTATAATATTTGATCTATTAAATTTAATTAGAGACGATTCAATAATATTTCTTAACAACATTGATTTTTCATAGGTAATAAATTTAGCTCCTGTCCAATTTTTATGTGAAATCTTTTTATATACAATGTTGTGCAGAGATATTTCGGGTGTCAACATGACTGATTGAGATATTGAGAATTATTTTTTTTACATGGACCATAATAAAGATTATTTCAAAATATGTTGGTTCAAGAAATGATTTATTTCACGATAATAGTTTTCGACCAGATCAATTTTCAGTAAATATTTAGTTTTTTTTTCCTGACATCTACATTAGTATGTGAATTTCGTCTCCTGTAGTGTCGTTAAGCGAAAAATGTAAACCATTTGTTAATTGGCACCTATGTTAGTTGTTTTAAATACGCATTACAACATAATTTGAGTATGTAGTTCAACTGGAGATAGCTTATCTTAGATAACTTCATTTGGTACAACCACAGACTGTTTAAAAAAAAAGTAGAATCAGATAGATCAGTAATGATATAGCATTTTCATATATTTTATAATTTTTATATTTTATAATTTACTGCAAAATATATTTTAGCATCTTTAAATAATAAAGGATAGTAACAATATATAGCTTATTCCACATTCTGAGTTAAATGATTCCAAAATCATTTAACTCAATTATTAACTAACTTGCAAATGTACCCGTCTTTGACGGAATCAAAAATTCTATTATACTTGGTATTCCAAAATATCAATTATAGTATTATACTAATATTATAATTAGAAATTATAGAATAGTAGAAAACACCATTATTAGTACAGTGTTAAACAAATGCCTCTGTATACACTACATTAGCTGTCTGTCCTTCAGGTTCATGGAAGAACAATCAGTTGAAACCTCTGACTATTGAGCAAGTAAACTACAGTTGACCATGTGAGAAAAACTTGGTTTCGCTAACTTGAATTCCTGCGTTAGATAAAGTCTCCCTTTGCGACTTAGTTAACGTCATTGCGAAATAGACTCTGAGGGGACCTTGCAATCATTTGAATGGAAACAGACAGTGGCTCGGAATCAATGGTATGCGTGGTATACACACAGACTCCCCAATACCACATCCAGTCATTATGTCCGCCTCTATGGCATATCTGTGTAGAGCACGAACTCAGAGTCGTGTCCCGTTGCACAGTTTTTGGGTCACTCATGTTTCGTAACATCAAATTTGTTACTGCTATAAATTGCAGCATCATTGGTGCTCCTACTTTAAGTTTTTACTCATGAGCAGGCAGTCCAGGAGAAATAAATTCAGAGTCAATAAATTCAATTAGATAATGAACTGCTTCTTCATCACTAATCCAATCTCTTTACTGACTTGTAAGTTCTTTCCTCGGCTTCATATAGCGTAAGAACTTGTTTGTTGATTTCTCATGCCTGTTCATATTAATGGCTGAGAATTGCTCGTTTACAAAACATTTATTCTCAATAGATAGTACATTCTTAACTCTGTGAAACACCATTTCAATGATGTCAAATACGCAATATATTCATGTGCTCAATTGAAATTAAAATCAACTAACAATACCTACTTGCCACACCTGTGTATTTTCAAAACAAACTTGTCTGTGAAGTTAGGAAAATACAGCTAAAAGCCCCATAACTTCGCTTCTGTACTGAATTAATAATCTATTTAGAGCCCATATTTTAAGTTAGGCACACACAAATCCAGTGTCAATGTTTCAGCTCGCTATGTCTTATGGTGGCTGAGTTTACTTGTGACAAACATTTTTGCGTTAAACGTCCATAACTTCACTTCTACGTTGAATTTCCAATCAATTCATAGCCTATATTTTAAGTTAGACCTACACAAATCTACTGTAAATGTTTCAGCTTTATATGTCTTATGGTAGCTGAGTTTACCTGTGACAAAGTTTTGCGGACAAACAGACAAACCGACAGAAATTTTTCTAAGGGTGGATTCGGTTTCTCCAATGTATGAAACGTAAAGAAAACTTGAAATGAGTCAGTTCTAAGCAATGTACAGACAAAATCATTCTTTTATTTATAAAGATTATAATTAGTAAGAAAAAATAAAATAAAATTCAAACCCGTAACTTAATAAAAAAATATAAAAAAAATACCAATAACAAAAAATTCCAATCTCATAAAGTTAATAAAATATGCTTTCACATAGAACAAAAAGAATAATACCAATTATAATTATAATAAAAAGATAATAAAAAATTTCTAAATAAAAAAATAAGTTTTACTAGTTTAAACAAATAATGGTTTTGTAAATTATAGATAGTAAGAACTTTAAAATATCAGCAAAAACAAAAAGTCATATTAATCCCCAAAATTAAAATTTTAAATAAACTATTTTCTGAAAATAAAATGTCTTATAGCATTAATAAAAATCTGGAGTGGCCTACACTCTACTTTACTATAAGTAACTTAATGTCAAATTTCTTGAGTATATGAAACATAACGTCCCATTTAAGCATAACATAAATATCTAAATGAGATATAATTATTAGCATTTCATTCGTGAGGTAGTACAGATAGTGATTGATGGACATATCATTTTATAAGCTTATTTTTGTACATCACAAATAATTTATTATTTGCAAATAATTTCATTAGTATAACTACAGCAGTAACAACATTTTTGAAAAACCAAAGTGAACATTTCTTGAAACGAAATATTATCCTACAAGAGAACATGGCTATTGTTCAATAGCCAGTAGATTTCTTACATCATTTACTTGACATTCTTCTACATTGAAAATTAAAGTAAAATTTTCAAATTTAAAAGAGGAAAATACAGTTTTTTTCTCTGAAAAACATCATAAACAGCGAAGAAAATGTTGTTTTAAGGTGATTTGTTAATTAAAAATGTACGATAATTACATTTATTAATCTCTAAACGAAAGATTTCAATTTTGAATTTTCTTTTACTTTTTTTGTTTTTAACAGAATTTTATGGCTTCTTAGTATTTAGTAAGATAATTTTCCTTCCCCTTTGTCAAATAACATATATAAGAATTTTTTCACAGTGAGTGTTATCATTTTCCTGCACATTATTATTCTTCTTACATCTCATATAAGTCAATAGACAATTTAAATTGTTCCTTTATAAATATAAATTTTATCTCAGTGGATTCGCTCAAAAAATTTCTAAGTCAATGTAAACAATGTAAAAAAAAAATATGGTGTGGCCTACACTCTACTTTACTATGAGTAACTTAATGTCAAATTTCTTGAGTATATAAAACATAACGTTTCATTTAAGCATAACGTAAACATCTAAATGGGATATAATTATTAGCCTTTCATTCCTGAGGTAGTACAGATAGTGATTGAAGGACATATCAATATATAAGCTTATTTTGGTACATCACACAGCTGATGCAAATAATTTCATTAGTATAACTACAGCAGCAATAACATTTTTGAAAAACCAAAGTGAACATTTCTTGATACGAAATATTCTCCTACAAGAGAACATGGCCTCTGTTCAAATAGCCAGTGGATTTCTTACATCGTTTACTTGACATCCTTCCACATTGAATATTAAAGTAAAATTCTCAAATTTTAAACAGGAAAATACCCTTACTTATCTGAAAAACATCATAAACAGCGAAGAAAAAATGTTGCTTTAAGATGAATTATAATTAAAGTAGTACGATAATTACATGTATTATTCTCTAAACTAAAGATTTCAATTTTGAATTATCTTTTACATTTTCGGTCTTTTATAGAATTATTATACTGGGAATTTTATGGCTTCTTAGTATTTAATAAGATCACTTTCCTTCCCCTTTGTCAAATATCATATATACGAATTTTTTCTGAGTGAGTGGTATCCTTTTCCTGCCTTCTGTACTCTGTTTAAGTTTGCTATGAATGTATATTGAGAAAAAATATATTAGTAATTAGCCAGTTTACATACTCAAATAGAAGTCAAAGCCAGCTATTCAATATAATTTAACTCTTTTATAGTTGGGAGCTTCTAATTTTTGAAAATAATAAATATGAACTATTAGACTAGGTTAGGTTGCAGTGGCAGTGCCACAAGGGAACACACGTAGGCCGAGCATTGGCCCTTTGTGATACCACACAATGAAGATTGATTCTACAGTGGGAGTACTAAATTTTGCCTAACTCAAATGTATTTGAGTAGGGATCTTTAACGAGTACCTGACATCGTACAGGCTCAGGACCGACGGTTTAACGTCCTTCTCCGAGGGACGACGCGCTCAGATTTATTCACCTCCCGCGTGAATAAATCGAGGGCCAGGTGAGAATCGAACCCCGGTCCTATCAGATCAGAGGCGAGCACGTAACCACTGAGCTAGCCTGGCCCCCTAACTATTAGACTAGATTGGTAAAAAAAAAATGGATATTTCTCAACAAACATAAGTCCTCTTTCTTGAGGAAAGAGTCCATTCATTACATTTCAATATCATGGAAAGGTACTACATTCACAATTATAATGTAATTGTAACTGATATTAAGTTTTCCTCAAGAGTGCAATATATTATAGATTTATTAAAGCATTTTATGAGACAAATCCATCATGCCATTGAAGATAAAGGTAATTTATTTATGTTTATTGGCGGTGATTTTTTTACCTGTAACAATATTATTCCTCTTACATCTCATATAAGTCAATAAACAATTTAAATTGTTCCTTTATAAATATCAATTTTATCTCAGTGGAATCGCTCAAAAAATTTCTAAGTCAATGTAAACAATGAAAAAAAATCTGGAGTGGCCTACACTCTACTTTACTATAAGTAACTTAATGTCAAATTTCTTGAGTATATAAAACATAACGTCTCATTTAAGCATAACGTAAACATCTAAATGGGATATAATTATTAGCCTATCATTCCTGAGGTAGTACAGATAGTGATTGAAGGACATATCATTTTATAAGCTTATTTTTGTACATCACAAATAATTTATTATTTGCAAATAATTGCATTAGTATAACTACAGCAGTAATAACATTTTTGAAAAACCAAAGTGAACATTTCTTGAAACGATTTATTCTCCTACAAGAAAATGGCTTTCTCTTACATCGTTTACTTGACATCCTTCTACATTGAATATTAAATTAAAATTTTTAAATTTAAAACAGGAAAATACCCTTTTTTTCTCTGAAAAACATCTTTAACTGCGAAGAAAATGTTGTTTTAAGGTGATTTGTTAATTAAAGATGTACGATAATTACATTTATTAATCTCTAAACGAAAGATTCAGATTATGAATTATCATTTACATTTTTGGTCTTTTATAGAATTATCATACTGGGAATTTTAATCTTTAAAATAATAATAATAATAAGCTTCTTAGTATTTAATAAGATCATTTTCCTTCCTCTTTGTCAAATAACATATATACGAATTTTTTCTGAGTGAGTGTTATCATTTTCCTGCACAATATTATTCCTCTTACATCTCATATAATTCAATAAACAATTTAAACTGTTCCTTTATAAAATCAATTTTATCTCAGTGGATTCGCTCAAAAAATTTCTAAGTCAATGTAAACAATGTAAAAAAATACAAAAAATTCGACAAGTATAGCAGGTGATCTCTTAGTCTAGGGTAAACAAAGAGTTTTTATATCGTTATTGCTCTTTCCCGTAATTGAAACTTCATGATTTTTTTTTTATGAATTGCTAATTTTTGGTTCCATTTTTGGTCAAATTTTCATTATTTTTTAATCAGCCGTTTAGAGTCAAAAAAACATTTTCTGAAAACAAAAATCGTACTGTAACGCCTCATTAGCGAATGTAATTTTGAAAAAAAATATCTCAACTCATTCTACACATAATGTTGTTCTATTTATAGGCATAGTTTCATTCTTGTCCGTCAAACATTATGGCTTGTATCCCTCTCACAAGGTTTGAGATTGAATTATAAGTCAAAATTTTTACATTTTATTGAAAAAAAAATATTTCCTGTTGTTTTAAAATTCTGAATATATTTTTCGTTTGTTCTATTTGTAACCTCAAAGATAATGTCAAAATTTCAAAACTCTAGGCTTATCAGTTTAGGAGAAATAAATGTTTTAAAAAAAACGGTTTTTGGCAAAAAAAGTGACTTTCCCATCATGCATAATTCTTCCCAAACAATAGGGATCTTCGTCTTTATGAGGCCCATTTTGGTGTAAAATATCAACTTAATCCATCAAAGATTCTGGACCGTAGCGTGGTAACAAGCAATGCTAACACACGCACCCACCCCCCCACCCACACACACACAGACATCATCGTAAAAACGTCATAAAACGACTTCTGGGACCTCAAAACATGTAATTCCGTCAAAATCTCGAGATCGAATTTTTTCACGATCACTATACTTTACTTATAGTAAAGTAAAAATATAAAAAATTCGAAAAGTATAGCAGGTGATCTCTTAGTCTAAGATAAACAAACAGTTTTTATAGCGTTATTGCTCTTTCCCATAATTGAAACTTCATGATTTTTTTTTTATGAATTGCTAATTTTTTGTTCCATTTTTGGTCAAATTTTCATTATTTTTTAATCTGCCGTTTAGCGTCAAAAAAACATTTTCTATAAACAGAATCCGAACTGTAACGCCCCATTAGCAAATGTAATTTTGAAAAAAAATATCTCAACTCATTCTCCACATAATTTTTTATTTTTAGGCATAGTTTCATTTTGATGCGTCAAACGGTATGCCTTGTATCGCTCTCACAAGGTTTGAGATTGAATTATAAGTCAAAATTTTTACATTTTATTGAAAAAAAAATATTTCCTGTTGTTTTAAAATTCTGAATATATTTTTCGTTTGTTCCATTTGTAACCTCAAAGATAATGCCAAAATTGCAAAACTCTAGGGTTGTCAGTTTAGGAGAAATAAATGTTTAAAAAAAAACGGTTTTTGGCAAAAAAAAGTGACTTTCCCATCATGCATAATTCTTCCCAAACAATAGGGATCTTCGTCTTTATGGGGCCCATTTTTGTGTAAAATATCAACTTGATCCATCAAAGATTCTGGACCGTAGCGTGGTAACAATCAATGCTAACACACTCACCCACCCACCCACACACAGACATCATCGAAAAAACTTCATAAAACGACTTCTGGGACCTCAAAACATGTAATTCCGTCAAAATAGCGAGATCGAATTTTTTCACGATCAATATACTTTACTTATAGTAAAGTAAAAACCTATAAGTTATATTATATTAACTAATTATTAATATTATTATTTATTAGTTAATTAACTAATAATTATGATTCTAATCATAATTAACTAATGATTAGAAAGTTAAATAATTATTATGATTCTGCCCCAAATCTATGATTACGGTGTCTTTATAACAAAATTAAATTCACTAGTGCCAACTATACAATTCACAATGGAAGATGTATGATGAATTATGAATTCTACTTCTCATATCCTTAGATTATCTAAGGAGTCATTTTGTCGTAGTTTGTGTCCACTTTCATTCAACCAATACCAGAAATTGTAAAGTATCTTTTTTTTCAAGGCTGTTAATAGTTTGCTTTTCTTAATTCCTGAATGATGATTCTTTTCCCTCTTATATTGATAAATCTTTAAGTAGGTATAAAAAAATAGCATTCTCCAAGTAACAGAAGTTAGTTCTTATTAACAGAAACCCGTTTAATGTCTGATGTCATAATTTTACCGTATCAAGAGCCCCGGGAACTACTTCTTAAGCTTCTTTGTAATCTTGATTAGAACTTAGTGTTGTCTAATGATACTCACAAGTTTATGTGATACTTAAAAACTTTTCTAGAGAACTGGAATACAGTGGTTTTATAAAATTTCCTGTAAATACGTCTAGGTCAGAAAATAAAAAAAAAATAAACCTCCAGTCTTATATTCTGACGATAACCCAGCCTTACTCAGATCATTTAGTTAGATATTGTAATAATACCTAATATTAGCCAATAATAGCTAAGATAATAAAAATGTGTCATATATTTGTTTTTATTTTATATAAGTATACTTCGACTTTAACTTTATGCCTATGTCTGTAATATTACTTCATAAGAAACAGTTTAAAAGGTTATTGGGGCTAGGTCAAAGATAATACACGTAACATTTTAATGTAGTTCAACGCACCCTCAGGCTTCGAAAGTAACATAAGTGTGTGTCTAATAATAAAGAACAATGGAATACGGATTTATATAAATTTTTTGCCAATTGATCGTGGAAAATGTTTAAATATGTTTATAAAAATAAACAAGAAGGGTTCACGGCAACTTTTGTTGATTTTAGAAGGCGTAACTGTTTTATTCTTCTCAAATGATTCAATAATATATATTTATGCATATTTTTCTTACAATAATTCAATAAAGTTTATTTTTTTGAGTTTTGAAATTTGTGTTTTTCTAGTTTGTAATAATAAAAGAATTGTATATGCTTATTGTCTGGTGACTACTCCCATGTAATTCAATATTGCCACTTCCTTATGGCAAAGCAGCTTAGTAGTGTAAGCTATCATTATTCTGGAGACTGTCCAGAGTAACTTCTTCTACTTTCCATTATAGAACAGGATTCATATTTCAATCTGCAGTTCGATGTAGGACTTCGATCCTACAATCTCCTATTGTAGGATGATCAGATCTTATGTTGATAATACATAAGATATATTATAATACAGCATAACTTAATATATATCTTATTATATATATAATATAATATGCGTTATATTATATTGTGTTCATAATATATTATCATATAATCTTAAATTAAATAAATTTGAAAATCAAAAATAACATCTAAACGGACTTATTAAAAATAAATTCAATGAAGAAAAAGAAACATAGAGAAATCAGAAGTACACACTTACAGTCTCTAATTTTCGGTTTGAACCGTCTTCAGGGGAGATAAGTGAGGGAAACCAAGCGCACTGGTTCAGAGACGGTTGGAGACCCTCAAGCCGAAAATTTGAGACTGTAAGTGTGTGCTTTTGATTTCTCTATGTTTCTTTTTCTACATTCAACTATATTTGTCCGTTTCGGATCGTATTTCCAACGAAAAAGTATATATATATATATATATATATATATATATATATATATATATAGCATTAACACATAGAAAAGAACAGAGAAAGTCCCTACAGAACTCACTTCGATATTTCAACATACGTCGTCATCACAACGAGTTTTGAACACTTGATGTTCCAATTCAGCTGATGTTCTAAAGGAGAACATCCAGTGTTCGAAACTTGTTGTTAGTTTTCTATAATAAACTTTTTTGTTTGGTGACATAATACTTTTCCCAATATGAGGAAATACCACACTGTAACAGATTGCACAATTAATGAATTATAGATGCTTAATATAAAAAAATGTAAAAGATGCTTAATATTGTTTAATAAAGTGTTGGTATACAATATTTATTAAACCAATATTTATAAAGTTGGTATACTATGTTTAATTCTATTTCTGTGAGGAATAGCAAAAAATTTTTAAAACTATTTCTGGCAGGAGGAGTCAAGATATATGTATTATTTTCAAGTGTAATATTATAATGTGTTTCATAGTATTTAGTAGAGTTACAGTAAAATATATTATTAATACTATTTCTATAAGGCATAAAGAATAAATTATATTGTTTTTCTGAGAAAAAGTATAAACTGCAAGATATTTCTAATTGTAACGATATAAGGCGCTTGTAGTTTTCATGTTAGTAATACTATAATATGTTTAATACTAGTTCTGTAAGGAATAATATAGTTTGTCTGATGCTATTTCGAAGAGTAGAGTATAAAATGGTGGGTACTATTCTTAACTGGTATTGTTAGAATTTACTGTCTCCCATTCAGATGAAGTAGACAGCTGGTTCAATTCGACTGTCTTAAGCTGCCCTGACCTTAATAGGGAAAATAGGAGAAAGGAAGGGACCTTCGATTTTCTCCACCATATCAAATTCTAGCTAAGGAACCTATTTCGATTATACTATTATCTCTCCTTTTTTTTGTGTTTTTATGTAACGTTTAGACCCCATAGCTTTTACAAGGCGTAAACATTTTGACCCTGTGTTTGTTTTCTTCAGTATTATAAGAACTGAGGTCATATATTCGAATTTCAAGAAAGGCGAGACACACATAATATGTTCTATGTTTTATAGAAGTTAAAATAATGTTTCAAATGACACATTTTTAAGAAATAAATGCAAAAAAATATTACAAATGAGAATAAAAACTATTAGCACAAGTAAAAAACCCAAACAAGAATAAAAATAAGTAAGTAAACAAAAGATAAATAAATGGAATAATCAACGATTCAGGTTAAGACCAGGAGCAGTTCTACCCCCCAAAAGACTAATAAGAGCTTCTTCAGAAGCTCTCAGGTGACTTTTGAATTGTTATGAGTTATCTATCTCAGAACCTGTACACGGAAACAGTCATTAAAACTGAGTCCGTGAGAACTGGCATGAGTAGCAACGGGAAGGTCACTACGTTTACCAACGAATAGAATGACTCAGGAACAACGACCTGTTATTATTCATACGAGGCTTAGCTTGGTCGAATGCAAACCCACATAAAAAGCATCACACTGGGTGCAATCCATAAATAAACCCAGTTACCAGGGGTAGAAGAGGTCTTGTAAGAGATAGGGTAGGTGCGTTTGCTAAGGATGGAAGTAAAGGAAGGAACGGGATTGATGAAGGACACGTGAGACACCCACGACGATCTCAATGACCCATACCGCCAGCAGTATTGGGAGGCTTGGGAGATGAGATATGAGAAAAGATAGATCTAAGATTGGCAGGTTTACATAAAGTATGTATATATATATGTGTCAAACTAAATACGAATAAGAATGACTGATCGGGACTTAAATAAATTGAAACCATCATTTGGGTTTTGACTCTGACGAAGACCGATTGTTATGGTTGGATATCTTAGTCTTGTTTTCCCATTTCATATTATCGTTTGAACATTGAGATATATATATATATATATATATATATATCAATGATCAAACCACAATAAGAAATGGGAAAACAAGACTAAGATCTTTCAACCGTAATAAGCGGTCTTTGTCAGAGTCAGCAACCCAACTGAGTTTTTTGAGTTGGGTTTTTGACTCTGACGAAGACCGCTTGTTACGGTTGAAAGATCTTAGTCTTGTTTTCCCATTTTTTATTGTAGTTTGATCATTGATTGTTATTTCACGTGTTTATGTGAAATCTTTTTATATCTATATATATATCTTACTAAATATCACTCAGATTGCTATTTTTTCATAAAGGATGTTGTATTTTTTATAAAAATCTTTATGAAAAAGTTTGGTACCTCAGTTCTATTTAGTAGGAGTGAAAACTTTCTGAAACCCTGATAAATAATTTTATGAGAAGTGAAAAAATTGTTATGTATACGTAATACCGTGAAGAGGTTGTGAATTAGCTTACATTTGAAAGTACGTAATACCATGTAGAGATTGTGAATTAGCTTACATTTGAAAGTACATAATACCTTGTAAAGATTGTGAATTAGCTTACATTTGAAAGACAGACAGGGGTCTTCTTGTAGGTATTGTGTTAGATGAGAGGGTGGTAAAAGTGCTTTGTCCTTATACATTCAAAACAAAAATCATTTAATTAGCTGGGAAGAAGCAAAAGAATTGGTATTTATATCGTGTGAGAAAAAAGAAACATTTTTGAAAGCGCTCTCATAAGGAGCTGGTATGACTTTATTCAACAATAATCCAGGCCTTTTTAAATTGGATGAAATTTTAATTGAAGGATTCTTCAAACATATTAAGACTAGTTCTAATTTAATAGAGGTAAACATAGTCTTTACTATCAATTTTCATTTTACTTTAAACAAAATGGTATAGCATGTTCTTCATTATTTACTATTTGAATTCATTTTTTTCCGACGATGGGTAATCCGAAAGGCCTCAGAGCATTAATCCCATAATGTTTATTGTGAATAAAACCATTTAAAAAAAATACTCTGTCAAACACCCACTTTAATATTTTGACATACGTCGTCATCAGGAAAAGATGTTGTCTTGATATAAAAGCCAAGACTGACCTCTTCTTATGTTATGGTGTTACCAGAATTTTTGCTCACATCTCATGTTCATTGTGTACCTCACATAATAAATACTTATGTACGGTGTCCATTAAGTTTCCTATTAAAGAGTTTCACTTTTCCACGTGTTATACAATATAAAAGCAGTTCTTGTAAGTGTTTTTTACTGTGATGTTACATATTGTATCAGATGTAGCCCTTAATTATTATGATATAAATCAATTTATACTTTAAATATGATATAATAATATAGGTATACATAGGAAGTAAGAACGAGAGAATATATTAAAGATTGTGTAAAATTATTCGTGACTTAGTGTGAAAGTAAAACTTGGAATTCAATTTCAATTATGTTTAATTTTTCATAATTGTCAGTTGGTTAACAAAGTAAGTGTAAGTGCTATAAATTGATTGCCTGGGGTATGAGTGACTCATTCTCTGTTGCACAGGGTGTATTCGTTATTAATGAGCCTCTATTGCCTTGAGGCTAGCTCTATTCAAACTTTCTTTAACTCCCAATATCTCTTGCGCCCGCCCGCCAGCCGCTTGCTTACGATATCAAAGAAACGGCTTCAACAAAACGCCAAATGCCAGTCATGCATGTAACAAACTCCATCTGTCATTCTGTTTCATGAAATGGATTTCTCTACCCGTATAGACAAAAAAAAATACATTTCCAACCATTATTAATGTACATTCAATATATTTGTTAGAAAGAATGGAGTGGTCTACACTCAACTTTAATATAAGTAAAGATATTTTCAAACTCGCTGACAATCAATTTAGTTTTGGTTTTAGTTTAATGTTGCTCTCTTGTGGAATTATATAACACTGTGTTATAAAAATACAATGAAACTCGTATTCAATCAATTTAATACCTTCAATTATATTTCTGCGTCCATTTTGCCAGTCATAAAAAAGATCGAATAATTGTTCTATAATAATCCGATAAGGTACTGGATGTAACACTTACATTGGTCACGCTTAGTGCAATATTATAAATTCATTAACTTTTTTTTCATGCAATATTCATATTAAGACATTATTTTATGTTAATTTTACGTTTTTGAGGATCGACAAAGGTGTGGATCAAATTATTGCTTATCTTAATAAACTAAAATAAAATGCCTTTTATTGGCATAATGTGTGACAAAGTACCTTACTCATGTTTTTGTATTACACCCAAAAGCTGTAGGGTGTTTCACCACTCCAACAACTATGTCTGTCAAATTTTATTAAAAATCCTCGAAAGGTTTGAGTGTTTATCGATTATCAATAGACACCCACTCTGTCGTATGGATTGAAACATGAAATGCGGATTTAGTAAGCCACTAGACATATAAATCATAAATATGTCAAAATATGTTTCTTTCATTGTATTACTTCATAAAATTTAAAAAGTTGTGAGTATGTTTATTCAAATTATCCTTTAAGTGAATTTGTTCAATAAAATACTCCTTATTGAACTATACGTCTTTATCCATAAGCAAGATGATTATAGATCACATCTTGCTCATAACATACAGTTTAAACTTTTAACCATATGTATAATATATTTATAATTAGTATAATATTATAAACATATTGATATAGCTTCTCGACAACTGATTGTTAAAATTCAAAATAGGTTTCTCTATGGTTATTTGGTCCAAAGAATTAATTAATCCGGATTATAAGCTGAAGCTTCACCGAAAATTATTCGGCATTTTAAATTTTTTTTTTTTTTGAAGGAAAATTATTTAAGTTAGATGCATTTTAGATGGTTTTCGCCTCTTTTATGATGCTGTTGGGAAAATTCATCTAACTTAAGTAGTTTTCCCACAAAAAAAAAAACCTTTGGAATACCGAACAATTTTCGGCGAAACATTCGCTTGTAATCTGGATTAGTTAATCCTTTGGACCAAATCTTCAAGAAATCTATTTTAAAATATAAGTATCGTTCAATAAAAAAAACTTTCTATATAGTCCTCCCTAACACAGGCTGCCTTGGCTTTAAATCCACAAGTTCTTTAAACCAGGAGCTGCAAAGGCTACTGACCTCACCTGTAGATGAGTAGGTTCAGTAGGACAGTTTCAGTAAGACAGTTCAGTAGGTGCCGAGTTTGATCTGAAGCTCTTAAAATACGGGCGGTGGGGGCCATGGGGGGGTTTCTCTCCATCCCGCTTCTGAGACTCGCTGTGGCTGTTGGTTTTCATACAAGTTCGGTAGACCCTTGTAGTCGCTGTGTGAGATGCAATAACTTTCAGGAAGGATGCCTCCTTAGCATACCGGGGAGCTAGAGATCCGAAACCTCTACGAGGGGTCCGATGAACTACCAGTAGCAAGGCCTGGCCCCGGGGTAACGCATTTTTGACCTCTTCGGAGGGGGACGACCGAATTCCTCTGAATCCAATGGTAGTCCTCAAACTGTAATGCAGTGTGGGAAGCCTGCCCAGATAAGAATAACATTATTACATCGTTATAAATAACTTAGTAATATCACCCTCGAAAGCACATGTACCATCAAGAATAGTTTAATAATTTGTAATTTCTTAAATTATTGTAATATCAATCTGATTATAGTTTAAATATTTAAAACATTTTAGATATCCAAATAACTTATTTTAGCGCTTTAGAAATTTTTAAAGTTTAAAAAATTTATCATGATTACAATGTCGGTTTTTTACGACAAACTAATTTTAACTATGTGCGCATGCAGTTTCAATAATTTTGAATTCGCAAAATGTAAAATAATTATTCTGAGCTATACATTTCAGCTATGTATGGTTCAGGTTAGAAACGTAAGAGGTAAAATACATCAAGTCTGCTCTGTAAAAGTTCAACTTACTTTTAAATATACTCAAGATATAATATACTTGAGTAAATTATTATATAATAAATATACTTACTTTTAGATAATAACTACTTAAAAAAAAGAGTTTTTTTTTTATGTAATTATATGTTAATTTTACGTGTTAAGTTCTGTTATTATTTATGAAATAAGGTATATTTAAAAATAAGTTGAACATTATATAGTTGTCTGTAAAATTGTACGCTTACATAACCATATAGATGATTGAAATCACAAAATAAGAAAAACTAAGGTATTTGAGGAATTGAAGTATACTTATGTTATGTTTATTCTTTAACCTGGAACCTTATCTCATTTTTAGTGTGCTTAACATTATTAGTAGCATGCATGTTTGTTCATATTCATAGTAAACCTTAACTTGTGCAAAATGTTTGGGTTGACTGAACATGTTTCGCAACCTAGAAAAACTGGTATTATACTCAATCGGGCTTATAATGGTTGAATATTATTGGACATCGACAAAGAGGAAGGAAAACTTTCAGGTCCCTTGAAAATTGTATTAGTAAACTTTAGTGGAGGAAAGGCGGCACATTTTCCAATGAAACATGAATAAATGGAGGACCCCTGCGAGAATTTACGAATGGATATATTTCCATATATTTATTATATATATAACGAAAAATTCACAAGAAACAATCACTGATCAAACCACAATAAGAAATGGGAAAACAGGACTAAGATCATTCAACCGTAACTACTGGTCTTCGTCAGAGTCAAAAACCCGTCAGTTGGGTTTTTAACTATGACGAAGACCGCTTATTACGGTTGAAAGATCTCCGTATTTTTTCTCATTTCTTATTGTAATTTGATTATTGATTGATTCTTATTTCACGTTTTTATTGTGAAGTTTTTATGTATAACAAGATTTCACAAAAACACGTGAAATAACAATCAATGATCAAACCACAATAGGAAATGGGGAGAAAAGACTAAGATTTTTCAACCGAAACAAGGGGTCTTCGTCATATGACAAGAGTAAAAACCCCAATTTCATATTGTGGTTTAATCATTGATTTGTATATATAATATATATATATATATATATATAACAAATTCAATAATATATCAACCGTTGGATAGAATAGGTGTATAATGTAATCGGGATTCGGTCAATTTTTTGACCGAATCCCGATTACATTATACACCTATATATATATATATATATATATATATATATATATATATATATTATATATATATAGGTACTCATATAGCTTCTCGATTAAATACTAGAAAATGAAAAACAACAAGAAAGCGACATTTCAAATAAGGTAATTAATTTGAACTTGGAGGGTTGACTTGTTTTGTTTCATGCTTACCTAACATCTCTTTGTTTTCGTGTCTGTAGATCTTTGATTTCCCCTGAATCTGATTATATTTTGCTTATTTGTATTGTTTGTATGTTTGGTTATTGTGTCTTAGTTTTTTGTTTTCTTGGATTTTGCAGTATTACTAATCTGTTTAATTGTTTTAGTCTTAATCATTAATGGAAGTAGTTATGTTAAAAACACATCTGTTCTATAAAAAACAATGACACTGTCTATGATTTCTGTTGGTTGATATTCTGTTGATGTTTTTTTTTCATATTTTTTATAATAGTACTTATTTGCTCAATAAATTGTTTTTCGCATTGAGAATACTGAACAATGTTCAGTGAAACGTCGGCTTATAATGGGAAGTTAATCTTTGGACCAAAGAAGCCAAAGAATCCCGAAGAAACCTATTTTTAATTTATATATACATGTTTAATATGCTTTAAATTAGTAGATGCCCAACTTTTATATTTTAATTGTTTAAACCGATACCCTAGCGGGTGATAAAGACAGCTGTTTACCGGCTTATTGTTTGATCGGCGATTCTACAGATTCCACATTGAGAGTCCTAAATTTTACCTAACTCAGGTGCATTTCGAGTAGGGTTCTTTAACGAGTACCTGACATCGTAAAGGCTCGGGACCAACGGCTTAACGTCCTCTCCTAGGAACGACGTGTTCAGATGTATTCACCTCCCGCGTGAATAAATCGAGGGCCAGGTGGGGATCGAACCCCGGACTACCAGCCCAGAGTCGAATACGTTAACCACTGTGCTAACCTGGGTCTAACTTTTTTATTAAAGAATATGTTTTAACAAAAAATTTTCACTACTTAGCGAAAATCATTAACAAAAAAATAGAGAACGAAAATGAATATTTACTTTATTTTAAATTGTTTTGTTTTACTAATTTGAAAGTTTTAATGTGATTTAATTACAAAAGTTGAAATTGAAATAATTCATAGCGAAGAATAATTTGCCCTTGATGATGAAAATTAATTGAATTAGTTGTGGCTTTATTCTTGTGTTAGAGCAGAACTCCCTCTGCTTCTCCCATACAAATTAATTTCATTAGAGTTTCCCCCATGGTGTCTAAACTTATTGTTTTAGGTGTTGTTCAAATATGACGCTTCCTCAGTAGAATAATTTATTACCATGTGCCTATACTATTCAATAAGTATAATAAGTTATTTCAAAGTTTTTTGTTCAATGTTGCAATCATTCGGTACATTTCTTTTCTGAGCAGCAGATCTTTGCTCTTTCACATGACTAGGGATGTTGAAATGTAATCAGGCTATTTTTTTTTGATAATGTTTTCATATGCTTTTTTTCTCTATGATTTCATTTGTTAGTCGACAGTTTTATTAGGAGTTTTCATTTTTCTGGTTTTTCATATTTTTTGGAAAAAGTTTCCGATCTTTCGAACACCATATGTAACAACACTTAAACGATTTATCTTTAATGACGACTAAACTAATAGAATTGAAGTTTTTATAAACCTGAGGTAACTCTTTTAAATATATATTCCCTGAAGACGGTTGAAGTAGTTGATCATGATTAGCATTACATTAATTTAGATTTAACATTATATTATATTTTCGTTATTATCATCATTGTAAATTATTACAATTGTTAAGCTGCATTATCATAATTTAATTAGAATTATTGTGTACTATTGAATATTTTAATGCATGTAATGCCTTCTGGTGGAGCATATTGTTCTAAAAAAAAAAAGAAAAAAAAGTAGACTGAAACTCTGGTTATATTGTAGATTTTCGTAACTTAATGTTAATCGTTAAAACTTGGAATAAAACTTAAGATGGAAAACCTGTTTCAGGAAATTTAAAAAAATCACCAAAAGCCGCATGCCAACCCACTGTCTCCTAAGATGAGGGGAAGATTGGTTTTCGTATTTTGGTGTTTCGCGTCAGAGAAGAAAACTTTGTCACAACCAAAAAACTGAGTAGCATACGTATTGATCTCTTACTCTCAGCTTTTTTTTTTTAATTCAATCAGCATTCTTTAAGTAAAATTTGTAATGTTCGATAGAATGTTCTAAGTAGATTTAATTTTTATAGGTGTGAGACAGCGTTATGGATTTTAAAATCAAATCTGAACCATTGTAGTCAGTAAATAGGCACAAGTCCAAGGGCACATCAGATGTTTACAATGGAGCAATGGTATGCATAACAGTTATATGTTGATCTTGAAAAAGATCAATTTCCGTTAAACCGCAGCTAATCGTGAATTGAAACTGAAACTGTGTTGCTGGTTTAACCCCGGATTGGTCATGAAACTATTCAGGTAATTTCATACGACCCTGGAGGAGGTGTAGTGCCCGCTGATGAGGAAGGGACAAGCCTTGGACTCGGTCACGCTGTCACTCGACGTCCGTGATTTACTGTCATTAACATACTTACGAGTGTAAGTGAGCTTTTAGCATTCTTCTTCTTTAGTAGTTGCTGATACTAGCATATCAGTTCATTTATTTATTTCATTTATTTTTAATTCTGTTATTTTGAAATTTTATTACAAAAAAATGGCTTAAGTAATCCAGTGAGAATAAGTATGATTCCGACCCTGGTTTTAACGCTTTTTTGTGGTCATGTGAAAGTTAGGTTCACTGGCCAAAAAAAAAGATTATAAAGTTACAGTTCATTATTCAGTTTCTATTATAAAGATCGTCACAAAAGTATTGCACGATAAGAAATCGTACCATAGTAACGTAGTTTTAAAGAAATACCGAAATTTCAAAGAAAAGGCTTTAAGTGAGCAAATTGTTTATAAAATTTAAAGCCCTAGAGTAAAAGGTGCCACATATTGGTCCAGAAATATTTATAATATCCATACAGGATGGTTATCCTCTTCTCAAGAACTAGATCGCCCCTTTGCACTTTCCGTCTGAGGCGCTATTATAACAACATGTTCTTTTAAAAGTGTTTGGGGTCATCTATATTCGACAGCGTGGTTGGTATTACATTCTGTGTACCTAATACTGGTGGCACTTCCTTACCTTTTGTAACATGAATTAACATCTACTGTGCCCGTTTTTCGTTGAAGTATTTTGAGCAAAAAAGAAATTTTCTTTGTTCTATCATTGTACCATTTCGGGGTGTTCGGGTGTTTCAACCACCTGCCGTGGACGAAGTCAGGATCTTTTTTATATAGATGATTTAACCGTAATGGAGTCGTTGTGATTTATGTTTAGAATCATTGGTATTCCTCTTTATTTCGTACTTTTTTGTCTATTTTCTTTCTCTTCATACTTATTCCAATCACTTTTCTTATCGGCATGCTTTGTAATCTATAAAGAAGCAATTATATAAAAGAGATAATATGTTAGAACTAATTCGGTACTCCCAGTTAAAAGTATGTAGTCAGTCGATCTAATGAGGAGAGAATGCAATAATGTCCAATTACACTTACTCCTCGTCACTGTCTGTAATTCGCAATCAATTGCTAGTACTCTGTTTTGACTGGTAATTTATGATAGTATTTACTTTAATTATACTTGTTTGGATGGTCTTTTATCGATTGGGAGTTGATTAACACTTCGAACTCACTGGAGTGGACTTCAACCACACTCCGAATGAACAAGCAATCGGTAGCCTTTATTGTCATGGATTATAATGGAAGTTTTTAATAATTTAAAATGATATATGCATTAGTTTTAAGTATAAGTTTAGAAAAAAAGATCTGTAATAGACCATTAGCATTAAGTAACAGAGAGTTTGGGTTTAAATTAATAATTTATAGAAAGGAGTCAGGTTTTATCTAGTGGAGTGATTTCCATTAGTACTGAAGATTCGAGATTCAAACCATAATCACATCCTTAACATTTTATGCAGGAAATAAAAAATCTTGTGAACGTTACAATCTTTAAGGGCTATAAATAGTTGATTTCCAAACTGTACGGTGTCAGGTACTGTGTTAAATAGCTCTGCTTTAATAAACTTTGGTAAGCATAATTTAGGACTCCCGATATAAAATCAAGTCGGAGTGTAGGATAGGACCTATTGCTTATTAAGTTTATTCATGTTTCGCGTGACGCAGAAAGACAAAATTTGCACAAAAATAGTTTTTAATGGCATTTCTAGATTGTAGTTATCACAAAAATCTTTGTTAACGAGTTAAAAACTCGTTAGAGTCATGACCTCACCTGACAACTTAGGGCGGAGCAACGGATAACAGTACTAGACCTATTAGTCAGGCTTATGAAAATGACGTAGAAATGGATTGACCAGAAGGTTGAATGAGATATTATGCTTTATTTGTTATATAACAATATATTCGACAACCGTGAGTATGTATGGGCAAAACCTAAAAAAAAAAGATACAAAAAAAATTAAGTTAATTTCTACTTTCCTCGTATCAAGGTTGATTTCCGTACTCTACCTTCAGAGTTAGGACAGTTATTCCAAGTAATACAGAGTTCCTGCCCTCTCAAGTATGGTATAGTATGGAAGGATAAGGTTATGTAGTTACGATTTTATCCTCTCGAATTGTTTTACCAGAATTTCCGTATTTTATTTTTATTATATTCTACAAATAACTGTTGCAGTTTGTCTTATAATTCATATTGTACAGTGAACATTAAAGTATGTATATGAGGCAGAATTATTGTGATCTCCTGTAACAAAATCGTGTCAAGAAATTGTTAAAGCTTGTAATTTTTGTAACAGTAATTGAGATTTGCATATTATTTCATTAATTAATTCATGACAAGTTTATATTGACTTCAATGTTCTTAATAAATTTATTTCTGTTTCAGGTAACCAAAGCTGTTAACACTACTTTTAAATTATAGAAATGGAAGCCAAATTTCTTTTTTAAAGGTATGAAATTTAGCTTGTTTTTTTTTGTGTATTGAATTTATATATTTTTGTGTACATAAAAGTTCGGATCAAAATCACTATTATAATGTTCTCCTGAGGAGTTCTTTTGACTTTTCATTGTTCTATTGCTTTTGTTGTGATTTCTTTTATTGTAGAGTCATGTGCCTTTTTGCTTACGTTTCTGTACATATATCAAGGTATAGGTTAGGTTAGGTTGCAGAGGCAGTCCCACAAGGGAACACACATGGGCCGAGCATTGGTCCCCTTAGTGATACCACACAATGAAGATTGATTCTATAGTGGGAGTCCTAAATTTTGCCTACCTCAAGTGTTTTTGGAGTTAGGATTTTTAACGAGTAACTGACATCGTACAGGCTCGGGACCGACGGTTTAACGTCCTTCTCTGAGGGACTATCGTGCTCAGATTTATTCACCTGTAAATCGAAATAGTGATGAAGTTAGTTGAATGTGTGATGTTTTTTTTTTAGTCGTTACGAGTTCTACTGCATTTCATTTGTTCAGTATATATATATATTTTAGTAAAGGTAGGAAGCAAACCTTCCTATCTTTGTCGTCCTTTCACTTTCTGAGATCGTAGTTCACTTTCTGAATATCTTACTGTGATTTCAATCGTCTAGGTCTGAATCAGACTCTCCATACCGAAGTTTCTATTTTTCGTCAACATGTGTAACCCACCAATCCAAGTGTCAATCGCACCCGCTCTTGCTTAACTTCGGGATCTAGCGGGAATCAGTGCATTTATCATGATGATGGACGTGTCTATTTTATATATGTAATATATAATTACTACATTAGCCCTTAAGTAACAGATGTCCAAAGGGGCCAGGTTAGCTCAGTGGTTAACGTATTCGTCTCTGGGTTGGTAGTGCGAGGTTCAATCCCCACCTGGTCCTCGATTTATTCACGTGAGAGGTGAAGTTCCGTCGTCCCTAGGAAAGGACGACAAAGGAAGATGGTCAATTCACTTCACTTAAAGTACTATGAAGAACGATGCTATACTAAAACATTAGTCACAATACCATCGATGAACTCAACCTTGAAGAAAAAAATTAGGTAGGAGATTTGAAAAACTCAATAATAAAAAGGTATGAGCAATCATGTTAATTGATTTTAATATATATATATAATCAAACCACAATAAGAAAATGGGAAAACAAGACTAAAATCTTTCAACCGTAACAAGCGGTCTTCGTCAGAGTCAAAAACCCAACTGGTCTTATAATATATATATATATATATTATACTTTCAATACAGAAAGAAACATGAATGAAAACTAGACAGTAGGAAATATTTCGACCGTTCCAGTATTAGGTCTTTTCACTGACATTACTGGCCAAAAAGGTGCAGAGGACAAAATGAACTTTGTTGATATGAAAGTAATGTTGACGAATGAGAAACTGATAATTCTATACAAAAAGGGAACAGTAGCCTGCTCACTTCCACTTACAGCAGTGGCGAGTGCTCACAAAGGTGCAAGGACGAACATTTATAGACCTGGCCTATAAATTATCAGACGATTGGAAGTTGCTCCACAAATATGCATAAGAATTGAGAGGAATACAAATCAACAATGAATAATCGAATAAGTCATTTGACAACACCATTAAAACTCCATTAAAATTAAAAAAAAAAGTGACCAGGTTACTATTACGGGAATAACATAAAAATTTTATTACGAAAATCAATTTTCAAAAATGTATAAGATTATTGAGAAGTTATTGTCAAGCTGAATATAAGATGTAAAATGAAAGATTTCAAGATAAATCAAATTATCTACCACCGGAACAAAATAATCAACTAACCTCCT